>OU342476.1:14618935-15228221 GCA_910589355.1 Parapoynx stratiotata
TCGCCCATACAAGTCTTAAAAACCTTACGTAATCTATACTCTGGTAATATCAGTTTGTCCTGGTTTCTAGTATTATAGACTTGTTCATCTTTTACCTTCCTTTAGTTCAGCAGTGAACTGGAGAGGGGAGATGATGTTTATGATTATGAATTCATCAAATAATAATTAAATTGATTTAAATAACAACACATGAATTGATTCTTTTAATCCCCTACAAAGTAACATCAGTGTTGCAATACTAAAAAAGCGATTATGTATTGCCATCTCAAAATGTCTGTGAACGGGAACGTTTTGAAACTAATTTGAAAGTGCAGTTACAGCGCGTTTGAATAATAAAAATAAATTAAAGCTTATGTGGTTGAAAAAGGTGTGGAATCGATTAAACAAACTCTGAATCTGATGACTACAATTAACGCACACACATAATTGTAAATACCATACCTAATTAATTGTTTCATAAGAAAAACAATGCACTATATAAGTAGGTAAATACAAATGTTATCAAAAAGAACATGTTGATTATTCCTGTTGACCTCTAGTACTAATAGAGGTCAGGCGTTGAAATATTCTGCAAAATAATATTATTGCAAATATTAATAACAATAAGTATGGCAATCGATAATTGGAATAAATATACGGACAAAAATATGCCAATAAAATATTATGGTAAACAAAATATTCGGGCACATGATAATTATGCCGCTTGTGTCGATTACAATAACAATCAAAGCGCTGTGGTTGTACTTGATACACGTACAAGCGCTCGAGGTAATGAACATTAATATTACGATTTATTATTATTATTTATTGTAAAATAATTATTTAAAATTTTGACGATTTTAAGTGCCAAGTTTAGCCTATGAAATAAAGTTATTTTTGATTTGGTTTGATTTGATTTGATATGGCATATATTTCGGGCAAACAACTTATAACCGTCGGTGTTATTATAACACCTCTGCCTACCTACCCCTTCGGGGAAAGGGGCATGGTGGCTTGTTATGTACTCAGGTTATGTGTTATGCTAAGACTAGGCCAGGTAACACCATCTCTTTCTAGCTGTGCTCATACATAGATCAACGCTTGGTTGGATTCTAGAATACGGGTTTCATAATATATACTTATATAAAGAATATATTAGGTCCTTACATATGAAATTGGTGTTTTGTATGGAGATTTTGGGGATGTCTGCATTTTACGTACTAACATTTTATCAGTTTTCTTTACAACGACAAATCCAGAGATAATAATATTTGGCATATATCATTAGACAAGCTTCAGCAATATGTGTGTGAACCTGCTTGATAAAAATTATTCATCGTTTTTATGTTAATGCAAATCAAATGATGTATTCGGGAGGCAGTTACAAATAATTGTCTTTGTGTCTAATTTTAACACAATTAAACTTACAAAAATTATCAAATTAAAAATACGAGCTCAAATATATGGTCTATTTTTAGAAGAGGCAATTATTTTATAAGAATGTTCTGAAACTTAATAGTTACGGACAAATTGCTAAGACAGAATAAAAACACCAATTTCATAGGTAAGAGCCAATATGTATACTTAAAAATATTTAAGTACATATAAAATTACATAAAAAAAAACGTGTGGCACTCGGGGACTGCCGCGGTAAAGCTATTGCATAGCATTTTGTATCAACTTATGCAATTATAATTTTATTTATTTATTTTATTCATGCATTATTTCTTTTTCTTTGATATTAATTCAAGTTACACTTTTTGAGCGTGGTGACCGATAAGAAAACAAATTATATAAACTGTTGGTAGTTTGCATATACATTATTTCGTTCGGATCACTTATAAGTAAATTAAATCATAAAATAATTATCTAAAATAAATGTTAATAAACTAATTAATAAAATAACAAAACTTATAAACAATGTGTAATAGTTAGCTTATAAATAAAACCAAAGTGGCGTCTTTGTTAAAATTAGTTCTTTGTTGTATCACTAGATGGCGCCACCTATCCTTTAAAACGCACTATTGTTTACTCTCATAGACTTATATGGTCAAACCGATATTAATTAAAATTTGTATTCGCCTTGGACACGGTGTTTCATTTTGGTAACCACCTTGGGTTTTAACATGCACGGCCTTCAAGCCACACCTCCTTGCGCATCGGAGTGTGGAGCGTGAGGTTTTTTCGTTACGGAATTTCTGGATTCGGTCCCCGCGCTCAAGGCCCGCGATAGAAGCTATGCAATAGCTTAAAAATGACAGGGATGTGAAATATAATGGTTATGGTGAAAATCATAGAGTGAAAATTCGTTGATTGGGTGGGGACTCAGTGTGGGGAACGTCAAGGGAGACCCAATGAAGCAAAAAAATAAATAATAAAGTAAAAGTTTTGTTAAATTTATTGATCTATCTAGAACGAAACCTAATAGAGTTTTGTATCAGATTTTTGTATTTATATCCATTGAATGAAAGTGATTATTTGACATGGGAAGCTAAAATAATAAAAATCACTCTTGATCAGCGCTTGTGTTTAACGTAATCTTCTCACCGGTTTCCGAACGATTGCGTAGTTTCCCCTTTTATGTTCTATTTCACATACTAAATTTTATATGTTTTTAAGTTAAATAAACATTTAATTGTATTCAGTATATAATTTTATTTACTTTAAATTTATATAAAATGTAAAGAAACAAATATAAAATTATAATTCTGTCCTTTAAGTCGCGTGGAACGAAACGTTACAAGGTAGGTTTACACCACACGATATGATCCACGTGGAAAAAACTTTTGAACTAGTTTTGTTCCCCACTTTTCTTGTTGTGTTTATATAGAATTTGTAATATTTTAAAGTTCTTTAACTATAACCCCCCTCTGGAGAAAATAATACATTCTACATGTAACATAACAAATTACAAATACCGAAATGTGATCCCATAATCACAGTTGATATTAGTATTATGAGCAAAAAATAACCCTCAACTTCATACCACCTGTAAAAAATTTAAATCAAGTACTTAGTAGAGTACCTAGTTTTAAAAATTATTCATTGTTATAAATTTTATAAAATTTTAAGCAGAATAGATACATAGGCTGCGATAGCCGAGTTGGATAAGACGCACTAGGTCAAGAGATCGCGGCTTCCATCCCACAACCTGTACCACTGATTTTGAATAAAACTTATGTGCCTACGTATTATTATGAATATCGCTTGTATGGCAATAGACTCGCCACCTGTTATAACATATCAGGCGAAACGTGAGTGTTTTACACATCTGCCAACCTCTTCGGGGCTTGAGGTGTGATGATATGTTACCTATTTATGTTGGAATAGATACTGCACAAAACATTATAAACAGACAGACAGGCAAAACTTCAGACAATTAGTGTGTCATCTTCTGTACTTCTGAAAATTTTTCATTAATATTGTCTTTCTTTGACAGAGGTTACATATCAAAATCCCTAAGTTCCAAATACCTATGGTCAAAATCCCTATAGACGAAATACCTAATGGACGAAATTCCTAAAGTTCAAAATACATAAAGGAGGTACCTAAATTCAAAATCCATAAATATAAAATCCCTAATGTTCAAGATCCCTAAAATGAATGAACCTTTTTTAGATTTAAATATCTGATGTATACTATTGTCATATTATCAATTATAAATATTAAGGCAATTGGATAGGTGACTTTAAGAGTAAATGACAAAGTAAGTAGTAGAGGAAGGTCTCCGTTAGGTACGATGACGAGCGAAGCCAGGATAGAACTGTGACCTTAACACGCGAGCTGAGCGAGCGAAGCGAGCATACCGCGGCAGCGGCTGGCGAAGCGCCAGAACCTAACATAATTATTAGCTAATGCCTTATTACATAATATTGACTTAAATATCATGTAATAAGGAGGGAGAATGATCATGTCACCAGGAAAGTTATGGACTTGAAAGTGGATGGGCGTATGGGGAGGGGAAGACCAAAGAAAAGATGGATGGATTGTGTGAATGATGATGTGATGAGGATGGGAGTGAGTGTTGACTTGACGAGTAATAGAAGAGAGTGGAAGAAGAAGACATGTTGCGCCGACCCCAAATAGAATTGGGAACAGGGCAGAAAAAAGAAAAAGAAGAAGAATATTTTCTTAGTAATGTTTGCTTCTATACGTCTACCAGCTTTACATCAGCAATATTATTACAAGTCAGATATGTGTGTGACATCTCTTGCGGACATCAATCGGACCACCATCTCATAGAAAACTTTTTTTCTTTATTTGATTTTAAATGTAGGGACTTGGAGCCGTTGCCCTTAATAATATGTATACTAATACTACACGTATTTTGATGTATACATTTTATGAAACGGACTGACTGACGATTACGTAATTTAATTAATTTCCGCCTCCGTAACGCAAGGTGTAAAGAACCCTTGCAATGTAACCTGAAATGTCAAATTTTGATAGCTTTATCTTGGGGGCTTACCCTGTTCACGAGTTGTGTTTGTTTCAGACTGTACTTAAATTTTGCAAGTGATATCCTCGTAGACGTTAGTGTCTCCTCAAAATTCCCCTATGACGTGTGTTTAAAAACTTACTGTGCTAATCAAAGCAAGAATGTCGCAATGTTCTACTGTGAAAAGCCCGAAAGTGTTGGTGAAAAAAATAAAAGTGGTCAAAAATGCGGATTTGTTGAACAACTTGAACATAAGGTCTTTATACAAAGAAGACCTGTTGTACGAGTCCAGAGAGGGGGATTTTTTAAAGTTAGATACTCGATTGACCTTACTGAACAAATTAAATCTGATTACTAAGAGCAGTATTACGATAGCCAGGTATGGGAACGGACCTGTGATTGAGAAGACGTCGGAAGGTATCACGCGTCTTATAGGCCAGAATAACTATGATACATTACTATCTGCTCTATGTTCGGTTATAAACCATGAGTTGAAAATCCGAAGCATACTCTCGTTGCTTACAGAACCTAAGAGTTCGAGTAGTGTAGTAACCCAAACTGAGACAGACTATAGTGACGCTGGCGGAGCCTTGAAATATGTTGAACAGAAGGCCTGCCAGACCGAAGAAACAAGTTTAGGCTTGTTCGATAAGGAAAAACCAAGAAGACGGCTTCGTAGAGTCCAGCCCACACCATACGTAGTCACAGACCCGAGGAAACATCCTGTAAAAAAGATCGTGATAAGCCCTGATGACTTCAAAGATTTTCCTGTAAATTTGGCTCCAAAAATGACTATAGAACCTACTTTTATAACAAAACCCAGTATGGTAATGGATGAAAAACTAAGTGACATTCAAATCCCTCAGTTACAGCTAAATGAAGACTCAAATGACAGTGTTGGTAAGTGTTCCACGTTGACCGTAAACACTTGGCCGTTATTAGAGAACGATCCACTCCAAATTATTAACAGTATCCAGAAAGTTACAAAACAAGATGAACCTCCTACGCAGATTGAAAGCGGTACTAGTTCAGTTATTACACTATTGGATGGCACAACAATATCTGTGCCGATGAAGATCGAAGACCGGTTTCATATTGCTACACCGGACATTATAAAGTGTGTTTCGCCAGATCTACGGAGGAAAGTTCTGTGGTATCAAGCATACATTGACTGGAAGTACTGCTTGACAAAAGACGAGGATAATCACTAGTAAGTATAGTTCATTTTCTTACATTTTCGATGAAAACTTTTATAGCCAAGTTATTTAACCCCTTGGTGGTCTAGTTTTCTGACTGTTGAGTAGTTAAATAAAAAATGGTTATATAACATTGTTATATTGCATTGTTATGTGTATAATGCAATATAACAATTTTATATAACCATTGTTGTTTGTCGTTTTTCAATCCTATCCACAATGTGACGTGACGTACATTGCTGTACATATCAATAAAATGTTAATAACATTTTATTAACATGTTTTATTAACATTCAGTGTCAACAATATCTGAGAAACGTTATATAGCAATGTTGTATAACATTTAATTTATATGAGGTGTGTAGTTTGTATGCAGCTTTGAACAAAAGCAAGCAATTGTATAATGTCATGAAGATTAATTCTATTACAAATTGTATTGGTTCTTTTTAAGCTACTCTACGGACTATGATGACCACTGATCGGAATAGGTAAAGCTATTTAGGTTCATTGACCACAAATATTGATGTTAATATGGATATTCTTCGGGATTCAGACTAATACTCCAGGATTCGATTATTATAATTCTTTTTATAAAAATTTTAATTTTGTTTAAAATTTTATTGTAGTTAAATACAAACGCTTTGTTCTTTTCAATCATGTTTCGATTTTTGAGATTCCAATAATAATTTATGTGATGTTTTCTCTAAAATTACAGAATGAAATTGTTAATGATAGATGATTCTTGTATAAATATAATTGTTTCATAATCTATATATTCTATCATGTGGCAAGCACATAATATAGCTTTCCATACTCCCATCACTGATGATGACATATATATATAGTGGTGTCTGCTCTGTGATGAAAACCTCAAAAATTTTTTTTCATAACTTTTTTTACCTTCCAGTTTTCGAATTTTGGTAAGCTAACAATACTAGCTAAAATCTATGTATATATGTTATATACATACATACTTATAATAAAAATGTAGAGGTCGAATATCTGTACATAGAAAGAAAATGCCTAAAACCAAGTCAGGGGAATGTAGAAAGAGAGAAAATACAAAAAAAAAAAATTTTTTTTGTTTCTCTCTATGTTTTGTCTGTTTGTCTGTTCGTACAGGCTAATCTCTGAAATGGCTGGACCGATTACAATGAAATTTTGCATACCTTATATCCCTGGTCAACATCTTAGATACTTTTTATTTCGGAAAATTAAAGGGTTGTTGTGGGATAGTTAAAAAACCATAGTAACCGCGGACGAAGTCGTGGGCAACAGTTGGTAAAAAATGTTGTGGTGTGCATGTGAGTGTATTTTGTTGTCTAAATTCTAATCCAATTTTCATCATAAAATTCAGTATATTAATTCATTTCATTTATATTGTTTTTGTTCATTTCATTGCTCAGGATGTTAAAATTTGCTATTATTTTCATGGAAAAATACGATTGGGAAATTTTTACTTATTTAAACATTTTAAACCCTGTTAATGTGAAGGGAGGGTAGAAATTTGCTTCTCACAACAAGGCCTCCTGGTAATTTTTGAGAACGGATGGCATATTTTTTCTCTTTCACATACATACATATAATCACGACTATTATCTCTTACGGGTTAGTCAGAGACAGGCAAAAGCACCGCAAAAGCAGTCTATTGCCATAGTCCGCCATTCACCTAGTAGACTGCACGTACCGTGACAGGTGGCGAGCCCATCGCCGTCTATTTGACATTCATAACCATGCGCTAAGACGCATCTAAACCTGATCTAAACTGAATAAAAATATTTTAAAATTTTTACTCAACGGAATTTGATGAGGGATTTCACAATGAAATTACAAATCTATGACAAACATCAAATCCTCTATTTCCAATAGTAGATAGCGTTTATCAAAATATGTTCATCTTATCTTACCCGCTAAACGCCAGTGAGTGTCATTCATTATAATCATTATACATCGTCATCGTTGTCTTTATGATACGTCCCATTTCTGCGCACAAGCCACATTCATCTGTTGTTTATAGAAAGAGTATGACAAAAATTAATTTTTTTTTTTTTTATTTAATTTTTTTTTATTAAGGTCACAAACTGGTTACAACCAATACAAACATTAAAATGTTACAATGACAGTGAAATCAACTAGGTTGTTTCCTATTATACTGTAAGCACAGCATGCACTATTATAAAACGGTTCGGAATAAACAAATTAAGATATAACATTATTACACATATTAATACTAATGATATTTCGAATATAAATATGTTAATTGATTGTTACAATATGTTTATAATAAACAGTCTTTTATTGCAGTTTTTGCTGCCGACATTGAATCATTAATTCACACAACTACTGCAAAAGCACCGCAAAAGCAGTCCACTGCCATAGTCCGCGCTTCACCAAGCAGCGACTGCACTCAGCGGCATTGAAATAACCTTAAATTATAGTTGGAAACTCCCGATGTTTATGTTATTCTGATTTTAAGAATATTTTTGTAAACTGAATGCGTAAATTTGAACTGTCTAATTAGGGTTAATACGCTAAATGTCTTACCCTTTTAACATCAATCCCCGAGGCGAAGCGTAGCTATTCACAGCAAGTAAGCTACTCGTATACTACGACCGTATACTACCTTCAATAAGAACTTGACGCCGCAAACGGCGCGATCGCTACTGAGTCTTATTGTGCAAAGAGTAAGTGGCGTAATGGGATAGTATCGATCTGTACCAAAAGAGGATGAACTGAGCTTGCAATTCATGTAGCACAATCCCTATTTAATTTCCTTTTGAATTAAAGCAACCTGAAAATGTGCAGCAGGCCGACATTTGGAGGAGGCCGAAGCTTGGCGTATTTACCCTATTATTACGGTTCATGAACAACAGCCTGGTGACAGACGGATGGACACAGAAGTCCTAGTAACTAAGTAGATGTAACATTTATTGATGCTAATCAACCAACGGGTGTTATTTAAACAGTCAGTAATATCCGAATTTTGGTCAGCAAAGGTTAGCTGTAATATCTAATTGGTCTGCCACTTAGGGCAGCAGATATTTATAATTGGTCAGCTCAAATGTTTTCTCTGCTGCCAAATTGTATAATAAATGTTATTATTATTTTATGACCTTCAAAAATATTATATAATGTCTACTACTCAATTCAGACAAAGTGATTATTGACACAAATATTGATTTTAAGGTTCATAAAAAATATCCTTAACCTAATATCTATCAGCATACATTTCCTAGGAATTGATCCTTGATCCTTCATTGAACTTTATCCTAGATTTTATACATTTCCGGTAACATTGGGTAGGTATATTATTATGTATACATGGCAACAGGCTCGCCATCTGTTACATAGGGACTTAACGTATCTGGCGAAATGTGGGTCTACCTACCCCTTCGGGGAAAAAGGAGTGATGATATGTTACATTTATAATATTGCTGTCCAAATAATTATTTTGCAGCTTAACTTATTATTCCGCTGACCAACTAATTATTTCACTGCCCAAATAATTATTTGCTGGTTAAATAATTATATTGCTGACAAAGTATAATTAAATGGCTGCCAAATTAATTACCTCCCTAAAACAACTGGCGATTTCATAGGTAATACACTGGTCATAAATTCTCGTAAAAATCACCTTATTAAGGGAGTTCCCATGTATCAGTATTCAATCAGTATTACTCTTATCAGAATATTATTAATAAATGTCTGATACTCGTAGATTTAAAATGCACAATGCATTTTTCCACTAACGGGTGTAGATTGACTGATAAGTCAATACCTAAACAATATTATATAATCTACCTATACCTCAGTTGTGCTAGGCGACGTTATTAATATTAAAAATAAGGAAATTTTATATCAGGGGTGTTTATAAAATCAAAACACCTGAATTATAAAATATTTTGGGCTGTCTGTACGTTTTTTAGCATATCGCGTAACGCGCGTGCGCTGTTTGGAATTGATAATATATTATCCGTGTAACAAAAATCTATGATAAATATAGTGCGCAACGCCAACCATATGGTACGAAATGAAATACGAGAGATAAATGTGTTTACGAAATGGGTGTTATTTAAGCGGTCAGCAAAATATTCGAATTTTTGTCAGAAAAAAGAACTAATTGGTCAGCAACTTCTTTTTTTTTTACCTGTCCTGAGGCTGTAGTGAATGTTTTTAGTATAAAATACGTTACTATTGTAGTTGCGTTAAGAGTCCAATTTGTATAGGAAACGTGAATAGCGCCTCTAGCGGAACGTAACGCATACTAAGTTTCCCATACAAATTGAGCTCTTAACGCAACTAAAATAGTAACGTATTTTATACTAAAAAACTTACACTAAGGCCTCTGTTCCCAATTCTTTTTGGGGTCGGCGCAACATGTCTTCCTCTTCCACTCTCCTCTATTACTCGTCAAGTCAACACTCACGCCCATCCTCATCAAATCATCATTCACACAATCCATCCATCTTTTCTTTGGTCTTCCTCTCCCCACACGCCCATCCACTTTCAAGTCCATAACTTTCCTGGTGACATGATCATTCTCCCTCCTCATTACATGTCCATACAGAGAAAGTTGTTTTTCTCTCAGTTTATCAGCCATCGGGGCAACTTTCAGACTTCCCCTAATATATTCATTCCTCACTCTATCCATTCTCGTCACACCACACATCCACCTTAACATTCGCATTTCAGCTACATGCAATCTTTGTTCATCCATCCGTTTTACAGGCCAACATTCCGATCCATACCTGATGACAGGTCTTATTAAAGATTTATAAATTTTCCCCTTCAATCTTAGGGCAATACGGGGGTCACACGCAGTTCCCGTAACCTGCCGCCATTTCATCCATCCTGAGCTAATCCTTCGCTTGACGTCTCGTTCAACATCTCCATATTGGTCAGCAACTTATGGGCTAAATATTCCTATATTGGTCAGCAAAGTAATTTATTGGGCAGAAAATGAAATGGAATGTAATTCAAAATAAAATGTTGTAGAAGTTTCTAGAACATTTAAAAGTTTCTGGAAGATTTTTAAATCACGCGAAAATTGTTGAACATTTTAGAGATATTTCCTTTGTTTGGAAGAACCTCAGCTCTGTGTTATGTTATGGTAATAAACGTATAATATTTTCAGTCCAATCCACGTGGCAGCAATGAATGGAGACATCGACATGCTGAGACGGCAGTGCGTGGTGCTCAAGGCTAGGCAGGAGTCAGTGGACGTACCGGCTGGGGAGAATATGGTGAGTTTTTTCCCCAACTTGAAGGCTGATCGGCAGGCCCTGGCAGACTTGGGACTCCTTTGGCTTTGTAAGCATCATAGCCTACTCTTGAACGCAATACCCATCGATCGACATTGAGATTGTGATGTTTCTTCCTCTGGACACTAGGGCCCATAAATGGGTTCAAATTATGCGGAGATTAGTGACTTAAATGAAATTGAGCTTAGCTGAAATTGGTACTCTCGTACCGCCTCTTTAGTCTCGGCATTTTGAGATATTGGATTGTGTTATTATTGAGTTTTAATTGAGATTGTGTTCGAGAGTAGGCTGGCAGTCTTAGCAATTACCGGTAATAATCACACACACAGGAGACGACCTCCGTGGTCGAGTGGTCTGTACGCTCAAGTACGCTGGTCTCAAGATGTCGCCATCTCGAGAGGTCCTGGGTTCGATCCCCAGTGGAGGCAAGTGTTTGCGTGATGAATTTTCAGACATTTGTTTTCCATTAAATTTTATCTATTAAATATATTTGTCCGTCATCTAGTATCCGAAACACAAGCAACATTTAGTTGCTTAAAATGGGACTAGTTGATAGGTGTGAATGTCTGAGGATATTTATTTATTTATTTTAATACAAAGTCAAAGGAGTCCCAAGTCTTTCAGGGTCTGCCGATCAGCCTTCAAGTTGGGGATTTTTTTTAGGTGGGTCATCAGGTTTGTGGCACCACTACTTGAGGATTTCACTGGTAGGCATCCCCCTAGGGGAGAGGGCAGCTCCTGAGGGAGCCTCTTACTTTCATCCATCCTTTCCACGTACCAAAATATTAGCCGGCGGATATTTTGTACATTTAGAACTTTTTCATGAACATTTATCAATACAATGTCTGTATTTTAAACATTTTTAAACATTTAATGAAAGGACATGTGTTATGTTTCTTAGAAGTGATATTGGTATCCCTCAGGGCACGACACTGGGACCGCTTTGTTGTTTTTTTATAGAAATCATTTGTTGTTAAACGTTGTTATTTAAGATGTTAGCTACCCAGTCTTGCGGTTGTTGGTTCATTAAAAATATTCCAGTATAGTTACTAAATGCTACGTACTATTAAAACTCGTACTAGAAGTGATGTAAAAATAACTCGCTTATTATAAATGCGAAAGTAACTCTGTCTATCGGTCTCGCTTTCACTTCAAAACAACTGAACCGATTTATTCGAAATTTAGTACACAGACACTTGAGAGCATAAGATAAGACATATGCTACTTTTTACGACGGGAACGGGTACCACGCGGTTAAAACCGCTGGAAGTATTACATTACATAATACACTAGTATTACATAATACGATATTAATCTAATTAACAATGCCAAACTACAATAACAAATTAACAATGACATTTAAATTTTTTATCTTTTATTTTGACATAAGTACTTAATAATTCATTTGACATTGCATAGATTTTTTTTCTTTTTCCCCCCATATTGCATAATATATTAATACTGATTTCTTTTTTTATAAATTAAGACTAAATTGTATATTTACACATCGAAAACTCGATAGATGTTGGGAAGTGTTATTTAAGATCAATACTGTAACCATAATCTTGCAAATAAAGAAATTGAATTGAATTGAATCATTCAATGTTGCAAGCTAATATGATTCATAACGCGTCACAATAACGTTGACAGTTAAGAGATTTTATTAAAGCTTCAAAATTATCTTTGTGGCATCTTTAACTAAAATAAATAATGAAATGTCGGTAAATACTCTGTATACTAATATAAGTAATGTACAGTGAGTAACTCGTTAATTTGAACGGTGAACTACGAAAGCAGTTTTTATGATGTAATAAATACCGTGTTGGTCCGGGACACATAAGGATGTACCAACTGCTTATCTTGTCTAGCATGTCGTAAAAGGCGACTAAGGGCCCAAGGTGCTGTTCTGTGATTGTGTAGGCGATGAGCTAGCCACTTGTTACTACTCTTTCACGATTTTTCATCTGACCAAACCCAATTTTTATACGGCTAAATGTGGTCTTAAGGAATACAGTTCTCCTTGGACTCTGCCTACCCCTTCCGAGATTACAGGCGTGATTGTATGTATGTATGTAATACATAACGTTGGTATTTGGTCTGCGTTTGTGTAGTCTGAATTTTTGTATAGGTGATATAAGAGATCATCACCCCTCTATCCCCTCGTAGTAGGCGGCGGTGTAAACACCCACTTTTCAGTTATAAGTCCGGCGCCTTTCCCAACTTCGCTGCCGCGTTTTATAAAGCAATTGAATTACATTCGATTGATAGTAAACAACATTAACATACGACGTAGTATCTTGTAGGAATTCCCTCGATATGGATAGCGGAAAATTACAGGCTTATTGCCCGTTTACACTAAGACTAGACAAGCCAGTATTGAGGAGATCGGTGGAATAGTAGTTAGTACGCTTTGGCTTTCGATATCGAAAACAAAGCTACCTTCGTCGTGGTCAGGATTTGGATGGGTGACCAAAACTTTGTGATCTCCAACTCCTCCGTGCTTCGGAAGCCACGTTAGGCCGTTATTTGGAACAGTTCCTACCGCGGCAGCCGAGTTGGGGCGGACGCGCGGAAGGGGCACTACTCGTTTGAGAGGCCGCGGGAAACGCGGGTTCGATCCCACCGCCTGTACCACTGAGTTTGAATAAAACTTATGTACAGTTCATTGGGAATATCGCTTGCCGCACATTGTGCCCGGTGCATGGCAATAAGCTCGCCATCTGTTACATGGGGACTTAATATAGCGAAATGTGGGTGTTTAACACCACTACCTAACCCTTCGGGGAAAGAGGCGTTATGATATGTTATGTTATGTTATCTCTCTACCCACCAACCAGCATTGGGCCAGCGTGGTGGTGTTACGGCCCACACTCCTCATGTGCTTCTCCATGAGGAAGGCCTGTGCCCAGCAGTGGGACGTATATAGGCTGAGGATGGATGGACGGACGCTTAAAGATCAAACCATACAGACAGACTAAACACGAATTGGTTTTATACCATGGAGTGATTAAATTTTGGAGATGGTGTCTCTCGGAACTGTTTCTTAATTAACACGCTTATATTAGGTCCTTACCTTTGAAATTGGTGTTTTGTATGGAGATTTTGGGGAAGTCTGCATTTTCCATACAAAATTTTTTTCAGATTTCTCCACAACCACAAATCCAGAGATAATAATGTTTGGCATGTATCATAAGACAAGCTTTAGCAATATGTGTGAACACGCTTGATAAAAATTATTCATCGTTTTTATGTTAATGCAAATCAAATGATGTATTCGGGAGGCAGTTAAAAATAATTGTCTTTGTGTCTAATTTTAACACAATTAAACTTACAATAAATTATCAAAACAAATCAGAATAGCTCAAAAATATGGTCTATTTTTTGGAGGGGGAAATTATTTTATAAGAATGTTCTGAAATTTAATAGTTACGGACAAATTGTTAAGACAGAATAAAAACACCAATTTCATAGGTAAGGACCCAATATTAGCTTCACTTGTAACTATGTAAGAAAATCTTGGAATCTTAATTTGACTCACTTCCCAGTCTTCGATTCGGATGAAATTTTGCACACGCTCCGAGTTCTGATGTCAAGACATGACTAGTTAAGAAACGTCATTACACATCCAATATGGTGACCTCCCCAAGATGGAGGATTGGCTGTTTGAAATCCACCCCCCATGATATGGATATTCAATGAAAGGGTTTGCTGTCAGGAATTCGAAAAAAATTATCACGTGACCTAAATCCAACATGGCGGCCGTTACAAGTAGTTAATTAAGTTTGAATAATAAGAAGACTAAAAAGAATAAAATAAAAATAATAGTTTAAAAAACTAAAAAACACGCTTTTAGCACGCACTAAAAATTACAAAAAGAAAGCGTGGAGCGTTTTGTCCAAAAAGGTAAGATTACATAAAGCGTGTTTTTTAGTTTTTTAAACTATTATTTTTTCTTTGTACCCCACAGACCGCCCTCCAAATATCCATCTACGGCGGCACCGGCCAGTGCACGGCCATGCTGCTGAGCTTCGGCGCGGACCCGCTGACCTGCGACGAGGAGTATCGCAACTGCTTCCACCTGGCGGCCGAGGCCAGCCCCGAACACCTGAAGGCCTTGGTTAAACACAGCGAGGCTAACGCGTTGTAAGTGTGGTGCACCTCTTTTGTAGTTAGTTTAAACTCTTTGGAATACCATTTTTCTTTCACTTTATTTGGAATAATAAACAATTACACACACAGGTTAACTAAGACATATTAGGTCCTTACCTATGAAATTGGTGTATTGTATGGAGATTTTGGGGATGTCTGCATTTTACATACTAACTGTTGAGTTTCTTGCGGCACTTCTTCTCAACAGGCTATTCACGTCGAAGTGCTAGTAGGAAAAAAAATATTGACGTGCAAAAGTATTTCATGTAAATCTAATTGCAGAATAAATTATTTCATAACATTTTTTTGAGTTTTCTTCACAACGACAATTCCAAAGATAATAATATTTGGCATGTATCATTAGACAAGCTTTAGCAATATGTGTGTGAACACGCTTGATAAAAATCATTCATCGTTTTTATGTTAATGCAAATCAAATGATGTATTCGGGAGGCAGTTAAAAATAATTGTCTTTGTGTCTAATTTTAACACAATTAAACTTACAAAAAATTATCAAATTAAATAATACGAGCTCAAATATATGGTCTATTTTTAGGAGAGGCAATTATTTTATAAGAATGTTCTGAAACTTATTAGTTACGGAAAATTGCTAAGACAGAATAAAAACACCAATTTCATAGGTAAGGACCCAATATTATGTTAAGGACTGTATTTACATGTGCAACCAGCACTATTATCCACAAAAATTACCTTTAACAAAACAAAAGGTGTTTTGTTGATTTTGACACCAAAATTCCAAGTGATTTTGTAATATTTTTTATAATTGGTTTTTGTTCTTGTTGTTGGTTCGTACATGGTAGATTTCTTTCAATATATTTCATATTCAGGATTACAAAATTTTCAAAATTCAAAAGCATTTATTCAGTTTAAATGCGTCTTAGCGCATGCTTATGAATGTCCTAAACATTTTACGATATTTCATGAAATAGAAAAACTACGCCATCCGTTCACAAAAACAGTTCATTATCATTTCGTAGTTGCTATTTTAGTCCGTTTCAGTGAGTGTTCTGTCGAGAAGGGAAAGACGGGAAATAAAGCAAGACATGACAGGGTAGAGTTCACTGATATAAATTTACATAGGTGACGAAGTACATGTACTGCGTGTGTCCAAAAACCCCGAGCAAACGTCGGGGTTGGCCACTGCTTACTAGGCTGCGCGCGGCCGAATGGCTTCATAAACTAAGAAAATTTTTCGTTGTGTGATAATTCAATTTTATTCCGAATAGACATGACAATTAATTAACTACTTCAGTATAACTATTACAATCACTTGTATATATTGATACGTCGCTTTTGGAGCAATTTACCTTCCAATTCAATTTTGACATTTGTGACTAAGGGTATTGTACAATACACGTAAATTTTATTAGGTTGTAGAACATATTGATGTAAAGGGAGGATGGAAACCTTGTAGAGTTTCTTGCCTGTATCTTCTCTGGACAAGGCCTCCCGGTAGTGAACAGGCCGAAAAAAAAGTAGTGGTATTGTCAATTTTAGGATTTGAGGACTTATAATTTATTTTGTTTTGACTTGTCAAAAGTGTATTTGATGATACCAATTTGATTAAATGACTTTGAGTTTGAGTTTGTTTTTTTCCAGAAAAATTTTACAAGACAATGAAGAAATCTGGAAACCGGAGTTGGCGAGTAAACCCAAGGAGTACTTGAAGAATTATTTGCTGCGCAAAATCTCCAACATGTTTGACAATCAAGGTTAGGGGCCTATTTGTTTTTGTTCTTCATTTTTTACATAAATACATTTAGTCCTCAGCCCATATATGTCGCACTGCCGAAGTGCTGACCACGGCGAAGGCAGCTTTGTTTTCGATATACACAGCTAATGCGTCCTAACCACCACGCTATCGAACTCATAATATTTATACTCTTTTATATTTTTTCTGTACCTATTCTTAAGACACCCATTAATATTATTCGTAACTTTGACAACCGCCGTGGTCGAGTGGTCTGTATGCCGGTCTCAAGGCGTCGCCATTTCGAGAGCTTCTGGGTTCGATTCCCGGTGGGTGTAAATGTTTGGGTGATGAATTTTCATACATTTGTTCTCCAGTCTTGGATGTTGATATATATTCAGGATATTACAAATATATACAGGATATTGTATGTATTTATCTATTAAATATATTTATCCGTCATCTAGTGTCCGTAACACAAGCAACATTAGTTGCTTAAAATGGGGCTAGTTGATAGGTTGAAAAAAAAAACTAGCTGTTTCCCGCAAATTCGTCCGCAGTTACTATGGTTTTTAACTATCCTACGGCAACTCTTTTTATTTTCTATAAAAAGTATAAAGGAATAAAAAGTATCTAAGATATTGACCATACAAAATTCCATTGAAATCGGTCCAGCCATTACGGAGATTACCCCGTACAAACAGACAGAGATTCCAAAAATAATAAAAAAAACTTTTTGTGGTATTTTCTCTCTTTTTACACCTCCCTGACTTGGTTTTAAGCATTTTTACCTATGTACAGACATATTCGACCACTACATTATATGTATATGAATATTTTAATGATGAGACATAAATATAATAATAATCAAATTTTAATAAACAATATTGAATAAACCCAAAATTGAAATGGTAATAAAAGTTTGAATCAGAATTTAATACTAAAGCAGAAATTAAATATTTAAATTAAAACTATACCTTTTAGCAAGTTAAAACTAAAATTTTGCGACAAGTAAAGTATTGTATAGTTAAAATATAATTGACATGTAGTAGGTATTATATTATTATTGATTAATAATTGATTAATTACAACTACAATAACTTGAACACCTAATCAACATTGTGGAAATGCAAATAAAGTATTGAGTATAGATAACATGTGTATCTATCCTGTTTCCGCAGGCTATACTCCTCTAATGCTGGCCTGTCAGTTGGGTAAACACGAGAACGTGAAAACATTGCTCGACGCCGTCTCCGAGACAGTAAACACACAGATGCCCAACAGTGGGAACACTGCGTTATATCTAGCAGTCGCTGCAGCTTGCATGGACTCTAGCAGTATGTATAAAACACTACATTTTGCTTTTTAGTCTTTGGATGAGTGACCAAACATTGTGATCTCGAGCTCTTCCGTGCTTCAGAAGGAACCCGGTTTGGTCCCGGTCGCTATTGCAACCGTTTCTACCCACCAACCCGCATGGGCCAGCGTGGTGTTACGGCCCATACTCCTCATGTGTTTCTCCGTGAGGAAGGCCTGTGCCCAGCAGTGGGACGTAAGTAGACTGGTGACTGACTTAATTTAAGGATTTTGACTGGCGTAGTTACAAAATAGCTATATCAATTTATTTAAAGATGTTCTTCATTGCAGATCGCTGCAATAAGTCGACAGTATCAGAAGAATTCAAGAAAACTATTGAATTGCTCGTCGAATATGGTGCAGATCCTTCCATAGACAACCACTCTGGCGCTAACGTCAATACTATACTCGCAGATTTAAAAGTAGGCGAATTGTCTATGATCATAGCTAACAAAATGACCAATATAAACTGCTTCGGTGACACACCAAGTGGGTCGAATAAATTTGATAAAGTAATGCTCGTAAAACTGGAAGATGGCAGTTTAAATGTGAAAAATATTAATAAAGTTCCGATAAACAAATGCGATAACCAACCGGTAATAGTGGCACCTAAAAATGAACCACCCATATTTATAAAAACTGAGACTGTATCCAAACCTGTTATTTTGGAAAATATAAAAGTGACCCCATTGCCGGTAAATAAAGCGAATTCTATAAAAGTTGAAGTAGACATTGATGCACCTAAAGACCCCAATTTATACATGAACAAGTTTAAATCATTCATTGATAACATTAATAACGAAAGAACCAAATCGCCGGCGCTTGCTAATGTTAACTTACCAGATATTGAAAGTGCACCGAAATTTTTACAAAATACAGTTATTGTGTCTTCGACACACATGCGTCGTATAGGGACTGATGTGCCTATACCAGTATCTGACTTAATTAATAGGAAAAGAGTGAACGATTCAAATGCAACCTTAAAAACCGAACTAAAACCCACTAAAAGGAAGAAAATCACAATTCAATCGACGTAATGGAAAAAACAAGGAATCCGCTAAATGCTATAAGTGACTGAATTAAATCTCGAAATCGACAAAAAAGAACAATTTTACAGCAACAGAGAAAAATATTTCTCTCTGGATACCATAGATAATATATTTATCACGAATATTGTTTATTTTGGAATTTATGGTTGTCAAATTGACAGTATGGATTTTTTATGACAGTTTTGTCTATTGGAATGGATTTTTGTAAAAAACATTTCGGAAATAGATTGGAAAATCTATTCAAACAATTGGTTCATATTTCATACTTTGAAATGTCTAGAAAATAATATGATACTTATGTATTGTACTACTTAGAAAATTTTGTTTATTCTTAATGAATTTACGGCAAATATCTTGCCAGCTCCTTATTCTAAACTGTCGGATCTCGGATTCGACTCGGAAAGTCACCTCCTGTCTCGCTCTATTTTGCCGCGGTAAAAAGAGACAGGTATAGTGATTCCGTGATTCGTTTAGTTACCGACAGTTTAGAATAAGCGGGCTGAACAAATAATTGATACGGGTTATCGAAGACTAAAAGATCTGAATGATATTATTGTAAGAAAAATTGGTAATTTTTAATGATGTTTGTAGGTTGGCTAGGTCCGTGTGTGGTAAAGATATTGCAATTCACGAAGGCGATTAAATCATTCGACTTTAGACTCTTAATAAAGGCGTTAAGAGCGAAGCCATGCCGTCATACAATGCCACTATGTACTGAAATGTCTTTAAAAATCTGAAGAACATTTTGTAATCGATTAACTCAGGTGCAATAGTAGTTATAGTTACAAAAATGGTAGGCGCGTATTCAAATTTGAATAAAATGTTTTGTGATCCCTCTGCAGTAAATATGATTCAATTTCATCAAAAAAATAAGTACTGGCGAGTTCAAAAATGTGTATACTCATTTTAGAGGCGAAAATATTTATTTGCATCTAATAAGAGTAATTTACTGTCGAAAGCGGTAACATATTTTTGGACTGTTCATATTGAAATCCACATTTAAATACAAAACCAAAGAAAGGTTAGAGATCGGGCCTTCCTAATAAAAACCATTCCAAAAACGAAAATGTAATTAATTAATTAACTTGTTTTATTTTTGAACAGCGACAAAGTGTGATGATTTTTTTTTGTATTTCTCATAAATGAACAGATTTTTTTATGATATTTTACTGTACAAGGGCCTAGTCATGAACGGAACATCTCCTTATCTAAATAAGTTAAATAACCCTAAAATGTTAAAATTTTTAGCACCCGGCACATGAATTCTGATGAGCTAGATTATATGTACAATGGATTTTACATGTATAAAGTATACATAAAACTACATTATTCTTTATTATAAAACTCTTCGAGTGAACGATAAACCCCTCTCCTTTTAGCATGATCATTTTCAATATGAACTGTCGGATTTCTGACAGTTACAAACTGAAAATTCATATTACATGGATATGGATATTTACATGGATATTCTGAAGGCGCATTCCAATGTTCTAAATAAGAACTTATTTTATTACCACTGATTGGAGTAGTATTTAGGAGTGGTATTTTTGCTACTTGCGTAGGAAATGTTAATATAAATAACAACATGGATATTTAGAAGTACAAACTCTTTTGATTTTTTAATCATTCTTGTCAATTATAAATTTAAAAAAATCAAATCAATTATTTATTGTGGTTAATGGAATTTAAATACGATGATAATAGAAACTAGGTCCACTTGCAGGAAATTCAAACCGAGTTTTTAAACTGGATTAAGTAATTTTTTGACAATTCTAATATGGCTGAAAAAAATGACAAAATCGAGTTTTAAATCTAGATTTAATTTTCCTGCAAGTGGACCATAATGTTTTCGCTACATAAACTCAATTTCTTTTTTTTTTTTTGTAAAATTCTCCCGTAGGGAGGGCAAAGGGAACGAAGCCCATACAGCCATGTCTGCAATATATATATCTTCAGTAGTTTGTAAATGCATTACACTAGCATTTCAATGCATCTTGGGAGAGTTTGGCGTTAAACGATCGATGGCAGACACTGTGGTGCTACTTGGATGAGGTGGATTACCACGATAAAAAACTCATCACTTTTCACACCACTTGACGTTTATTTCGATAATCCTCCATATTGCACATCATCACAGACACTTATTACACAAAACTACACTGATTTTACATAACAATATCCACTCCGTACAATATTACAATTATCGAAATAAAAATCACGTCCGCCATAGTTGAATGCCGCCAAAAACCTCAATTTCTTTTTTTTTCTTGACAACATCTAACTTGATTTTTTAAATTTACAATTGACAAGAACGATTAAAAAATCAAAAGAGTTTATACTCCTACAGATTCTCCATTTTTCCGGAACATCGTTCCGGCCTTTTGGTACTTACTAAAATATTGTACACAGTTTCTCCTACCCTTAAATTTAAAAATTCAATTAAAAAGGCGATATTTAAACAATCAACAGATTTTAAGAAAAACTTCTATTTAACTTTAGATATAATTTCATAACATTAAAATTTGTATTATAATTTTTATAGCGCCCATAGTTATGCAGTCAGGTCCACTGAAAATTTAAGTGTCTATCTCTTGCCTACTTATACTTTGTAAAATCCGGGAAAAAAAATATTATTATCAAATTTCGGATGAATGTCCATATACGTTTCAGATAATTCACCTTAATTCAATATACCTACTTCGATCAATGTTTATTACACTTGCAATTTTAATATTACAGAGTTATTTTTAATGAATCAACAACCTCCCAAGACTATATAGCTAAAATCGTAAATAACAACATTTGTTGTACGAGTGTTACCATAACTCAATACATTAATTAGAAATTATTTACAAGCTTACAATGTACTGTCGTGACATTAGTAAGTCTATGTTCCGTTCATACGAAGAGCTAAGAACGTTAAGAAATTGGTATTTCGTTTTGTGTGCAAGTAAAATGTGTCAAATTATCAAAAGTCGTAGAACAAATGGTATTTATGACGTTAGTTACCTAGTATTGCGAAATTGTTGATTTTTTTATTATTATTGAGCAAAAAAGCTTGATTTTGTTTATTAAAGCGCGCCATAAGCCGTCGTCTTGATATTTATTATTTGCCTATTTGTAAAACATAACATTTGTTTATTAATAAACATTACATTTAAAATTATTGCTACATTTTTTATTTAATCCACCGACTAATTTTGAGGTTCTAGGTTTGAATACCGGTGGGGGTTGTTTCTAAGCTGTAAACGTTTTTTGAAAACCTTTTTTTTTTATTTCTATAAAGTATTGGTTTAGTGTAGTTTTATGTATATTAAAAATACTTAATTGAAATATTTATTTTTTAATGCGATTTTTGTTTTTGTCTTGAATGATGTGATCATTTTAGTATACTGTCGTTTTGACATGTCTAGCGGGTAGTACCGCAACATCAAGTATTTAACTAAAACCTTGGAATGACAAAGTACTATCATTTTCACATACTTTAACTCATGACTACATTATTTTGTACCTACATGCAATAATTCAACTTGTACTGAGGTTTCGTTGGAGTTATGATGTATATATATATATATATGGACGTGTATGTTCTTGAACGACTGATAAAAAAATGAGCCTTTTTAAAGTGTGAAGCCCGGGAAGTGGTAGGTGCCCTGTTACAGAGGTGCTCGCTACAAATTATCTATTGGCCACGAACGCTGGCGTTCGCTTGCGCTGTAACAGGTTTAAGATAATTGAAATATGATTAAGTTGTAATGATAAAATGTTTTTTCCAAATGATTTCTCTTAAATACCTAAATTCTTCATGTTTTCTATACATCTTTTGGCAATATATTGTTTTATCTCAGAACAAGGCTTCCTGCTAGTGAACTGTTGACATAATTTGACATTCATAAGAGTATGTATGTCCCCTTATTCTAAACTGTCGGTTCACGGATTCGATTCGAAAAGTCTCGCTCTAACTCGCCGCAATTAAAAGTGTCAGGAATAGAGATTCCGTGATTCGTTTAGTTTCCGACAGTTTAGAATAACGGGCTGGAACATGAAAAACCTCGCCATAAAATTGACGGAACTAATTTATTTTGAAGGCAACAGTAATTTATTTGCGTTTGGGTAATTTGTTTTTGGGTAAATTCTCCCTATATAGGGACAATGGGAACTGAGCCCATAACAGCCATGTCTTTCGTAATTATGTCCTCATTAATTTACATTGAAATGCTAGTGTAATGCATATCAATGCATCTTGGGAGAGTTTGGCGTCAAACGATCGATGGCAGACTGTGGTGTTACTTCGATGAGGTGACCACGATAAAAATCTCATCTTTTTTCACACCACTTGACGCTTGTTTCGATGATCCTCCACATTTCTCATAATTTTTGACACTTATTACACAAAACTACACAGATTTTACGCAACAAGATCCACTCCGAAACAATATTACAATCACTGTAATAAAAATCACGTCCGCCATAGTTGAATGGCGCCAAAAACTCCTCCGTCAATTTTATTTTGGAATGTGTTGACATTCCAAAATAAAATTGTTCACGTATTTGTTGTCTAATCCAGTCTACAGTGCCTTAAACATTGACCCGGTAGCCAAAATCAGAACTAAGTGTCGCCATTTTGATTGTATTGTCAATATCATGTTTTGCTATTGTTTGAGAGTCGTTTTTCGCGACTAAATTCGACAACAGCGACCCCAGCTTTCGGGTCAGATAAGTTTGTAACGCTGTAAGTTTGTTTGTAACATAACAAATCATAAGATATCATCACGCCTCTTTCCCCGAAGGGGTAGGCAGAGGTGTTAAACACATACATTTCGCCAGATATGTTAGGTCCCCATGTAACAGGTGGCGAGCCTGCCATGCACCGGGCACAATGTGAGGCAAGTGATGTTCACAATCAACTGTACATAAGTGTTATTCAAACTCAGTGGTGGCAGTGGGATCGAATCCGCGGCCGAGCGAATGTTAGTGCCCTCCGTCCCAACTCGGCTCCAGTCTAATTCATAAAATTCAGTATAATACATTTCATTTTCGTTTATCCTTTGCATTGATCAGGGTTTGATTGATCAGGGTGTTAAAATTAGCTATTATGTTCATGGATAAATAAGATTGAGGGAATATTTACTGTTTTTAAAACAGTATTCTTGGTCTTGCATCAACAGGAAATTTTCTGGCGCCTTCAGAGCAGGTTTTTTATTTTCCTGGGTAGGCTATAGATAAATTATTATGGCCTATGTCTACTAGTCTGAGCGGAATATTTAAGATATGTTTCTTTAGCTTTTCTGTGTTGCTTTTTATGTAAGAATATATTGCTAAATAAAATATTTATACATGTTATTATAGCATTTATGATATTGTATGTAATTCTATATCTGTATATAATATATTACGTAAATTATATATATTACCTTTTCTTTCATTCTATCTCTGCCCAAAGGTTGCCTGGAAGATATTGTTATTAGCTAAATAAAATATTTATACATGTTATTATAGCATTAATGATATTGTATGTAATTCTATATCTGTATATAATATATTACGTAAATTATATATATTACCTTTTCTTTCATTCTATCTCTGCCCAAAGGTTGCCTGGAAATTGTTATTAGCCATAAGGCCGCCTGTGTTGCATTGTATTTTTTATATATATCTGTGTTTTTATTACTTGCAATAAATAATTTTATCTATCTATGTATATGTACGCATGTAGATGTGTGTTAAACAATCGACAATAAAGCACAACTCTATTAAAAGTAGAGTTAAGTTCATCGGGAGAAATAATCTCCAAAATGTTCAACTCTGTTTATTTTAAAAGAAAGAATGAAAGATAGTCGTTGGATGTTAGTAAAGGACCGATTATTATGACGATCCTTTGGGCCTATGTTATTAATAGAGATGCGCCGAATATTCGGTATTCGACGTACGGCTTCATTTCACTATTCTATTCAGCCGAATTTATTTTTTGTGTGGAGTGGAGTGTATCCACTTATATTTTAACATCGCCTGTAGTGACACGAAACGTACATGTTGTCGTAGATGTTTCCGTGGCTAAGCAAAGTAATTGTAAACCGAATTCGGCCGAATATCCGGTTCGGTAAAGGCTAAACCGAATGATATTCGGTTATTCGGCGAAACCACTATTCGGCGCATCTCTAGTTATTAAGTAGGTCTCCCAAAATTCAAATGATGATGGCTTAGACAATTGCTTCGTTTTTCGTTAGTTTTTAGCATAATGGTTTAATTAAATAGTTATTGCTTTGCTCTAGTTGTAACTATGCCTATGAGTGTTAACACCCCTGCCTACCCCTTCGGGAATTGAGGAATGCATAAGTATGTAAATTTTAAGTAAACTTGCTTACCATTTATGTATACTAAGAATATATTTTATTTGATTTAGCGTTAAATAATTATGGTTTCGAATCTAACCTAAATTATGATTTAAAATATACAGGCGTCCTAAAAATAATATTTTTTTTCGTGTTTTCTAGAGATGCGCCGAATATTCATTTTGTATTCGGTATTCAGCGTATTCGGCATCTTTTCCACTGTTGTATTCTGCTGAATTATTCGGTTTTGTGCCTAATATATTCGGTTGTACTTGCTTGGCTAGTTTAACGGGTATAGAACAAGAAGACATAACTTTTTCTGTAAGAGTTATGTTCCTCGTGTCAACATAATGAATGCTATAATCAGTGTAGTATAGTTAACTTTTATTTTAGCATCGCCTGTAGCGAGCGACACGAAACGCACATGTTAGCTAAATTGTTTTCTGCAAAACAATGTAATGGTAAACCAAATATCCGGTTCGGTAAAGGTCAAACCGACTAATGTTAGATATTCGGTTATTCGGTGAAGCCACTATTCAGCGCATCTCTAGTTTTTCGTTTGTTTTTCGAAAATTGAGATATAAACGTCTAAATTATTAGGTGTATGTAATTTTATGTATAGATTGAATAACATATCGTTAGTATTTTTTATGTTTTATTTTGTATATTAGTTTAGTACAGTCAAATGTATGGTTTTAAAATGTCATTTTTATAGCCAGACCAACATAAACCTCGCCATGTTGCGGAAAATTTATTGAACTATTTATTTTAATGGCAACAGTAATTTTATCAATTTCATTTTGAAATGTCAACTGTCACGTATTTTGTTGTTTAATCCAGTCTATTCATCATGAAATTCAGTTTATTTCATTTAATTTTTATTGTTTTTGTGGATTGTAGTGCTCAGTATGTTATAATTAGCTATTATTTCCATGGACAATACAAAATATATATATTTTTTTAATTTTCATGGTGTTGCACAGTGTTTTAAGCCCGATTGTAGTCGCATGTGCTTTATTTCACAAATCGAAAAGGCTTACGAGTAAAAACAAGAAAGTTTCTGGCGCCCTCAGAGCAGGCTTTTTATATTCATACCCCCTGATTCTAAACTGTCGGAAACACGAACGAATCACGGACTCTTTATACCTGTCACTTTTTATTGTAGTAAACTAGAGCGAGACGGATAGCGACTTTCCGAATCGAATCCGTGATCCGAACGGCTTAGAATAAGGAGGGTGGTCAGGCTATATCTGTTCTTCGTTCCAACGCAGGGTATGTGTTGCAATTTGTGATTTTACAACTGTTATTTTTAGTTCACCTGCCCTTACTCTCAATGGTCGGTTCACGGAATTGATTCGGAAAGTCTCGTACCGTCTCGCTCTGACTCGCCGCAATAAAAAGTGACAGGTATAGAGGTTTAGTGATTCGTTTGTTTTCTGACAGTTCTGAATACTAGGGTTGTACTTTCTACAGTTATTTTTAATGAATTAATAACCTCGAAAAACTACGAATTTTTTAACAAGAATATGACATTCGTATGTCGTGTTCCGATCAAACGAAAAGCCGAGCGCACGACGCTCGCGCGCACGCGATGCGCACAGAGCTAAAAACCTTTAGAAATGGATATTTACTTTCGTAAAATGCGTCATATTAAAAAAGTCGTAGAACAAATGCTGTTATTTGATGTTAGCTACTAGTTTTGTGATGTTGATTCATTAAAAATAACCCTGCATACGTTGGAGTGAACCAAAAATTGCCAATAATTGACATTGTGAAACCTTATGGTTATTTGACCAATGTAATTAATTAATATATTTAAAATGTAAGTGGTATCGTATTACATTTTTTATATTTATATCTGTGTTTTTATATCACCTTTTTTAATTTTGCTCATACACACATACTTACATAATATCTACATTTTTACTTAAATGAATTCGTACTGGTAAAACGTTAAATCAGCGTCGGTAACACGACCGAAGACAGACAATCTATCTCTGCCGCTGTATATAAAAAAAACACGTAATCGTATTGTAGAGTAAAAATAAAACAACATATAACTTACACCTTTATTTATTTACAAACAGTACTCCTCTTGCGTCCACAAGATGTCGAACAATAATGAATTTGAGCAATAATAAAAGGTTCACATTCACATGAAATAAGTACAAAAACTCCACATAAAAAATAGTCTGATATTTAAAATATAAAGTTAGTTATAAATATTACGTATTGTAATAGTTGGATTCCCGTTTGTTACACCCTGGGGTTAATCGGAAATGAGTAACGAAGACAAGTGTAATCAAAATAAATATAATAAGAATAAGTATCTAATTATAATGTTACATAAAAGATTTTGCTATTTTTATGAACTCTCGTTTTATTTTATAGTCAAGGGGACAAACGGGAATCAGTTATATTGTATAGACATTTTGACATATAAACGTAAAACAGTGAAGGGTCATGTGCCAATTTAACATTCATACAAAGCAGGCCTACACAAAATTTATTCATTAAAAAAAATCATTTCTTCTATATTTATAATGAAATATTTCAGCACCCAATGTAAGACTTTTATTGATTTTGTTGTTTATCTAAATAGTTTTATCAATATGTGATGTTTATGCAAGAACACTCATGATTGTTTTATAACTTATTTTTAAATTAAAACTGAAAATTATAAATGTAGAAATAAAGTCTATTTCTACTTATTGAAAAAAGCAGAAAGTCCTTAACTCCTGAAATAAAGTCGACAGCTTCTTATGTTGCAGACTTTTAAGTAAATAAAGTCGGCATAAGGGAAAGTCTGAATTTTAACTTTATAAGCCACGATGACGCAGCTTTATGATAATGTAACTTTAGTATATTTACTGTTAATTATAATTAAAATTTATAATCTAAATGAATACACGGTTATTAAACATTAAACCTAATACTTGAAAAAATACTTCAGTTATAAATATTGATAGGCTGTAATTTTACGTCTTAAAACCTTATTTTCCTCTTAAGCAACAACTCAGATATTGATCAGTTTTAATTTAAAAATAATTGTGACGGTTTAGCTTTACAAAAAATATAAAAAACCTCGCCATAATGAAAAAACCATAATGCGGCAAATTTATGGAACTAATTTATTTTAATGGCAACAGTGATTTTATCTGTCAATTTCATTTCGAAATGTAATGTCTTGTATTTCGTTATAAATTCTTTTTTCATTTCATTTTCGTTTTTATGCATTTAAGCGTGAGAGGTTAATATTGTTTTTTTTTTATTTTAAATTTCTGGCGCCCTCAGAGCAGGTTTTTTATTTTCCTGGTCAGGCTATAATAGGCCTTATAGTTTCAGGAATATGTACGATTGTGTACATTTTATTGTGATGTAAAAGCGAAAGGCAGCATCTTCCCACGACTTAGTTTAAACCGTTCCGAATTAAAATAAAATGTAGAAAATATATTTTATGTTAAACTCTTATAATACATGGACGGACCATATTAGACTAGTAGCTATCGGTATTTTTAATTAAAAAAAATAAGATTTATTAACGTAATGGCATCCCCAGCCCAAGAGACAGGTTAAGAATTAAAAATCATATTTACAATAATAAAAATAGACAGTCACATGAAAAATAATTGGGTAATTCAATCAAAACACTTATGGCGAATTCTAATATTGTGAAAATGACTCGTACAGACAGTATCGACTTCGAACAGTTGAAATTTGATTTTATAAAATAACTAAGGTTTTCTAACTATCTCACGGGAACCCTTTAATTTTCCGGAATAAAAAGTATCTAAGATGTTGACCAGGGATATAAGGTATACAACTATGGAAAACTTCATTAAAATCGGTCCAGCCATTTCGGAGATTAGCCCGTATAAACAGAGAAACAGACGAACAGAGAAAATTTTTTTTTTTTGTATTTCCCTCTTTTTACATTTCCCTGACTTGATTTTAAACAGTTTTTTCTATGTACGGACATACTACCTTTACAGTTTTATTATATGTATAAATCTGTCCAAATACACACCCATAACTAACAGTAAATAAATCGACTTGTTTCGAATATTGGAATCAGTACGCGGTACACGTTCCCATGGGATAAAAAAGATAAAAGGTAGCCTATGTCCTTTCTCAGGCTCTAGACTATCTGTGTACCGACCGAATAAATTCTGTAGTTTGACGTGAAAGCGACACATAATGAATTACTTTCGCATTTAAAATATTAGTATAGATCAAAAAGACCTAAACCTTTTGATGCTAAGTCATCTGCTGCTACAAAGAATTGTGGAAAAAAGGCAAACAGCGTTTTACTTGAACCACCCAATCAAAACATCTCAACCAAAAAATCTTTACGTTGTCAATTTACAATTAAACATAATTTGTTCATAAACATATCTGACTTTTCAATGTCCAAATGAAATAATATCACATTAGACCTAAGGTAAACATAAGATGGTATGTTTAGTAAAAGGGAAATGCCAAAATTAACTAAGGCTCCAATAAACTGTGCCTTGAGAATGACATTTGATAGTTAACTATACGACAATCGCAGATGTGTGTTCTCCAAACATTTAATTCAGTTATAGAGGGTTATTTATAATGAACCAACAACCTCGTAAGACTCGGTAGGTAACATCATAAATAACAACATTTGTTCTACGACTTTTGATAATTTGATACATTTTGCTTTCATACAAAAATAAATATCAATTTCTGAATGTTCTTAGCTCTATGCGCACCGCGCGCGAGCGTTTGCGTGTAGCATAGACTTATAATGTCACGACAGTACATTATAAGTAGAGATCGGATATTCGGATGCATATTTACCTAAAGTACATTATTGGCTTACGTACATTATATGGTACATTATTATGGTAGCGGATTCTACTTAATTTTATTAAAAATATAATTCCGCGATTCCGGTGTTATTTAAGATGTTATCTACCTAGTCTTACGAAAATACGAAGTTGTTGATTCATTAAAAATAACCTATATACTTGTAGATAGAGGCGCTGGTAAATGATTGAAGGAAAAACGCCTGCAATTTACCAATATTTAACTATCAAAATCATAAGCTATCAAAGCTTAATGAAAATAAAAATAACGAATTAAATTTTCGTTGATATGTTTAAAGTGGTTCTTCGTGATGTTACAACAACACGAAAAGTCACTTTTCCATACTGATATCCTTTAAAAACAGGGTAAAATATACTAATCGATCAATATACGTATCTTTTAAGTACTTCTATAGGTAGGTATATTAAAAAATAAAATAAAAAAAAAGATAAAGTTCGCGATCTACTACAATAGTCAAGAGCAAATATGTAAACAAATTTGACATAAAATATATAAAATATAAAACAATAAAGCTTTTATTGTCTTAGCAATAATTGTCACAAAGACAAGTGGCAAATATGAATGAATATTATTGCTCGACTGTACATAATTTTTAGGAAGCGTTGCCTAAAAAGTTTGAACGCGAAGTCTAAAAGGTATACGTATCCTAATAAGTACGTACCAAAAAAAATTCTATTAAATTAAAAAGTAACTTTACCTCTATTATTTTTCTGAACAAGCTCAATAACTACATCCTCTACTGTACAAATAAGTGTTTTCTATCTTTTCATAATTAAAGTAATGTTTAGTACGTTTATTTTACCCTGTTTTTATTTAAAAACGTACATAAGTTATTTCTAATTTGCTGTCTCAAAACTCCCTTCTCTGAAGTTAACACGTAGCGAGCAAACTTTAAAAATACAAATCATTTACAGTCTCAATACCCAATATTTTGAATCTTTGTGACGTAAAATATGATGTTTGAACAAATAAGCATTTTTTTCCTTTAAAAAAAATAATTACATTTACTTTACACGGAAAGTCAATGAATTTTTTAGATGTATTTAATTTAATTTGACTCAGTTTTCTTGCTAGACTTTAAAAGTCTTAAGACAGCGTTCCGTGGTCTCTATTTTAGCTGACAGTTAAGTATGGCTGACTTCGATATCTAATTATTCAGTTACTTATAGAGAGCCGTGTGGTAGCGGCTCATTAAAAGAATACTACCAACCCATCTCTCCCCTTGGGTGTCGTAAAAGGCAACTAATGGACTTAGAACTGCACAACCATCTAATAGCTTATAGCGGCGACAGGCTCACCACCTGTCACGCTGAGTGCAGTCACTGCTTGGTGTAGCGCGGACTATGGCAGTAGACTGCTTTTGCGGTGCCTTTGCCTCGTCCCTGACTAACCCTGAGGGCTTAAAGTCGTGAGTACATACATACTATGTACTTAAAGAATGACATTCACATAATATATCGTCACTATAAAACGTGTTTATCTAATGCAGTCTCTCTTTCACCCAGTTGCAGAAACGAACTTTAAAATTTAATGTCGGCATTATCCCTAATGCTCCATTAAATTTATTGATTGAAGTGTCAAAAGAACACCTTAGCGTAGTTTTACGTTGCACAAAACGACATTAGCACCCTATCAATGCTAAAGAGACATTAGCTAGAACTATTTTGTGTTCCAATTTTAAATTTAATGAACTTTAAAGTTTTAATGTCTCATTAACAAATGTCGTCTTTAAAAAATCTTTGTGCAACTGAGTGTGTCATGTTATAATGATAGAAACAACTACATAAGGATCAGAAGTGACAGAAGGCATATTATATTATTACCCAAACACCGAGAGGTTGGCGGAGGTGTTACCCCCATTTCCCCATGTAACAGGGGGCGAGCCTGTTGCCATGCACCGGGCATGCGATATTAATACCCGCACCATTTACATCTAACCGAATTATTTCACACATTACCAAAAATTTTACAATAAAAATTGTGATGTATATCATACAATATTTAACACTATTTCGTTGTAAAACCAGTCTTAAAATGAAATTCACAATGAAGTCAGCCAAGATTAGTCCGAAACTTCATATGAAGTCAACTACAAAATGTAGTAAGTATTAACTTCAAAAAACTCAGCTATTAAGTCCTTCATTTATATAAAGTCAACGACATAAAAGTGTTAACTTCATTAAGTCGGCCACTACCTAATGTTATAACTTTATATATATAAAGCCGGTCACTAAAAGTCCTGAATGTTATACAAAGTCAACCACAAAAAAGTGTAAACTTCATATAGTCACTTATTGAAGTCAAAATTTTAAATAAAGTAAATCACTTAAAAAAGTAAGTTAATTCAAATTAAGTCAGCCACTACGAGTCCAGAATATTATACAAAGTCAACAATTTGAAAATCTACACTTCAATCAAAGTCAACCACTAAAAAGTGTAAACATCAAAAAGTCAGCCACTACAAGACCTGAATTTTATATGAAGTCAGCTAAAACAGTCCACTGATCTTTACAAGACTGCGTCTCTATCATTATCAATACAAAGTAATATTTATTTTATTATTAGTAACATGATCTTGGTTATCTCCTGCTGTTTAGTTCGTAGCCGTTCTCTTTGCTCGGCGTTTTGGCTGGCGTTGGCTTGGAAACTGCGTGGCCTTCTAACCGAAGAGTGCTTTGGCGATGTGATGATCTGAAGAAAGAATAGGTAATTAATATTTTAAAAAATCAGTTCCAACAATCAGCGCGCGAGGTGGGAGGAATCCACTAATCAATGGGTTCAGTCTGGGGGCTACTCCTACACATCCTATTCTGTATATAATTTAATAATTATAACAACATTTACAAACACTCATACATTTTTTCAATATCGGATGTTATCATTGGCGGTGCACGCAATGGCACGCATGCGCAGAAGCGCGGACCGCGCGACGACGATTACCGAGGAGAACCGATCGGGGACGACAGGCAGCGCGCCAACATCGGCCAACCAATGAACCAAGTTATTTAGGAGACTTGAGATGTAAATAAACACGAAGTGCACGAAAATCCTGGCTTTAGTTTATTGGTTAATTTAGGTGCTTTTTAATATCCTCATGCATTTTGTGTTCGGTGCCTATGCCTGATAAGTCTTACATAATCTTTCATTTTTTTTGTGTGGTAAAAAGTATCTCTCTACTAACGGTGATGTGCATACACGGAAGTAAAAAAGTGTGAGTAAACTTTATTGTTTTATTTGGGTGTCTTATCATAATCGTATCAACCCCAAAAGTCCTATGATATAATATCACACAATTGATGTTTTCGATAGAACATTCTTCGTTTCTAGGGGCAGTTTCCGCAACAAGACGGCTATTATGCGCCTGTTTTGTGTCGGGCTCCAGTGGACATCATCGTAATCACAGATCAGATGATTTCGATTTGAATCTTACGCAAGAGAAAAAGTTAAAATGTGTAGTGAGCAGCACGTTACTGATCCATATATCTACAGATCACAATCCAGGGAGACAGATTGTAATCGTTTAATAAACTAAACATAAAACAATTTTAGTATTATTAAATTACTAGCTTTTGTTCGCGACTTCATCCGCGTAGAATAGTTACTTTGAGATAATGTTCTGATAATGTTTTGTACCACGGTTAAATTGGCTAAGTAGTTTTGACGTGAAAGCGAGACAGACGAGCATTTATAATAGTACTTAGTATGGATTTAAAGAGGACTTCTATATATAAGTGTTCAGTGAAGTCGGAATGTGTGTGTGTGTGTTACCGTATGAGGCAGGTGACGGCCAGCAGCAGCAGCAGCAGCCCCAGCGCGCAGAGCCCCCACGCGAGCGCGGCTGTAGTGTGTGTGTGTGTGTTACCGTATGAGGCAGGTGACGGCCAGCAGCAGCAGCAGCAGCCCCAGCGCGCAGAGCCCCCACGCGAGCGCGGCTGTAGTGTGTGTGTGTGTGTTACCGTATGAGGCAGGTGACGGCCAGCAGCAGCAGCAGCAGCCCCAGCGCGCAGAGCCCCCACGCGAGCGCGGCTGTAGTGTGTGTGTGTGTGTTACCGTATGAGGCAGGTGACGGCCAGCAGCAGCAGCAGCAGCCCCAGCGCGCAGAGCCCCCACGCGAGCGCGGCTGTAGTGTGTGTGTGTGTGTTACCGTATGAGGCAGGTGACGGCCAGCAGCAGCAGCAGCAGCCCCAGCGCGCAGAGCCCCCACGCGAGCGCGGCTGTAGTGTGTGTGTGTGTGTTACCGTATGAGGCAGGTGACGGCCAGCAGCAGCAGCAGCAGCCCCAGCGCGCAGAGCCCCCACGCGAGCGCGGCTGTAGTGTGTGTGTGTGTGTTACCGTATGAGGCAGGTGACGGCCAGCAGCAGCAGCAGCAGCCCCAGCGCGCAGAGCCCCCACGCGAGCGCGGCTGTAGTGTGTGTGTGTGTGTTACCGTATGAGGCAGGTGACGGCCAGCAGCAGCAGCAGCAGCCCCAGCGCGCAGAGCCCCCACGCGAGCGCGGCTGTAGTGTGTGTGTGTGTGTTACCGTATGAGGCAGGTGACGGCCAGCAGCAGCAGCAGCAGCCCCAGCGCGCAGAGCCCCCACGCGAGCGCGGCTGTAGTGTGTGTGTGTGTGTTACCGTATGAGGCAGGTGACGGCCAGCAGCAGCAGCAGCAGCCCCAGCGCGCAGAGCCCCCACGCGAGCGCGGCTGTAGTGTGTGTGTGTGTGTTACCGTATGAGGCAGGTGACGGCCAGCAGCAGCAGCAGCAGCCCCAGCGCGCAGAGCCCCCACGCGAGCGCGGCTGTAGTGTGTGTGTGTGTGTTACCGTATGAGGCAGGTGACGGCCAGCAGCAGCAGCAGCAGCCCCAGCGCGCAGAGCCCCCACGCGAGCGCGGCGCGGGCGACGGGCGGCGCGCGCGTCGCCAGCCGCAGCAGCGACGACACCTGCTCCGGCAGCTCGTCGATGCCCTGCAAGCGGGGTGAAGCTACACGCATCGCTACTACAGGGTGAAGTTTAAATCAATCGACAAAATTTTACAGGACATTTTAAACGTTGTAATAGTCGGTATGATAACAATTAAAATCCTAATGAAGCATTATGTAAGAAAATGCAATTATTAATTGCAGCTGTCGCTCTGTGTTATTGAATGAAACATTTTTTTTTACAACTTAGATTTTTTTTCTCCCTAACAAATATAATGTTTAATAGCACTAGAACCCCCCATTAAAATTTGTCAATTATTTTCGATTTCACCCTGTAGAGTATTGCTCTACCGACATAGTACTTAGCCCTACTCACAATAGAAGTTTATGTGACCGTCACATAAAATAGGTTATTACTGAGTTATGTGCAGTTACATACACTACTTTATCTCCACTACATTATTCAAAGAAATAAAACAAAACAAATATTAATTTTTGAAAACATTTGCCATAGTTTTGTGCGTTTTAAAGAAAAATAAGTGTTGCATAATGAGTCCAACCTGTTGCATAATGGTCATTATGTTAGTTTCCATTTTTTTAATTTTCGTTTTTATCATCTGTGTTAAAATTTAAGTATGTCATTATGAATTTCAATTCTGAGTTCATAATTCGATTCTGAATTTGTGATTTAATTTCAATTCTGAGTTCATAATAATTAACTTTATAAAATAAAAAAATGGAAACTGTATCATAATGGCTATTATGCAACTGGTTGGACTCATTATGCAACACTTATTTTTCTTTAAAACGCACAAAACTATGGCAAATGTTTTCTAGACAGCCAACAATAAATGAAATTTATAAATTTTTTTGTTTTATTTCTTTGAATAATGAGTGTAAATAAAGTAGTGTATGTAACTGCACATAACTCGGTATTAAAACACTCGCGTGATACTATTAAAAAAATCGCACAGGCTCGTCTTTTAAAACCACGCTCGTGTTTTAATAAATTTAATATGTGACAGTTACATAAACTACTATTATTTCATTAGTCGAATCCGCTCTAGGGGCAGCGTTTTGCGCATGCGCATGTGACAGCTAAAGAATTTTTGGTATTGCTTCACTCGTTTCAATTCTCTCTCCAACGGCCCTCCTTACTTGATGCATGCACATTCTTGTACATCCTGTAGTGTTATGTACTGACCTCCTCGAACCACAGGATCGGGAACACGATGTCGGGGAAGTTGGCGACCTGCTTGATGTCGAGCACCTGCGACACGGCCAGGTTGATCTGGATGCGGGCGCGCGCGCGCATCGCTATGCCCATCTCCTGAACAACGAACAGAGGAATCAATATTTTATACCTAAAATAAATAGGTGTTATGGCTCAATATTTATTCAAGATTATTTTTAATGAATGCACCTCGTAAGACAAGGTACATAATTAAAATCTAAAATAACATTTGTTCTATGAATTTTATCATTACTCAATGCGTTAATTAAATATGATTTATACAAGCTTATAATATAGTGTTGTAAAATTAGTAACTCTATGTTCCGTTCATACAAAAAGGGAAGGAATTAATTGGGCAGCAAGATAATATGTATACATATAAATGAAAAAAAAAATGGAAATGTATAAAATCTAAGAAATGGATCAATAAAAGATCAAGGATCAATTCCTAGGAAATGTATTCTTAGAGATATTAGGTAAGAATTTTTTTTTTTACTTTTCAAAACAATATTTGTGTCACCAAAACATACATTAAACAATTTGGCAGCAGAGAAAACATTTTGTTTTCCTTCTCAGTTTCAAAAACACAACAATTAGTTATTCGCTAACAAACTAGAAATATCTGCTGCCCATAGGTTGCTGCCCAAAGTTTTCGAACATTTGCGTTGTCTTGAATGCTTATGTCCCTTTCTCTTACACCAAAGAAAGAGACAAACGTATGTTGTGTATTCCGTTTAATACTAACCGGTTGCACATCAATGAAGAGCCTGTGGTCTTCAGGTACAGGGGGAGAGATACCCTCCACGGCCGTGCGTAGACTGTCGTCCGCCAGGTAGAAGTGCGGGAACGACAGCATTATGGGGGAATCTGGGGGGAAGGTAAAACATAGTTTAAATGAAGACCTCCGTGGTAGAGTGGTCTGTACGCCGGCGTCGCCATCTGGAGAGGTTCTGGGTTCTATCCCCGGTGGGGGCAGATTTTTGTGTGCCTATATACGCCCCATTGCTGGGCACAGGCTTTCCTCATGGAGTAACACACGAGGAGTATGGGCCCTAACACCACCACAATCGGCCAATGCGGGTTGGTGGAAGAAACAGCCGCAATAGCGACTGGGACCAACGGCTTAACGTGCCTTCCGAAGCAGGGAGGAGCTCAAAATCACAAAGTTTTGGTCACCCATCCACGGCCTGACCATGGCGAAGGTAGCTTTGTTTTCAATCGAAAGCCAAAGCGTACTAACCACTACGCCACCGAGCTCCATAATAATATGGTACATGATAAGGTTATTCATCATGATAAGGTTAGTCTCAATAACAATATTATAAGCATTGTTGTGTTCCGGCAATCAGACGTAAGATAGCCAGTTCCTCAGTTGTTGAGGACTACAGGTGAAGCTCGCTTCGACCTTCGGCCTTATCGTCACTTACCATCAGGTGGCCAAGAGCTAACCTGTCATATGTAAAAAAAATTGTAATGGCAATAGTGTCAAAAGGGTAAAATTTTTGACCTTTCCTAGTCTTTTTGTGTTTGCTTTAGGGGCTGGCCAGTGCTATGAGTTTTGATAGAAAGGTATATTCTATAGTACGTTTCAATCCAAGTTGCCAAAAAGGTAAACAAAAAAGCTGATTTACCGAATTTGTTACCTATTCAATAATCACACTTTTTACATGGACATTGGCACGTAAATATAATTAACTGTAGCAATTGTTATCCGTTTCAATTGATTTCAATTACCTACAGTCATTACAAAATATTTAAGAGATATATCTTCACCTTCGTTTTGTTTACCTTTTTGGCAACTTTGATTGAAACGTATTATATTTATGCTTGAAACGCTAAAGAACACTAAACATAGCTGTTTTTTATAACTAACGAAAGAATTATTATTGCGAAATTAGAACAAAAACACATGTATAACTCACCATATTGGCACAGAGACACGTTGAACAGCCCGTTGGGCGCGCACGGCGGGCCCGCGGGACAGAAGCACTTGTTGCTCTCGCTGTCCGCGAACACGTCTTCCGGAGGAGTGAAGCGGTAGCCCTCCACGCCCGCTGACGACTCCACGTCGCGGAGGTATCTTGGGAGAGGATGAGAACAGTTATAGAGAGATTGGTAGCCGAGTTGGGACGGACGGGGCACTACTCGTTCGTGATTTTCGAGTGATTTTGTTCGCGAGTTCGATCTCACCGCGTCTACCACTGAGTTAGAATATTTTATACAGTTGATTGTGAATATCGCTTGGTTCACATCACACACATATCAGCAGGCTCGCCACCTGTTACATTGGGACTTCACATATCTGGCGAAATGTGGGTGAGTTAACATCACTGCCTTCTCCTTTGGGGAAAGAGGCGTGATGATATTTTGGTGTTGTTGTTAGAGAGATTGCTAGGTACAGTGAACTGGAGCAGGTAGGCAGCACTTCCACCTTATAGGTATATAAAAAACCTCGCCATATTGCGGAAAATTACATATAATCACGACTATTATCCCCTAAGGGTTAGTCAGAGCCCAATAACAATATTTAATAGTTTTTTAACTATCCCACGGGAACCCTTTAATTTTCTAAGATGTTGACCAGGGATTTATGACATCGCCATGCAAAATTTCATTGAAATCAGTCCAGCCATTCCGGAGATTAGCCCGTACAAACAGGCAAACCAAAAAATATATATTTTTTTGGTATTTTCCGCTCTTTTACAGCCTTCTGACCTAATTTTAAGCATTTTTTTATACAGACATTCGACCTCTGCAGTTTTATTATATGTATAGATCCGATGAATGAAATTTCAAAGAAATACCCTTCTTATAACAAAACATCATCTAAATCTCCTTCAGTTCATTGAAATCGTGAAATAGATTCGCACGGAGACAATGGGCTTGTCAGTGACGCAATGGTGTGAGAATTGAAGTCTCAATGCACAATGGAGGTGTCATTATCTGACGTGTTATATAATTACTTTCATTTTTCATATTAAGTGTAAAGCACAGAAATAGATTTACATAGAAGACGCTATTCAAACCCCGAGAAATCCACGGGGTTGGCCACCGTAGCTACAAGCGTATTCTCTCTAATCTGCAACTGTCATTGCGGCCGGATTTCCGTAAAATCTAGAAATGCCTCATAGCGTGATAACTAACTACAATAGCCCAAAAATTTCAAACACCCACAGGAAGGAACATATTTCCTATCACATGTACGCAAATAGTTGAAAAAGTTTGCTCCACGAGGGAACTAGGAAAGGTGCAAGAGTATGAAGTGTGGATGGCCCATCACGTTTTCGATTGCGATATGGTTGTGGTAACGTTCTTATTAGCGGGATTTGGGCTCTGGTAACATCATGGAAATTCCGAAAACCTCTTCAACGGTAGACAAGTTAAACAATAAACAAGTAAAGCTAAATGGTTACCGAATGCATTATGTCGGAGACAATAGACGTGGGACGTTATACGACACCTTAGTTTGTTTACTGGGACATCTCGCGGAAACATTATGGTGGATAGTACTTCATTATAGCGCTGTAAATCAACGCTGTGTCTGTGTTGGTACTTAGTTCCTTGATGTACCTAACTGTTAGGTACTGAAAGAAAAATATTTTCCTCTTTTATCGCAGTCACCCACCATTTGCACTGAGAGAAAGGGAAAAATTTTACTTTATCATGCCAGGCAGAGACAACGACTTAAAAACTTAATCTTTTTTATGCCTACATACATACAATCACGACGATTATTCCCTAAGGATTAGTCAGAGACCAAGCAAAAGCATTGCAAAAGCTTCTCCGTGGATTCGAACCTCTCCAAGACCAATTAGCTCTTAAAGAAACAGAGAAGCTAGTACTGATTAGTGATGAAGTAAAGGAGCTGACAAATCACAAAGGAGAGTGAAAAGGAAGAAGTCTTGATAACGCTCTCGTAAGAAGACACAGGGGATTCGGCACACTAGTGATGAAGTGGATGAGCTGAGGAGTGACAGAGGAGAGCAAACAGAATTAACGTCCATTTAAATGTACTAGCCTCTCATAACGACAGAAGAACTTTAATGCAGCCTAACAAACACCGCCGCCGCACCGACTTGCTGCGACGACCATTCAAAAAGTACCAGGCTCTCATAACGACGTAAGATCTTTAGTACAAGCTAAAGAGGAAGATGTATACAAGTACTTACTTCAACGGCAGCAGTCTGCACAGATCCTTGTCGTACACCGACAGGGTATCATTCCTGGTGATGTGAGGAGGGAAGATGGACCCGTCCGAGCCGGCGATGCTGTTGCACTGGTCCGTCGTCCAGTGGGGAAGCTTGTCTTTTAAGTTGAACCTCTCGATGACTCCATACTTGGTGATGTCTTGGGCGCCGGAGAACATCGTTACTATGTCGGGGGAGGTGCTGTTTTTCTGGAAAATAAGGAGGAAAGTCATTAATGATACAGCACCCGAGATATTGTAGCTAAGAAAAATTGGCATTGTAGTTTTTTTTAATTGACTCAACACCACCTGATGGTAAACAGTAGAATCCTTTTGCGGAGATAGCGAACTAGAAAGAACAGCATCCTTAGCCATCTTCACCCATTGGGTATTTCTTCCTAAGAAAAGATAGATGGATTCTCACCACAAACCCATGGTCTTACCTGCCTTACGGTATACAGACCGAATTACGGGAGAGCGCGGGGTACTTGCGAATGCACTTGTTAAAGATGGATGGATTGTGTGAAGGATGATATGGTGAGGAAGGGAGTGAGTGTTGACATAGCGAGTAAAAGGAGAGTGTGGAAGAAAAAGACATGTTGTGCCAACCCCAGATAACAGAATTGGGAACAGGGTAGGACGAAGAAGAAGAGGTGTTGCTTCACGCCTTATTTGCAGGAACCCATGTAAACCCATATGCCAATAGGATGGAGTTTTTATACCAATAGGATGACAATCAAGCATACGGCCCACCTGATGGGAAGCGGTTACCGTAGCCTATGGACGCTTGCAACACTAGGTTTATCACTCACACGTAGCCGACCTTTTAAAAACTTTTTTACATACATTGAAGAACTCCATGCTGTAGTCCTTAGGGAAAACTTCGGCAGGGAGCTCATTCCACAGTCCAAGCGGACGTAGAAGGAAATTCCTTTTCAAGCACAAAGTACGCGACCATTTTGTCCAAGGTATGAGGAGGCACGCGGTGCAATGATGGAAGGTGGAAGTTAACATGTAGGAAGTGAAATGTTGACGATGAAGTCGTTGAAGATCGATGAAGACGTTGACACCACCGGGTGTTGATCGGGAGGTCCACGGTTCGATTCCCCACGGAGCAGGAGTTTTTCTGCTCAGTTTGGTGGGAGGGCCTCTAAGTCCGCCTGGCTAGCTACCACCATCTAATAAATCTGCCGCCATAATAACAATGTACAAAGCATTGTTGAGTTCCGGAAATTAGAGATAGCCAGTTCCTCAATTATTGATGAATACAGGTGAAGCTCGCTTCCACCTTCGGCCTTATCGTCACTTACCATCAGGTGAGATGAAGGCCAAGAGCTTACCTGTCATAAGTTAAAAAAAAGTTGCTTACCCCATAGAACAGCCCGAACTCCTCATAAGGCAGCTTCTGCTCCTTGGGGACGACATCCTTGGCCAGCTTGAGGAGTGGATCTTCGTACCCCCACAGCAGTTGTCCCACCGACACCTCCACGAACGGCTTGATCTTCAGGATGTCCATGATGGAGGCCATGGCCAGGCGGAGGAAGCGGGCTGCGTGCTTCGATTGGGAGGTTGCGCTCTGAAGGAAAATATATGGGGTTTAGGATACACAGTACATATTAAAAAGTAGCTGTTGCCCGTGACTTCGTTCGCGATTACCGGTTGTTTAACTACCCCACGAGAGCCTTTAATTTTCAGGAATAAAAAGCATCTAAGATGTTTGGCCAGGGATAAGGTATAACCATGCAAAATTTCATTGAAATCAGTCCAGCCACTTCGGAAATTAGCCCGTACAAACAGACGAACAAACAGAAAATGAATATTTTTTTTTTGGTATTTTACCTTTTCTACATCCCCCTGACTTGGTTTTAAGCAATTTTTTTTATGTACAGACATTCGAACTCTACAGTACAGACACGCCTTTTTCCTGAATTTGATTCTTTTTCAACGACAAGAATGCTTTTTTTTATTTCAATTTTCCTGCTGATTTTAACATTCCGACTCCGAGTATTATCATGAACAAAAACAACGAAAATATTTAACTTCATGATGATTAAATTGGATTTAAACAATAAAATACGTGACAGTCGACATTTCAAAATGAAATTTAAAATAAATTAGTTCCAAATTTTTTCGCAATATGGCGAAATTTAAATATTCCTAGAGCAAAATAAAATCCCTACTTTCCACGAAAATGATATTGGTGCGCTATCTTAATTTAAAAGCAGTTAATTTATTACACATCTCTATCACGACAAACAAAAGAAAAGAGACAGATATATCTGAATTTGTCAACATAGCTGTTGGTCGTGTCTTGACTGAAGGTAAGGGATGCATACTAAGACCTTCATTACTAAACTATAACAGTATCACCTTTAAAACTATCGGCTTAAGGTCCAATTTCGCATTTAATATTTTTGGTACCTTTTAATATTGAACTTTAATGCTATGTAAATAAGAATGATCAAGCTCCTTAACATTTCGTTTTTCTGTGAATATTTCAGCGGAATTTCGACTTTATAGGGGTACAAATAAGGTAGGTAATAAAGAGGATTGTGTAGTTGTGGGTGAACGTACGCGTGTTGTCATGCATGTCAATATTGGTACGGTGGTCGATGTCACGTTTGTGGTACAGTCAGCAGCTGAAGTTTTTAAAAAAATTTCGCACGTAGGTTTAGCAAGATTTTTTTGGAAAACAAAGTTCCGATAAAATATAAGTACAGTTTACGCTTTGGCTTTCGATCGAAAACAAAGCTACCTTCTACATGTTCAGGCCTTGGATGGGAGATCAAAACTTTGTGATCTCGAACTCCTTCGTGCTTCAGAAGGCACGTTAAGCCGTTGGTCCCGGCCGCTATTGCCCTTTCTACCCACCAACCCGCATTGGGCCAGCGTGGTGGTGTTACTCCGCATGTGTTTCTCCATGAGGAAGGCCTGAGCCCAGCAGTGGGATAGGACTGAACTGGACAGTTTACAGTGAATACTTGCCTCGCTGTGCGTTACAACAAGCTCGCTGTTACAAAACATTATAATAACGCGTTCAAAGTTGAATTCGTTTAAAAAAATATAAACCTTAAATGCAGATTTTGCTTGCTGAGATTGGTGCGTGTTATCAGAGTGTGTTGTATCTAGAATGTATTTTTTTTTTCTTAAAAGGCAACAGTTGAGAACGGTTAGAGAGATTGGTAGCCGAGTTGGGACGGACGGGCACAACTCGTTCGAGTGGCCGCGGGAAACGCAGGTTCGATCCCACCGCCGCCACCACTGAGTTTGAATAAAACTTATGTACAGTGAATATCGCTTGCCTCACATTGTGCCCGGTGCATGGCACAGGCTCGCCATCTGTTACATGGGGACCTGACATATCTGGCGAAACGTGGATGTTAACTTTGCTTTTTTTTCTTTTTTTTCGCTTAAAACGATAGAGATTTTCAATAGGCATTAAGACCACCATTTGGTTGTAACTAAATGTGTCATAAAGATTATTTTCATCAAATTGATCATGCCATGCTGTGTTCGAGCCGTGTGGTATCTCGTTAAAAGAATACTACCAACCCATGTCTTCCCTTGGGTGTCGTAAAAGGCGATTAATGGACTTAGAACTGCACAACATCCAATAGCTTATAGCGGCGACGGGCTCACCACCTGTCACGCTGAGTGCAGTCACTGCTTGGTGAAGCGCGGACTATGGCAATGGACTGCTTTTGCGGTGCTTTTGCCTAGTCTCTGACTAACCCTCAGGGGATAATAGTAAGCCGCCTGTCTAGTAAGCGTGTTCATCGACGTTTTTTCTGACTGTACATGCCGTTGCGCATTTCCTGTTGCTACATAGGAATTCTGCGATGCATCGCCGAATAATTATACCGAAGACGGATTTACCATTATAAGGAAAAGTAACCTTCACTATGGTCGGATTTTGGATGGGTGACTTAAACTTTGTTATCTAGAGAATATCCGTAATTCGTGTACGTTGCAGGAAATTATAATTCTAGCTTTAATCTCGATTTTGTCATTTTTTGACATTTCAGCCATAGTAAAAATGTCAAAAACTTAGGGCCATTTGCGGGAAATTTTAAACCTAGTTTAAATCTCGATTTTGTCAATTTTTGCCAGCCAGTAAAATTGTCAAAAAATTACAAAATCGAGTTTTAAGTCTCGATTTAAATTTTCTGCTAGTGGACCTTACTGAATCTAGTTTTACACCTCGTATTAAACTGCCTGAAAGACGCAAGGAAATTTAAATCAAGAATTATTTTTTAACATTTCATCCATATAAGAATTGTCAAAAAATTACTAAATCTAGTTTTAAATTTCCTGCAAGACGCCGTACGTGTTTAATCCCAGTTGATATAGTAACCACTTACATTACATTATTACGGCCTGTAGGCCTAGCACGGGCCGGGGAGAAAAAGTCCCCGAGACAAAAATGTTCATTACCTCGCGCTTCTTCGTTCGCGCGGAAGCGAGAGGCAATGAGCCTTTTTGTCTCTGGGGACTTTTTCTCTACGGCCTGTGCTAGGCCTTCTGGGTCAGTTTTTAGATCCGTGGTCAGGTTGACCCGTAGGGAAAATAGACCAATGGCGAAAACGTATGATGGCGTGCTATGACAGCTTGTCCAATTGTCAAATTTTCAAATATAACGAAAGATAAATAATCATAAACAATTTCACCACAACACGACGACCTCCGTGGTCTCATGGTCTGTACGCCCGGTCTCAAGGCGTCGCCGTCTCGAGAGGTTCTGGGTTCGATCCCCGGTGGGGGCAAATGTTTGGGTGATGAATTTTCAGGATATTTATATGTATTTATCTATTAAATATATTTATCCGTCATCTAGTGTCCATAACACAAGCAGCATTAGTTGCTTAAAATGGGGCTAGTTGATATGTGTGAATGTTTGAAGATATTTATTTATTTTTATAAGTAACGTTGCGGCTGGCGGCACAGCTGATGTATTATATAATGCTTTGAATTTTCATCGCAAATTTATCAATTTGTCAAGCTGACACATTTGGCGTTTTCATTGCCATTATTTAACTATTGTGGTTACCATGACTACGGATCAAACAACTCACCCTTAACCTATCAGTGGTCAGAAAACCAGACAATAGAAACATCTACTGTTTGCGAGCGCCGGTGTTCGCGCTGACACTCAAGGGGTTAATGTGTTTCTTCATTGTTATAGTTGATGGACGAATGAATTATACTGATAAAGTCGTCTTAAAAAAAGTTTAATTTATATTTCGCAACAAAATTGTGATTCCATTTTTATTATTTTAACTGCGTGTTTTATACGAAACACAGCATCCATATTATCCATATTAATATTATAAATGCGAAAGTAACTCTGTCTGTCTGTCTCGCTTGCACGTCAAAACTACTGAACCAATTTAACCGAAATTTGGTACACAGATAATTTAGAGCCTGAGAAAGGACTTAGGCTACCTTTTATCCCGATATTCCAATGGGACCGGGCGCCATGCGGGTGAATGTTAAAAAATTTAATAACGCCTCCCAGAAAATGAAGGACAAACTTACGCCACTATGACTTTTACGTCTGTTAATAGACTAGGAGTAAATTTTCAATTCCACCAATTGAGGCTACCGTTACTATTTGACAAATCTTTCAGTGTTGAACAGCCTATTTATTGAGGAAGGCTACATACCATCACACTATCTCAAAGCAACTCTACACGGACGAAGTCGCGGGCAAAAGCTAGTTTATAATAATGTGGCCATTGACCTTGCGTACATAAGACCATTATTGGTAATAGTACACACACCTACTTACTCAAGAACACTAGAATATATATATTTTTTGCCCCAACTCCCTATTGGTAACCGGTCATTGACATTGGCTGTTCAAAAAAAACTTACACATGTTAGTGTAAGTTTTTTTTATCTATCTATACTTATGTACAGTCGCGGTCTAATAATGTTTACCACCCTAAGTATCACATTGCTTTCATACATTGAAGTCACAAAGGTCGAAATCACGAATGGTCTTATCATTTCGTATTAATTTGATAGATCATAGATTATACCTATATTTTTTGAAACATGAGAATATGTGGCTTTTGATGTGTATGACTATATGGCTTAATAAATAATATGTATCGATAACTTAAAAAAAACTTTTCATTAATATTTCAAACAATATAGAAACTCAAACAATCTAAAACAATTATTTTATTAAATAAATTATTGTTATCTTCAAATTCTGTTAAACTTTTGTCCGAATGACGTTCAAACAATCATTTTCGATAACTGTCATTTCTTTATTTGTCTTTTCAATACTTCACAATGTTTAATAATTTTCAAAGGTAATTTTAATAAGTTACTTGATATGTCATAGACTTTATTGATAGCAGCGTGTTATAGAATTTAATTTGAAAACTGGTAAACATATTCTGACTGCGATCGTATTTAAAAAAAATTTACAGGCTCATTTTATCATAGACTCGGACTTCAGAGACTATAGACTCCTGTATTGTTTGTTATGTCGTTAATTTATGTCTATGTTTGAAATGAAATGAAATGAAACTATTATACTTTATCGTACACCAATAAATATACATACAGAGATTTTACAATTGTAGTACAATTGTTTGGGACTCGGTTCCGTTTTTATGGCCCGAAATTTTCCCTAAAATAACTATCAAGCACTAGTTGTCTACTCAAAGAAAAACGTTTGTAGATTAATAAAAATATAATAGTGCCCGAAAATTGCTTACATTACAAACTTTGCAATAATGACAAGCCTGTTAATTTACGTTGCCATAGCGACCCCAACAACCTCCGAGGCGCAAAAAAAATATATTAAAATTAAACATAAACTCATTCACAGTAAAACAAAAACTACATAAAATAACACAACATATTTACAAACTTAATTCATACTCCAAGGGATACAAACAAACTTTAATACCCTTTTACGAAAAGTGACTTCAGGTCATCCTTTCTCAGACTCTCGCATGAAAGGCTTTCATCTGGCAAAACAATATCGCTGAAAGAGATATTTTCCTGACAACCTTTGGATGGATTTGGCAGTGCAAAATATTTAAGAGAAAAGGCATTAGAGGCGTTTGATTATTTTTTATGTAATTTCTTACTATGTGTGTACTGAATAAAACTTTATTCTATTCTATTAGGGTTTGTATTACCATATCGCCATTCCTATACATGGGTTTTAGTTCGTCTTAAACTTATTATTCTTGCTTGTACCGCTTCGTTCGAGTTATTACGCTAGGTGGCGCTACTATACTATTCTGCTATTAAGCTACGCTAGCCCAATGCCGGCCCAATGCAAACCACAGATATACATTTACACAGTTAACACAAGTATAACGTTTTGTATTGAAACCAAGCGTGTCAACTTTTTAATGTCTACTATGACGTCACAGCCGTAATTTTGCGACGGTAGATCCGAACTGATTTCACTACCGATGTCGCCGATGCCTCACCACCAATTATCACACAACGAGGCCTTTTATTAGTTTTTGCAGCCATTCGGAAGCGCAGACTAGATAGCAGCGGCCAACCCCGACGTTTGATCGGGGTTTTCGAACAGTACATGCATTTGCGTCATCTATCTAAAGGTGTACCAGTGGTAGAAAACGGTTGCCATACATATGATGAACCCACCACGTCATAACTCCGTCCGTCGATATGATACAAACTGTTCGTTATGATAATTCGCTAGTTATCAGAGCGTGGCGCATGCCCAGCAATGCCCACTCGTCTGTTGCTTCATGTTTCAATGATCCCGCTGTACTGTATAATATGAACACATCGAATACTATAAATAGATGAGATTCTTTACTTTAGATCTTTTTATTCTTCTTATAAAGGCCCAGCGCACATTAACGGCATCGGCACGGCTCAGGATTTTAGGTGATAAATAGCATCATATTTTAACTTCATGGCAACAAAGTAGAAATTTCCATGATATATGATCGTAGTAACAAAACTACCGGTTCGGTATGCTTGAGGTTGCTCGGCGGCCTTCAGGTTGCTTCGGGATACTCCGGCATCCTTCAGTACGCCGCCGCCGCGCCAAGGCAACACTCGGGGGTAGTTTGGACGGTACGGCATGCCAACGCTTCGTCATCCCTAAGGACGTTGCAGCATGCCAAGGCATAGTTGCCGACAGTGTGCGCTTGCATGTAGGGATGCCGAAGGATTCCTTTTCTTGCCGATGCCGATAATGTGCGCCGGGCCTAAGGGGGCGGTAGCCGAGTTGGGACGGACGGGGCACTACTCGTTCGATGGCCGCGGGAATTACGGGTTCGACCCCACCGCCACCACCATTCATTGTGAATATAGCTTGCCTCACATTGTGCCCGGTGCATGGCAACAGGCTCGCCACCTGTTACGGGGGAACGTAACATATCTGGCGAAACGTTGGTTAACAGTAGTAGGAATTCATGCATTCTGGACCACCTACGTCATCTCTACGTCATACCAAAAATTCGTCATCGTACGTCAAAAAATTCGTCATCGTACTTTGCAAACCTAAAAAAAAAAAAAAAAAAAAAAAGAAGTTTGGTGTCAAATTGGGGGTTTTGAAGGGTGCTGATTCCAAATCTGTAATCCATTTTTCTCTATGATGCTTATTTACAGAGTTACATGACTTGCATTAGTGTTAATTAAAACATAATTAGATATCTCATTAGTAAAGCATAATTAAATAAACATTAACTAGCACTGTCAACAACAGTAATGATGACTCTAATTAGATGTATCATTAACGTCACACCATTATTTTAATTACCTCAACTTTCGCTAATTTTCTGAATCTTGGTGAGAAATATTCTATCCAAACAAACTCTTCATACATACATACACATACTACACACGCCTATACATATAATCACGCCTATAATCCCCAAAAGGGTAGACAGAGTCCAAGGAGCACAATGGTCCTTAAGACCACATTCAGCTATACAGAGTTGGGTTGGGTCAGATGAAAAAATTCTTGAAAGCAGAGTAGTGACAAGTGGCGAGCTCATCGCCTACACACTCAAAGACCTAGTACCCAACACGCCCTTAGTCGCCTTTTACGACAAACTCAAACTCTTCAGCTTTATAATTTGTGTATGGACTCCATAGAAAAACAAAGTAACCTTCACCATGGTCAAGCCGTGGATGGGTGACTAAAACTTTGTGGTCTCGAGTTCCTACATACTTCAGAAGTCATGTTAAGCCGTTGGTTCCAAGCAGATTACTTATGCCATTAATGTTATGTATACTATTACAAATATTTGCAGTACCTCTAATTGTCGTCATAACAAAAATATCTACTTTCCCTAAAAATTTTTCCAGAATCTTAATGACTTTATTTATTACTTTATCATTTATTTGTGTAACAAGTTTTAATTACTTCTATTACTGGCATAGCTATGTCTTAATAATTGTCAAATACATTAGGTAAATGACCGAACAACTAGTATAAAAACCATCATATCTAAGCATTTCCTAACAAAGTGCTATCGACTACAATTGAAAGTCTACCTACTGCTCAAGTCACCTCAAGACAACCAATATGTCTGTAAGTATTATATTAAGCATTATCTACTTTCTTTATACAAACTTGTGTTTTTGATTTTGTGACTTCTTGATTGCCATCAATCTTCAGTGCATTCCTTAGTGCACATTTATTTAATAAATGTTGTGCTTACTATTCTTTGTAATCATTGTTATAGCTTACATCTTGCTTTGCTGCCAATACCACCATTGACTTTGAGGAAAACACATTCAAAAATTATTACTTTCCAACATCTGATGATGACGAGGCTGCTTCTCCGACTCCATGCCTTATCCAAAAGAGAGACAGATCGGACTGCGAATCTCTGAACGAGTTTTTCGATGAATCTCCAAAAAAGAAAAAATCTAAACTACAATCATCCACTGTGGGGCGAGCAACAAACGATGGGATGTCTTACATATCAACAAATACAGATGATGGGTCAACAGCAACTCATATGATAAAAATCGAAGTATATAATCTCAAAAAATTGACTAATGTCCCATCATCGGATCATTGGAAACATGCGGAAGTAAGAGTAAAGTACTACGACAAACCGAAGACTAACCACCACCAACGAACTCGAGCGTTAATTTACAATATAACAAAAGAAATTTCATCAACACCTGACTGCAATAAATATACATTCAAACATAAAGATTGAATCAAAATCCATATTGGTTGTCTGGAAGTGACTTGAGCAGTAGTTTTCCATGACAAATACCATAATTAGTTATATAATTAATTCTATCATAATTAGTCATTAAATATAATGAACGAAACATTTGCTGTTTATTTTAAGAATACCTTCATTTACACTACTAATCGTTTTTAGTAATCAATGTCATTAATATAATTGAATGTCTCATTAAGTACAACTACAGGAGAATATATATTTTGCCCGTTTAAATAATCAACACATTGGTCTATAACTTCTTCCAAACACAATCTAAGTTGTTACAATGTCAAACTTTCAAGTGCTGGAATGTATTGATATGGATAGTGATTATGATGGTGCTTTCTGTGAGACTCTCAATGATTACGAGACAAGTCAAGAAGTTAAAGATATAACAAGTGATGTTCATATCATAAAGGATTTCTTTGAAGAAAATTCAACCAATGATTTCAAATTTAAACCTAAAATAAGTGAAGCCAATGAAGTAAACGATATAGAAGAAACTCATGAGTAAGTAAAACTATTTGTACCAAAAAAATTCTTATTGTTAATGAATTATGTGTTTTATCTAAATTGTGTTTATTCTTTATAGAATATCACACAAAAATAAAAGAAAGCCGAGAGTACAAGTTGGAGGTGCTACGAAAAAAACATCTGAAGATACTGACACACAGCCTGGACCATCTACAATTGAAACGGAACAGCAGATGACAGATACGAGCAAAATTATGTGTACTATTTGCAATTTTATTGTGAGTAAAAAATATTTCAACAGCCATCTAAGGAATAAGATTCATAAAAATAAGCTTTTATTAGTTAGACACCCTCATGCTAATGTGTCAATTATTGATTCAGCGTTTGGATCACGAATAGTTTCATATAAAATTACATCACCAATTAAAGAACCTGTATTAGAATCACCAGAACTTTTCTTTCAATCAGTGAAAACTACTATTGAATCTTTACTTAAGGAATGTATTAAGGAATTCATTATAGTTAAGGTTAATTATATAATTTTTGCTGATTTTATACAACAAACGAAAGATATAAAAAATACATTTGATTTTCAAACCTCCAATTATACAATAGCGTTAGGTGATGAATTGGAACCTTACTACAATAATTTAGGTGAAACGATTGTAAAAAAAATGTCTGAATTTGAGAAAAAAGATAGCGGATGGTCTTTAAAAAATATATTGTACTTAGAAATGAATGTAAACAAATTCAACCCTCTGAGAGGTTCATCATACATTGATTTACCTTCTGATATAAAATTAAAGAAAGCAGTAATCAATGTCAAAAATCATGATCATGAATGTCTAAAATGGGCTTTACTTTCCGGATTATATCCAGCTCAACATCATAAAGACCGAGTCTCATCTTACACTCAATACAAAAATTTTGTAAATTTTAATAAAATATCTTTTCCAGTAAAGATTTCTGATTTACACAAAGTGGAAAATCAAAATAACTTTAGCCTAAATGTATTCGGTTTAGAATATGATCGGAACACAAAACGAAATATAATAGTGGGTCCTTTGTATTTTACTAAAAACCGAAAGCAAAAGCATATTAATCTATTATACATCTCAAATGGTAGTGCCGGTCATTATTGTTACATTAGAAATTTATCACGCTTAGTAAATAATCAGATAACGGGACAACATCATACATTACACATTTGTGATGGATGTCTTTTGTATTTTCCAAGTGAAGAAAAACTTCATGCTCATAATCGAAATGATTGCAGACATATTCGAATAGATTTGCCAAATAATGTATCAAATAGAAAAGACAGATTTGGCAATCCAGTGTCTTCTGACAAAATTTCGTTTGAACATTTTGAACGAAAAATTAAGTTACCTTTCATAATCTATGCTGACTTCGAAGCGATGCTTAAGCCAGTTTTAACTTGTAATCCTAATAGCAATCAATCATTTACTAATAATGTACAACAACATGAAGTTTATAGTTATGGTTATTATTTAAAATGTTCTTATGATGATAAACTTTCAAAATATTGCTCATACACTGGACCTGACTGTCTTAAAGTTTTTATGAACAATTTATGTCAAGATGCACATGACATTCATAGAAAACTGTGCGATCGAAAACGTCCGGTACCATTGACAGATTCAGAAAAAGATGAACTACTCGGTGTGAAAATTTGTTATATTTGCAACAATCACTTAGATTGTAATTCAGTTCATGATTATGATTTTCATACAGGTAGCTTTCAAGGAATTGCTCATGAGACTTGCAGTCGTAAATTTAGAGTTCCGAATTTTATTCCCATATTTTTACATAATTTGAGTAATTATGATGCTCATTTCATAGTGCACGCCATGAATTTGAAACAAGGAGATATAGACATCATACCACAAAATAAGGAAAAGTATATATCATTTACAAAAAAAATTCGTATTAATGGTCGTGAAATTAGATTAAGATTTTTGGATTCATTTAAATTTATGTCCAGCAGCTTAGATTCGCTAGCAAAAAACTTGAAAGATAGTCAATTTTATGAGTTGAGGAAATATTTTCAAAGAGATAATGATTTTAAGCTTTTGCGAAGGAAAGGTGTGTTTCCATATGAGTTTATAAAATCATATGAATCATTAAAGTGTCCATATTTACCAAACCATAGCGAATTCTATAGTTCTTTACTAGGAAACAACATATCTGATGATGACTATCAACATGCTAAAACAGTTTGGCAACATTTCAAATGCGAAAATATGCTTGATTATTCTGATTTGTACTTAAAAACTGATGTTCTTTTATTGACTGATATATTTGAAAACTTTAGGAATGTATGCATAAATACATATGGTCTTGACCCAGCTCATTATTATACTGCCCCAGGGCTAAGTTGGGATGCTATGTTAAAACATACTCAAATTAAATTAGATTTGTTAACAGATTTTGATATGATTGCTTTTGTAAAATCTGGTATCAGAGGAGGAGTATCACATTGCAGTAATAGATATGCTAAAGCTAATAATATATACTTAGATACTTATGACAAGACCAAACCTAGTTCTTATATAATGTATTTCGATGCTAATAATTTATATGGATGGGCAATGTCTCAGAGCCTTCCATACAGTTCTTTTGAATGGATTAGCACAGATATTAATTTTAATATTCCTGCTTCTTCTGAAATAGGATATATTTTAGAAGTAGACTTAGAATACCCCAGAAATCTACACGATTTACATTCAGACTTACCTCTCTGTCCAGAAAATATAATTATTGGTGGAAGCAAACAACCAAAATTAGTTTCAAACTTAAATAATAAAACAAAGTATGTAATTCACTACAGAAATTTGTTACAATGCATTGAGTTTGGTATGAAACTTACTAAGATACATAGAGTATTAAAATTTAAACAAGGCCCATGGTTGAAAAAGTACATTGATTTAAATACTCAACTTCGAACGGCAGCCACCTCTGATTTTGAAAAAGATTTTTACAAATTAATGAATAATTCAGTTTTTGGAAAGACCATGGAAAATATTGAAAAACGAGTTGATGTTAAATTATTAACTCATTGGGAAAATCGTGGTAAATCTCAAGGCGTTCAGAGCTTAATAGCCCGACCAGAATTTCATAGTTTATCAATTTTTTCAGAGAACCTAGTTGCAGTGCAATTAAATAAAGTTAAATTATTATATAATAAACCTATATATTTGGGATTTTGTATATTAGATGTATCAAAAACCTTAATGTTTGATTTTCATTATAATTACATGAAAAGTAGATTTAACAATGACCTTAAACTTTTATATACAGACACAGATAGTTTAATATATCACATAAATACAAATGATTTTTACAATGACATTAAACCAGATTTAGAGAAATATTTTGATACATCTGATTATTGTGTTGACAATGTATTCGGTTTTCCTAGGTTAAATAAAAAGGTATTAGGTCTATTCAAAGATGAAAATTCTGGTAAATTGTGTGAAGAATTTGTAGGGTTAAGATCAAAAATGTATGCTATCAAAGTAGGAAATAATATTACCGCCAAAGCAAAAGGCATTAATAAAAACATAACAAAGAATTTTGATATGTTAATGTATCGATCATGTCTTTTTAACAACAAAAATGTGTTCTCTGAAATGTATAGATTTCGATCATTGAAGCATACAATTTTTACACAAAAAATTAATAAAATAGGTTTGTCTTACAAAGATACAAAAAGATATGTGATACATGATTCCACAGACACATTGGCATGGGGACATTATAAATTAAGATAAATATTTTATATTACCGTCAATAATTTTACTATAGAGGAAATGTTTTATAATTTTTATGTTATCATTAACTTATAAATAAAGTATAGTTGTAATTTTATCAATGATTGTATTGTGTAAACAGCAAAGTGTTTGTAAATATGAAAACAAATAAAATAAACTATATTCATATAAACCTTATTTTTCATTTTGTTACCTGTCTTAAGATAGAGCACATGTATAATATGATTCATTTTTATCATCCCTTTACTACAATAATTTAAGCATGTTTGATGGTAAGGAACCTCTTGATGATTTGATGAGAGAATCTGATTGATGGACGGGTTGTTGATATTTTCACTAAAGGGAGCCACCACCGAAATATAAGTATATTCTATATAACACAAAATTTATTTCACCAAGGGAAAGGTCAGCATGATATGTCATTAAATTCTAGTTACATTGTTTACTTTAAAAATCCTCGTGATAGGACACAAATACACTATCTTGCTCGACAACTAGTACCTGAGAATTCCAAATATGTTGAAGATGTATATAGAGATGCTACTAGTAACCCACATGGGTACTTATTAATCGATCTAAAGCAAAATACAGATGACATGCATCGCTTGAAAACAAATATCTTTATACATGATTACACTATTTGTTACATTCCTAAGAAAGGATATAAATATAATAGCTCCAATCAAAAACTTCAGAAAATTAGCGAAAGTAGAGGTAATTAAAATAATGGCATGACGTTAATGATACATCTAATTAGAGTCATCATTACTGTTGGACAGTGCTAGTTAATGTTTACTTAATGACTTAATTATGCTTTACTAATGAGAAATCTAATTATGTTTTAATTAACACTAATGCAAGTCATGTAACTCTGTAAATAAGCATCATAGAGAAAAAAATGGATTACAGATTTGGAATCAGCACCATTCACAACCCCCAATTTGAAGTCATTAAGTAAACATTAACTAGCACTGTCCAACAGTAATGATGACTCTAATTAGATGTATCATTAACGTCATGCCATTATTTTAATTACCTCTACTTTCGCTAATTTTCTGAAGTTTTTGATTGGAGCTATTATATTTATATCCTTTCTTAGGAATGTAACAAATAGTGTAATCATGTATAAAGATATTTGTTTTCAAGCGATGCATGTCATCTGTATTTTGCTTTAGATCGATTAATAAGTACCCATGTGGGTTACTAGTAGCATCTCTATATACATCTTCAACATATTTGGAATTCTCAGGTACTAGTTGTCGAGCAAGATAGTGTATTTGTGTCCTATCACGAGGATTTTTAAAGTAAACAATGTAACTAGAATTTAATGACATATCATGCTGACCTTTCCCTTGGTGAAATAAATTTTGTGTTATATAGAATATACTTATATTTCGGTGGTGGCTCCCTTTAGTGAAAATATCAACAACCCGTCCATCAATCAGATTCTCTCATCAAATCATCAAGAGGTTCCTTACCATCAAACATGCTTAAATTATTGTAGTAAAGGGATGATAAAAATGAATCATATTATACATGTGCTCTATCTTAAGACAGGTAACAAAATGAAAAATAAGGTTTATATGAATATAGTTTATTTTATTTGTTTTCATATTTACAAACACTTTGCTGTTTACACAATACAATCATTGATAAAATTACAACTATACTTTATTTATAAGTTAATGATAACATAAAAATTATAAAACATTTCCTCTATAGTAAAATTATTGACGGTAATATAAAATATTTATCTTAATTTATAATGTCCCCATGCCAATGTGTCTGTGGAATCATGTATCACATATCTTTTTGTATCTTTGTAAGACAAACCTATTTTATTAATTTTTTGTGTAAAAATTGTATGCTTCAATGATCGAAATCTATACATTTCAGAGAACACATTTTTGTTGTTAAAAAGACATGATCGATACATTAACATATCAAAATTCTTTGTTATGTTTTTATTAATGCCTTTTGCTTTGGCGGTAATATTATTTCCTACTTTGATAGCATACATTTTTGATCTTAACCCTACAAATTCTTCACACAATTTACCAGAATTTTCATCTTTGAATAGACCTAATACCTTTTTATTTAACCTAGGAAAACCGAATACATTGTCAACACAATAATCAGATGTATCAAAATATTTCTCTAAATCTGGTTTAATGTCATTGTAAAAATCATTTGTATTTATGTGATATATTAAACTATCTGTGTCTGTATATAAAAGTTTAAGGTCATTGTTAAATCTACTTTTCATGTAATTATAATGAAAATCAAACATTAAGGTTTTTGATACATCTAATATACAAAATCCCAAATATATAGGTTTATTATATAATAATTTAACTTTATTTAATTGCACTGCAACTAGGTTCTCTGAAAAAATTGATAAACTATGAAATTCTGGTCGGGCTATTAAGCTCTGAACGCCTTGAGATTTACCACGATTTTCCCAATGAGTTAATAATTTAACATCAACTCGTTTTTCAATATTTTCCATGGTCTTTCCAAAAACTGAATTATTCATTAATTTGTAAAAATCTTTTTCAAAATCAGAGGTGGCTGCCGTTCGAAGTTGAGTATTTAAATCAATGTACTTTTTCAACCATGGGCCTTGTTTAAATTTTAATACTCTATGTATCTTAGTAAGTTTCATACCAAACTCAATGCATTGTAACAAATTTCTGTAGTGAATTACATACTTTGTTTTATTATTTAAGTTTGAAACTAATTTTGGTTGTTTGCTTCCACCAATAATTATATTTTCTGGACAGAGAGGTAAGTCTGAATGTAAATCGTGTAGATTTCTGGGGTATTCTAAGTCTACTTCTAAAATATATCCTATTTCAGAAGAAGCAGGAATATTAAAATTAATATCTGTGCTAATCCATTCAAAAGAACTGTATGGAAGGCTCTGAGACATTGCCCATCCATATAAATTATTAGCATCGAAATACATTATATAAGAACTAGGTTTGGTCTTGTCATAAGTATCTAAGTATATATTATTAGCTTTAGCATATCTATTACTGCAATGTGATACTCCTCCTCTGATACCAGATTTTACAAAAGCAATCATATCAAAATCTGTTAACAAATCTAATTTAATTTGAGTATGTTTTAACATAGCATCCCAACTTAGCCCTGGGGCAGTATAATAATGAGCTGGGTCAAGACCATATGTATTTATGCATACATTCCTAAAGTTTTCAAATATATCAGTCAATAAAAGAACATCAGTTTTTAAGTACAAATCAGAATAATCAAACATATTTTCGCATTTGAAATGTTGCCAAACTGTTTTAGCATGTTGATAGTCATCATCAGATATGTTGTTTCCTAGTAAAGAACTATAGAATTCGCTATGGTTTGGTAAATATGGACACTTTAATGATTCATATGATTTTATAAACTCATATGGAAACACACCTTTCCTTCGCAAAAGCTTAAAATCATTATCTCTTTGAAAATATTTCCTCAACTCATAAAATTGACTATCTTTCAAGTTTTTTGCTAGCGAATCTAAGCTGCTGGACATAAATTTAAATGAATCCAAAAATCTTAATCTAATTTCACGACCATTAATACGAATTTTTTTTGTAAATGATATATACTTTTCCTTATTTTGTGGTATGATGTCTATATCTCCTTGTTTCAAATTCATGGCGTGCACTATGAAATGAGCATCATAATTACTCAAATTATGTAAAAATATGGGAATAAAATTCGGAACTCTAAATTTACGACTGCAAGTCTCATGAGCAATTCCTTGAAAGCTACCTGTATGAAAATCATAATCATGAACTGAATTACAATCTAAGTGATTGTTGCAAATATAACAAATTTTCACACCGAGTAGTTCATCTTTTTCTGAATCTGTCAATGGTACCGGACGTTTTCGATCGCACAGTTTTCTATGAATGTCATGTGCATCTTGACATAAATTGTTCATAAAAACTTTAAGACAGTCAGGTCCAGTGTATGAGCAATATTTTGAAAGTTTATCATCATAAGAACATTTTAAATAATAACCATAACTATAAACTTCATGTTGTTGTACATTATTAGTAAATGATTGATTGCTATTAGGATTACAAGTTAAAACTGGCTTAAGCATCGCTTCGAAGTCAGCATAGATTATGAAAGGTAACTTAATTTTTCGTTCAAAATGTTCAAACGAAATTTTGTCAGAAGACACTGGATTGCCAAATCTGTCTTTTCTATTTGATACATTATTTGGCAAATCTATTCGAATATGTCTGCAATCATTTCGATTATGAGCATGAAGTTTTTCTTCACTTGGAAAATACAAAAGACATCCATCACAAATGTGTAATGTATGATGTTGTCCCGTTATCTGATTATTTACTAAGCGTGATAAATTTCTAATGTAACAATAATGACCGGCACTACCATTTGAGATGTATAATAGATTAATATGCTTTTGCTTTCGGTTTTTAGTAAAATACAAAGGACCCACTATTATATTTCGTTTTGTGTTCCGATCATATTCTAAACCGAATACATTTAGGCTAAAGTTATTTTGATTTTCCACTTTGTGTAAATCAGAAATCTTTACTGGAAAAGATATTTTATTAAAATTTACAAAATTTTTGTATTGAGTGTAAGATGAGACTCGGTCTTTATGATGTTGAGCTGGATATAATCCGGAAAGTAAAGCCCATTTTAGACATTCATGATCATGATTTTTGACATTGATTACTGCTTTCTTTAATTTTATATCAGAAGGTAAATCAATGTATGATGAACCTCTCAGAGGGTTGAATTTGTTTACATTCATTTCTAAGTACAATATATTTTTTAAAGACCATCCGCTATCTTTTTTCTCAAATTCAGACATTTTTTTTACAATCGTTTCACCTAAATTATTGTAGTAAGGTTCCAATTCATCACCTAACGCTATTGTATAATTGGAGGTTTGAAAATCAAATGTATTTTTTATATCTTTCGTTTGTTGTATAAAATCAGCAAAAATTATATAATTAACCTTAACTATAATGAATTCCTTAATACATTCCTTAAGTAAAGATTCAATAGTAGTTTTCACTGATTGAAAGAAAAGTTCTGGTGATTCTAATACAGGTTCTTTAATTGGTGATGTAATTTTATATGAAACTATTCGTGATCCAAACGCTGAATCAATAATTGACACATTAGCATGAGGGTGTCTAACTAATAAAAGCTTATTTTTATGAATCTTATTCCTTAGATGGCTGTTGAAATATTTTTTACTCACAATAAAATTGCAAATAGTACACATAATTTTGCTCGTATCTGTCATCTGCTGTTCCGTTTCAATTGTAGATGGTCCAGGCTGTGTGTCAGTATCTTCAGATGTTTTTTTCGTAGCACCTCCAACTTGTACTCTCGGCTTTCTTTTATTTTTGTGTGATATTCTATAAAGAATAAACACAATTTAGATAAAACACATAATTCATTAACAATAAGAATTTTTTTGGTACAAATAGTTTTACTTACTCATGAGTTTCTTCTATATCGTTTACTTCATTGGCTTCACTTATTTTAGGTTTAAATTTGAAATCATTGGTTGAATTTTCTTCAAAGAAATCCTTTATGATATGAACATCACTTGTTATATCTTTAACTTCTTGACTTGTCTCGTAATCATTGAGAGTCTCACAGAAAGCACCATCATAATCACTATCCATATCAATACATTCCAGCACTTGAAAGTTTGACATTGTAACAACTTAGATTGTGTTTGGAAGAAGTTATAGACCAATGTGTTGATTATTTAAACGGGCAAAATATATATTCTCCTGTAGTTGTACTTAATGAGACATTCAATTATATTAATGACATTGATTACTAAAAACGATTAGTAGTGTAAATGAAGGTATTCTTAAAATAAACAGCAAATGTTTCGTTCATTATATTTAATGACTAATTATGATAGAATTAATTATATAACTAATTATGGTATTTGTCATGGAAAACTACTGCTCAAGTCACTTCCAGACAACCAATATGGATTTTGATTCAATCTTTATGTTTGAATGTATATTTATTGCAGTCAGGTGTTGATGAAATTTCTTTTGTTATATTGTAAATTAACGCTCGAGTTCGTTGGTGGTGGTTAGTCTTCGGTTTGTCGTAGTACTTTACTCTTACTTCCGCATGTTTCCAATGATCCGATGATGGGACATTAGTCAATTTTTTGAGATTATATACTTCGATTTTTATCATATGAGTTGCTGTTGACCCATCATCTGTATTTGTTGATATGTAAGACATCCCATCGTTTGTTGCTCGCCCCACAGTGGATGATTGTAGTTTAGATTTTTTCTTTTTTGGAGATTCATCGAAAAACTCGTTCAGAGATTCGCAGTCCGATCTGTCTCTCTTTTGGATAAGGCATGGAGTCGGAGAAGCAGCCTCGTCATCATCAGATGTTGGAAAGTAATAATTTTTGAATGTGTTTTCCTCAAAGTCAATGGTGGTATTGGCAGCAAAGCAAGATGTAAGCTATAACAATGATTACAAAGAATAGTAAGCACAACATTTATTAAATAAATGTGCACTAAGGAATGCACTGAAGATTGATGGCAATCAAGAAGTCACAAAATCAAAAACACAAGTTTGTATAAAGAAAGTAGATAATGCTTAATATAATACTTACAGACATATTGGTTGTCTTGAGGTGACTTGAGCAGTAGGTAGACTTTCAATTGTAGTCGATAGCACTTTGTTAGGAAATGCTTAGATATGATGGTTTTTATACTAGTTGTTCGGTCATTTACCTAATGTATTTGACAATTATTAAGACATAGCTATGCCAGTAATAGAAGTAATTAAAACTTGTTACACAAATAAATGATAAAGTAATAAATAAAGTCATTAAGATTCTGGAAAAATTTTTAGGGAAAGTAGATATTTTTGTTATGACGACAATTAGAGGTACTGCAAATATTTGTAATAGTATACATAACATTAATGGCATAAGTAATCTGCTTGGAACCAACGGCTTAACATGACTTCTGAAGTATGTAGGAACTCGAGACCACAAAGTTTTAGTCACCCATCCACGGCTTGACCATGGTGAAGGTTACTTTGTTTTTCTATGGAGTCCATACACAAATTATAAAGCTGAAGAGTTTGAGTTTGTCGTAAAAGGCGACTAAGGGCGTGTTGGGTACTAGGTCTTTGAGTGTGTAGGCGATGAGCTCGCCACTTGTCACTACTCTGCTTTCAAGAATTTTTTCATCTGACCCAACCCAACTCTGTATAGCTGAATGTGGTCTTAAGGACCATTGTGCTCCTTGGACTCTGTCTACCCTTTTGGGGATTATAGGCGTGATTATATGTATAGGCGTGTGTAGTATGTGTATGTATGTATGAAGAGTTTGTTTGGATAGAATATTTCTCACCAAGATTCAGAAAATTAGCGAAAGTTGAGGTAATTAAAATAATGGTGTGACGTTAATGATACATCTAATTAGAGTCATCATTACTGTTGTTGACAGTGCTAGTTAATGTTTATTTAATTATGCTTTACTAATGAGATATCTAATTATGTTTTAATTAACACTAATGCAAGTCATGTAACTCTGTAAATAAGCATCATAGAGAAAAATGGATTACAGATTTGGAATCAGCACCCTTCAAAACCCCCAATTTGACACCAAACTTCTTTTTTTTTTTTTTTTTTTTTTTAGGTTTGCAAAGTACGATGACGAATTTTTTGACGTACGATGACGAATTTTTGGTATGACGTAGAGATGACGTAGGTGGTCCAGAATGCATGAATTCCTACTACTGTTAACACCTCATGACTGTCCCCCTGGGGAAAAAGGTATGTTATGTTCTTATTATGGGGCTGACATAACTGTGAAACCAACCAAACTGTACGATTGTTAGATAATATTTACAAGCGTATAATTAATAATAAGGTATCACGATGCAAAATTTCATTGAAACCGGGCCAGCCATTTTGGAGATTCCGTAGAAACAAACAGAGAAAGATAAAAAAAACATTTTTTGTATTTTCCCTCTTTTTACACCCCCTGACTTGGTTTTATGCATTTTTTTCTATGAACAGACATTCGACCTTTACATTTTTGTTATATGTGTAGATAAAGATTAGATATTGTGTAAAACGCTGAATAAATATTTTCTTTTTTTTCTAAATATGTTGATAAAGTGAAGTCCCAATTCCCTTAACCTTTACGAAACAAAATAATTAAAACACAAGGCCTTATTAAGGCAAGCAAGGTATGATTGTCAAGACCTACTGGCTGACATTGGTAGTTCGTGACACTATCATCTTTAAACTGACATCTGTTTATGTAATGAATAATGGTATTTATTTCCGCTTGTTCCGTAATTCTACAAAGAGGGAAAATAATTCAGTGTTCTTACTTTGAGGATACTCAGTACTCAATCATTTATTGCATTTCATAGTGTGTACGAGTAAAAAGGTCTTACAAAATATAATTTGGATCACCATGAACCCTGTCGGGCACAACGACAATGGAGAGGTTCACACTGTGATAGCTTGTAATTAAATTATTCATCAAGAATTATAAAAAAATAAATAAAAAAGAAAAAAACAATCTCAAATTCAATTAATTGTTTACAAATCAATAAACAATGTAAAATATTATTATTCATTTATTAGGTCACTTTTTAATATTAAACAAAGTCGTTTCGAGCTGTCTGCCCCACCGATATACATTTAGATAGATGACGCAAATTCATGAACTGCGCGTGTCCGAAACCCCGACAAAACGTCGGGGTTGGCCGCTTCTAACTAGTTTGCGCGTCCCAATGGCTGCAAAACCTAAAGAAATGCCTCGTTGTGTGATAATTGTCGGAGGGGCCTCGGCGGTATCGGTATCTTCAGTCAGCTTGGATCTCCCGTCTCAAAATTACGGCTGTGACGACACAGGGAATCCATCCCGCAAACGCGGAATTCCGGTTTTGCGAGATCCCGCACCTTATTTTCAGGACTTAAAAACTTAAATTGGCTCGTTCGAACGTATTCATTACTTTTTAAATCCAACACAACGTCGTTAAAAAGTTTATTAACAACTTCCCCCTTTGCTATATTATTGTGTATTGAAAAAAATTAACATTTTTTTTACATATGACAGACATATGACGCTTTTGGCGTTAATCTCACCTGATGGTAAGAGACGATAAGGCCGAAGGTGGAAGCGAGCTTCACCTGTATTCTTCAACAACTGAGGAACTGGCTATTACCTCTAATTGCTGGAACTGGCCGGAACACATCAATGCTTCATCTTCAGCTTACTCCTGTCCACTGCTGGACATAGGCCTCCCCTAATACACGCCACCGCTCAACATTACAATGCTTATAACATTGTTATTATGGCGACAAATTCTGGTAAGACGGTGGTAGCTAGCCAGGCCGGCCTAGAAGCACTATCACAAAGCAAACCGAGCAGAAAAACTTTTGCCTCCATGGAGAATCGAACCCGGACCTCCCGATCAACACGCGGTGGTGTGAACCACTAGACCAGAGAGGCGGTTAAAAGTATTGTTTAATATGGAATCCACTTGTTGTTGTTGACAAAGACAATTAAACGTTGGCGGTCTGCCAACGTTTAATTATCTTTGTCAACCTCAGAGTAAACAGAACTGGAGTAGCCTTTGTCTAACATTCCCCTCTGCCAAATGCACAAGCATCGGATGCTTGCACGTTTAATAAAACTAGTTGAGCCGCCATTTTGACAGCCATAACATTGTAAACGTTGCGGCGAACAGAGCTCCCGCAAAAATGCCTGCCTGTGCTGTTTTTTGTTGTAAAAATAAATAGAAAACATCGAGTATGCTAAAAGATGGTGTCACCTTTTATTTGTAATTATAATTTTTAAGATTTCATGATTATTTACTTGATTATTTCATGTTTTAGAATTCTACGATTTCAAATTTCGAACGCTAGTCTCGTGGGGAGTGCGGCTGTGACGTTGTCAAAACGCACACCCCACGTGACTATTTTAAGCGTGTGTGTGCGTGAAATTTAAATTTGTGTGTCGAATTATGCATGTGTGCATTTGTAAAAACGGCTGGCTTTGAGTGTAGTGGTAACCTCACCCCCCGCAAGAAATGGCAGAAAAAAATGTTTGAGAAATTGACTAATGGCTACTCCAGTTCTGTTTACTCTGAGTTGTCAACGTAACCTCAAATATAAAAACATTCTTACCCAAAATCAACGAATCCTAAAACCAATTTTTATTTAATCCTTACTACTATTTTAGTGTTTATAAATCTAGAAACAATAAAGAATAAAAAGAAAGATAGCCTTGATATTTTTAATTTTAAACTATTATTCAGAATAAATGAGTGACACAACACAATACAATAAAAAATTCATAGTCAGTTCTTAATTCCTATCTCAGATAATAATGTAACATGATGTAAGTAGTGTGTCTTGCATAAGAAACCGTTTGCGAAAGCAACCTATTACCGCGAGCTGGTTTAAAAAAATTCCTCTATCCCGCTAAATCTGCGGAAACCGCGAGATTCGGGATTGGATTCCAGAGTCACAGTAGACGTTAAAAAGTTGACACTCTTGATTTCAATACAAATCGTTGTACTTCCGTTATCTATGTAAATGTATATCTGTGGTTTATACCATTTTGTTAAGCAATAACTCTGTTACGATATTATGGTCGTCATCAGCCTATATACGTCCCACTGCTGGGACAGGCCTTCCTTATGGAGAAACACATGAGGAGTATGGGCCGTAACACCACCACGCTGGCCCAATGCGGGTTGGTGGGTAGAAACGGTTACAAATACGACCGGGACCAACGGCTTAACGTGCCTTCCGAAGCACGGAGGAGCTCGAGATCACAAAGTCTTGGTCAACCATCCACGGCCTGACCATGGCGAATGTAGCTTTGTTTTCGATCGAAGCCAAAGCGCACTGACCACTAAGCCGGTGGCTCCTCATATATATATATAGGCTGATGACGATATTATGGTGTCTTCCAATAGAAATTAATTCAAGAACACGGCATTTTAACCGCCTCTCTGGTCTAATAGTTGACAGCACTGGGTGTTGAGGTTCGGGTTCGATTCCCCATGGGGGCAGAAGTTTTACTGCTAGCTTTGGTTGGTGGTAGGGCTTCTAAGCCCGCCTGGCTGGCCACCACCATCCTCTCCTAAATTTGTCACCATAATAACAATGTTATAAGCAATTGTTGTGTTCCGACAATCAGAGGTAAAGCCAGTTCCTCAGTTGTTGAGGATTTACAAGGGACGCTCGCTTCCACCGTTAGCCTTATCGTCACTTACCAAGAGGTGAGTTAAGCTTACCTGTCATATGTAAAAGAAAACACAAAGTTTGACCACCCACACACAAGCCAACAATGACGAAGACCTGAAGCGATTAAAACAAATGGACTGGTAAATGGCATAAAATTCAAATTATTTCTCTAATAATTCTAATCTAAAGGCATTTGAATTCTTCAAACAAGTTATTAAACATTACGTGACGACAATATTTCTAAATATATAATTTGTCACGCATACGCATTACCAGATTACGGTCGAAATTCGCTTGACTTTACTAAGAAGTATTTAACACAACATAATAATTATCGTATTGGAACGTATATAGGGTGAGAAGGAAGTTATATTCAAACTCAGTGGTACAATCGGTGGGATCGAATCCGCAACTACCGAACAAGCCATGCCGTGCCAAGTTACTGCAGACTGGTATGTCAATCGCTGTTTGCCTGTTGTCTTGGAAAAAATTCGACAGCAGCGCCCTCGAAGCAGGATCCTCCTTCTCCGCGACAATGCTTCAGCGCACTCCGCAAAACGGACTGTTGAATATTTGACTATGGCAGGTGTCGAGATAATGAATCATCCGCCATACAGTCCCGACCTGGCGCCCTGCGACTTTCATTTATTCCCAAGAACTAAAGATATTCGCAAGAAACTTCGAGGTATTCGCTTTACGAGCCCTGAAGATGCGGTGAAAGCGTACGAAAATGCCATAGAAGAGACCCCTAAGGAAGAATGGGCCCACTGCTTTTCTCAGTGGTTCCAACGAATGCGACGATGTGTAGAGAGGAACGGAGAATACTCTTACTTCGAAAAACAATAAAAGTATTGGCAACTTTCTCCATTAAAACGTTTTTTATTTCTATATTTTCAGTGTTAAACACGTATATTAACGTTTCCGACCCTTGATTTTTGTACCTGTATTTGTTTAAGTACCTACAAAAACCTATGTTTCTCGAGGTATCCGTCGTTTTAAAAACTTAAATCGACATTAGGTACTTCTCCTACGAAACTGGGACCTTTTGCAATCAGCCCGCTTAATATTTCAATTTGACAGCTTACATAAATATCTTCAAACATTCACACACATCAACTTTTAAAGCAACTGATGCTGCTTGTGTTACGGACACTAGATGACAGATAAATATATTTAATACGTATAAAAATTCTGTATATATATAAATATATACTATATAAACATCCAAGTCTGAAGAACAAATGCCTAAAATTTGCCCCCACCGGGGATCGAACCCAGAACCTCTCGAGACGGCGACGTCTTGAGACCGGCGTACAGACCACTCGATCGCGGAGGTCGACTTACATAACCAACACCATAAGTTCTGAGCGAGTAAATAGCATATCTGGCTTCCTAGTCGGCATCCGTCTCGCTCGACCAATCACATCTATCAGACCAGAACCGCTCGACTACGGCAGTCATAAATTAATGTCATAACACGCATTCTAACTATAGTAAGATGTTGAAAGGAATCGTTGATTACGTCCGACATCCTCAGCTATATACGTCCCACTGCTGGGCACAGGCCCTCCTCTCGGAGCAACACATGAGGAGTATGGCCCGTAACACCACGCTGGCCCAACGGGTTGGTGGGTAGAAATGGTTGAAATAGCGACAGGGGGTGCCTTCCGAAGCACGGAGTTGGAGATCGCAGCTTTGGTGACCCATCCAAGGCCTGACCATGGCTAAGGTAGCTTTGTTTTCGTTGATTACACCTACTAAGCATAATTTTTATAAAAAAACTAGCTTTTGCCCGCGACATCGTCCGCGTAGAAAATTTACTTTGAGATAGTGATAGTATGTAGCCCATAGCCTTCCTTAATAACTAGGCGTTTCAACACTGAAAGATTTTTTCAAATTGGAACAGTAGCCTCAATTGGTGGAACTGAAAATTTACTCCTACTCTATTATAAGAAGCTCATAGTGTCAAAGCTCAAAGTTCATAGTTCAAATTTGTCCTTCATTTTTCTGAGAGGCGTTATTTAAATTATGTTCCTATTGAAAAATAGGGATAAAAAGTAGCCTATGTCCTTTCTCAGGCTCTAGACGATCTGTGTACCAAACTTCGGTTGAATTGGTTCAGTAGTTTTGACGTGAAAACGACACAGACAGACACAGTTACTTTCGCATTTATAATATTGGTATGAATAAAAAAAACATAAGAATTTATTATTAATATTAACATACTATGAAATCACCTGAGCTATTTGCTTTTATAATTATGAATTAATTATAAAGTAGTTACATCTTCACACTAAGAGCAAAGGTTAGCCGCCATTTAATAACTACACTCGTCATTTATTGCATTGTTAAAACACTTCCTTGTCAAGACATACCATTGCTTGCTACCACCATTGTATATAGATGACTCATTGTATTAAGTTTAGAAGCTTTTATTTTGATTTGCTCGTCAGAGCCTGTACGCTGTCCTGCGCAAAAACAATATTTTCTAACGTCTTAATTATCATAGAATAGACCAACCAACCAGAACCATCAACCTTGAATGTACCAACTGCTTTGCTTGCCTAGCATGTCGTAAAAGGCGACTAAGGGCGTATTGGGTACTGGGTCTGTGATCGTGTAGGCGATGAGCTGGCAATTGGGTACGCCAATACGCCCTTACGATCACAGGATCGTGTAGGCGATGAGCTAGCCACTTATTACTACTCTTTCACTATTTTTCATCTGACCAAACCCAATTTTTTATGGGTAAATGTGGTCTTAAGGAATACAGTTCTCCTTGGACTCTTCCTACCCCTTCCGAGATTACAGGCGTGATTGTATGTATGTATGTAATAAATAACGTTGGTATTTTGTCTGCGTTTGTGTAGTCTGATTTTTTGTATAGGTGATATAAGAGATCATCACCCCTCTATTCCCTCTTAGTAGGCAGCGGTGTAAACACCCACTTTTCAGTTATAAGTCCGGCGCCTTTCCCAACTTCGCTACTGCGTTTTAAAAAGCAATTAAATTACATTCGATTGATAGTAAACAACATTAACATACGACGTAGTATATTGTAGGAATTCCCGGATTACAGGCGTGATTTTATGTATGTATGTATGTGTTAATTATCATCAACCAGTTATATTACAAACTAGCTGTTGCCCGCGACTTCGTCCGCGGTTACTATGGATTTTTAACTACCCCACGGGAACCCTTTAATTTTCCGGAATAAAAAGTATCTATGATGTTGACCAGGGATATAAGGTATCTGTTGAAATAATACTAGCCACCTATAAGGTTCCTTTTATAAATAACTTTGTAATCAAATTTAATTGTATATTTTGACATGTTTACCCGTCACTTATTACTTCAATATAAAATCTACACTGAACTACATGTGTTTTGCTCTTACTCGCCAATAATATCCAACATTCGTTATCAGCACGAATTAAAATACGCGTAGTCAATAAAATAGTGTAGTGAAGTCAGCAAAATGGATGGAGAAACTATAAACATGGGTATGTCTGAGAATTTACATTCACGATCAAACTCATCCTCTATTCCGTCGTTCTTTCTTGAAGGTAGAGAAAGTTATCCTTTATGGAAATTTAAAATGAGAAGTTACCTCATTGACGTAGATTTGTGGGAAACAATAGAAGGATACCCAGACAGGGATACTACTACGAATGTTGGATATTATTGGCGAGTAAGAGCAAAATACATGTAGTTCAGTGTAGATTTTATATTGAAGTAATAAGTGACGGGTAAACATGTCAAAATATAAAATTAAATTTGATTACAAAGTTATTTATAAGAAGAACCTTATAGGTGGCTAGTATTATTTCAACAGTATCACCATGCAAAATTTCATTGAAATCGGTCCAGCCATTTCGGAGATTAGCCCGCGCCCATACAAACAGTCAATCAGAGAAATAAAATAATTTTATTTTTGGTATTTTCCTACTTTTTACCAAGGGGGTGTCCCTTGGTTTTAAGCATTTATTTTCTATGTACAGACCATGCCTTAACCACAGACCTACATTCACATAGATGACGCAAGCGCATGTACTGCGCGTGTTTGAAAACACCCTGACCATGATGCAAGTCACAATTCGCTAGTTGAATAATAACGTGGAAAACCCAAAACAACGTCTCAGTCGGAAGACATTTTTATTGACAATCACACCAACAGATTTAAACACTTTCTACATATAAAAGTGACATGCGTCGTAACAAGATTACGAATAAACCAGCCTGCATTAATTAACTGGCCTATTACAGCCTCCAACAGACCAACGTCGGGGTTGGCCACTGCTAACTAGTCTGCGCGTCCGAATGGCACCAAAAATAAAAAAGACGTGTGGCACTCAGGGACTGCCGCGGTAAAGCTATTGCATAGCATTTTGTATTATTGTTTTTTTACAAAATGCTTAACTTAACATTCGTACCTCTTATGTAGGGAAATGTTGACTATTAATAGTTGAACTAAAACGTCTAAAGATTAAAATTATAAAATTCTGACATGTACATATTTACGTAATTCGTCACTTACCATCAGCACCCCTTTTATTTCACGTCACCACCCCTATTGTAATCCCCTAGTAATGTCAATTTGTATGAAAAACGTACGTCAGTCTCTCTCTCTCTCTCTCTCTCTCTCGCGTAAGGTTTTTTCGTTACGGAGCGTGAGGTTTTTTCGTTACGGAATTTCTGGATTCGGTCCCCGCGCTCAAGGCCCGCGATAGAAGCTATGTAATAGCTTAAAAAAAAGACCTCGTTGTGTGATAATTGGTGGTGAGGCATCGGCGGCATCGGTAGTGAAATCAGTTTGGATCCCCCTTTTAAAAATAACGGCTGTGACGTCACAGTAGACGTTAAAAGTTGTCACGCTCGGTTTCTAAACAATTCGTTACACTTGCATTATCTATGTAAATGTATATCTGTACCTTCATTCTGTAACAAGGCGCTATAGCTATATTAGCGACTCTCTTCTTCGCTTATTGCGCTCTTCTCTGGCCATTTTCCTCTTGGTTTCTGTTTTTAAATTTACTGTCTGTCTCCTTTTGTTTTGTTCTGGAAATTCATTCTTGCAAGAATCAGTGTCTAAGTGCCTAGAGCGGTTGACTCTTTTTAAATATAATTATAACATAAATAAGTGTTAAATAAGTTAGAAATCATGTCATAAAACAGTGAAAAGTCACAGGATTCTGAATTTATCATTAACAGTTCTTATATCAAGTCCATAAGTTTATTTAAGGCACTATTGTAAGTAGACCTACCTTCCATATCTTTTAGTTTTAAATGTGATATTGTTTTTGTGTGTTCTGTGAAATTTACCTTTTTTTATATAATTGTTCCAGCTGTGCCTTAATTTATAAATAATAATATAGTGACGTCAAGTTGGAGTTTTCTTCTCACCACTGCCCACCACGTCACAATTCTATCCATATCCACACATCGCATTCTTCTTACGATCATCTTGTACTTATTCAATTGTCGTCATAAAATTTGTAAATTTATTACGGTAACAGAAGTTGTGTAACTAAAACGTGTAAACCTTTATAGGTCGCTTCAACAGAATTGAATTTGCGATAACATTAATGAGTTATTTTATAACTTCCCGAGAAAAATATAATCTAAGTTCTTCATGAGAACGATAGCATTTTTTGAACATAAACGACATAACATCATCACGCTTCTTTCCCCGAAGGGGTAAGCAGAGGTTTTAAACACCCACATTTCGCAAGATGTTAGGTCCCCATGTAACAGGTGGCGAGCCTTTTGCTATGCACCGGGCACAATATAAAGCAAGCGATATTCACATCACAAAAAACTATACTTAATTTTATTTCAAACCTAGTGTACAGGCGGTAAGATCGAACCCGCGATCATTGAAATGAAATGAAATCATTTATTAGATTTACATGAAATACTTTTGCACGTCAATATTTTTTTCCTACTAGCACTTCGACGTGAATGGCCTGTTGAGAAGAAGTGCCGCAAGAAACTCAACAGTTAGCCTTTTTTAAACAGCCATAATAACAAAAGGAATTTAGAACATTTTATTTGACGGAGATGAGATCATTCACTAAGCGTATCTATTGTTGGCTAAGCGGTAGGCGTGTGTGGGACCCATCAGAAGTACCAGTATCACATACTTACTAAAACTTCCCAATATATTCATTTGAAACCTATCGCGGAAATGCCTCGGGTTCTGCCGAAGCAGTTCGCCGAGTCACACGCAGGACTAAGGATGATGAATCCTATCTTCCAATGAGGTCTCAATTTGCTTTTTAATTTACATATGACAGGCAAGCTCTTAGTCTCCATCTCTCCTGATGGTAAGTGACGATAAGGCCGAAGTGAGTGAGCTTCTCCTGTATTTCTCAACAACTGAGGAAGCGACTATCTTGCCGGAACAGCAATGGTGGTTATTATTGTGACAGATTTAGATAAGACGGTGGTAGCTAGATAGGCGGGCTTAGAAACCTTACCACCAATCAAGCTGAGCAGAAAATACGAAGCGGAAATGCGAAGCTTAGTACTAAGGTTGATTCTGTGTCACTAATAAATTATTTTCTTTCTTTCTTTCAAAATCTCCTACCCCAGGGGATATCGAAGCTCATACCTCTTACTAATATTATAAATGCGAAAGTAGGTAACTGTCTCTCGGTCTAGCTTATACGTCAAAACTACAGAGCAGATTTAATCGAAATTTGGGACACAGATAGTCTAGAGCCTGCGAAAAAATACAGGCTACATTTGATCCCGATATTCCCATGGGTACGGGTGCCATTCGCGTGAATATTAAAAAAATTTAATAACGCCTCCCAGAAAAATGAAGAACTAATTTACCCCACTATGAACTTTGCTTCTAATAATAGAGTAGGAGTAAATTTTCGATTCCACCAATTTAGGCTTAAGTTCCAATTTGAAAAAATCTTTCAGGCTACTTTTGATCCCGATATTCCCATTGGAACGTGTATCGCGGTTCACTTGTGTAACTTATTGTAGATAACTCACCAGCATAGGTATATTCGGCACCACGACCGCATCATCGTCTGGTCCCGAGCTGAGCTCAGGCTGGAAGGTGTACGTCCTCTTGTAGTGGAAGGACAAGGTTCCGTTCTCGTTGTCTGTGATGTTCACCTTCTCCCACTCCTCTCTGGGGATGAGATAGGGGGGGTTAGTCGTCACCCAAAGTCGAACTCAAATATTTTTTTAGGTATTTACATACTCATATCGAATATAAGTTGAGTATTTAAACTTGCAGACAAAAATAGCACATAAATAAATAAGTAAATATCCTCAGACATTCGCACCTATCAATTAGCCCCATGTTAAGCACTTAATGCTGCTTGTGTTACGGACACGAATATTCAGAAAATATACAATACTTATTAGGTCTTTTCCTATGAAATTTCCGTTTCTTTCTCTTTTAGTAATTTATCTGTAACTATTAAGTTTTGAGAGTTTTCTTAAAAAATAATTACCTCCTCTAAAAAAAGACCATATTTTTGAGCTCTTTTGATTTGTTTTGATAATTTGTTGTAAGTTTAATTGTGTTGAAATTGGAAGGATTGGAGACACGGAGACAACTATTTTTAAGTTCCTCCCGAATACATCATTTGATTTGCATTCACTTAAAAACGATAAATAATTTTTATGAAAAGAGATACCACACATATAGCCTAGTCTAATGATACATGCCAAAAATTATTATCTCTGGATTTGTAGTTGTGGAGAAATTTGAAAAAATGTTAGTATGGAAAATGCAGACTTACTGCGCAGTGCGACCTCTTTACTTCCCCAAAATCTCCAAACAAAGCGTCTATTTCATAGGTAAAGACTACATATAGTTATTATTATATAAACTGGAGACCAAGTGCTTGTATTCACCACACAAACATTTGCCCTCACCGGGGAGCGAACCCAGAACCTTTCGAGTTGGCCTTAAGACCAGCGTTCAGTCCACTCGACCACAGAAGTCCTCGTTGTATGCAACACATAAAAATATTACTACGTTAACATTAATCATAATTATAATTGATATTTAAAATAAATTTATCATCACACTTCACGGTGTAGAGGTGTAAACACCCACATTTTATAGTAAAAAAACCAAAAACACTAGCATGACCACCGCGATTTGATACATATTTATCATGTGTTTATCACGCCTTACTGTCTTCCTATTGTACATTGACAGTTGATTAAAATCTTGATGATTATACTATAAAACGGTGTCCCTGGGGGGTAGAGACAGATTGGAATCTCCGCTAAAACACATCTAGACATTCTTCATGGTGTTGCTCTTGATATGTTGTTCACAGTACTAGTTTCCTCTGCAAACATGCAATATCGCGTGCATTCCAAAACTATTTATTATAAGCCATAATAGGAACTAATGCACGTGGAATAGGGTGTATATTATTTTATTACTCAACTTTCTGTCTGCCCAGGGTTAATTGCCGTTTTGTATGGAGATTTTGGGGAACTCTACATTTTCCATACTAAAATTTTTTCAGTTTTCTTCACAACGACATATCCAGAGATAATAATATTTGGCGTGTACCATTAGACAAGCTTTAGCAATATGTGTGATAATCACACTTCTTAAAAATTATTAATCGTTTTTAAGTGAATGCAAATCGAATGATGTATTCTGGAGGCACTTAAAAAGAGTTGTCTCCGTGTCCAATTTAAACACAATTAAACTGACAACAAATTATCAAAATAAATTAAAGGAGCTCATCGTCATCAGCCTATATACGTCCCACTGCTGGGACAGGCCTTCCTCATGGAGAAACACATGGGGAGTAAGGGCCGTAACACCACCACGCTGGCCCAATGCGGGTTGGTGGGTAGAAACGTTCACAAATGCGACCGGGACCAACGGCTTAACGTGCCTTCCGAAGCACGGAGGAGCTCGAGATCACAAAGTCTTGGTCATCCATCCACGGCCTGACCATGGCGAAGGTAGCTTTGTTGTCGACCGAAGCCAAAGCGCACTGACCAGCACGCCACCGAGCTCCTCAAGGAGCTCATAAATATGGTTTATTTTTGGAGAAGGTAATTACTTTTTAAGAATACTCTGAAACTTAATAGTTGCAGACAAAATACTAAAAGAGAAGAAAAAGGCAATTTCATAGGTAAAGAGCTATTATAAAACTCAGATATACGTTTACATAGATGACACAAATGCATGTACTGCGCGTGTTCGAAAACCCCGACCAAACGTCGGCGTTGACCGCTGCTAAACTATAAGTCTATCCATTTTGGTCTGAGACAAAATGTAACCAAACGATAAAAAGGGTTCTTTAAGATGTCATTATTCATTGCCGAAAGTTTTTATCAAAAACATACGACTATTTAATATTTTTGTATTACAAACAAAAATCGATCACAAAATGTTCTTACGTCATCCACTAATGGGTCTTCTTAATTACTCACAAGAAATTTGATATATTTAACTAATTAACAAAACTATTAACCCGAGGAATTCTTACCGCTTATATTAGGTATAGAAATACCATCTTTATCTATGTGGGCTAGAAGAATTTATCCAAATTAAACAAAATTTTGATTTGGAAGTTGCTTACCATGTACCTGTTGTAAATATTATTTTGTTGTTAGTTTTATTATTATATTAGCGCAGGCCTAAGGGCCACTTGCAGGAAATTTTAAACCTAGTTAAAATCTTGATTTTGTAAATTTTTGACATTTCAGCCATATTAGAATTGCCCAAAATTTACTAAATCTAGTTTTAAATCTCGATTTCGTGCATGTGGACCTAATAGTAATAGGTTTAAGTTATGTACTTATTTGTTATTGTTGTTACGCGTCTATTTACGAATAAATCTTTATTATTTCTTTTTTTTTTTTTTTTGTAAAATTCTCCCGTAGGGAAGGCAAAGGGAACGAAGCCCATACAGCCATGTCTGCAGTATATGTATGTATGTATATATATATATATATATATATATATATATATCTTCAGTAGTTTGCATTGAAATGCTAGTGTAATGCATTTCAATGCATCTTGGGAGAGTTTGGCGTCAAACGATCGATGGCAGACACTGTGGTGCTACTTGGATGAGGTGGATTACCACGATAAAAAACTCATCACTTTTCACACCACTTGACGTTTATTTCGATAATCCTCCATATTGCACATCATCACAGACACTTAATACACAAAACTACACTGATTTTACGTAACAATATCCACTCCGTACAATATTACAATCATCGAAATAAAAATCACGTCCGCCATAGTTGAATGCCGCCAAAACTCCCCCTATTTCTTTTTTTTTGTTGTTTGTAAAATTCTCCCATGTAGGGAAGGCAAAGGGAACGGAGCCCCTACAGCCAAGTCTTCAGTATATATTTCTTCAGTAGTTTATGTAATGGAGCAAACGCACAAACGGTTAAGCTTTTGGTGATCGCCGCCGCCCATAGACATGGAAGGATTTAAACTTTTTGGTAAATATAGATGTCGATTGCATTGCAACACCGCGCCGTTGTAAAGCGATCATAGACTTTTGGGGTGTGTGCCATCGAGCTTTCGGTGTATGGGACTTTTGGGCTTTAATTCTATAAGACCAATATTTTCGGGCTTCCGGACTTTTGGTCTTTGAGGCTTTTGGTCTTTTGGGCTTCTGGACTTTTGGTCTTTGAGGCTTTTGGTCGTTTGGGCTTCAGGTCTTTTAGTCTTTTGGGCTGTAAAAAAAACTACTCACTGGTAAACGTAGGGCCCCAACTCATCCAGCACTGGCTTGGAGCCGTTGTTGAGGAACTCGTCCGCGTTGGTCACGTTGTAGACGTACACGCGCACGAACGGGCGCACGGGCGGCCGCGCCCACCACTCGAATGTCATCGAGCCGGGGCGGAGGACCAGCTCCTGGAAGAGAAGTACAGTTACAGAACAATATGCAGGGTTTATACAGAGTGTTTCATTTTAGGTGTCAAGCTAAAGCGAGGAGAGGAGCGCCGTACCTATCGATTTAAAGAAAAAAAAATAATGCGAAAACTACAAAAAATCGTAGAACATATTTTTATTTATTAAAACTTTAATGTCCATTACAAAAGGAATGTACATATGGCGGACTTAACGACTAACATCGCTCTATACCAGTCAACCATTAGGCTAAGCAGAAAGTTGGTGGCGGCATCATTAAAGTTACCTAATTACACTAGCAAAAACAATTAAATTATATATGTAAAATATTAATATTACAATACAATATATGATTATAATATATAACTATGTATACACACACACATATATATATATATAAATATATACATAAATTATATAACAGGATGATGCTACATATATGGGGGTTAAATCGATATAGAGATCCTCTACCTGTCCCCTTCCCGACACCTTACACGAACCATCCTGTATATAAATAAACGTATTGTGGTAGACGTCGTAGAGTCTTGTGGAATACTAACAACCCATCTCTTCTCTTGGGTGTCGTAAAAGGCGACTAATAGACTTAGTACTGACAACCATCCAATAGCTTATAGCGGCGACGGGCTCACCACCTGTCATGCAGTCACTGCTTGGTGAAGCGCGGACTATGGCAATGGACTGCTTTTGCGGTGCTTTTGCCTGGTCTCTGACTAACCCTTAGGGGATAATAGTCGTGATTATATTAATGTTTGTATGGAGGAACGCAATGTGGCAAGATGGGATGGCGATATTCGTAGGTTGGCTGGAGTGGGCTGGATAAGGGGAGAACTATTTCAAGCTGAGGACAAATCTGCCCTCCTTATTGCAAACGCAGTACTTGCAAAATGGCGGTTCGAAGATAAACGCGGTAAACATATTTTTTTAAATCTAAGCAACTAGACTTTATTATATAACATTTTATGTGTACCAAAAAAGTAATAAAAAAATCTATCTTTCTAATGATATATTTTATTATTTACTTTATCTACAGCATCTATAAAAAATGTGGAATACTGCGATTCCATTTACCGTTTTGAGATTTCTAGCAATATACTATTACTAAGGCCAAATGCAGTAACTGTCTTTATTACTACAATATCACCTAGCACGTGTTTATTACTGCGTTTCTATTTAGCAATTATGTACTTATTTCATGCACGGTACTAGTTAATAGTGTTGTCTTCAAATATTCATGTATAAGAAATACACCATATCTACCATATTTCTGCCACGGGTATTTGCAGGCATTTTTGACATAATGAGCTGAAAGAATTTTTTTTTTCTTTATTTTCAAAGGACTTTTATCCAAGATATGCCAGTCATATCGTAGCCTATTATAAATAACAGAATCACAATGATTAAGTACTAGGCAAACATGGCGGATGTTGTAAATGAAACACCATCCTCGCTTCTCCCGAACCAGAATTAGCCAGGATGGAGTGAAATATTCCTACATCTATTTCATTAATGTTCCACGAGCTGATAAGTGCCCGTCTTTGCGCTTGGTAACAGACACACTCCATCAACAAGTGATGGACATCCTCTATGACTCCTCAAGTTTCACAATTTGGCGATGCTACTTTTTTCATTAGATATCCAAATTTATTTTTAAGGTAAAGTACACCTTAAAAATAAGCACGAGACTGTTCGAAAGAACCATGTCATTGATTTTAGGAACAAGAGAAATTCTATTCATGCATATAAAAAGACTTGTACTTAGCTCTGGCGTTGAACCCGGATGTTTTGAAAACTAAAACTATCACTATTTCTATTTAGATAAAAAAATTTCAGTACATGTACATTTTGAAATTCTGGCTGTCTTATAGCCAGAATTTCCAAATTTTCAGAAAGATCTGTTCCAAAAACCATGTCATCGATTTTAGAAGGTAATTAGAAACACTGCATATGTAATGTTTCATAGTAACATACGAGGTGCGGCTAGAAAAAAACCGGACTGATGCTGGAAAAAACATTTATTTACAATTATTTACAATTTCATGTTATCTCCTTCAATGTACTCTCCTCCTCGGTCTCTACACCGCTCCATACGAATTTTCCACTGTTCATAGCAATGCTGCTGATCATTTTCGGTAAGTCCATACATTACTTCCGTCGCTTTTTCTTTTACTGCTTCAACAGTCTCAAATCTAGTTCCTTTCAAAGCTGACTTGACTTTAGGGAAAAGAAAAAAGTCACAGGGGACCAAATCAGGTGAGTAAGGTGGATGATCTAAGATGGGAATGGCTACCCTACGTGAGCGAGTACGGAGAAAACGGAACGATTTGTGGAGAAAAAAGTCATGGATCCTTCACCAAGACAATGCCCCAGCTCACAGTGCGTTGTCAGTGAAGACGTTTTTGGCAAAACACAACATTCCCATCTTAGATCATCCACCTTACTCACCTGATTTGGCCCCCTGTGACTTTTTTCTTTTCCCTAAAGTCAAGTCAGCTTTGAAAGGAACTAGATTTGAGACTGTTGAAGCAGTAAAAGAAAAAGAGACGGAAGTAATGTATGGACTTACCGAAAATGATCTGCAGCATTGCTATGAACAGTGGAAAATTCGTATGGAGCGGTGTAGAGACCGAGGAGGAGAGTACATTGAAGGAGATAACATGAAATTGTAAATAATTGTAAATAAATGTTTTTTCCAGCATCAGTCCGGTTTTTTTCTAGCCGCACCTCGTATACTGCAAAATTGATATCTAAATAGAAATAGTGGTAGTTTTATAGCCAGAATATATAACATATGTGATGTGCAATCAGATAGCAATTGCGATGATAAATTAAAGTGTAATGGCAAATACTGAAATCTTGCGCTAACACGCCGCGCTCGAGCACGCAAAATACGTCCCGCGCATGCGTAGTATGATAACTTCCGTATTTACCATAAAATACAGCCAAAAAGCATAAGTAGGTCGCCGCGACCTACACCAGAACTAGATACTTCAATAGAGAAAATAATAACACTCATCAATACCACAGGAACAATAAATAAATAATTTATAAGCACCACGGCCTGGCTAGGCCAGGCTGGGCTAGGCTGTTTAATCTTTGAATGACGTGTACGCACTGATTTGCTAGCGAGAAACGCAGCACTGGACATTGCGGCTAAGGTGTGTGTAAGACAGTAGCAAAGTGTGTGTAAGGTTCTTGCTTCTCTCAAACGCAGCACTGTAGAATACTGCATTTATTCTTAGCAGAACAATAGTAAGTTTTCGTTATATTCCATACACTCAAATGCAGTACTGTCGAATACTGCGTTTGCCTTTAGTTACTATTCGCTACAATTAATTATTATGTTAAATAAAGTTGCAGTAAACGTATCAATTACTGCACATTGCTTTAGTATATGCTGAATACTGCAGTTCTTGATAGTTTATATAATAGTTTTGTGTAAGTACTGCATTTTTTGTTAGATAAAAAACATAGTTACGATAAAGAAAAACATTGAAATTATTTTTTTATATATAGCTTAGGCCCATAAGATGTCATTTTTGCAAAAAAGTAAAAATCGTTAAAGTGTCGATTACTGCATGTGCAATTAGCAGGGCAGAAATATAGGCTGATGTAGATGATGAGGATTCAGGGTTATTTTTAAGGAATCAACAACATCCCAAGACTGGGTGGCTAACATCTTAAATAATAACATTTGTTCTGAAAAATGATATACAAGCTTATAATGTACTGTCGTTACATTAGGAAGTCTATGTTCCGTTCATACGACGAGGCGACACTCGCGAAGTTCACGCGCGCGATTCGCACAGAGCTAAGAACATTCAGAAATTGATAAAGTTAAATGTGCCAAATTTTATTTATCAAAATTCGTAGAACAAAATGTTATGTATGGTATGACGTATTACGAGGTTGTTGGCTCATTATTAACCCTACTTAGATATATACACAAACACATCACTCACACCTCTATCACTAGGCGGAGGTGTCTACACCCACAGTTCGCTTAATAAGTTAGGTCCCTGTGTAACGAGACTGTCAGCTGTAATTCTGTATAATCAATCAAAATAAATCATTGAGGAGAAATTCGAGAGTGAGATTGCGAGTTCTTAGAAAACATAGCGTCGATTCCACGGGTTCAGGCCTTCCTCATGGAGACAATGAGGAGTATGGGCCGTAACACCACCACGCTGGGCCAATGTTGGTCGGTAGAAACGGTTGCAATAGCGACCGGGGATAACGGATTAACGTGTCTTCCGAAGCAGTGAGGAGTTGGAGATCACAAAGTTTTGGTCACCCATCCAAGGGCTGACCATGGCGAAGGTAGCTTCGTTTTCGATATCGAAAGCCAAAGCGTACTAGCTGCGCCACCGAGATCCTCTTTATTTTATATTTATTTATACAGGCATTGTATTTGTTAACCAAGGCTTAGACATACTTTTAGTTCACGGTTCAACCAAAGAGCCTCACAATCATAATTATGTTATTACTCACATGGTGTCCATGACTTCGTTGTGAGATGTGAGCTCTTCAGAATAAATTGTTGTATTATTGCATATAATTTACTTGCTTATTGTTAATTTTATTATAAACTCTTAATTACGAAATAAGCAGGATGACGGTTGGCAAACTGTTCAAAGAAAAAGACGTCAAAATCGTTTTTCGGGCAGAAAAGGAACGTGTACCATTACTGAAGGAAGTTTTAAAGCTGCGAACTCCAGTATAGCTCTTTTTATAAATAACGTACACCGGGAAACTTGTGAAAAGGATATTTTATCTTACATTAAAAACCGAACGAATGCGGATGTCACACTGGAAAGGATTAAATCCAAGCAACAGAGGGAATACAGCTCGTATAAAATGTACGTCCCTAAGCACAAGTTGAGTGTGTTTCTGGATTGTAACCTTTGGCCAGACGGAATAAAGTTTCGCCGTTTTATTGAATTTGACAAGAGAGGCTTAGACAGAACAAAGAAATCTGAGACTGGTGCAAAATAAGAATTTTTATGGAAAGTACGTCAAACAATGCAAGTTTAAAATTTATTAGTTTCAATTGCAAGTCTTTCAAAAGATCCATAGACTCTGTGAGAGCGTTGTGTCAAAGTGCTGATATTATTGCGTTGCAAGAGACTTGGCTCTTGCCGCACGAGATACCAGAGCTCGGTAAAACCAGCAACGACTTCGGGTTCTGCGGTAAATCGGCTGTGGACACGTCTAGTGGGGTCCTACGGGGAAGGCCGTACGGTGGTGTGGCACTTTTATGGAGAAACTGTAAGTTTAAATGTGTGTCTGTGATTGCGTGTCAGAGTAATCGAATAAGTGCAATTAAAGTGTGTGTATCGGATCACTCGATACTTGTTTTCACTGTTTATATGCCTACTGATTCATCTGACAATCTTTTAGAATATGTGCAGTGCTTAAGCGAAATTGCCTCAATAATTGAGACTAGTAATATTGAAACTGTTTACATTTTGGGCGATTTTAATGCTCACCCTGGGGAATTGTTCGGACGTGAGCTTATAGATTTTTGTAGTGAGCAAAATTGGACATGTGTAGATATTGACATGTTAGGGTCGGGTTCCAATACTCACACATTTATAAGTGAAGCGCATGGTAGCCACAGATGGCTTGATCACTGCCTAGTCACTGAAGCTGCGTTGAGCACGGTGTTATCAGTAAAAGTACATAGTGATGTATACTGGTCTGATCACTTTCCGCTTGAGGTTCAGTGCAACTTAAAATGTGTTTGTAAAAATGTCAATCTGACACGCGCCAAAATAAATAAGGTGTTATGGGGGGAAAGAGATCTAAGTCAAATAGAAATGTATACAAAACACTGTAATAGGAGGTTAAGGGATATCAGCTTTCCGCATGAGTACCATCAGTGTGGAGATTCTATGTGTAGTAAAAGTAGCACACTACACTTGGCCGCTATAGACTCGCTTTATGGTGATATTATTGTGGCGCTGCGGGAAGCTGCTATCGCTACCTATGGTGGCCGTGCGGGTCAGTTTAAGCCACTTCGCGGTCGTCCTATTGTCGGATGGAATAAGTATGTCCGTGGCGCTCATAGGAACGCTAGGCAAAAGTTTCTGACTTGGGTATGGTATGGTCGGCCGAAAAGTGGTACCATTTATAATGAAATGCAAGAGTCAAAGAGGCTTTTTAAGAACAAGTTAAAGTTTTGTCAGGATAACCAAGAACAAATTAAAATGAACATCTTGGTTACCAAGCATAAAAACAAGGATTTTAAGGGGTTTTGGCAACAAACAAAAAGACTAAGTCCTAAATCTGGTGTGCCTGTGAGCGTTGAGGGCTTTAGTGAACCAAAGGACATAGCGAATTTGTTTAGGCGGTACTTTCAGGTGAAGTCTCCTTTGGAAAATGTAAAGAGTGTTAGTCCAGATGTTGAGGTCGTGGTGCCCGAGGTGATGGACCGTGTAACTGCTAAACAAGTTGCCAGTATAATAAAAGGTATGACTCGAGGGAAGTCACCCGGATACGACGACCTTAGCATCGAACATTTTACATACGCGGGACCACACCTCCCGAGACTCTTGGGACTACTGTTTACCCTGTGTATTAGGCATTCCTATCTGCCTGCTGAGCTGATGAAGACGGTGGTGGTGCCTATAATTAAAAATAAAACCGGAAATATTTCGGATAAATGCAACTATCGCCCGATATCATTAGCTACAACTACTGCCAAGGTGTTCGACGGCTTGCTTGAGCGACAACTTAGAGAATATCTTAATTTACATGACGCTCAGTTCGGTTTCAGATCGGGACTTTCCACAGAATGCGCGATTATGTCTCTCAAGCAGGTCGTTAGATACTACACTGATAGAAATACGCCAGTGTATGCTGCTTTTCTTGACCTCACGAAGGCATTTGACTTGGTTAGATATGACATCCTCTGGCGTAAATTAAAAGACTCTGGCATGCCTACCGGGTTGATAAATGTGTTTAGATATTGGTATGACCACCAGACAAACCAGGTTAAGTGGCTTTGTGAGCTTTCGGATGAGTTCGGATTGGAGTGTGGAGTGAGACAAGGGGGGTTAACGTCTCCTTCACTCTTCAATCTGTACATAAACCGGTTGATTGGGGAGCTGAGTGACACAGGGATTGGCTGTTCGATTGATGGACACAGCATCAACAGTATTAGTTATGCAGATGATATCGTTTTACTCAGCCCATCTATCGCCGCTCTTAGACGGTTAATGCGTATTTGTGAAAATTACGCGTCGACACACGGTCTTATATATAATGTAAGTAAGAGTGAGCTCATGGTCTTCCAAGTGAAGGGTCGTAAGTTGACAGATGTTCCAAGTGTGATACTTGACGGCGCTGCTTTGCGCAGGGTGAAAGAATTTAAATATCTCGGCCATGTTGTTACTGAGAATTTAAAAGACGATACTGATATCGAAAGGGAAAGAAGGGCGATGGCGGTCCGCTGTAATATGTTGTCACGCAGATTTGCGAGGTGTAGCGTAGGAGTGAAAATAACTTTATTCAAAGCATTCTGCCAAACCTTATACACGTGCAACCTGTGGGTCAGCTATACGCAGGGGGCCATCAACGCTCTCCGAGTGCAATACAATAATGCATTCAGGATACTGGTGGGGCTCCCGCGCTACTGTAGTGCGTCTGCGATGTTTGCGCAAGCGCACACGGACGGTTTTCATGCCGTATTGCGGCGCCGCATCGCCTCGCTAATGTTCCGCGTGCGCGGGAGCCCTAACACTATCCTGAAAATCCTAAATGACAAGCCTGACTGCCCCCTTCTGCGACACTGGGTACAAGCACAAGTGAAGGTGCCTGGTGCCTCGGAACGGAGCAGATACCTAAACTAAAACTAAAAAAATCCAATTAATTAAATATTTTTGTAATCTATTAAGCAATGAAATTATTTGTAATGTAGTAAGTAATTAAATGAATGTATAAATTATCAATGTATGCTATGGACTTTGTCTGAATTAAATATATTTTATTTTTTATTTTTTATTTTAATTGCAACAAAAGTAAGGGAAGCAATTCTTTAGACAGCCATCATTTGGTCAGCAACAAAAAGGTCAGCCGAAAAATCATTTGGTTGGGCAACAGAAAAAATTTTGGGTCCTTACCTATGAAATTGGTGTTTTTTTTTTCTCTCTTATTTATTTAACAATTTATTGTACACACAAAAAAAAATACAATAAGCAATAAAAAAGAAGACAAGGTAATTGAGTACAAAAGGTAGGGCTCTTAGTATTTTGTCTGTAACTATTAAGATTCAGAGTATTCCTAAAAAATAATTACCTCGTCTAAAAATAGACTATATTTTTGAGCTCTTTTGATTTGTTTTGATTGAAGAAAACTGAAAAAATTTTTGTATGGAAAATGCAGAATTTCCCAAAATCTCCATACAAAACACCAATTTCATAGGTAAGGACCTTATATTTTGTCAGCAATATAATATAATATATTTGTTCAGCAGAATAAATAGTTGTGCTGCAAGATAATTATTTGGGCAGCAAAATAATTAGTTCAGCTGAAAAATAATTATTTCGGCAGCAATATAAAATGTTACCGGAAATTTATAAAATCTAGGAAGAGGATCAATACAAGATCAAGTACCTATTAATTTCTAGGAAATGTATTCTGATAGATATTAGATTAAGGTTATTTTTTATGACCTTTAAAAACATTATCGGTGCCATCAAAACATTATATTAAACAATTTGGCAGCAGAGAAAACAATCTGCTGCCCTTAAGTTGTGCCCAATTAGTTATTTTCCTGACCAATTTAGAAATATTCGCTACCCATAAGTTACTGACCAATTGTCTTGTTTTGCTGACCATAATTCTAATATTTTTCTGACCGTTTAAATAACACCCTAAAAATAAAACAGTAAAAATCAAACGATTGCAAGGCAGGGTTTAGCTCATCTGATGGTAGGCCGAAGGTGGAAGCGAGCTTCACCTGTAATCCTCAACAACTGAGGAACTGGTTATATTACCTCTGATTGCCGGAACCAGGGCTTGTTAACCGGTTAATTTTTAAACCTAAATCACCACAAGTACGTATAGAACGTTTTAAAAGGTTTGGCTCTTCCGTTACCTTAAAAACACCGGCTCCACCAATAGAGCAATATTTAAGGGTTTTGAGTTAATAAATCGGTTTATATAGGTTTGATTCGATCTTATAATAAATAGGTGTAAATAATGCGTTTCCGTTTACGGCCCATGGCACTTGTTTACTTCAATTTTACTTTGATTTGATGAATGCAATGAACGAACTAATAAGGGAAGCATGGACACATAAACTAATTGAAACCTGTGACGTGGGTTTATTATACTGTTGGCAGATTTGGCTTGAGGGTCCGGCGAACAGTGAATTTTTCATACAAACGTAATACCAAAATAATTTTCAATTTAAGAATATCTGGACATTTGGATTAAGAAAGTATTTTTCTGTTTCTGTTAAAAAAAAATTTTCAAAATATTTATAAACTTATAAATATATGCGATTATATTTCGTAAATTTTTCGACGTTTTCCGACATATTTTCCGCTTATTTGTTTCATATTAAAAACGAAATTAATCATTATGTAATTTTAACAGAAACATAGAAAAATACTTTCTTAATCCGAATAACAGCGATGATATGTCCAGATATTCTCAAATTGAAAATGATTTTGGTATTACGTTTGTATGAAAAATTCACTGTTCGCCGGACCCTTAAACCGGTTTATTTAGGATTTTGAAACGCTCTTTTCTTAAATACGCTCCGAGTTTTTTGCGGTTTTTATTAAAGGCCTCCTTTAATAAAAACCGCAAAAAACTTTTACTAACCGGTATTTTTGAAACTGGTTGCAAGTCCTGACAATGCTTATAACATTATTATTATGGCGACAAATTTAGGTAATACGGTGGTAGCTAGCCAGGCGGGCTTAGAAGCCCCACCACCAACCAAACCGAGCAGAAAAACACCTGCCCCCGTCAGGAAAAGAACCCCGGACCTCCCGATCTACACCCGGTGGTGTCAACCACTAGACCAGTAAGGCGGTTGAAATATAGGATGTAGGCTTGATAATATATATGAACATTAATTACTGTCCTTTCATTACTACCTAGGCAAATGCGATTTTCGAAGAAACCTATTTTCACTTGGCGCTCTACTTAGAATGTATTCATACGAGCAATAAGTGACTTATATGTATAACGAAAACACGAAAATATTATTGACAAGAAAGGAAATAACTTTGTTGCAAATACATTTCTTAAAAATACTTTCGCACGTCAATTTGTACCCTACCAGCACTTCGATGTTCAATGTATCACTGAGAAGTACCGCAAGAAACTCAGCGATGGATTTCTTTACATTTAAATACATCCAATTCGTTATAAACATTCACAATAGCAGTTACAATTACTAATGACGACACATTTAATTATTGACATCCGCGAATTTATTTTAATAACTGACTTCATTCAAATATCACATTATCTCTAGAACAACACAAGCGCCATATCACGGTTCACGGATATATTTAAAAAGATGACGCAAGCGCATGTACTGCGCGTGTCCGAAGAAACGACCCCGACAAAACGTCTGGGTTGGTCGCTGTTAAGCGCGAGATACTCCTCGAAGCATAGGTGTGCTTCGAGGAGTATCTTAACTTTTGAATAGAGATTGATACTAACTGAAACTATCGATGATCGGTCTAATGAAAATTATGTGAGATTAGTGAGTGGTATTCGCTTTATATATCTGACATATTTATATCTTTTAATCGTTATACTTGCGTGATAGATAAATCTGTGGAACTTGCCCATCTAAGTACTACCGTACGTTTTTCTTACATTTCGCTTACATATGTTATGTCCCCATGTAACAGGTGGCGAGCCCGTTACCATGTACCGGGCACAATATGAGGCAAGCGAGATTTTTCAATGAACTGTACATACATACATACGTAAATATAATCACGACTATTATCCCCTAAGGGTTAGTCAGAGACTAGGCAAAAGCACCGCAATGGCAGTCCAATGTCATAGTCCGCACTTTACCCAGCCACCCGCTATAAGCTATTGGACGTTGTGCAGTTCTAAGTCCATTAGCCGTCTTTTACTACACCCAAGGGAAGAGATGGTTTGGTGGTATTCTTTTAATGAGCCACGCACGACTGAACCACCATACGACTGAACTGAACAGCGCAATGTACTTTATTTAAGTTTAATTCAAACTATGGCGGTGTTGAACGAGTAGTGCGTTTTCCCCAACTCGGCTACCGCTGCCGTTAGCTTATCGCTTTATCATATCGTGAATTTGTGTTCACGTTACTAAAGTGTTTAATTATGGTTGATCAAATCGTGCCAGTAATATCGCAAGTAGCCATACCTTGACCGAGTTGCTTACTATCACAGATGGCTCGATTATGATAGTTAATTATTATTCTGGGCATATTTTGTTTGATATTTAAAGTGTTGCAATAAGTTGTCAATTGTGGAGTGTTGTTGAATTGTGAATTGTCGAGTGTGGCGATGTAATACAGACGGAGTAGAAAAACCATTCATCATTTTTCTCCTCCGTGGTCGAGGGGTCTGTATGCCGGTCTCAAAGCGTCGCCATCTCGAGAGGTTCTGGGTTCGATCCCCGGGGGGGGCAATGTTTGGGTGATGAATTATCAGGCATTTGCTCTCCAGTCTTGGATGGCCTCAGCCTATATACGTCCCACTGCTGAGCACAGGCCTTCCTCGTGGAGAAACAAATGAGGAGTATATGCCGTAACACGACCACGCTGGCCCAAAGCGGGTTGGTGGGTAGAAGACCAACGGCTTAACATGTCTTCCGAAGTACAGAGGAGCTCGAGATCTAAAAGTTTCGGTTACCCATCCACGGCTTGACCATGGCGAAGGTAGCTTTGTTTTCAATGGAAAGCCAAAGCGTACTAACCACTAGCAAGCTCCTCTCAGTCCTCCTTAGTCTTGGATATTAATATATATTCAGGATATTTATATGTATTAATCCATTAAATATATTTATCCGTCATCTAGTGTCCGTAACACAAGCAGCATTAGTTGCTTAAAATGGGGTTAGTTGATAGGTGTGAATGTCCGAAGATTATTATTAATTTATTTATCGAGTTAATTCAAAGTAAGTCGATTTGGATCTTAGCTCTATTTTGATGAGGAAGGCTTATGCCCAGCTGTGGGCTGTATACTTATACACTGAGGACGACGACGACGCACTACATGCTCATAACTAGTTAAGTTTTTAGCTTTAGAATTAACATATTATGTGAGACAGTCGGCCATAAATTTAGCTTTATTCACACCAAATTAGTTACAGATACCGATTGTGTGTCAAGGTGTGCTCACACGGTGTTTCATAACATAACCGCAGTGTGCAATTAATCTGGGGACTATTGTACCCTATGTTAAGGTACTAAGGGCTATAATGCAGGCTCTCTCGTGTGAATTAGATAATCTATTCAGAAAAAATATAATTGTGTGGCTTACTGGATCGTTTTGAGGTTGTAGCTTATAGCTTATTTCTTTAAATTATTGGGAAATAACAAAGGGAAAAGAAAGGAGGAGCTCGGTGGTGTAGTGGTTGGTACGCTTTGACTTTCTATTGAAAACAAAGCTACCTTCGCCGTGGCCAGGCCGTGGATGGGTGACCTAAACTTTGTGATCTCGAGCTCCTCCGTGCTTCGGAAGGCACGTTAAGCCGTTGGTCTCAGTCGCAATAGCGACTGTTTTGTACCCACCAACCCGCATTGGCCCATACTCCTCATAAGTTTCTCCATGAGGAAGGCCTGTGTCCAGCAGTTGAACGTGTACATAGGCTGAGGACGAACAAAGGGAATTAATTTATAGGGCAGCCATTTAATTATTTTGTCCGCAATATAATTATTTGGCCAGCAGAATAATTAATTTGGCAGCAAGATATTTCGGGAGCAAAATTATTAGTTGAGCTGCCAAATAATTATTTGGGCAGCAATATAATACGAGGAACCAAGGGGGAACTCGACTTCACAAAGACTTATTTATTTACTAGCTGTTGCACGCAACTTCGTCCGCGGTTACTGGTTTTTTAACTATCCCACGGGAACCCTTTAATTTTCCGAAATGAAAAGTATCTAAGATGTTGACCAGGGACATAAGGTATCACCATGCATAATTTCATTGAATTCGGTCCAGCCCTTTCGGAGATAAGCCCGTACAAACAGACGAACAGAGAGACAGAGAGAAACAAAAAAGATTTAAAAATATTTGTTTTGGTATTTTATGACTTGATTTTAAGTAATTTTTTTCTATGCACAGACATTCGACCTCTATAGTTTTAATATAATTATGTATAGATTTATTTATATTTATTAAGAAATCCAACAGTGCAATTGACAATTTTTCTCATCTACTTCTTATCACTATTAGTACAGCTAATGACAAGTTTCCCATGATTTCACAACTAGTATAGGACTTTTTGGCCACCCATCCAAATTCCAACCAAGGTGAAGGTTGCCTTGCTCTCAATATCGAAAGCAGCTTACGCACTAGGCCACAAAGCTCTACACCCTCGTAAATTAAATAAATAATAAACAATTTCACGCCTCTGTCCCCGAAGCGGTAAAACAACGGCTTCCCGTGAAAACCCTCTGTGTTTTACAACTTACACAAATTTGGTCACCCATCCAAATTCAACCAAGGAGAAGGTGCTTTGCTTTCAATATCGAGACTCCACCGATGTGAGTAAGCGTTTATATATTCATTCGACCTTACGATCAAGTTCCTGTAGAACATAAATCTCGGTTATTTTAACCGAGACAGTTAAAGTTTACCCTGCGCTTGCGCAAGCCATTTTGTAACCGCGGCTTACCGCCAATACCTTTCTACTGATAACAGTTCGATTTCAGTTAAATCGCGATTTGGTTTTTGTTTAACTGCAGTAAATGCGAAGGTTAAGATTATTTGTTGAGTAAATATTTTTGTCTTAGGTGTTTTTTTGCAGTTGTAACCACTGTCACAATGTTTGTGGCAGCGGTAGCCGAGTTAGGACGGACGGGGCACTACTCGTTCGAGAGGCCGCGGGAATCGCGGGTTCGATCCCACCGCCGCCACCACAGAGTTTGATTGTAGGATTCAATGAGGAGCTCGATGGCGTGGTGTTAGTACGCTTTTACTTTCGATTGAAAACAAACCTTCGCCATGGTCAGGCTGGGGATGGGTGACCAAAACTTTAAAATCTTGAGCTCCTCCGTGCTTCGGAACGTTAAACCGTTGGGCCCGCTCGCTATTGCGACTGTTTCTACCCACCAACCCGCATTGAGCCAGCGTGGTGGTGTTACGGCCCATACTCCTCCTGTGTTTCTTCATGAGGAAGACCTGTGTACAGCTCTAACAGTACAGATTAACAATAAACTCACATGATCTATAAATAGCCGGATCCACGAGCTGAAGAAGATGGCGCAGACGATGCCGAGCAGCAGCAGGATGACGGCAGTCGCCAGCACGAACCCTGCGACAAGGAGGGGGGCGGTTAGGTTGGTTATTATATACACATTATACATCATGATATATTATCAAACGCACGTATGTCATACGACGTTTTATAACACATTTGCGAGGAAATAAATAAAACTCAGACATTCTTAAACTAATATATCTTTAATCACTTGTTAAAGCAGTTATAAAAAATTGAACAATTTGTAAATGAAATTAAAGAATTAAATGTTTATTTATTATATTTTTCATCTCCTACGTCAGTATATGTATATCTATGTCATCACCCAAAGGTAATTTTATTAAGAAAATGTTGACTACCTTTCTGACATAAAAACTCGTTGCTAAGATTTAATAAAGTATCGTTCGGTTTTAGACGGAACCTCATAAACTGTGCGTTTTACTTTACATCATCGCACAAGTACGTAATGTGATAGATTATAATATTGAAATTGGTGTAATAAGAGAACCTTTACGAGCAAATGTGTTATAAAATAAAAAACTTCTCATAACAGGTCTTTACCTATGAAATTGCCGTTTGGTGTGGAGATTTTGGGGAAGTTTGCATTTTACATACTAACATTTTTTCAGATTTCTCCACAACGACAAATCTAGAGATAATAATTCTTGGATGTATCATTAGACAAGCTTATCATTAGACAAGCTTATCATTAGACAAGCTTAATAAAAATTAGTTATCGTTTTTATGTGAATGCAAATCAAATTATGTATTCGGGAGGCACTTTTAGATCTCCCGTCTCAAATCACGGCTGTGACGTCACAGCGGACGTTAAAAAGTTGACACGCTTGGTTTCAATGCAAAACGTTAATCTTGCGTTATCTATGTAAATTTGTGTTATTGCTCTTATTGTCAGTTATTTTACATTATTATCAGCCAGGTAAGGCATCAATATTGACAAAACAAAAGATCTTTTTCCAGCAACACACGTTAATGTTTGGAAAACTCAGTACCTACAGTTTCTGTTAAAGAATCTTCACAAATGAGGTGACTGACACGCTCCTAATAAACAAACCATGTAAAACGACGTTGTATGTTTCTGAAACACGTCCGTGTGGGACAATAACTTTTATTTGTACCACAGTAGTCTTTAATAGCCAGCACAAACACCAAATAGTAGTTTATGCAACTGACACATAATATAGGTCATTAAAACACGAGCGTGGTTTTTAAAAAACGAGCCTTCGTGAGTTTTTGAATTATCACGCGAGTGATTTAATACCGAGTTATGTGCATACATACACTACTTTATCTACACTCATTATTCAAAGAAATAAAACAAAAAAAAATATTAATTTTATTCACCTATTGTTATCTGTCTGGAAAATATTTGCCATAGTTTTGTGCGTTTTAAAGAGAAATAAGCGTTGCATAATGAGTGCAACCTGTTGCATAATGGTCATTATGTTACAGTTTCCATTTTAAAATTTTCGTTTTTATCATCTGTGTTAAAAAGTATGTCATTATGAGTTCGAGTCTGAGTTCATAATTCGAACATTATAACATGAGTGTAAATAAAAACTGTTATGGTGGCGATATTTATCACTCTATGAACTGTCAGAAGAGGACTGTGAGCAGCTCGGCGGTTAGACGTTTTCGATATCAAAGACAAAGCTACCTTCGCCATGGTCGAGCCTTGGATGGGTGACTAAAACTTTGTGACACCGAACTCCTCCGTGGTTCGGATGGCACGTTAACCCGTTAGTCCCGGATGCTATTGCAAACGTTTATACCCACCAATCCGTTATGGGACAGCGTGGTAGTATTATGGTACGGCCCAAACCTACTCCTTATGTGTTTTTCCATGAAGAAGGCCTGTGCCCAGCAATGGGACGTATACAAGGTGTTTCAAAAACAAAAAAAGTCGAATGGTCCCTTATACATAACTCATTGTCAAAATATGAGGACCGTAAATGTTTTTAATAGCCGAAAAATTTATTATTATTGCCAATATTAAAACTATCGACATTAAAGCGCAACTTTATTAAAGGTTAAGTTAAGTTTATCAGTAGAAATTACTTCCTAAATTTTCAATTCTGTTCCTGCTCCTGGTCGCTAGTACTAAGCTGTACTTAACATTGATTTTTAGGGGTGAATTTTGTAATAAAATGTGAAAATGTGATAAATTTCTGCTTTTATTAGAAAAATTTTTCATATTTCTATTTACTCTCACCTAAGTGTCATCTGCCACACTATGTACACGAAAACCTCTTCTGTTTATACTTCCTCACGATTCATAATGTACATATTGATAGTATCAATAATTCATCAAAAATGAAGGTCACTGATCGAGTCAGGACCGTGACTCAGCAGTCGTGTGAGCGTAAGCAGTAATGAACCAGGAACTTAATGTATATACAGGTACTTAACACTCATTACATATCACACAAAATAAACCTACAATTTCGTATTTTATTTTATTGTTTCAGTTAATGTTATTGAAGATGCTGCGGACTTACTCAATGTGAACGGAATATTTTATTTTGTCTATACTAATGTTATAGACAAAATAAAATTCATTCATTCATTGCAATGTACCAACAGCTTTGCTTGCCTAGCATGTCGTAAAAGGCGACTAAGGGCGTATTGGGTACTGGGTCTGTGATCGTGTAGGCGATGAGCTGGCAATTTGTTACTACTCTTTCACGATTTTTCATCTAGCCAAACCCAATTTATGTATGGCTGGTCTTAAGGAACACAGTGCTCCTTGGACTCTACCTACCCCTTCGAGGATTACAGGCGTTTTTTTATGTATGTATGTAATATTATATAGAGGAAACGTTTGATGGTTTGTTTGTATTATAGCATTAATATCCTCCGAAACTACTGGACCGATTTTAAACATTTCTGCACAATTGTGTACACTGTGAGTCTGTGACTCTACCGAATATCAAACGAGTTTACTCCAAAGAGCCGCGAGATGCATTTTCCATTGCATTTGGAGCCTACTTTTGACAGCCCACCTGCCCTTATCACACTTTTTGAATTACTTATAACTTTAACCCACATAAATAGCATCTGCCCCTTTGACCAGACCAACATGAGATTAAGATGCAAGATGCAAAAATTGTCAATCCTGCTTTTAAAATCTGTGGAAAAACATTGGTACGCCAGAATGAATGGTTTTACCAAATACAAAAGTATATAGCCTATATTATATATTTCTCGAAACGCACCCGTTTTGAAACGCACCAAAATTATTACTCGAAGCGCACCATCTTTGAAAAATTGTGAAGAGTAATACAGTTTAGGGTAAGGTATTAAATGAAATAGTTAATATATAGTTATGACAGCCTGGTTCTTTTTTGGAAATACAGATATTAAACTCCTCTTGCCAAATCTGCGAATGTTGAGATGGATGTGTAGAGTTTCCAAAATGACATGAATATGTCAGAGGGAGTTTATATATAAAGCGAATACCACTCACTGATTAACCACGAAATCTCACTTAATTATTTTTAGATCATTGATTATCGACATTTTCATTTAGTATCCTCATCACTATTCAAATGTTAAACATAGGTGCGCTTCGAGGAATACCCCTTAACATCCCAAGGCATTGATTTGCACTACTTTCAAAATTAAAATTTCAGCTTCATTTTCATACTCCGTTGTTTATTCGTCGCCTAAAAAACCATGCCATGTTGCCAAAGTTTATTATGGGGAGTGTTCCGAGGAGTTGTTCGGTTTGATACCTGCCGCCACTTTTCGTCATCGTTCAGCGCGACACGACATCCACTCCCATCGCCTGATGTTTGATTGTATTCCACTGTGCGTTTCTCCAGGAACTTCCTACCCCGCACAACTAAACTGTGGAATGAATTGTCGCCCGCGGTATTTCCGGACCAGTATGACATGAAAACCTACAAGAAAAGAGCGTATTCCCACTTAAAAGGCCGGCAACGCACTTGTGACACCCGTGGTGCTGCGAGAGTCAGTGGGCGGCGGTAGTTGCTTAACATCAGGTGACCCGTCAGCTCGCTGGCCCCCTATCCTATAAAAAAAGTGCGCCGGGTCTAAATGACTGTATTCATCACACAAACATTTGTCGCCGCCGCGAATGGAAATCCAGAACTTCTCAAGATAGCGACGACACCTTGACACGAAGTACAAAGCACTCGACCACGGAGGTTGAAATTATTGTGTCCACAAGAACTATTTGTTTATTTTATTCTCACTATAATGCCCACGGTACCAGTTTTTTACCAAATTCTCTACTAGTACCAGTAACACAATTTCATAGGTTATATAAGCATTACAAAACATAAATCAAAAGCAAATATCGACATTAAGCTAGAGAGTTTAAAACTCACTTTTGCATGTCAATTCGCAGTTGTATTATAGCAACTGATGTAAGTCTATAAGAATTTGATTACGACCATGTATTTTGCGAATCGGTGTCTTGCGTGTTCAAATTTAAGTAATATTTAACGTGATTTCGGGACTTTATTTTGGAGAAGTGTAAAAATGATAAATCGTACATTTCGCGTCTGCCCTTATCAGAGTTGTCCTCAGCCTATATGCGTCCCACTGCTGGGCACAGACTTTCCTCATGCAGAAACACATGAGGACTATGGGCCGTAACACCACCTCGCTGGCCCAATGCGGGTCGGTGGGTAGAAACAGTCGCAATAGCGACCGGGACCAACGGCTTAACGTGCCTTCCGAAGCACGGAGGAGCTCGAGATCACAAAGTTTTGGTCACCTATCCACGGTCTGACCATGGCGAAGGTAGCTTTGTTTTCAATCTCCTCATTATTCATTATTGTTAACAGAGTATCAATTTATAAATAGACAACAATTTTAGCAAAGATAGAGGTTCTAACACCCACATTTCGCCACATATGTTAAGTCACTTAAGTCACCATGTAACAGGTGGCGAGCCTGTTGCCATGCGCCGGGCACAATGTAGGGCAAGCGATATTCACAATGAACTGTTAGGTTTGACACTGGAGTCCAATCGACAGACTAGGGGATAACTATGGTTATTTAATATATTAGGAACACTAACGCCGGCAGTATCATTCCATGGCATCCGAAAACCATTTATCTACAGTCATGTTATAATGTTCGAATTGGGAACTCAGACTCGAACTCATAATGACTTACTTTTTAACACAGATGATAAAAACGAAAATTTAAAAATGGAAACTGTAACATAATGGACATTATGCAACATGTTGGACATATTTTTGCAACACATATTTTTCTTAAAAACGCACAAAACTATGGCAAATGTTTTCCAAACAGCCAACTATAAATGAAATTAATTAAATGTTTTGTTTTATTTCTTTGAATAATGAGTGTAGATAAAGTAGTGTATGTAACTGCACATAACTCGGTATTAAAACTAAACTAAGTACTATTATAACATCCGGTTAGCATTATGCGATTTCAATGAAATTTTGCATGGTGATACCTTACATCCCTAGTCAACATCTTAGATACTTTTTATTCCGGAAAATTAAAGAGTTCCCGGGAGATAGTTAAAAAACCAAAGTAACCGCGGACGAAGTCGCGGCCAACAGCTAGTGCACTATATAAAAGTAATCATTGTCAGTACAAATTATCACTTCGGTTACATAATCTAAAATCCTCTAAAAACTATGATTACCGCTACCGTCACCTTTGAAAACAAGATGCTAATTTGTGATTCAATAAGATACTGCGTTCTGTTTACAAATTATGCTGCAAATAATAATATACTATTAATAATCTAAAAACACCAGCAATGGGATGTATAGTATATGCTGAGGAAGATTAAGAGAAATTCATTATGTTGCGTAAGAGTGCGAGACGCGAAGATATATATAATAGGTACCTATGAAAATGCCGTTTGGTATGGAGATTTTGGGGAACTCTGCATTCTCCATACTAAATTTTTTTCAGTTTTCTTCACAACGACAAATCCAAAGATAATAAAATTTGGCATGTATCATTAGACAAGCTTGAGAAATATGTGTTCTATCACACTTTACAAAATTTATTTATCGTTTTTATTATAGCTACTTAATATAAGCATAACTTAAGCGTACCTTTTCTTTTCTTTTTAACATATTGAACAAGCAATAATAAACATTTGTCCTAGTATTTGCCTGTTTTTCTTTCCACATCACATCTGTTTGCTTTGAGGTAGGATCAGGCAAGTATAAGCAGTGGCAGGAAAGGCGCCCATTACCTGCTTTAAATAAATTTATCTTGCTGTTACCTACCAAACTGCCTAATCCACCCTCTGGGCTCCGATACTCACCAACACCCTGGTCACCTAGTCTCACCTCACCGGCTGATAAGTACACTACTCCGTGTAACACCTAATCACCCAAAGTAAAGTGAAGATTCCGTGGTTCATATTAACGTCTGCGGAATTTTCACGTTACAAAGTGGCACGAGTTATGTGAATGCAAATCAAATGATGTATTCGGCGGGCACTTAAAAAGCCTCCGTGTCCAATTTCAACACAATTAAACTTACAACAAATTATCAAAACAAATTAATAGAACTCAAAAATATGGTCTATTTTTAGAGGAGGTAATTATTTTTTAAGAATACTCTGAAACTTAATGGTTACAGACAAAATACGAAGAGACAAAAAATCGGCAATTTTATAGGTCATATTGTAAAGACCTATTATATCTATATCTATACATATAATAAAACTGTAGAGGGCAAATATCTGTAAATAGAAAAATAATGCTTAAAATCAAGTCAGGGGGAAAATAGCAAAAAAAAATTTTTTAAGTTTCTTGTTTCTCTGTTTGTACGGGCTAATCTCCGAAAGGGCTACACCGATTTTAATCAAATTTTGCATGGTTATACCTTATATCCTCTACATTTTTAAAAGGTTCCCGTGGGATAGTTAAATAACCATACCAGAGTAACCGCGGACGAAGTCACGGGCAGCAGATAGTCAGTCATTATGATCTTTTGCTATACAGTTTTATAACATAAAGAATGTACCATTGATAAATTCGTGTGGCAATCATTTGTATTACATTTATAAACAACTACCCGTCACGTATTACACGTGTCATAATGAAACAATGTATGCATGTAATGTTTACGAAATATATTAGACAAGACCCAATGACACTTTATATACCGTCACGTGTATCCTTCGTGCAGGTCGGTGGCGTAGTGGTTAGTACGCTTTGGCCTTCGATTGAAAACAAAGCTACCTTCGCCATGGTCAGGCCATGGATGGGTGACCAAAACATTGTTATCTCGAGCTCGTCCGTGCTGCGGAAGGTACGTTAAGCCTTTGGTCCCGGTCGCAATAGCGACTGTTTCTACCCACCAACCCGCATTGGGCCAGCATGGCGGTACGGCCCACACTCCTCATTGTTTCTCCATGAGGAAGGCCTGTGCCCAGCAGTGGGACGTATATAGGCTGTAGACAGGACACGAGTATCCCTCAAAGGGTAGGCAGGGGGATATTTAAGTCCCCGTGTAGCAGGTAGCCAGCCTTGCACCGGGCTCATGAGGCTAGTGATATTCACAATCAACTGTCCATCCGTCCTCATACGTCCCACTGCTGGGCACAGACCTTCCTCATGTGTGTAACACCACCACGCTGGCCCAATGCGGGTTGGTGTGTAGAAACAGTCGCAATAGTGACCTGGACCAACGGCTTAACGTGCCTTCCGAAGCACGGAGGTCCTCGAGATCACAAAGTTTTTAACCACCTCTTTGGTCTAGTGGTTGACACCACCGGGTGTAGATCAGGAGGTCCGGGGTTCGATTCTCCATGGGGACAGGGGTCTTTCTGCTCGGTTTGGTTGGTCTTCTAAGCCCGCCTGGCTAGCTACCACCGTCTTACCTAAATTTGTCACCATAATAACAAAGTTATAAGCATTGTTGGGTTCCGGCAATCAGAGGTAAGATAGCCAGTTCCTTAGTTGTTGAGGATTATAGGTGAAGCTCGCTTCCATCTTCGGCCTTATCGTCACTTACCCTCAGGTGAGATAAAGGCCAAGAGCTTACCTGTCATAATTAAAAAAAAACCATCCACGACCTGACCATGGCGCTGGTATCTTTGTTTTTGATATCGAAAGCCAAAGCGTACGAACCACTATACTGAGCTCCTCACAATCAGTTGTACAGGGGTTCGAACCCGCGACTACTGAAAGAATAGTGCCGTCTGCTCCTTGCCTATCGCTGCCTCAAGACAAAAAGGTATTTGAAATACCATTATAAACAATTAGCAACGTGAAACCTACTTATTTTCGTTTAATTACGTCATTCGTATTTACTTCTTCTCAGAAGTAAAGTTGACACAACAATGGGTTGTATGTTAAAAAAAACAGATTTCACTTTTTGTGCGGTCGTGTCTGCGGTAGGGTTGCTGAGGATACATCTGCTGCTTCCTCATAATGCAAAAGATCTGCAATATTTTGAGTAACCGTTGCCGCATCCCGTGTTGGTCCGGGACACAAAAAGAATGTACCAACTGCTTTTCTTGCCTAGCATGTCGTAAAAGGCGACTAAGGGCCTATTGGGTGCTGGGTCTGTGATCGTGTAGGCGATGAGCTAGCCTCTTGTTACGACTCTTTCACGATAAGGGCCTATTGGGTGCTGAGTCTGTGATCGTGTAGGCGATGAGCTAGCCACTTGTTACTACTCTTTCACGATTTTTCATTTGACCAAACCCAATTTTCGTATGGCTAAATGCGGTCTTAAGGGACACAGTGCTCCTTGGACTCTGCCTACCTCTACTGGGATAAAAGGCGTGTTTTTATGTATGTGTGTGTTACCGCATCCTGATAAATAAAGATAAGGTCCTCTTCCGCTATCGCTTCCTAAATTTAAAAGGAATTAAAGAGGAATTTCACTGCGCATGCATCCATGGCGCACGCGCGTTGCAGCACGATGCGTCTGAGCCGCGGGTAGCGAGCGAGCCACCCTCTTCCTTGCTTGTTTTAACTTGACAATGTATACCGAATTTGATGAAATTTTGTGTGTTGAACGAACACACACAAATTTTTTTATCATCATTATCTTCCTCATCAGCGTCCCCAAAATTTATGCTTTACAATAGGCTAGTTGACCTTTTTTTCTATTGGAACTCAAATAATTATTTCCTGATAGTCATCACGATAAAAAATAATAAATTTTTTTTCTGAAGCCTTATCACAATAAATTTGTAATTATATATTACGTTTTTTCTTAAATGTCAAAAACGTCTTCGGTCTATGAATTATCTGTGCCGTAGCGTCACGATTATTGCAAACAATTCAATACGCATGCGTGACATAGCCGACAGTTATGCTTGATTGGTTGCGACTGGCGTTTGACGGATTTTGACCATGCGTGGTAATTGTTCACATGAAGCGTTAGTCAACAAATTTCACGAACATGGTGGATAGCGTTTTTGGCAGATGAAAAAAAAGTTAAAATAAAACATATTTAAATGAATTTCTACAGCAATCCCTTTTTTATATTTATCGAACTTGGTATATTTCGGACCCTTGTAGTACAAGGCTTGTAGTACAATACTATGTAAATGACACATTATTTTATTTATTACTTTTGATATGAGTCAACTAGCCTATTCCTCTTCCTCCTCCTCTTAATCACTTCCTCAACAACCCTAGTCTGCAGGACAGTCTGTATAGCACGCAAAATAAATTCGCGGATTCACAGACTAAAAAATCTGTCACGGACTAAATTGTCAGACGATGTCTGAATAAACAAACATTTATTTACGTGCATAAATATAATCACGACTATTATCCCCTCGGGGTTAGTCAGAGACTAGGCAAAAGCATTCCAAAAGTCCACTGCCATAGTCCGCGCTTCACCAAGCAGTGACTGCTCTCAGCGTGGCAGGTGGTGAGCCCGTCGCCGCTACAGCTATTGGAAGTTGTGCAGTTCTAAGTCCATTAGTCGCTTTTGCGACACCCAAGGGAAGACCCAAGGGAAACGTAAAAACTTCGTAAGGGCAATAGACAGTTGTAATCGAAATTTTGACAAAGTGATCTAAATTATTCCTCGAAGCGCACCTATGTTTAACATTTGAATAGTGCTGGGGATACTAATTAACTATCGATAATCAACGATAGAGAACGGTGGTAGAGAACGATATTTGTCATTAAGTCCGCCATATGTACCTTGTTTAGGACATTAGGAAGTATAAATAAATAACATCAACGATCTTATTTTTTTTAATGAATTTAATCGTGTTTAATCAGTGAAGCGAATACCACTATTGTACATTCGCAGATTTATCAAGAGGCGTATAATATCAATATTTCCAAAAAAGTACCAAGCTATCATAACTGTATAGGAACTATTTTATTTAATACCTTACCCTAAACTGTATTGCTCTTCCTTATTTTTAAAAGATGGTGCGCTTCATTCGGTGCACTTCTAGAAATACCTCGTCAAAGAGGTCTCGTGATAAATTTACTAGTTCGTTAGTACCTGAGTATAATAAATATTTATCACTAAATTAAATATATCATGTTGGACTTTTGTTCTAAAGTAAATAATGACATCTCGTCATTTCCTTGTATTCTCTTATTGTTTCAAATGCACGCGATTGTACCCACTTACCTTATAATGATCTTAAGCACACGGGACAAACGATTATTACGTCCACTGTTACTTGCGCAGAATAAATTATGGTTGTTCTAAAACATACATACGTATTATGTACATAAATATACAGCGGCTACGTCATAGCGCGCTACGACATCAAATAACCGAGAAATGCTTGATCAGGGAAAAGTACAATACTGAATAATAACATTGGAGTCAAATTGATGCTATACCTAGTGGCTACAGCAATAAGGAATATAAAAGATTAGCAAGCCTGAATCACGATGGCAGAGTTTCCAAGATAGATTAATATATTGGGTCTTTACCTATGAAATTGGTGTTTTTTCTCTCTCTTAGTATTTTGTCTGTAACTATTAAGATTCAGAGTATTCCTAAAAAAATATTACCTCGTCTAAAAATAGACTATATTTTTGAGCTTTTTTAATTTGTTTTGATAACTTATTGTAAGTTTAATTGTGTTAAAATTGGACACGGAGACAACTCTTTTTAAGTGCCTCCCGAATACATCATTTTATTTGTATTCACTTAAAAACGATAAATAGTTTTTATGAAGTCTGATATTACATATATTACTAAAGCTTGTCTAATGATAGATGCCAAATATTATTATCTTTGGATTTGTCGTTGTGAAGAAAACTGAAAAATATTTAGTATGGAAAATGCAGAATTCCCCAAAATTTCCATACAAAACACCAATTTCATAGGTAAGGACCTAATATATACAACTTAAAGAATAACAGACTGCGGCCCCGAGCGTGCACCTGGCTCGGCGGAAGATCTTCCCATTTCGCTGTATCCCAGGATCTTCCCTTTAAAAAGTGATTTGTCACTTTCTTTCTAATTTAGATTTGTGTTTGAAAGAAGAAAACAAAACACTCTGTAACTAAAATAAGTTTAACACGGCTATTATATACCAGGCTATTATAATAATACAAGAGATGTTCCGAAAGCTATTGAACACCAGCGCTTGGTCATTTACCGACACAGGGGCGACACTAGTCAATTAAGATGTCGAAATTTTCCACTTTAATAAACAATTAGATATAATTAGCTATTAACATACTTCAGTGACAGTTATTAACCGTATACTAAATAACATAACGTCATAATGTTTTATCCGTGTTAATATTTTCAGTTAACCCCTTTGCGGGCAACGCGAACACCGGCGCTCGCAAATAATACATGTATCTATAGTGTCTCGTTTAGTGCCCGTTGATTATTTGTTAGTATTACCGCGGTAGTCATATTATTGTAGTTTTTATGCAATTAGATTTACATTTATTTATATCTCTTTCACACGATTACATGACAAGTAATTTTTAAATGCAATTGGAAAAAAATGATCGTCAAATGTACAATTAATACATACATACATATGTATAATCACGACTAGGCAAAAGCACCGCAAAAGCAGTCTTGCCATAGTCCGCGCTTCACCAGCAATGACTCCACTCAGCGTGACAGGTGGAGAGCTCGTTGTCGCTATAAGCTATTGGATGTTGTGCAGTTCTATGTCCATTAGTCGCCTTTTATGACACCCAAGAGAAGATCATGGGTTGATAGTATTTAATATGAAATATTTTAAGCAATGGATATAACAAAATAAAATTGATAATAATTCAAATAATGTCAAATATAGATGGTATATTAGAATTCATCGAATTGTCACAATAGAATTAAAATTAAAAAGGTCCAAATAATAACAAAAAAATGATTACTTAGTGTAAAGTAAAAAAAAAACAAAATAATTACATAGAAATGTTAAGAAAATAAAAATAAATAATAATAATATTATTACAATTCATGAACTCTTTGGTTGTATACAATTCCATATCTAACGAAAGGCTTTTTAGTTGGCGAGCAAATGTTTCGTCATTGGTTTGATTTTTTAACTCCAACGGCAATCGCTCATAGTATGTCTGACCATTACAGACATATTTAACATAAAAAGTCATGATTTATGAAATATCGATTTCCATTTGAATGAATCCATGGCGCACTGTACACAAGTTGTGTAATTGATTAAAACTACAATATTACATAGTAGGTAATGCCTGCGGATTTTTGACTACCGCGGTAATACCTGCTTTTAACTTAGTTTGGCTTGTTGCAATAACAAAGATCCACTTTAGTTTTATTAACATTAACAATGTACCTACAATTTGAATAATTTAATGTTCATTTTGTCAGATGAGCTTTATGGACCATATACATTGTTAAAATGATAGCAAGTGAGGTGGACTGTATAAACTACTGATAGAAACACGAAATATAAACTAACTAGCTCTATATTGGTAAAAGGTGCAGCAAAGATATAAAATTACACGACTTGTAGCTCTACTAAACTAAGTATCTGACAGACACTATTATTCTAAAGAATATGACGTTACAGCTAATAGAAAAAAATATAGAGCGAAGCGGGAAGTCGCCAATATATGGGAATCGATTCATCTTACTACAAACAACTGTCAAAATGTACTACAACAAACTGAAAAAATGCACCTTATAAATTATTCAGACTGTAGATTCATTTAAACCTGTTACAATTTATATTTCTACAACACAAGCTTACAGCATTCACCGCAAAAAATAATGTTTTCTTTATTTTACTGAAGGACAGCACATCAGTGAAAATGGAGCTAATCTTTAGATTGGGTTTCAGAAAACACAAGAATTTTTTTTAATAGTTACCTACCAATACTACCATGAAAACGAGACCTTTAAAAAAAAATTGTCTATGGTGTTTATAATATGGTGTCGCTACACCATATTATAAACACCATAGACAATTTTTTTTTTACGGCGAAGACAGTTAAGATAAAAGTAGTTCGGCCGTTAAAATTGGACCTTTAAATTTACATTCTTGAAATCAATCAACATGCTAAATAATACACTAAAAATAAAATATAAAACTTACTGATTTTCCTATTCGCCCGAACGCAATCCAGAACTCGAGATACGCGGGAGTGCATCTCGGACACAATTTAAAAATTTAGAAGCACAGATTAAAAACTTTTTGAATTTAGAACACAGAAGTCAAGACGTGCATTCCATAATGTGTTCAAAGTGAGACTGGCTGCATTGTAAATTGTAAGCAAGCGAGCGCTAGCCGCATTTTTTCTTTTCCACAGTAATTGGCGAATTGCTGGCCAGTCGCGTGGAAATATCATATTTTTAACATTGCTCCGCAAATGAGATTGGGTTCTTGAGGTTTTATTGTTTCATAATGCGAATCTCAGACTTATTGATGCCGCTATTTGAGGTGTGAATTTATGTCAAATTGTAATTAATTTCACTTTCTCTCCAGTATGTTGAGTATGTAAATAGGTAACTAAACTGAATAAATGGTTTGACTTTTATCCATACTAATATTATAAATGCGAAAGTAACTTTGTCTGTCTGACCAATTTAACCGAAAGGTACACAGATAGTCTAGAGCCTGAGAAAAGACATAGGATAGCGATATATGAGAAAGGACCTTTTGTGCGATGTTCCCATGGGAACGGGTGACATGCAGGCGAATGTTTTAAAAAAATTAAATAACGCCTCCCAGAAAAATGAAAGAGAAATTAACGCCACTATGAACTTCGCTTCAAATAATAGAGTAGGGTTAAATTTTCAATTCCACCAATGGAGGCTAATTTTTTTCCAGGATTGGCAAATTTTACAGGTATCATTATTTACCTGTCTTTTGTAACAATAACAAAATAGCATTGTGGTTTATTATGTTTTTCTATTTTTTCTAAATTATCATTTTAATGCTTTTCAATCGTCCGATGAAAGAATATACGAGGAAAATATAAGTAAACACATTCCCGCCAAATCTACTTTCTTAAAATATAAATTGCGCGATTTTCATTTTATATAAGGCAGCGGTAGCCGAGTTGTGACGGACGGAGCACCACTCGTTCGCTCGGCCGCGGGAAACGCGGCTTCGATTCCACCGGCGCCACCAGTGAGTTTATTAAATTTATCTGCAGTTGATTGTGCATGGCAACAGGCTCGCCACCTGTTACGTGGACCCCACATCTGGGGAAATGTGGGTGTTTAACACCTCTGCCTACCCCTTCGGGGAGAGGCGTGATGATATGTTATGTCATATTAACATGTGATCTCCAACTCGGAAAGCACGGTAGCCTGTCGATGGTCAGAAAACCAGACACAATATAAACATCTATTGCTTGCGAACACCGGTGATCGCGCTGACCCTCAAGGGGTTAAACAACAGAATACAAAGACTGAACTATTTGTCGTATGAATCACCACATCTTACTGACATATTGCATTGCAAAACCGGAAAGAATGACTTAATAATTGCTATTATAATAGCATGTTTTAATGATATTCAATTAGGAGCAATCAGAATAATTAACAGGATTTACAGTGGGAAGTAATGAATTGGGCAGCCATTTAATTATTTGTCAGCAACATAAAGGTCAGCCGAAAAATCATTTGAGCAGCAAACAAATATTTTGTCTGCTATATGAATATTTGGGCAGCAAAATAATTATTTAGTCAGCAAAATATATGTTACCCGAAATGTATAAAATTCAGGAAAAGGATCAACGAAGGATCAATTCCTAGGAAATTTATTCTGATAGATATTAGGTTAAGGTTATCTTTTTATGACCTATCAAAATAATATTTGTGTCATCAAAACATATATTACACTTTTTGGAAGCAGGGATCAATTGTATTTTTGCTGACCAAAATTCGATAGCCGTTTTAATAACACCCAATTACAATGAAGTATTTTCGAGACTTCTTTAAGAAAACTGACGCAAAAATGTCCCTGACCCACCTCAAACGGTGGAAAGTGAATCGCGGCCGACGGGCCGTTTCTTTCACGTTTCTCACATATTGCAGTGGAGAAATTGATTCCTTTCTGCTGAATTCATTTGTTTAGAATTTTGACTACCGCGGTAATGTCTGCGTTCCCTTACTCTTCTTCTTCTTTGTTGAAGTACACGACATAGACTGTTATTTCATAATAGAGTCAATGTGATGTTCTGTCTTTGCTACTTCTTGTGTGTTAAGCTATTGCATAGCTTCTATCGCGGGCCTTGAGCGCGGGGACCGAATCCAGAAATTCCGTAACGAAAAAACCTCACGCTCCCCACTCCGATGCGCAAGGAGGTGTGGCTTGAAGGCCGTGCATCGTCTAACGTCATTTCAGTTCGGCAGTCTTCGACACGGCGTTAAGATAATAAAACCCACATGTGTTGTAAAATAATAAAAAATATTTTAAACAATATAAACTTTTTTTATTTATTTAATAATAGAACAAATTGTTTTCTTATCGGTCACCACGCTCAAAAAGTGTAACTTGAATTAATATCAAAGAAAAAGAACTACTGCATGAATAAAATAAATAAATAAAATTATAATTGCATAAGTTGATACAAAATGCTATGCAATAGCTTTACCGCGGCAGTCCCCGAGTGCCACACGTCTTTTTTTTGTTTTAGTCTTTCTACTCTTGTATTTATTACATATTTATTATATTTACTACATAATAACTGTTGTTTTACATTCCACTAATAACCCTCACAAAGGTTATGGGCCTAGGGCAGTGAAAATAAACAGTGAAAAGTTCGAATACTATAAGAGATAGATAAGTTCAGATTGCAACAAAATGTCTTCGGCACGTATCGAATTATTGAACAAAGATAATTACGATAGCTGGAAAATACAAGGGGAGGCGTTATTAATTAGAAACGTCCACGGGGAGTATGTTAGTGAGGAGAAGCCAGACCTTACGGATGACGATACTGCTAGATTGACATGGGAGACTGCTGACAGAAAAGCTAAGTCTGAGTTAATCTTAGCATTAGATCCGGAGTTTTTGGCGGCATTCAACTATGGCGGACGTGATTTTTATTTCAGTGATTATAATATTGTTTCGGAGTGGATCTTGTTGCGTAAAATCAGTGTAGTTTTGTGTAATAAGTGTCAATAATGAAGAGCAATATGAAGAATCATTGAAATAATCGTCATGTGGTGTGAAAAACGATGGGATTTTTACCGTGGTAATCCACCTCATCGAAGAAACACCACAGTGTCTGCCATCGATCGTTTGACGTCAAACTCTCCCAAGATGCATTGAATTTCAATGCAAACTACTGAAGAAAAGTATTCTACTGTTAACGTGTGGCTCAAAAGGTCCTGCAACCAGAGCCGTAAAACTGAACTATAAAAAAAAAAAAGCATTAGATCCGAGTGTAGTTAGTCATGTTAAGAAGGTGACTAGTGCACGTGAACTTTGGCTGAAACTAGAGAGTCTGTTCGCATCACGAGGCCCTGCGAAGAAAGCAACCTTGATGGAAAGACTCATGTTGTAAAAAATGAGTGAAGATCGGAAGGTGAGCGAACACCGCGATTTATTTTTTGAAGCTGCATGACGATTTATTGGCAATTATGCTACTATATAGCTCACCAGCTGGTTATGAAAATTTAAGATGCGCCATTGGGTCTAGAAACTGGCTTCAAAAGCCTAAACAACTGCCAATAAAAATCATTAAAGAATATAATTCAAGTGGAAACATCACAGTTGAAAATACAGAGGGCGCTATGTATATCAATAAAAATCAGAAGAAAGGATATAAGTGTGGAGATGGAAAGTATTTCAAATACAAATGTTTTAAATGTCATACATTTGGGCATAAGGCATCAGAATGCAAAAAGAAAAGGAAAGTACATTGGAAACCAGATGTGTAGAGTCATGTACAAAGGTAAAGTGTGATGTATAATCACGCCTATAAATAATCCTCTAAGGGTTAGTCAGATACTAGGCAAAAGCAGTCGCGCCTCACCAAGCAGTGGCTGTACATGTGCTCAGCGTGACAGGTGATGAGCCCGTCGCCGCTATAAGGCATTGGATGTTGTGCACTTCTAAGTCCATTAGTCGCCTTTTACGACATCCACGGGAAGAGATGGGTTTGTGGTATTCTTTTAATGAGCTGAATAAATGTGAGTACTCTTTTTTGCATATACTTATAAATTAATAAGGATAATTAAATGCTCTTAAGGAAGTACCGAAGAAAATTGCCTAAAAGGTCAATGACATGTCACTGACATTACAAGGAAGATGTTAAGAAAAGGTCCTTTTTCGTATTTCGCCATAATGTGAAGATACAATATTAATTTATTTTCACTTCCGTCGAATATTCTCAGTTTTACACCAGGAAATGATTGTGCAAAAAGAATAAATAAATACTGACAGAACAATACCGGCAATTTATCAACTGAAGCCGTCTTTCTTAAATGCATCCTTTTACACCCGCTGTTACAATCATATCAGCGAAATAAGGGTGAGAAATAAAGGGTGTTTAAGCGAGATGATATAAGTTTGAGATGATATAAATAAAACAGCTCAGGTCGTCACTTGTAACGAGGCGCCATAGCTATATTAGCGCCTCGTTGCTGTGATTGCGCTCTTCTCTGGCCATTTTTCTCTTGGTTTCCGATTTTAAATTTGCTGTCTGTCTCTTTTTATTTGTTTTGTTCTCGAAGCTCATTCTTACGAGAGTCAGTGCGTAGAGCAGTTGACTCCTTTCTAACAATAATTGTAAATTATTTATATAGTGAATCAATTTTTATAAGCTGAGACAAAGTTATAACAAACCAAATTATCAGTTCTTAATTTATAACAAAGACTATACGTTTTCTCTAAGGCACTATTGTAAGTAGCCCTACCCTTTCTATAATATATTTAAGTGTTAAATGTGAAATTGTTTTGTGTTCAGTGTAATTTAGCTTTTTTTATATAATTGTTTCAGTTGTGCCTTAAATCTTACTTATAAATATACGATACCAAGTGACGACCCAAATACATTTCAATTATTTCCGGCTTCACCCTGTCACACACTTAGGGGTATATACATACATACACATACATACAATCACGCCTGTAACCCCCGAAGGGGTAGGCAGAGTCCAAGGAGCACTGTTCCTTAAGACCACATTTAGCCATACAAAAATTGGGTTTGTTCAGATGAAAAATCGTGAAAAAGTAGTAACAAGTGCAAAAATAAGGCACTCTGTAACAAAATTTAAAAAAGGTACATTACAAAACACCGAACATAAACTAAAAGTAGGGCTACTTACAATAGTGCCTTTGAAAACAATTCTATTGAAATAAAATAAGTACAAAATTAAAATGATGAATTCAATACTTCAGTTACAACAAGACTCCCAATTATTTAATGATTTACAATTTATAAATAATAATATAGTATATTATGTATATAATATATATGTTGGAGAGCAAGACAATAAGAAAACAGAATATCCTCAGACATTCACGCCTATCAACTAGTCTCATTTTAAGCAACTAAATGCTGCTTGTGTTACGGACACTAGATGACGGACAAATATATTTAATTGATAATTACATATAAATATCCTAAATATATAAACATCCAAGACTGGAGAACAACTGCCTGACAATTCATCACCCAAACACATGCCCTCCACTGGAGATCTAACCCCAGGACCTCTCGAGATGGCGACGCCTTCAGACCGGCATATAGTATAGCATATAGTGAATTAAAAAAGCAGAAACAAAGAGAAAATGGTCAGGAATGAGCGCGGTAACAGCAGAGTCGCTAATATAGCTATAGCGCCTCGTTACGAGGTAGATCAGTAGGATTGAAGCGACCTCTTCAAGCAAAGCCTTTTGCAGTGTTTTAACATTTTTTTAATATTGGCCCTATGAACGTTTGACCTGCTATTACTGTTTTTTTGGTCCCACTGTAAATAATTGCTCTGTGGTTCGTTGGCGGCCTCAGCTCGCCGGTCAAGGGAGTGTGTGCTTTAAGGTCAGCGACCTTAGTGTCAGATTCCATAGCTAGGAATACGATTATTTTATTTATGTACTTCATAGCTTTTGCTGGCAGATGCTAGATGCCGGAAAAGGGAGGAAGGTACCCATGTTGAGTTTCATGCTAGATTCTTCTTAAAACTGGCAAAAAGAAAGTAATGGACAAATCAATTTATATGTATTTTTAATTTTTCAGGCAACGATAGCAACGTTGGGCCGGACGGGGACTACTCGTTCGATCCCACCGCCGCCGCCACCACTGAGTTTGAATAGTACTTATGTACAGTTCATTGTGAATATCGCTTGCCTCACATTGTGCGCGGTGCATGGCAACAGGCTCCTGGGGACCTAACATATCTGGCGAAATGTGGGTGTGTAACACCCTGGCCTACCCCTTTATTTTTCTAAAATTTTTGCACCTATTTTTCCTGTCATGATTATATTTGTTCATACCTACATGATTGACATTGACTTTAAGTAATAGGTAAAATTGACATTAAACTGTATTTCTCATTACTGACATTAACATTACAAGAAAATTCAATATAATAAAATATAGTAATTTTAATTCAAATAATATGACCATGCAATATTTACATGCCTACAATATTTAAGGCAAATACTGATGATAATTATTGTAAGAACTAGCCGTTGCCCGCGATTTCGTCCGCGGTTACTACGGTTTTTTAACAATCCCACGGGAACCCATTAATTTTCCGGAATAAATAGTATCTACGATGTTGACCAGGGATATCAGGTATCACCATGCAAAATTTCATTGAAATCGGTCTAGCCATTTCGTAGATCATCCATTACAAACAGACAAACAGATAGAGAAACAAAAAATTTAAAACAAAAAAACATTTTTTGGTATTTTCCCTCTTTTTACATCCCCCTGACTTGGTTTTAAGCATTTTTTTCTATGTACAGACATTCGACCTCTACAGTTTTATTATATGTATATGGTATTCGCAAATAAACGATATTATTATTATTATTATTTAAAGCAAGCCGTAGACAGTTTTCATAGGCAGAAGGTGCCTAAGTGTTTCGCGTCTCATCACACTGGCTGTCTAATGATATTATGATGCAGTTGGCATTGGGCACATCAAAATATTTGAGGCATTTTTGTTTCTATATATTTTAAAACACAAAAACAGCCCGTTTTGCCTGGGAAAGTACTATTGTGTACTTAACAAAAACGCCTCAAATATTTTAGTAGTGTCCATCTTACAAAATTACAGAAGAAATAAATGTTTTATGTATCGTGAATGTATTTTATTATAGTAGGTACAATTAATGGCTTCTATAAAAGACGTGGCGAGGAGCTCGATAATCCCGGACTTGATATGGTGTCGTTGGCGGTGAAAAGGTTTATGGTTAACACAGTAATAATACTGGGTATAACCCGACCAGGAAAATAAAAAACCTCGCCAAATTCGGAAAATTTATGGAACCAATTTCCATTAATGGCAACATAAATTTTATCCGTCAATTTCATACTATGTCATCACTCACGTATTTTTTCGCTAGTCTTCTTATTAATTTAATTTTCTTTGTTTTTGTGCGTTTTATATGCTTCAATTGTAAACATAAATTTAATTAGAAAAAAAAATACGATTAAAGATAATTTACATTTTTTTAAAGTATTCTTAGGCCCAATTACGCGTTCGAGAGTTAGCACCTAACCCTGGGGCAAATATATGGGCAAACTCTGGGTTAGGCGCTAACTCTCGATCGTGCAATTGGGCCTTAGTGTTGCAATAAAAAAAATCTGGCGCCATCAGAAGGGGTTTTTTATTTTCCTAGTCAGGCTATACTGTTTACATCTTATGTCACAGGCAACGTACACAGTGATCCAAGAAGATGCTACTCATATATGTGATGAATCATAGCATGTAAGTAACTTCATGAGAGTAACCACCCACCATCAGCAGGACTGTGTGCTTATTTGCCAACAAGTTAAGTAAAAAAATGGCGGAAGGAAAAATAAACCTAAAAAAAGAAATAAACCTTTAAAATTCTATCACATGCATTTAAATAAAATTCAAAATTCAATATCGTTTATTCAATTAATATACTCTTAGCACATGCTTATGAACGTCAAAAGCATTTAACAAGCATTTAACAATTTATTTTAAAAAATTAATAAATATCTGAGAATATAAATTCTGCAGCTTACCACATATTCCATTACAAATGTAAATAGTCTAAAATATTACATTAATAAAATAAAATTAAGGTTCCGTTGATTAAATGAAGAAATTGAAAAAGTAGTATATACAAAACCAGGATAGGTATCTTCACCACTTGCTGTGCCATACAGTTCCAAAGAAAACTTCATTGATTACGCTATTTCTACCAGACACCGACTGTTGCACCTGGTCACAGACATGAGACATGAATCAGCCATCACTTCGCTCAACCATATTAATATCTATTGAACGAAACGAAACAACGGGCACCTATCAAAATACCGTAACGATATTGAATGAAGTAGAATGAACAAAACGCGGTCACGGCCGCGACAAATCAGGTGAACGTATCTCGATTTTGTTGCTAGTCCTCAGCCTATATACGTCCCACTGCTGGGCACAGGCCTTCCTCATGGAGAAACACATGAGGAGTATGGGTCGTAACTCCACCACGTTGGCCCAATGCGGGTTAGTAGGTAGAAACAGTCTTAATAGCGACCGGGACCAACGGCTTAGCGTGCCTTCCGAAGCACGAAGGAGCTCGAGATCACAAAGTTCTGGTCACCCATCCACGGCTTGACCACGGCGAAGGGAGCTTTGTTTTCAATGGAAAGCCAAAGCGTACTAACCACTACGCCACCGAGCTCCTCCCGATTTTGTTGCAAATAACTTAATAAATAACTTTTACTATTATTATGTGTACCCCGGATTTTCCATCGACATTGTCTGGAAGAGATCGCTAGTCGCTACCTTTTTTATTGGCGAGGAGGAATCCATTTACTTCGAACACTACCACAGGAACGGCTTGGGTTCTGTCGAAGCAATTCTCCAAGTGCCTCCCGGATTATAATCGGGAGATCCGCAGACACACACACACATTACCAAGTTCTTCCTCTTGACCGCATACAACGGCCGCTCGAATAGTGAACGACCCTAGCCTCTCCAATAAGCTTGACACCTTGGCCCTGCGTAAAGATATAGCATTGTAACGAGGCGCCATAGCTATATAAGCGCCTCGTTGCTGTCATTGCGCTCTTCTCTGGCCATTTTTCTCTTGGTTTCCGATTTTAAATTTGCTGTCTGTCTCTTTTTATTTGTTTTGTTCTCGAAGCTCATTCTTACGATAGTCAGTGCGTAGAGCGGATTGACTCCCTTCTAACAATAATTGTAAAATATTTATAAAGTGAATCAATTTTTATAACCTGAGACAAAGTTACAACAAACCATAATATCAGTTCCTAATTTCTAACAAAGACTATATGTTCCTCCAAGGCACTATTGTTAGTAGCCCTACCCTTTTTATAATATATTTAGTGTTAAATGTGAAATTGTTTTGTGTTCAGTGTAATTTACCTTTTTTTTATATAATTGTTTCAGTTGTGCCTTAAATCTTCATTATAATATACGATACATAAGTGACGACCCAACTGAATTTTAATTATCCCCGGCTTCACCCCGTCACAGCATCACTCTGCATCTTCTGCCGGCACTACTACAGGGAGTGCTCAGAGGAAGTGTTCCAGCTCATACCGGCCGTCACCGGGCTTCGCGACGTCAAATTCATCCCCATAGTTTGGATGGTTGGCTGTGCAGGACACTTAGTTTTTCACGTAATTTTTGCCGCGTACATCCAAGCTATAGAATCGACTGTCACCAGAAGTATTCTCAGACCAATACGACCTTCAAAATTTAAAAAAGAGAGTGTATTCCCTCTTTAAAGGTCGGCAACGAATCTGCAACTCCTCCAGTGTTGTAGATGTCTATGGGCGGCGGTAATCACTTACCATCAGGTGAGCCGTCTGCCCGTTTGCCCCCTCTATACATAAAAAAAGACGTGAAGAGATCACTGTCCATCGATAAGACCTCCGAGGCTCCTATTGTTGTATTTAGTCCTTAAGATCTAAGGAGTAAGAGGAACTCGGTAGAGTGATTTGTACGCTTTGACATTCAATAGTGACCCTTTCTTTACTATTGAAAATCAAAGCGTACAAATCACTCTACCAAGCTCCTCTTGGTCCTCTTACTCTTCTAAGTCAAAGCATACAAAGCATATTTTCGCCATGGTCAGTCCTTGGATGGGTGACCAAACTGTGATTTGGAGTTCCACCGTGCTACGGAAGGCACGCTACTGCAACCGCTTCTATCTTCCAATTACAGTGGTTATGGATTTACCGTGTGGTAGCGGCTCATTAAAAGAATACTACCAACCCATCTTCCCTTAGGTGTCGAAAAGGCGACTAATGGACTTAGAACTGCACAACATCCAATAGCTTATAGCGGCGACGGGCTCACCACCTGTCACGCTGAGTGCAGTCTGCTTGGTGAAGCCCGGACTATGGCAATGTACTGCTTTTGCGGTGCTTTTGCCTAGTCTCTGACTAACCGTTAGGGGATAATAGTCGTTATTATATGTATGTATGTATGGATTTTCTTTAGTGCCTGGAAAGGGCAATCGGTTTGCCCCTACTACGTGAGATCATCGAAATTACTGGCTAAGTGTAACTAGGCAAATTGCACTTCTGCCTACCCCTTCGGGAATATGGCCTTAATATGTATGTAAAAAAAAATTGTAATCAAATCAACAGACGCTTCCGCGTGCAACACATTAAGTTTATGTCAAACAAAGCATTGTCTTGTAACAAATATTATTCCACTGGTGACTATTGTTAGTTCTCGCTATAAATGATGTATCTGGCCTTGTCTAACGTAATATTGCGAGTTGAGACGGCATGACATAACAGTTCTAGGAAATAGGAAGACTACTGACAAATATACAGACTTGAAAAACACTAGACTCTGTAATATATGAAGAAATATTTCCGGAGTTTGTCAATAGATGGAGTTGTGGAACATATCGATCAAAGTTCATAGTTATGTATTTGCATTTTATTATTATCTTGTCTTATTAAAAAAAAATCTGAATACAAATTATGATATGTGGAACAAACATAATTCCTTTAATAGGTTCCTTTAACTTTGGGAAGTTATTGATTGTAATTTAAGTATTAATATTCTATAGAGAAAAGATTTGAGTTCATTGAATATGCTCTAAAACTGCTGAATCGATTTGAAAAAGTCGTGCACGGTTGAGAAGACACTATGCCAGGGTGACATAGGCTATATTATATTTCATTTTTTTTACATATGACAGGTAAGCTCTTGGTGCATCTCCCTGATGGTAAGTGAGGATAAGGCCGCAGGTGGGAAGCGAGCTTCACCTGTAATCCTCAACAACTGAGGAACTGGCTATCTGCATAAAACATTGCAATTAAGGCTAGAAATTTAGGTAAGGCGATGGTAGCTAGTAAGGCTGGCTTAGAAGCTCTACCACCAAAAAAAAATTTAATTAACCCGTGCGAAGCCGGGGCTGACCTCTAGTAAAAATAAGTGCATGGCAAACGCCTTAAGAAACATAATAACATTTTCGTCACCGTAGTACTTTGCTCAAGGCTTAAACATTACTTAATTAACACAACTATAAAATTGAACGACATAACATTAAAGTTATTAACTTGCTTAAGGCAGAACTTGCAAATGTTTTCTGAGAATCGTAAAACTGTTTGCAAGTTCTGCGAAAAGGTTTTGTGTACGATTTTGAAATAAATATGAAAATATTCGGATTATATAACCATGCATTGACGACCTCCGTGGTCGAGTGGTCTGTATGCCGGTCTTAAGGCGTCGCCATCTCGAGAGGTTATGGGTTCGATCCCCGGTGGGGGCAAATGTTTGAGTGACGAATTTTCAGGCATTTGTTCTCCAGTCTTGGATGTTAATATATATTCACGATATTGATATGTATTTATCTATTAAATATATTTATCTGTCATCTAGTGTCCGTAACACAAGCAGCATTAGTTGCTGAAAATGGGGCTAGTTGATAGGTGTTTGTTTGAAGACATTTATTCACAGTAAACTGAACCTACTTCCACCTGCTTAAGATTCAAACTCAGTTGTACAGGCGGTAGAGATCGATCCGGCAATCTCCGAGTTAATAAAAATCTAGACATGTCTCATAAAAAGCAATTATAATTTTATTTGGCGGTGTCCTTAAAGCATTTTTTTTATAATATTAGTCAAAGGTCATAAGTAATTCCAGTTCGCGATGATATAGACACGATTGGGAGACAGCGGCGCCGGCGCCGGCGGCGCATAAAATCAGTAGAATGAAAGTATATTGGGAAGTAATTAATTGGGCTGCCATTTAATTATTTGGTTAGCAACAAAAACGTCAGTCGAAAAATTGGGCAGCAAACAAATATTTTGTCAGCAATATAATTATTTGGGCGACAAAATATTATAATTAGTTGAGCTGCAAAATAATTATTTGGGCAGTATAATATACATGTTACCCGAAATGTAAAAATGGATCAATGCAGGATCAAGTTTTAATTCCTAGGAAATGTATTCTGATAGATATTAGGTTAAGTTTATTTTCTATAATCTTCTTTTATAATTTAATAATTTTGCTGGGTATCATAATCTTGGGTATTTCATTAAAGTTTATAAGGTTTATATTATGATAGGGCAGACAAGGCAGTGGCAGTGCCAAGCTTCGCCTATGAAATACAATTATTTTTTATTTTGATTTGATTGTAAGTTTGAAGTCCATGGTCGTAAACGAGATGGTTAATAAATACCTATAGATAAATTATTCATTTCATAGGAGGCATGCGCAATCGACCTTCGCTTTATAGCACTACTCATGAATTCACGAGAACAAGATAAACTCAAATATGAAACTGGCATTTGTTTTTTCCATGTCCCTATCATAAACATTTCGTTAGGTGTTGAGATCAATTTAATATACTGGATGTTAATTTTATATGTATAGGTACTGCATGAAATTAACTCCTATACTAATTGCTATTTATCTCTCCATCGAAGGGTTGTCTGGAAGCATAGATTTCAGAAGGAAGAGGTCGGTGTCTACCGATAAGACCGCCATTTAGAATTCAAGACTCTACATAACTGTATATCTGGTGTACTTACAAAAGTGTTATAATATGTATCTATCTATAAATTAAGTACAGAAATACAATGTAATATTTCAAGACACCTAATTAATGTAACAAATTACTAAAAGTAAACTTCTGGATTAATAATAACATTAAAAAAAGCAGAAACTTGAATTGTAATCAAAGAAACCGGCTTTGATATAAAAATAACTAACAACTACTTACACATACCAAAAGTAACTAATTGTACACACATTACTTAAGAATTTATACTGTTGGTTAGCCAAAAAGAAACAAAACTAAAATAATTTCGCGAGTACTTACCTAATAAAAAATATACATTGCTTAAAAAATAATAGTACCATATTAAAATATAAGGAAAACGGATTTTTACAAAATAAAACTTAAAACTGCAAGGCTACTGTGAATTAATAATATAACACAAAAAATATAAGAATAAAAATTATTATGGCGGTTGTTAAGCTTGCTGAAAATAGTTCCATACAGTCACTGATAGGTGGCGCTATAAGTTATGTATGGGGCGAAGCGCATACAAAAATTATTATAACTTTTGTTTAATTATTTCGTTGTCTTATTAGTGCTATAAAGAGTATTTTACCTACGTCATAGCATATACTAAATGACGCATTTTGTGGTTATTGACTTTAAAGAAGTTTGGTCACAAATTATTCATATATTCGATTCATTTTGCAATGTCTGCTGTTGCGAAGTCTCTTCAAGGTTATGTTACTTGGATAAAAGGATACGATCACCCTTCAAAATAATAATACCTATTTGACAAGTTCGGTTGTGTTTATTGAGAATTGGAAGCAAGGAAGCCAAAGTTGAATAAAAATAAATTATTACTATGTGTGTGTGAATACTTTAATACAAAAAAACACACTTTTATATTTTTGAATGTTAAACGCAAATTATATTGACATTGTATTTGAATACCAATGCAAAAAGAAGCAAGTAAAAAATGAGGAATACGAATAAAAGAAAACATTGGTGGTACAAAAAGAAAAATTGGAAAAAAGAAATTAAAAAATAAATGTAAGAAAACGAAAAAAAATCCAAATGGTAATAGAGACGAACAAACTATAGTTAACTAAAAAAACTATGTTATTATAGTCACGGTCAATAGAGCAATATGTAAAAAAATAAACAATGGTTTTAAAATCTGCTTGTGAAGAATTACACGTAAAAAAATCGTAATCCTGATTTGGTGTTTAGTTTACCTACAATATAAAATATTAATTACCTATTTCAAATACCTATGCATTATAATAGTAGGTCTTTACCTATGAAACTGTCGTTTTGTATGGGAACTCTGTATTTTCTATACTAACATATTTTTCAGTTTTCTTCACAACGACAAATCCAAATATAATAATATTTGGCATGTCTCATTAGACAAGCTTTAGCTATATGTTATTGTGTGATATCACATTTCATAAAAAATATTTATCGTTTTTAAATGAATGCAAATCAAATAATGTATTCGGGAGGCACTTAAAAAGAGTTGTGTCCGTGTCCAATTTTAACACAATTAAACTTACAAAAAATTATCAAAACAAATCAAAAGAGCTCATAAATATGGTCTTTTATTTAAGGAGGTAATTATTTTTTAAGAATACTCTGAAACTTAATAGTTATAGACAAAATACTAAGAGAGAAAAAAACGGCTATTTCATAGGTAAAGACCTTTTTAAATATATATTTAGCATAATAATAAAATATTAAAACAACTATATGATAATCACACATAAACATAGGTAACACAATTACGAAAGCTACATTAATTGTCTAATTCTTATGATTGTAAAAAAATATCTCTATCGTAAAATATAAGCAAAATCGTAAAATGTAAGATTAAAGGGTAATAACGCAATTTAAAAAACTGGTCACATACACAAAAGGACGACTCTCTCTTTCACAACAAAAAAAAATTGTTGCTATTAGTTCGCTACCGCGCCAATAGATGACGCTGCGCTCCCTTGAATCACGCTAACGAAGTTTCGCACTGTCTAGCCATAAGCACACAGAAATAGACAAACAATGTTTCTACCTACCAATTTGAATTTTTTAAAACAGATGGCAGTTTAAGAATTAAACTGTTTATCTGCTCTATGAATACGAATATTTCGAAAGTCTTTCTTTCTCTCAATTCAAATGAATAATGAATGTTGTACTCGATTTTTATTCTAATTATGTAAGATTTACAAAAAAAATCAGGAAAAAAGGGTAAGTGAATGAATTAGTAATATTTTTTAGGTCATTAATTATTTTATGATGTTAATAAGCATCGACAAATTGAAATATATAGGTACTATTAAAGATTGAAAGAAATCCATCAATGGCTAGTTGACACTTTTTTTATTGGGCTCCAAATGATGTATTACTGATATGATGATCGGAGTAGGTAGAGCTATTTTATGTACTCATACAAGAATCAACAATCATTTTACATTTTAATTCCATATTTGTACAAGAACATCGTATAAATAATTTATTATTTGTATCTCGAAAATCGAAACATGATTGAATAGAACAAACTATTTGTATTGAACTACAATAAAATCTTAAATAACATTACCAACACGGTTTAAACAATAATTTAATTATTGAAACAAAAAAAAGTACAATTTTTATACGTATTGATAAAAATAATTCCGAATCGAATCCTATTAGTCGGAATCCCGAGGAATATCCATATTAACATCAATATTTGCGGTCAATGAACCTAAATAGCTCTACCTATTCATAAAGCTTAAACTATTTTCTTTTGTTTAATTATTGTACGCTATAGTAGATGCATTTGCCCAAAAAGTATGATAAAATAAGAAGTAAGGAGTATGGCGCTATTCAACTATGGCGGGTGTAATTTTTATTTCAATGATTGTAATATTGTTTCGGAGTGGATCTTGTTGCGTTAAATCAGTGTAGTTTTGTGTAATAAGTCTCTGTGGAGGATGTGGAGGATCATTGAAATAAGCGTTAAGTGGTGTGAAAAACGATGGGATTTTTATCATGGTAATCCACCTCATCGAAGTAACACCACAGTGTCTGCCATCGATTGCTTGACACCAGTGTCTCCTAAAATCATTGAAATGCATTTCAATGCAAATACTGAAGACACAAAAAAACCGAAGACTTGGCTGTATGGGCTGTAGTTACCATTGCCTTCCCTTTTATAGCGAGAATCTTACAAAAAAAAAGAAGTAGGTAGGAGGAATTCGGAGGAGGTCCGAATAAAATAAAATAAAATAAAATAAAATAAAATAAAATAAAATAAAATAAAATAAAATAAAATAAAATAAAATAAAATAAAATAAAATAAAATAAAATAAAATAAAATAAAATAAAATAAAATAAAATAAAATAAAATAAAATAAAATAAAATAAAATAAAATAAAATAAAATAAAATAAAATAAAATAAAATAAAATAAAATAAAATAAAATAAAATAAAATAAAATAAAATAAAATAAAATAAAATAAAATAAAATAAAATAAAATAAAATAAAATAAAATAAAATAAAATAAAATAAAATAAAATAAAATAAAATAAAATAAAATAAATATCTAGAATTATTTCTACGTTCATAGATGGATTAAAGAAATATATGTTTTTATATTGGCAAGCAAGCATTTCACACGGTTAGTTGTTATAAGTACAGTCAAGGAAATTCTAACAATTATTTATGATGCGTTTGTAGAGAATAGTCTCCACTAACTTTCGTAACCTAAAAAAATTGATCGCAATGTTGAAGTATAGGATTGAGTTTGAAATATTTTGTTTTTATTTGTTTAAACGAAGAAAAAAAGGATTGATTGTGTGAAAGAGGTCATGGCAAAGATGGGAGCCATGGCAAGTGATAGAGATGAATTTAAAAGTTGTAACGAGGACAAATAATAGGTCTTTACCTATGAAATTGCCGTTTTTTCCCTCTTAGTATTTTATTTGTAACTATTTAGTTTCAGAATATTCTTAAAAAATAATTACCTCCGCTAAAAATAAACCTATTATTTTATATATATATGATAAATGACTGCTTTATCTTTATTACGTACATGGTGAAATTTCTCTTAATACATATACTACAGGTCGACTGCGAACTTCCTCGACAATTCTATACTGTATCCATTTTGATCTAAGACAAAAGGTAAACAAAAATTTTTTAGTTCTCTATAGGGGCTCAAATTTTTTAAATAAAATAGCCCTACTTATTACACCTGAATTGTCTAATGAATTATAAACATAATTTATTTGTAGAATGAAGTAATATGGTACGGTATTAAGTAAAGTGTATTTAAAAACAAGCTATATTGCTATCATCCAAATGATACTAAATATGAATAGAAATATAACAATTTAATTCAAAGTTTATTCAATGTGTCATTTGAAAGTATTTTAAATGCTCATTAAAAGTATGAGAATACCATTCGTTTAAGGTGTTTTATAATAGCAAAGAATAATTTAGTTATCTAAACTTACGTTAAAAAACATTGATGTAAAAATACCGAAAATTATTGAAGGTGACAAGTAATTACTTGATTATCATAATTTAAAAAGCTTAAAAAAATAAAACATTAAATAGTCGTATTTTTTTTATAACACCTTTCGGCAATGAAGTCATGACATTTTAAAAAACCCTTTTTATGGTTTATTACTCTGTGTTGTTAATTATCTATAAATATAATATAACTGTAGAGGTCGAATGTCTGTACATAGAAAAAATGCTTAAAATCAAGTCAGGGAATGTAAAAAGGGGGAAATACCAAAAATATTTTTTTTTTGTTTCTCTGTCTGTTTGTACGCGCTCATCTCCGAAATTTCAATTTCAATGAAATTTTGCATGGTGATACCTTATATCCCTGGTCAACATCTTATATACTTTTTTGTTTCCATAAGATAGTTAATAAACCAGGAACCCAAACGAAGTCGCGCGCTAAAATCTTCTATAAAGTAGACTCACCCTTGACTTGACCTTAGAATGTAAATTGATATTGATCAATTCCGAGTTATTTTAAATGATAATTTATATTTTGATGGATATTTAGTTACAAGGGCGTTTGCTTTACAGTTATGTGGGTATCTTAAAATAGAATGATATTCATAATTTCTCAAGAATATGGTCTTTACGATAAGCTTGTAACGAGGCGCTATAGCTACATTAGCGACTCATTGCATTTATTGCGCCCTTCCCTGGCCATTTTCTCTTTGTTTCTGTTTTTTTTTTATTTACTGTCTGTGTTGTCCGGGACACAAAAAGAATGTACCAACTGCTTTTCTTACCTAGCATGTCGTAAAGGCGACTAAGGACGTATTGGGTACTGGGTATGTGATGGTGTAGGCGATGAGCTAACCACTTGTTACTACCTTTCACGATTTTTCATCTGACCAAACCCAATTTTTGTATGGCTAGATGTGGTCTTATGGAACACAGTGCTCCTTGGACTCTGCCTACCCCTTCAGGGATTACTGGCGTGATTTTATGTATGTATGTATGTTGTCATCGTTTTTGGTCCCCAACTTTCTATCCTTAAATATATTATCACAATTAACATTCTAGATTTATAACTTGTAATACTGTCGCGGTAAAGTTTATAACTGATCTGATTCTATCTGAGAAGTTTTAAAGTACCTAATTAACTTTGTGAAGGCACTATTGTAAGTAGCTCTATCTTTTTTAATTATCTGTATATTTTTATGTTCTGTGTTTTTGTGTTATTTGCCTTTGGTAAATTGTTTCAGAGTGCCTTGGTTTCATTATATAAATATACTGATAAGGGGCGACTCGAGGCTTTTATTTATCCCCGGCTTCACCACGTCACAAGCTTATACGTCCCCCTGCTGGGCACAGGCCATTCTGCATGGAGAAACGAGCAGTACGAGTAGTATAGTACACTTATTTACTTAACTGCCAGTACGCTGGCTCAAACAGATTTGTTTCAATAGCGACTGAGACCAACAATGTATGTGCCTTCCGAAGCACGGAGGCACTCGAGATCACAGTGAACGTTGCCAATATGTAACATGACTTATGTAATTTTGTAGTCACACTATACCGACATATGACATTTGACATTGTCACGCGATCCTTTTTTTTGGCGTAATGTTTTTACTCATAACATAACTTAAGCAAAATTTTCTTTTGGCACAATATTTATTTCGCATAATTTACACTAATGTAATTATCCATAAAATTATTTCGGCGACGGGTTCACCATCACGTCACGCTGAGTGCAGTCACTGCTTGGTGAAGGACGGACTTTGGCAATGGACATCTTTTGCGGTCCTTTTGCCTAGTTTCTGACTAACCTTTAGGGGATAATAATTGTGATTATATGTATGTATATATGTATTATTCCGCATAACGGTTTACGGCATATTGTAAAGTCGATTAGGTACGACAACGAGCGAAGCGAGGAGGAGTGTTAGGTAGAGTCAAGCGAGCGTGCCGCGGCAGCGGCCGGCGAAGCGCCAGAACCGATATATTAATTGGTTATTATTTCTTAATTTTTATGCGAATAGTTAATTATGCCATTTATAATTATGCGTAAATAATTATGTATAAATTTTCATGCCAAAATCAATTAAACGTAAGCATATTTAGTGTAGATCAGGTGAGATGAAGGCCAAGAGCTTGCTTGTCATATGTAAAAAAAAGATTCCATTATGCCAAATCATATTATGCATGAAAATTTTTCGCAAACAGATATGGAACCCATTACCACAAGTTAAATATTTTATTTAAAGTATTGGCAAACTAGCAGACTAACGTATACATGTGATAGGCCTTTGTAAGAATTCCATATAAAGCGAGCATGAAACTCATAGAAGATAACTTAGATTGACATACTTTTTTTACATATGAGAGGCAAGCCTTTGGTCTTCATCTCACCTGATGGTAAGCGCAATAAGGCCGAAGGTGGAAGCGATCTTCACCTGTAATCCTCAACAACTGAGGAACTGGCTATCTTAACTCTGATTGCCGGAACACAACGATGCTTACAACATTGTTATTATGGCGACAGATTTAGATACGACGGTGGTAGTTAGCCAGGCGGGCTTAGAAGAACCACCAACCAAACCGAGACCCAACATGTTTTTACAAAATACTTATTTTTTAAATTCGACTGTAAGTACAGATATCACAGTGTAGGTACCTAACCTGCACCATGACTTGAGCTACAACCAAACCACGACATTGCCCAATGTCATAGATGCTTCATCATTATACCCGGTGGTTACGACATATTCATGACCTCGTGTTGTAACAACTATAGTTCAATGTTTGACGCTTGACGCAAATTGATAATTTATAACTATTCTTACTGGTATTATTGCAAACGAACGTTGGGAAAATTGCATTACTCGTGTAAAAGGTCGCCGGTTTGATTCCCGTCGGAACATCTAATCGAAAAAAAAAAGTCGATATTTGACATCTATATCTATACATATAATAAAACTCTAAAGGTTCAATAAAAAAAAACATAGAAAAAAATTGCCTATCACCAAGAAAAATACCAAAAATATATATTTTCATAATTTTTATTTAATTTATATATTAATATATATTTTTTCCCCGAAATAGCTGGACCGATTTCAATGAAATTTTGCATGATGATATCCCTGGTCAACATGTCAACAACATATATAAAAAAAATCTCAAATGTTTTATTAAGCCTATATTCTTATTCCTCATCTTTCCGTCCGTTGGTCCGAGACACAAAAAGAAAGTACCAACTGCTTTTCTTGCCCAGCATTTCGTAAAAGGCGACTAAGGGCGTATTACTGGCTCTGTGATTGTGTAGGTGATGAGCTAGCCACTTGTTCCTACTTATTCACGATTTTTCATCTGACCTAACCCAATTTTTGTATGGCTAAATTTGCTTTTTGAACTCTGCCTACCACTTCGGTGATTACAGGCGTGATTGTATGTATGTATGTATCTTTCAACTCACGTTTTTAAAATAAGAGTTTTTGACGTAGAGACGTAAATCAATTAGTTTTATTTTAAAACAATCTTTATTTGATCAGCTGTTTATTCAAATACATTCAATTTTATTTTTATTGTCAACGTATGTTTATGTAGTTTTTTTTCTTGCCACTATTAAATACAGTATTAGCTAAGATATCCGTGACGGCTTGGAGAATTGCTTCGGCAGACCTCTGGTCGATACCACGGAAGAGCAGGGTATATCGGGGAGTTTTGGTAGGTTTTCGAAAATCCGGCGTCGAGAGTCCCACGCACGCCTACCGCTTAGCCAGCAGCAGGTAGGTAATGTCCATCAACAGGATTATGTCCCCGTAAAAAAATATATCGTGTGGTAGCGCTCATTAAAAGAATACTACCACCCATCTCTTCCCTTGGGTGTCGTAAAAGGCGACTTATGGACTTAGAACTGCACAACCTCCAATAGTTTATAGCGGCGAACGGGCTCACCACCTGTCACGCTGAGTGCAGTGACTGCTTGGTGAAGCGCGGACTATGGCAGTGGACTGCTTTTGCGGTGCTTTTGCCTAGTCTCTGACTAACCCTTAGGGGATAATAGTCGTGATTATATGTATGTATGTAAAAAAAATGTATCCGTGTAATTACTTACTTACAGAAAACATATTATCATTACGCCTTTATTTCCTCGCGGTTGGCAGATGTTCACACCGGCATGTTCAAGACCCTATGAAACAGCGAGCCTGTTGCCATGCACCGGGCACAGTGAGAGGCAGGCGATATTCATAATCAACTGTACTTAAGTTTTAAACTACTTGAGTAGTGTCCTGCAAGTTAAATACTTTTTCTTTCTTTCTTTCTATTATCACATGCATGAGAGAGTTATCTTTATCAATAGTGTGCATTTTTAAGAAAACCTTCTGCATTTATGACGACCTACGCGGTCGAGTGGTCTGTTCGCCGGTCTCAAGACGTCGCCATCTCGAGAGGTTCGATCCCTTGTGGGGGCAGATGTTTGTGTGATGAATACACGCATTTGTTCACCAGTCTTGGATGTTGATATAAGTATTGTATATTTTCTGAATAGTTATATGTAGTTATATCTATTAAATATATTTATCCGTCATCTAGTGTCCGTAACACAAGCAGAATAAGTTGCTTAAAATGGAGCCAGTTGATAGGTGTGAATGTTTGAGGATATTTATTTATTTGCAAGACAAAATCACCAAACAACTTTACTTTTAAAGTTAAGCGATTTTTTTATGAATGTAGTGTTCGGTTAACATAAAGTATGTTGTAACCGCATTGTTAATTTTAACTTGGTAATTTAACTGTGCAACATTTAATATTTTACTGCGTAATTTAAGAGACATTGTATAGTTTGTAGTTGTGTATTTTTAAAAGGGTATTTGTTATTTAAACGGTTAGCAAAAAATACAATTGGTCAGCTAAAATAACTTATTGGTTAGAAACTTTTGGGCAGCAAATAATTCTAATTTGTCAGCATCATAACTAATTGGGCAGCAAGTTAAATGTTTTCTCTGTTGTCATATTGTTTAATATAAATATGTTTTGATGACGCTATGATATTGTTTTTAAGGGTCATAAAAATAACCTTAACGTAATATCTATCAGAATAATCATAGATCCTTCATTGATCCGTTATATATTTCCGGTAACATATTGCTGCACAAATGATTTTTTAGCTGACCTTTTTGTTGCTGACCAAACAATTAAATGGCTGCCCAATAATTACTTATTACCCCTTCGGGGATATACCCCACTATTACCCCTTCGGGGATATAGGCGTGCTTTTAAATGTATTTCATGATACTCGTGACAGCTGTCAAAGTTATAAATTTGAAGTAAGTCTCTTTATTTATTTAAACTTTAATGTCCTAAACAAGGTACATATGGCGGACCTAACGACAAATATCGTTCTCTACCATTAAACCATAGGTTAAGCAGAGTTTTGGTGGCGGTACCATTAAAGTAAAAACCTTAAATATATATATAATATATAATAATAATATATATATATAATATATATATATATATATATATATATATATATATATATATATATATATATATATATATATATATAATATATATATATATATATATATAAATAGTAATATATAAATAGTATTATACCTATAAATAGTCTAGTATATCTGTTATCTTGTAACCAAACTCGTCTAAGTGAAAAAGAGTATTGTATTACTCTAGCCCGCACGGTCACCCATACCAACTCAACCACAGCCACCATCGCTTCACTTTCGTTATCTCGCAGGTCAATGGCATCGCTCGAGCCATAACTAAGTATACATATAATACAGGTGCATCCGTAAAATAAAGAAAGATATGCAATATGGCGGTTGGCGTTGCGTTGAATTTACAAGAAGGAATTTACAATATTGATCATATCAACTATTATTACTTAATATGTATACTTATCAACGACAGCCGAGTTGAAACGGTTGTATTCGTTCTAGGTTGCCGGTTCAATCGGTATTTAGTTAGTAAGTTAGAATTTAAAAAAATATTAATTATATTATAGCTAAATTAAGTAATTCCGCTAGTATAGTAGCGCCATCTAACGTTATAAGTCGAATGAAGGGGTACAAGCAACAATAATAAGTTTTAGACGAACTAAAAACCCATGTATGGGAATAGCGATTTATACTACTTAGGTATTTAATTTATCTATGATAATAGCTCATAATACGCAGTTTTATCGATGAACATAAGTGCAATATAGGACGCTATTCATGTCTCTAAGTTAAAACAAGAATTATATCCAAATTCTTGTTTTAAATTTGAATAAAAATAATAATTACAAAAAAATCTAGTTCACAGCTATACATTGCTTTATCATATTCGTACAGTTTTGGTGGCTAATAGCAAAGAAAATACACATGGGCACATTGGCAAAATACGTGTGCAACGCCATTAAAAAAAAACGATACTTTATGGTGACGCTTCTCCAAAATATTCGGAACTATCAATTTTGCAACAAAATGCGAATTTCGACCTAAATTACTTGTAATTAGTGTTCAAGGTCATCTGTTCAGCCTTTAAATTAACGAAACGTCTTATTTTGGTCTAACCTGGAGGTTCGCAAGGAGGTCAAACCATCCAAGTACTTTAATATCATTTAAGCGTATTTAAACTCACTTAACTAGATAATAAAGATCAATGTCAAATTACGAAGAATTCTCAACGAAATTTCTACTACGTCATAAAATATGATAACTGTCAAATTTCTACTTTCGTTTTCGATGGGTCAGCTTATATTCTATACTGGATATTTGTGTCATAATAAGCCTTTTATACAATTTACTATAACATTTTAAAAGGTAAATGTCACATACGTTCGTCTTATATGACACAAGCTGTGCCCGCGACGTCTCGTTCTCTCGTCGTTCAACTATTGCAAGAATGTAGGTTATTTAAAGTCCGTTCATCCTAACTTGACGCTTATTTTTATTGAAATAGCAGTGTTTAATCAATTGATAACTAGATTCAAGAGGTTTTATTCTGCAATCGTTATTTGTTGTTAGCTGTGCCCGTGACGTCTTTCACGCTATTGATTTAATGCTGATAAATCTTTACAATAAGTTTTTTTGTTTGTTAATACTGCATTCCAGACAGACAGACGTACGACGACGACGATTCGCATTTATAATATCAGTGTGGATTTTTTAAACTTACCGAAATATGGCTTAATATTCCAAGGCAGTCATTAATAAAAAACTAGTGGCGATCCGCGGTTTCACCCGCGTGGTACCCGTTCCCGTTAGAATATCGGAGTTAAATATTATATAGCCTGTCACCCGGGGTTATTTCCTAATCGGTTCAGGAGTTTCAGAGCCTATTTTATGCAACCAAACTGTTGCGGACTGGCAGTTGTTCCTTTTTAATAATTTTGTATTTTTATATATATTTTTTTTTTGACATTGTCATTGTGAATACGAGTATTGATTGGGTTGCTAGTGTTTTTCTCTGTTGTGTCTACCACAATAGTGTATACAAACAATAAAATAAGTAGGTATAGATTATTGCTATTTTTGTTTATAATACAATCACATGCATTTAAAAATTGTCTCATATACAAAGTACAGGCAAGTCAAAATGGAATAAATTAGTAGATGCCATAAGGTGCCATGACAAAATGACTCATGAAAAAGAACGATTTCCAGAAAATTGGAAAGCCAGAAAATTGCAACTAATGACATCCTCCATCAAAATATTAAATAAGTTTTATTGTATAAACATTAACATAGTCCTGAATGTTACAACAAGAAAAAACAAAGCGGATTGTACAACATAATAATAATAAACAAACAAAGCTACTTTCGCCATGGTCAGGTCAAAACTTTGTGATCTCGAACTCCGTGCCTCGGAAGGCAGGTTATCCGTTTCTATCCACGAACCCGCATTGGGACGGCGTGGTAGGGTCACGGCATACTGCTCATGTGTTTCTCATGAGGCCTATGCCAAGCAACGGTACAGGACATTATTTAGGCGACCTCTTGAATGAATAGTGCCGTCCATCCTAACTCAGCTATCGCTACCTAATAAGTAAATAAAAAAAAATACGGTGCAAAGTTCACCTCGGCTAGTTACTAATTATATTTACAGTGGGAAAAGATATATGCGAATATGAATAGTATTTTAATTCCCAACAATAATATAGTCAATGAGCACAAGGTCACAGAACCTAATTATTTATGTCGAAACAGTCAAAGTCAATATGCGTATGTTATCTTAAGATGTGTAGTGTCAAGGTTGAGTCATTGAATATTACGAGCTTTTACTAATTTATGTCTTAGGCCCGTTTTCCATCAAGCGTAGTCTCTGGTTGTGTACAGCGAGAAAGGGATGGCGTTATGTGGGGATTATTATTATAAGCAACTATTATAAGCAACTAATGCTGCTTGTGTTACAGATACTAGATGACAGATAACTTATTTTCGTGGCTAGTTCTCGTGGCAGCTAGTTAAACAATAAACCTTCTAATAAAATACCGCATCAAAATTTGTTGCGCGGTTTTCAACATAGTTACATGGAGTTCAAAAAGTTTTGGTCCCCATCCACGACCTGACCACGGCGAAGGTAGCTTTGTTTTCGATCGAAAGCCAAAGCGTATTAACCACTACGCCACTGAGCTCTTACTTGAGGAGCTACTTGTACGTTAATGATCAAATTAATTCACAGTTTATTTTTAATTATATCTTCAGATATTTATGGTTGACTATCGTTTGAACAAAGTTCTTGTAAACATGCAAAAAACAACAGCTCGCTCTAAAGGTCGTCAGTTCAAACAATCTAAACAAAAAGTCTTAGGTATTTATTTCTGTTTCAAAGGTATTACGGCGTCATATTATGCTGTGACTATTTATTTATTTATTCTTTATTGTACATACATCTTTACATCGTTACATAGTAATCCTATTACCACAGATTACTAAATTGTTACTACGTAACTACTACTATACCTACCTACCTTCCTACATAACTACCTCCTATATCTTATTTCAAAGGTTATGGTCCTATAAGAGTTGCAAGAGTCCCGTGTTGCTCCGGGACGCACCAACTGCTTTTCTTGCCTAGCTGCATTCAACTGCTTTTCCATGGGAATATCGTGATAAAAGGTAGCCTATGTCCTTTCTATCATAGACTATAATATGTGTACCAAATTTCAGTTAATTTAGTTCAGTAGTTTTGACGTGAAAGCGCGACAGACAGACGAGTTTCTCATTTATAATATTAGTATGGATGTTGATGAACTGTAATATTGGGTCCTTACCTATGAAATTGGTGTTTTTATTCTGCCTTAGCAATTTGTCCGTAACTATTAAGTTCAGAACATTCTTATAAAATAATTGCCTCTTCTAAAAATAGACCATATATTTGTGCGTGTTATTTAATTTGATAATTTTTTGTAAGTTTAATTGTGCTAAAATTAGACACAAAGACAATTATTTTTAACTGCCTCCCGAATACATCATTTGATTTGCATTAACATAAAAACGATGAATAATTTTTATCAAGCGTGTTCACACACATATTGCTAAAGCTTGTCTAATGATACATGCCAAATATTATTATCTCTGGATTTGTCGTTGTAAAGAAAACTGATAAAATGTAAGCATGCAAAATGCAGAAATCCCCAAAATCTCCATACAAAACACCAATTTCCTAGGTAAGGACCTGATTGGGGCAGGCCCCATGTGAAGTGTAGTACGTCCTCGTTCGTCTGCCCTGGACCCTACTCAATTGGTGCGCGGTAACGCAGTGGCCAATGAGTAGGTGACCGAACCTGCACTTCCATACATCGGGCGAATTTGGTTTGTGTTCTCTGAACTCTGATTGGATTAATTATCATTGACTTGGCTTGTTAAACGGTTTGACTTGACTTGTCTCTGTGAATTTTGACTTGGCTTTGTATTGGTCATTGATAGTGTGCTGTACTGTTGACTTGGCTTTCGTTTTGGGACTACTGAGTGGCGTGCGAATTTATTGGTTGTGATTGTATTTGATACAAGTTGGAGTCTCCATCAGGTTCCGTGGTCGCTCGTATCAACGAGTGGTCCATGGCCAGTCAGTGCTCCTCTGACATGGAGTTATCCGGCATTGAAGGGGGGGAAGGAAATGAGTTTCCTGAGGTCTTCCTTGGTGAATGTGGTGAGCGCTCTGGATCGACGGGGCGTCAAACTAGGGGGAAGGCTGCTGACATGCGGTTGGGAGAGTCTGCATTTGATTCCGACCGAGATCTGCCGGCACCGGGTTCTCGCAAAAGACCACCCGCAAAGTTTTTCAGACATCCCCAGGATCGAGATGATGACGGCGAAGAGGGTTCTGGAAGCCCTACGGGAGCGGCACCAGCACCTAAAGTGCCAAGGGAGGCGACTGAGGAAAGGTTATCGCAGACGTACAACCTCAGAAGAAGATACGTGAAGGGCGTGGAAGGAGACTCTGAGTCTTTGACCTCTGTCACTGCTAAAGGAGTTGTTTCCCCGACGAAGAAGGGGAAAAAGAAGAAGAAGAAGGCTGCAAAGTCATCAGAGCCGCAGCTGGAAGACACGGCTTTGCTGCTTGAGAGAGCTAAACAGGGCTCAGGACTTATCTCGGAGGCTACCAAAAAGTCTGGGAACTTCAAAGGCACTTCTGCCCGGGACCTAAATTTGGGTTTGAAAATTATGTGGGATGCCGTAGAGGGTCTGGTGGCTCGCACCGGGGAGGAAGAAACAAAGCGCGTAACTGCAACGAAATTAAATCAGCAGCTCCGCGATCATGTGGCGACTTTGGACGCAGAGCTGAAGGCGACTAGGAGGCAAGTCAACGAGCTCCACGAACTGCTGAAAGATCCTGAGAGGAGGGTTATGCAGCCCATAGCAGTTGCTGGAGAACCCAGATCCCCTGATGAGGAGGTCAGGGCTGCATCAAAGAGTGAAGCCCTTACCAAGAAGGAATTTTTCGAGGCGATGAGGGAAATGGCGCGCAACCTCAGACAAGACCTCAGCCAAGACCTCCGAAAAGACCTTGGAGGTTTTATCAATGCCCGTTTTGAGGGTCTAGAGATTGATGGACGACTCCTGCCGACTCAAATCTGTCGCCCTCCATTGGCAGCAGATCGCGAGAAGAAGCTCTCCGCTCCTAACCCCGTGTATCTTGAATCGAGAACACAGAAGGCAGTAACCACACTGACTGCACCGGCAAATATGCCTAAAAAGGCGAGGGAAGTGCGGGGCACAGTAGCCCGTGCGCCTCAGGCTCTAACCAGAGCTGACGAGCAAATTGCGGGGCCGTCAAGTGTCGAGCAACCGGTCGTACAGGAAAAAGAGGGCGAGTGGGTGACCGTTGCTAAAAAAACCCGTAAGGTGCCGACAAAAATAGGGCCGACGGTGTCCAAGACGGCAACGGTACCAGCTAAGGTGCCTAAACTGCCTAAGCCACCGAAAACACTGGCAGTGGTGGTTTCAATGAAGCCTGAGGCAGTGGCAGAGGGGGCCACACTTAAGGCCGCTCTCGAAAAGGCCCGAGCTTCAGTAAACTGGGGGGCTTTAGGACTAGGGCCGGCGCGGTATAAGACGGCGATAACTGGAGCTCGGATAATCGAGCTTCCCAAAGAAACCACCGCCACACAGGCGGATATGCTCGCGGCAAAACTGGGGGAGGCAATTGGGGAGGTAGCCAAGGTCACTCGTCCCACAAAAATGGTGGAGGTACACATTTCTGGCATTGACGACGTCGCTTCGGTGGAGGAGATCAGGACCGCTCTAGCGGAGAAGGCGGAATGCCCACCTGGGGCAATCAAAGTGGGCAATATCTCCACGGGTTTCAGGGGTGTCGGATCCGTGATGGCCTCCTGTCCAGTAGAGTCGGTAGCTAAACTCGCAGATGTAGGCAAAATAACTATAGGGTGGAGCCTAGCCACGCTAAAGGTAATGGAGATGCGGCCCATGCGTTGCTATAGGTGCTATGCCGTAGGGCACCCGGCACAGACGTGCCCCTCTAAAAAAGATCGTAGCGCCTTATGCTATCGCTGCGGTACAGAGGGGCATAAAGCTAAAAACTGCCAGGCCCCATTGAAGTGCGCTGTCTGTGCCGACCGGGGCTTACCTCATGAGCATCGCATGGGGGGTGTCAATTGTAACCCCCCACCAGTAAAAGGCCGTCTCATTGCGGCCCCCCCGCACAGCCAGACCGCCGCGTCTGGAAATGGAGTAATACCTATGGATACTACCAATGCCCAGTAGGTCTACAGGTAATATTTTACAGGTCAACCTCAACCACTGCTATGGGGCGCAGGATTTGATGTGTCAGGCTATGGAGGAGTGGAAGGTTGATTTGGCGATGGTTTCGGAACCAATATTTGTTCCCTCATCCCCTAGGTGGGTTGGGTCCCTGGATGGCACCGCCGCGATCGTAGGAGCTGCATCCAGTTCTGCACCTCCTCTCATACTCAAGGAGAGGGGGGTGGGTTACGTGGCAGCACGCTGGGGGGGTATATTCGTGGTCTCGTGCTATTTCTCCCCTAACCGCAGCAGGTCGGATTTTGAGGCCTACCTTGCTGCATTGGAAGGCGTAGTTCGAAGGGCAGCTCCCATGCCGATACTCGTGGCTGGCGACCTCAATTCAAAATCGAGGGCTTGGGGATGTCTACGCACTGATGCCCGGGGTGGTGAACTGGAGTCTTGGGTTCTGTCCCTGGGGCTCCAGATCCTTAATCGAGGTACCACTCCGACTTGCGTCCGGTGGCAGGGCACGTCAAGGGTGGACGTGTCTTTTGCCACCTCATCGATCGCGTCCCGTGTCAGAGATTGGCACGTGGTGGAAGATGTGGAGAACCTATCGGACCACAGATATATCCGGTATGAGATTTCCACTGCATCCCCCGGGGCCCCCTTACATCTGGGCCCTCGAGTGGGCGCCTCCAACTTTCCCAGGTGGGCGCTCGCCAAACTCAACCGGGATGTGGCTGAGGAGGCAGCGATAGTAAGAAAATATTACTCGCCACCCGACACTATCGCTGGGGATGCCGACAGCATGGCGTCTCTGTTCACAGAAGACCTAAATGTGGTCTGTGACGCTGCCATGCCAAGGACGCGACCATGTCTTCCAAGGGGACAGGTATACTGGTGGACGCAGGAGATTGCAGATCTGCGTACCACTAGTATGGGAGCCAGGCGTGCCTACTTGAGGTGTCGTAGGCGCGCTGGAAGTACGTCCAGCGAAGAAGCCACCTTCCGCCAGACGTACAAAGAGACTCAGAAGGCCCTGCGGACAGCTATCTGCAGGGCCAAGGTCACAGCCCAGGAAAGATTTCTGGAAATCTTGGACAGCGATCCTTGGGGGAGGCCATATAGGGTAGTGCGAGGGAAGGCCTTACAGGCGGCCCCCCGCACCTCCAGTATGGAACCTGATCTGTTGCGGGAGGTTTTGGAGACGTTGTTCCCGAACCCAGGACCTTTCACGCCGCCCACTATGGCAGCCCCCGTCGGACCCGAGGAGCGGGTGGGGGGTCCCCCAGTGTCGGACACTGAGTTCGACATGGGGAGGGACCGGATCCGTCGGAAAAATAAGGCGCCGGGGCCGGACGGAGTTCACGCCAAGGTCTTGGCATTGGCCCTGGGACCTCTGGAGGAGCGGTTCCGTGCGGTGCTAAACGTCTGTATCGCGCGGGGCCGTTTCCCAGGACGATGGAAGGTGGGTCGACTTTGCCTTCTGCGAAAGGCATCTCGACCTGCCGACCACCCCTCGGGCTACAGACCGGTGGTATTGCTCGATGAGGCAGGAAAATTTTTTGAGAGGGTAATCGCTTCCCGCATCATCGAGCATTTGGAGGGTAGCGGGCCGGACCTGGCGAATTGCCAGTACGGTTTCCGCACGGGTCGGTCCACTGTGGACGCAGTGGCTCGCCTCAAGAGGTGGACTGAGGCGGCTACAGCACAGGGGGAGGTTGCAATCGCGGTGTCTCTGGATATCGCGAACGCGTTCAACAGCCTCCCCCACGAGTGCATAGAGGAGGCACTGAAGTATCACAAGGTGCCACTCTATCTCCGCGTCCTCGTCTCGGATTACCTTCGCGAGAGGGCGGTCCTCTACGAGGACGCGGAAGAACGCATCCAGCGATGGACCATGGCGGCAGGTGTACCTCAGGGTTCCGTACTTGGCCCTCTCCTATGGAACCTGGGGTACAATTGGGTTCTGCGCGGCTCACTCTTGCCCCGTATGGAGGTCGTTTGTTTTGCGGACGACACCCTCGTCGCGGCAAGAGCAAAGGAATGGGAGGAAGCGGAATATTTTGCGTCGGTTGGTGCCACCATGATAGTCCGACGCATCCGCCTCCTGGGATTGGACGTGGCCCTCGACAAAACGAAGGCCATGATATTCCATGCCCCACGGCGCAGAATTCCACCGGGGCTTCGAGTGCGAGTGGATGGGGTCCGGATTCCCGTCGAGGTTCACATTAAGTACCTCGGCTTGACTCTGGACCCCCGATGGAATTTTGAGGAGCATTTTAAGCTCCTCGTTCCTCGACTGTGCGCCACGGCAGCCGCGCTTGGACGGGTCCTCCCCAACCTCGGGGGACCCAGCTCTGTGTGTCGCAGACTATACCATGGCGTGGTGCGGTCTATGGCGCTCTACGGTGCCCCGGTGTGGGCGGAGTGCCTCTCCCTCCGTACGGTGGCCCTCTTGCGGAGGCCGCAGAGGGTTATTGCGACTCGGGCCGTGCGGGCGTACCGCACTGTCAGTCATGGGGCGGCCTGCGTGCTGGCAGGAACGACCCCGTGGGATGTTGATGCCCGCGTGCTGGCACGGGTACATCAACACCGAGTCGCTGCAAGGGAACGGGGGGAACGGCCCATGCTCGAGGAGGTGAGGATGGTCCGTACCCTAGCTCAGAGGGAGGCTCTAAGCCAATGGGCTGAGGCACTCGTCTTCCCAGCAGCTGGCCACTGGACGATCGACGCGGTTCGTCCAGTGTTGGAGGAGTGGGTTGGGCGCCGGCACGGCAACCTCACCTATCGCCTGGTGCAGATTTTGACCGGACATGGGTGTTTCGGTCACTATCTGCACCGCGTTGCCAGGAGCGAGGAGTCACCGCGGTGTCATCACTGCAACTCTCTCGATGACACAGCCGAGCACACCCTAGTGGAGTGCCCGGCCTGGCGACGGGAGCGCCGCGAACTTCGCGCGGTACTCGGCGGAGGTTACCTCTCGCAGCCAACTATGATAAGGGCAATGGTTGGCAGCAAGAGAGTGTGGGAGGCTGCCGCCTCCTTCTGTGAAAACGTACTCTTGCAGAAGGAGGCTGCGGAGAGGGAGCGGGAAGAGGATCCTTTAGCGCCTCCTCTCCGGCGTAGACGGGTGGGCAGGAGAAGGCGGGCGCCATAAGCCCGTCCCTCTACTTGCCCCGGGAGCAGCTGCGTGCGTTGGATGGCTTCCACGCACGCGTATCACCGGCTGCCACGTCTGGAGATTTTTCGAATATGCCCGGAAAATCTCCCACTGGCGCAAACCCCGACCTAGTGTCCGTCTAGGTCGGGAAGCCCTGGGAACGGCTCGGAGAGTTGCTCCGGCAGACCCCGGGTCGCTCCCACAGAAGGGCAGGAACGGGTATATCGGGGAGTTTTAGTGGGTAGTGCCAACATGGCAGGTGAGTCCCACACACGCCTACCGGCTAGCCACCGGTAGGTACGGTCCGTAAATGGATTTCTCCTCGTAAAAAAAAAAAAAAAAAAAGGTAAGGACCTGATATATTGACGTTTTTTCTTTCTTAGTATTTTGTCTGTATCTATAAATTTTCATATCATTCTTATAAAATTTGTAGAACCTTTTCTCAAAATAGACCATGTTATAAGATTGTATTTTCCCTTATTATTTTTGTAAGTGAGAGCAAGACCAAAGAAGCGATGTATCGAATGCGTGAAGAAATATATTAGAATTCATAAAAGAAGTGGATGCTGAGCGGAGTGACAAAGGAGAATACTTAGCGTGGGGCAAGGGCAAGAAGAAGAGATATTTTATTAACGTTAATGTGTTAAAATAAGACCAATTTTAACTGCCTGTGAATATTGAGTGAAAATTGTTAAGGCTTGTTTCATGATACATGCCAAATATTATGTCTGGATTTGTCGTTGTCAAGAGATCTAAAAAAAACCCCAAAATCCCTTTATACAAAAAACATATTAATAAGGAAAGATCTAATAATAAACAACTCTTGCAAGTATGTAGGTTATATAAAGTCCGTTCATCCCAACTCGACAGTTATTTTTATTGAAATAGCAGTGTTTAATTAATTGATAACTAGATTCAAGAGGTTTTATTCTGCAATCGTTATTTGTTGTTGGAGATTATTTACTTTGATCCTATATTATTTTTTAATGAGTAAGTACTGTTGCAAATCCTTTATACACCCGCGTAGACTTGGGGTTAAAAAAAGGAAATAATGTTAATTAAAAAACAATGGAAAAACAAAAGAGAGCGCTTAGGAAACAAAGAGTGTATGTCATACCGCGAGATTATACGAATGTGCTTGTTAAGTTTATAGAACCAAATATAGTGAGTTAAAAGAGAAGATCTTTTATTAGTAGTTAACAATAAAAGCCCCCAGAAGATCCCGAGTGTACTAATTCCTTCAAAGGACGTGCCAAGATTGGTTACCAAATAGGACAAGTTAATTAAAAGACGATGATTTTATTTGTTCACATTTTTTTATGTAAACACTGAGTTTGAATAAATCTATGTACATATGAATGTGAATATCCCTTGCCTCACATTGTATCGATAAAATAGGTAGAAAAATAGAAATAAATAGATTGTATCGATAGATAATATGTATACCTGTATTTTTCTTTGTTTGTGTATAATAAAGCTATGTATATATTCTTTTATGTCCGTACAATGTCTCGTGTTTGAGTCGGAATAAATGTTTTTCTTTCTTTCTTTCAATCGGGTGCATGGCAACAGGCTCGCCACCTTTTTCTTTTTGACCCGGGGTAATGGCCGACCCATACCAGCCTTTGGGGACAGAGCTGGTTATGTGAGACTCGAGCCCACCAAACCCCCCCGGGGGCAATACCACAGCCGCGGTACTGCGGCGCTATCGAGTATGCAACCAGCAACTGCCGCGACAAGTCTTTCGGCCACCTCAAGCCGTTCCTGGAGGGGGACCAGCCACTGCGTGCCACCGAAGTGACTGCCGACGAGCAGTGCAATGCCTTTTTCATGGGAACTTAACATATCTGGTAAATCTGCCTATATCTTCGGGGAAAAACTGTGATGATATGTTTGTTTGTTGATTTTTATATCATCTACCAGTGGAAGACTGAAAAATTGCTTGCGTTTTTATTTTCAATTGAAGATCACACGATGGCAAGATATAGAGTTATGTAGAGTTTAAATATCTTTTTTAATATTTTTAATGAGAATACAAATATTTTATGGCGAATAAATGTTTTGTTAATTTTTATCATTGTTTTATTTGCCACACAGGTTGATCCTTGAACTCATACCAGAATTCAGTATAGTATTAGGTGTAAGATTTCTGATAATTAAAGAAAATCGACTTTCCATGTATGGAATTTCAATGAGGAGAGACAATGAATTTGAGACCAGGGAAATGGACATGACAGTGGACGCGTAAGAGGAGGAATACCGAAGAAAAGATTAATGAATTGTGTGAATGACGATATTATGACGAAGAAGAAAGTGAGCAGTGAAAGAGTACATAAAATCCATTATTTGAATGATTCAAAGTGATTTGAGAATTTCAAATATCATTAAGCGTCAGTTATTTTGTAATAACCAAGTTTAAATACGTTATTATTGTTAAAATCTGAAATCAAATCTATTTTTTAAATATTCAAAGTGAAATGTTCAGTTTGAAATAATTCATTTAGCTGTAGATAATTTAAATTATGATAAGCTGAATGACATTTCAAACTGTCAAATCACTTTGAATAATTAAAAAATGGACTTCTAGAAGACGAAGATATATCTTTACGACCACAAATAAAAATCAGAAGAGATAGAAGAGATCTTAAAAAAACGGACATTTATTAAATTGTAATGAACTTCTAACGTCAACTAACGTATAAGCCGAAGAATCATACAAACATATTAATAAAATCTACTTTGTCACTCGATTATAAAAAATCGACTACTAGAGAAAGAATCTCACTACGTCGGCCTTAAAAAGACAGATTGAGCGTACGATTAAAAAACTAGGACACTCATATTAAACGAAAGTGGCTCAAACAAGCAGCGACGTTTAAATTGTGACATTGCCTATGAAGTAATATTGCAAGGGTAAGTACAAAAATTATCATTTACCACACGAAAACGAACTTAAAATAATGCAAGCCGATCCTGCGAAACCGGATTGTTCCACACGTAGATAGGTGGATACGCAACGAAAACTAAAAAAATGTACTTACACCATTTTCGAAGGAAGGCGCTCGTGAGCTTCGCACACAACTTATCCCGGCCTTGCATGGTAAAAACTTTTTGATTTATATTCTCAACAAACACTTCACTACACAACACTGCACATCACTTGGATCCTTACACGTGCGTTCGATCCGGCGGCTGGCTCGCGACTGCTGTTGAATCCGTTGATCATGCGTGCACGCAACTGTGAACGGAAAAATTATTGATATAGTATCGATCGAGGCTGATTTTATCGGAAGGATTTATCGGCTGCCACAAGGGAAAAAATAGTTAGTTTTTTCTTATTAGAAACAGTGGAGTTTATTTCGTTAACGTCAGTGGTTTAATAACCTATAAATCGGTAAGTATAATGGTAGAAGGCAGTCTTTGTTCACATAAGTATTTTCATCGCACGCAAAAATAATAATAATAATATCCTCAGACATTCACACCTATCAACTAGCCCAATTTTAAGCAACTAATGCTGCTTGTGTTACGGACACTAGATGACGGATAAATATATTTAATAGATAAATACATATAAATAACCAGAATATATAGAAATATATATAAACATCCAAGACTGGAGAACAAATGCCTGAAAATTCATCACCCAAACATTTGCCCCCACTGGGGATCCAACCCAGAACCTCTCGAGATGGCGACGCCTTGAGACCGGCATACAGACCACTCGACCACGGAGGTCGTCAAAAAAAGTTTAAAAAATAAATAAATAATAATAATAGGTCGTCAAAATATATTCAAAAATTAACATAATAATTTCTTCTTACAAAACTACAATCTCTTGTCCTATTTGGTAAACAATGAGGCACAATTTTTTATTGTAATAGCAGCATATAAACTCAACTGTGAGGAGCTCGGTGGCATCTTAGTGAGTACGCTGGTTTTCGATATCGAAGCCAATCTACCTTCGCCATGGTCAGGCCGTGGATGGGTGACCAAAACTTTGTGATCTCGAGCTCCTCCGTGCTTCGGAAGGCACGTTAAGAGCCGTTGCTCCCGGTTGCTATTGCAACCCATTCTACCCACCAACCCGCATTGGGCCAGCGTGGTGGTGTTACGGCCCACACTCCTCATGTGTTTCTCCATGAGGAAGGCCTGTGCCCAGCAGTGGGACGTATGTAGGCTAAGAACGAACTAGACTAAAAATGTTTAAATATACGAGTACGCTTGTAATTTGGCCGGAAGATATCGTCCATATTTTAACCATTTTTTCTTTTTTTTTATTAAATACTTTGTCTTAAATAGTTTACCTTAATAAATAAGACTAGTATTGGTAGTATTGGTATTGGTCCGGGATGCAAAAATAATGTACCAACTGCTTTTCTTGCCTAACATGTCGTAAAACGCGGCTAAGGGCGTATTGGGTAACAGTGCTCCTTGGACTCTACCAACCCCTTCGGGCGTGATTGTATGTATGTAAATACGTACCAACATTTGCCTTTTATACATATCACAATTCACGCTCATATCTACGATAAAAGAAGGCCGAGGAGTCTAATTCAACGCCTAATAGAGCCCCTTATGAAGTTGAGTTTGTTAAATACGAGGACCGCACTCTGTTGATAGTTTGAAGTCGGAAAAGCTTGCAGATCGCGATTTTGAATGTTGCCAGGAGATATGTTGGTCAATTAACCGACCCCGCGCCACAAGCATAGAACTGTTTGGCATCTAAGATTGAGAATTGTCGATAAATTCGATGTGATAGATAATTCTAAGGAGTGAAAAGGACGGATGCTTTTGTCGATCAATTATGGCGACTGTCGAAGTTTTATGCTCGCACTGCCGTTGATGTCGAGTAAATGCACTGCACAAAAGTGCTTATCAAAAATATTTAATATAAATATTGATTTTTATGATTCAAGAAACAAAACCAAATGAAACAAAATGTGTTGAAAAAAAAATATTACGAAAAAGCATAAAATTTATGAGCTGAATAAAAGTTACTAAGCGCTAAGTTCCAATTTAACTGATTTACCTCCGATTAACTCGATATTAGATGGGATCGAATTATAAAAAATTTACTAAGAAATTTCCAGGCAACGGTCAGAATCAAATCTGAAAGCTTTTCTGAGCTTAGAACTATCTACAGAGTGCGGTCCTCATAATTATGTTGCACACTCAATTTCCTAAGGCGCCTGCTTTAACTTTGTCAGTAATTTCGATGGACTTACAAGTATCACTGTAGTTTACCAAATGGACAGTCTTCTTGTTTGACATAATATTCAACTAAAAAATAACATTTGTGTCTTCTCTGCATTTTATGCAACTGGCCTTGCCTAACGAGTTTTTGCCCGGTACATCTTTTGCCCGCGACTTGAAATAGTGTGATGGTATGTAGCCTATAGCCTTCCCCAATAAATAGGCTATTCAACACTGAAAGATTTTTTCAAATTGGAACTGTAGTCTCTTTTCGTGGAATTGAAAATTTACTCCGACACAGTGGCGTAAATTTGGCGTTCATTTTTCTGGGAGGCGTTATTTAAATTATTTAACATTCACCCGCATGGCACCGGTTCCCATAGGAATATCGGGAAAAAAGGTAGCCTATGTCCTTTCTCAGGCTTTAGACTATCTGTGTACCAAATTTCGGTTATATTGGTTCTTATTCATTCCACTTAGACTTGCCTGTAATTTGTGTATTGCATAGAACGTTAGACAATTTTATGTAAAGGGAGGATGGACCCCTTGCAGAGTTTCTTACCTGTATCTTCTCTTGACATGGCCTCCCGGTAGTGAACAGGAAGATAAAAATGTAGAGGTATACAAGTTGAAGTGTAGTATATTTTGTTTGTTAAGTTTTATTGTTTTTGACGCGTCATACGAGTAACTACTTGTTACCTAAATGATTAAATAAAGAATTTCATTTAATTTCATTTCAGTCGTTTTGACGTGAAAGCGGGACTGACAGAGTTACCTTCGCATTTATAATATTAGTAAGGATGACTGCTGAGATTCTATATTTTAGTGGTATTTAGCATCTGCGCTGGCTGTTGGAATATTGGTTAGAATTACAAAGTGGTTAAGGATGTTCTATAGAGCTTAGTGACGACAATAGGCTTACCCTTATTACGTAGGATTACAAAACTGACAAAGCGTGAGAGTGTATTAGTGTGTAATGCACATCTGCCTACCCCTTGGGGGATATAAATAAAAAATAAAAATCTTCAGACATTCACACCTATCAACTAGGCCCATTTTAAACAACTAATGCTGCTTGTGTTACGGACTCAAGATGACGGATAAATATATTAGGTCTTGGGGAAAGAGATTTTGGGGAATTCTGCATTTTCCATACTAACATTTTATCAGTTTTCTTCGCAACGACAAATCCAGAGACAATAATATTTGGCATGTATCATTAGACAAGCTTTAGTAATATGTGTAATATCACACTTCATAAAAATTATTTATCGTTTTTAAGTGAATGCAAATAAAATGATGTATTCGGGAGGCACTTAAAAAGAGTTGTCTCCGTGTCCAATTTTAACTCAATTAAACTTGCAACAAATTATCAAAACAAATTAAAAGAGTTCAAAAATATAGTCTATTTTTAGACGGGGTAATTTAATTTTTAGGAATACTCTGAATCTTAATAGTTACAGAAAAAATACTAAGACAGAATAAAAACACCAATTTCATAGGTAAGGACCCAATATATAAATATATACGTGTTGGTCCGGAACACAAAAAGAATGAACCGACTGCTTTTCTTGCCTAACATGTCGTAAAGGCGACTAAGGGCGTATTGGGTACTGGGTCTGTGATCGTGTAGGCGATGAGCTAGCCACTTGTTACTACTCTTTCACGATTTTTCATCAGACCAAACCCAATTTCTGTATGGCTAAATGTGGTCTTAAAGAACACAGAGCTTCTTAGACTCTGTCTACCCCTTGTGTGTATGTATCAATATATATAAACATCTAAGACTGCAGAACAAATAAATGCCAGAATTCATCAGTCAAATATTTGCCCCCAACGGTGATCGAACCCAGATCCTCTCGAGATGGCGCCTTGAGAGCGGCGCACAGACCACTCGACCACAGAGGTCAATGAAGGCGTGTTCTATCAATGTATAGAGTCAAAATCTACCCTTGAAAGGTTAAGAACGAAAAAAATAAGATAGAGTACAAATACAACCAGTATGACGCGAGTTCTTCGCCGAATCTCGGATCAAGATTATAAACAAACGAGCTAAAGTCTTCTTAGAATACTTAAAGCACAGTGTAGTGAAGATAGTAGAGTAATAAAGTCGGATTTAACAAAAGTTTTTTAAATTTGCTGATGCCTTTAATATCGTTTTGACCTTGCGACTCGAATATTTACTACTACCCGTTGCCCGCGACTTCGTCCACGGTTATGGTTTTTAAACAATCCCACGGGAACCCCTTAATTTTCCGGAATAAAAAGTATCTAAGATATTGACCAGGGATATAAAGATATCCAGGGATATAGGGATATAAAGATCATATAGAAAACGATATTAAAAGGCATCAGCTTCAAAAATTAAAAAAACCTTTGTTAAATCCGACTTATTACCACACTACACAGTGCTTTAAGTATTCTATATTAGTGGGATAGTTAAAATAACCACTAACCGCGCAAGAAGTCGTGGGCAATAGCTAGTGTAAAAATATAAGTTGTCACACTATAGCTGCCGTGTGGTCTCCTAGTGATTTCATGGTGTGATGTACCGAGATGTATTGAGATGTATCGTGCTGATAAACAATGTAAACTAATGTATATTATAGCTACTGTCTGTGAACTCCTTTACATTGAGTTAGTTGAACTCTGTTGCCATGCACCAGGTTAAGTGATTTTCATAAAATACATCAGTTTCTCGTACTATACTTTAACTGTGTCATTAATTCGTTAAGAGTGCGTATACTCGTAAATTTTATGTAAGTAATAAAAACCTTCGTCCTTTTATGACAGTATGTAGTGAAATTACTATTTTTAAATCTTTTCTGTGACAAAGCAGCACTGGTAATGTTCCATTTTTAAGGGAAAAAATATTATCATATAAAAAAAATATAAAAATCTACGTTTTTCTCGGGTCCATAGTGAACTTTTAAAGGAAGAAAATAACTTTTTTCTGGGCTTTGAATATTGGTCAGACGATACGCATTTAATCAAGCTGCTTGTAAAATTCTATAACTAAAAACGTGGGGCTCTAAATAATTTGATGTATAAATGATTATTCTTTAGAATTTGGTATATTTCGGACCCTTGTACTAAATACTATGTGAATCAAACAATATTTTCATTACTTTTGATATGAGTCAACAAGCCTATTGTATATTTTTGCTGATCAAAATTCGAATATTTTGCTTACCATTTAAATAACACCCTAAATGATTAATTCTGCTATCTAATTAGATGATTCACGAGTTACATAATGAGCTCTATTCCTTATTACGCAAGGACCAAAGTGGTGTTGAATCAGAAAGAAAGTGTTTGAAAGTGTACAATATTAATATAATGCAAAGGTAGCAATGGCCAGTGAAAGCTGTGACCCTTATGTATAGCAAGTTAAGAATCAAATTGTGACTGAATGTTTAAAATTTTAAATATGGCATATTTTATGATTCAATTAAACTCATTATGGAGGTGTTTCGAATAATAAAGCGATGGTCGAGTAGGATAAACGGAACGTGCAAAAGGTATCAAGGTTCGATTCTTTTAAACAGTTTATGGAAGTTCGCATTCGATATGTATGTTTAGAATCCGCATTTGACATGCATTTATTTACCTAAATATTTATTATTTCCATTATTGCAGATGACATGATAACCGCCTCTCTGGTGGTTGAAACACCGGGTGTAGATCGGGAGAACCGGGGCTCGATTCCCCACAGGCGGTGTTTTTCTGCTCAGTTTGGTTGGTGCTAAGGCTTCTAAGCTCACCTGGCTAGCTACCTCCGTCTTACCTAAATCTGTCGCCATAATAACAATGTTATAAGCATTGTTGTGTTCCGGCAATCAGAGGCAAGATAGCCAGTTCCTCAGTTGTTCAGGATTACAGGTGAAGCTCGCTGCCACCTGCGGCCTTATCATCACATACCATCAGGTGAGATGAAGGCCAAGAGCTTACCTGTTATATGTAAAAAAAATATATACGTACAACCATCCAATAACTTATAGCGGCGATGGGCTCGCTACCTGGAACGCTGAGTGCAGTCACTGCTTGGTGAAGCGCGGACTACGGCAGTGGACTGCTTTTGCGGTGCTTTTGCCTAGTCTCTGACTAACCCTTAGGGGATAATAGTCGTCATTTTATGTATGTTTGTATATACGTAGCATACGAGGAACGGAGTTGTACCTATTATTTAATAAATATTTGAATGTATTTGAGCGGATACAGTGGAAGGTCACCAAATAATGAACCGAGGATGTGACATAATTTTGTGTTTACCGATCTTCGCTCTTTTCCCAATCCTTTTCCGTTTTGTAACTAATTGGTATTTCCTAGTAATTTTCAATCTTTTATTTGGCGAACATCGCGATTTTATTTCTTTTGAAAAAGACTTCTATTTATTTTTTTTACATATGACAGGTAAGCTCTTGGCCGTAATCTCACCTGATGGTAAGTGACGATAAGGCAGAAGGTGGAAGCGAGCTTCACCTGTAATCCTCAACAACTGAGGAACTGGCTATCTTACCTCTGATTACCGGAACACAACACTTATAACATTGTTATTATGGCAACAGATTTAGGTAAGACGGTGGTAGCTAGCCAGGCGGGCTTAGAAGCCCTACCACCAACCAAACCGAGCAGAAAAACTTCTGCCCGAATCGAGCCCAGACCTCCCGATCAACACCCGGTGGTGTAAACCACTAGACCAGAGAGGCGGTTAAACACGTTGACGAACCAGCAGACTGCCCAACAGCAAGGAACGGCCACAGAAATACTTGCCCCCTCAACTTTTTGCGAATGCCAAAGGACTTTCTAATTCTTTTAGATACGGTGTGGATGTGTCTCTTGAAATTTAAGTTTTCGTCTATTATGATGCCAATATATTTTGTCACGTTGGAGCGATTAATCGATTTACAGGTGCAAGAGAGGACAAGCGACAAGTGTGTATTGTGAGATGTTTTATATGTGCGGGATTTCTCGACGCAGTTTTATGGAAAAGATGAATAGATGTTTTCATGTAGTTCAGGATTAGTATGTTGTTCTTCAACCAATTGCAAATCAAGGACATACCGGTCAGTTTCTGCCTTTAAAGAGAACAACAGCATCAAAGGCGTAACATATTACCTTAGCGGTTACACACAGATTGTTAATGTCATTTATGTACATCGTAAAAAGAGTAGGGCCAAGTTTACTTCCTTGGGGGACGCCATAAGATTTTTGGATTAAATCACTTTCGTATTGATCCACTTCGTAAACTGTTTTATAGCAGTGAGGTAACTTTGGAACCATATTAAAGGTAGTCCTCTTACACCAAATTCCTCTAGTTTTTGTATCTGTATATTAGTGGGCACTGTGTCGAAGGCCTTTTATAATAATAATAAATATTTAACTACTTAGATGAAAATAATTACCTGCTCATCTTACACGATTACAGTATTATTATGTACAATTACGTTTTATATTGTAATTATAATTAGATTTATTTATTACCGATAAATTACATTGTAAGAAGACATTGAAAAACTATAGAGTAATTTTACAACTCAGGCAAGCAACTGAGGAGCTCGGTGGCGTAGTGGTTAGTATAGTTTGTCTTTCAATATCGAAAACAAAGCTATCTTCGGCATGGTCAGGCCGTGAATGGGTGACCAAAACATTGTGATCTCGAACTCCTCCGTGCTTCGGAAGGCACGTTAAGCCGTTGGTCCCGGTTGCTATTGCGAACGTTTCTACCCACCAACCCGCATTGGGCCAGCGTGGTGGTGTTACGGCTCATACTGCACATGTATGAGGAAGGCCTGTGCCCAGCAGTGGGACGTATATGGACTGAGGACTGGACACAGGCAAGCAACAAATGTGATGATTATTAATTATGATATTAATGACATTGTATTGAATTGTGCCGTAAAGATTCTAATGAAAGTAGATGAAGCGAAAGAAATATGTGAAGTTCACAAGTGAAAGAAGTAATTTCTGTCTACCCCTAAGGGGGAAGGGCGTGATTATATGTCAAGAACTGATAAACAGTTACATACTAAAGAAAATAACTAAATGACAAATAATAACGTATTGTATGAATCTAAGTAAGACCACGTTTAACATCGGCGCAAATTTTACGCAACAACCGCATGTGAAAGTGTGCAATTATAGTCATGTGTTGCCAGAGGAACTTCGCCTTATGTGTATAGGCCATAAGATCGCTGACAACAATGCTTGGTGCTTTTGCAATACTAATATCAAATTTGTGTCATACGAAACGGTTTTTGAATATTGTAAGACGTTTTGTGAATTTGACATTTTGATGGCCCCAAACAATAACATAGAATGCTATATTATGGATATTTACTACACTAACTGTTGCCCGCGACTTCCCCGACTAAAGAATATATAAAAACAAAAATCGTTACCCTTCTCTATACCAAACAATAAAGGGCACACGAAGGTACTTATCGGACTTATGAAACAACGATTTTTGTTTTGTTTTTATTTCTTCTTTTTAATTACATTTTTATAGTCTTAATAATCTTTAAGTAAACTTAAAAAATAATCATAAACGTACTTTTGCATTTCTTTACGATTGAAAAATTATCAACTATCGTGTTTTAACCCTGGGAATAATTTGAATCTATTTTTTTTATTTTTTTCTATCTTTCTTCCAATCATTACATATAGAACATTTAAAAGTCAGTATATTTTCTAAAATAAACTCGGATTTTTCAAAGACAGCCAAAGTACACGTAAGTCTCGAGTTGCCATCAAGTCCGCTCGTAACATGAATAAATCAGTGAGCTGACGCAAGCGCCAGCAGCCGCTAACATTCCAATCACGTTTCGGCCTAGACGCTGCTACTTATCTTTTAGAATTATATTCATTAAGAGAATTGTATTTTAAAAAACGAGAGAGTGCCTTTGCTTTTGACTTTTGTGTCTGTCTCTTCTATCACAAGCAAGGCCAACACATGGTAACATACAGAAGGATCATAGATTTAAGTGATTCCGCTAGTATAGTAGCGCTACCTAACGTAATAGGTCGAACGAAGGGGTACAATATAAGCAACGATAATAAGTTTTACACGAACTAAAAACCCATGTACGGGAATAGCGATCTATACTTCTTAATTTATATAATCAACCACAATATTGTATTTCTTTAGCCATGCCAGGCCTACGGATTGCATTTCAATATTTTTGTTATTTGTATCAAGGATTTATTCATCGAACTAACACCGTTCGCCCTTGAGTCGATCGCTTCCATAAATAATTTCACTTCAAGTAACGCACAAGGCTGCCTTTCGCAATGAAGGGCCTAGTACACAGCTACTAATACTAAATAGGAGGAAAATAGTGCTACGGGGTTATTAAGGCCTTTAACAATGTTAATCATTGTTGTGTTCCGGCAATTAGAGGTAAGATAGCCTCAGTTTCCCAGTTGTTGAGGATTACAGGTGAAGCTCGCTTCCACCTTACCATCAGGTGAGTCGAAGGCCAAGAGCTTGCCTGTGATTTGTAAAAAAGGGACTGCTATGTTAAGTCCCCATGTATGAAACAAGTGGCCTGTCTTTTTTTTTTACATATGACAGTTAAACTACTGGCTTTCATCTCACCTGATGTTAAGTGGCGTTAAGGCCGAAGGTAGATGCGAGCTTCACCTGTAATTTTTCTATTGTTAATTTTGTTTTCTCTTTACATATTTTTTTTCCAAATCCTTTGCCACCACGGGGGTGACATTTTAAATATCCTATTTATTAAATAAAAGGAAAACTTACATAAAAAATCACCCATGTGAATTTAATGTTTTTATGATAACATGTTCCTTATAATATTAAAACATTTTTTTATAAGCTCCTATTAAACTTTGGGGAAAACTAAAAAAATATTATTGCAATCTTATGTCCAATCAAAAACACAATTTCAGTGCAGGAATTAATGTGATTTTCTCAAATTCCTTGACTACACTACTGTTACAGTTTTATTATTTGTTTTAAGTTAGTATACACGTATGTTTGTATTGATATTGTTAGTTTGGTTTAAATCGTTTTACAGCTTAAGAAGTTTTATTATGAGCATGTAAATATAAATAAACGGAATGATTTGTTTGACTATAATAATAATAATTATTATTCATTTATTCTCAGACACGAATTGTATAGTCCAAAGTGTTAGTAACAATGTCTTCTACGATCTATGTTGACGACCTCCGTGGTCGAGTGGTCTGTACCCGGTCTCAAGGCGTCGCCATCTCGAGAGGTTCTGGGTTCGATCCCCGGTGGGGGCAAATGTTTGGGTGATGCATTTTCTGGCATTTGTTCTCCACTCTTGAATGTTTATATATATTTATATATATTCAGGATATTTATATGTATTTATCTATAAAATATATTAATCCGGCCTCTAGTGTCCGTATCACAAGCAGCATTAGTTGCTTAAAATGGAGCTAGATGATAGGTGTGAATGTTTGAAGATATTTATTTATGTTAGTAAATAACAGGTTGAAAAAAACTCGCATGAAATAGGTTTCATCGACATACATTATATGCAAGTCGATGAATCTATTGTACTCGTATAAAGCAGAGTCTATTCTATTCTATTCTTGTGACGGGGCTGAGATACCTCAGGGCACTTCGACCCTATGGCATCTTTTGTGCTTCCCCTTTCCTATTCATCCCTCCCTGCTATCACCCAAAATTTCCTGGATGCACGTTATGATGTTGGCTGGAGGCATGCCTATAAATTCCTCAGGTTTGGGATACTCCGTCCCTAGAATCCGTAGTCGTTTATTTCCTAGAGCATCGCATTCACATAATAAATGTTCCATGCTTTCATTGTTCAATCTATTTCAATCTACAGGTGGGTCATCAGCTTTGCCTATAGTGTACAGATGCTTTATTGTGTAAAAATGGCCAGCCAGGGCACCCATAAGGCAGCGGTTTTGACATCTGCTGATTCTCCCAAAGTTTTTAAGGTAACCTGCGTGTGAAGACCCTAGAAATCTCCTCGAGTGTGTGAAAAGCAGAGTCAAATCTGTCGACAATCATCGCCAGAATTTTGTTGCTGCTCCCTCTTAAACAATAGATAATATCGTCAGCATTACCTTAAAAACCTAAAAAAAACAAGCAAGAAAGTACACTAATTAAACTAAACCTGTCATAAAAATAGTTAACAGATATTTTGTTATTTAAATTATAAACGACCTTAACACTATTTTTTAAATTCCGCTTCTTAACTGACAGACCGCGAACTCCCTTCTCTGTACCATAACATTGCCCTCAGATTTCTTAAGATCAAAACGCTTTCACTGACAATACAGATCGTAATTAATTTCACGGTGTATCTTTCATGGTAATCTTCAATAAACATTGGTACTACGGCACAATTGAATTGTTAAAAATGGGTTGGATCGTGGAGCTGGTGTAGTGGTTAGTACGCTTGGCTTTCGATATCGAAAACAAATCTACCTTCGCCATGGTCAGGCCGTGGATGGGTGACCAAAACCTTGTGATCTCGAACTTCTCCGTGCTTCGGAAGGCATATTATGCCTTGGGTTGGACCTGGTCACTTTTGAAACTGCTTCTACCCACCAGCCATACTCCTCGTGTGTTTCTCCATGAACAAGGCCGTATATAGACTGAGGAATTTGACGCGGAACGTGGGAACGTGGGACGCCCAAAGAAGTGGGGACTGACGATCCAGCACGAGCTGTAGGCGGCGCAGGACCGTTATGGAGATCATTGGGGGAGGCCTATGTCCAGCAGTGGACAACTATAGGCTAAGGGGTGGATGGATGATGGAATTTTAAAACTGGCTATCATTATCATCACACATCCATTATATTCACATCAGTCGTGTGGTAGCGGCTCATTAAAAGAATACTACCAACCCATCTCTTCCCTTGAGTGTCGTAAAAGGCAACTTATGGACTAAGAACTGCACAACACCCAATAGCTTATAGCGGCGACGGGCTCACCACCTGTCACGCTGAGTGCAGTCACTGCTTAGTGAAGCGCGGACTATAGCAATGGACTGCTTTTGCGGTACTTTTGCCCAGTCTCTGACTAACCCTTAGGGGATAATAGTCGTGATTATATGTATGTTGGTGGTAGGGCTTCTGAGCCCGCCTGGCTAGCTACCACCGTATTTCTTAAATCTGTCCCCATAATAACAATGTTTTAAGCATTGTTGTGTTCCGGCAATCAGAGGTAAGATAGCCAGTTCCTCAGTCGTTGAGGATTACAGGTGAAGCTCGCTTCACGCATCAGGTGAGATGAAGGCCAAGAGCCTACCTGTCATATGTAAAAAAAATGTATGTATGTGGAACGTTTATAGGGTAATAGTAGGGTGATGGTGAATAATGTGGGTGTTCCCACCTCTGCCTACTCCTTCGGGGATAGAGACGTGATGATGTGTATGTATGGTGAGACATTTCTCTACTCCAGTAATACTCAAACTTTGATTGTTGTTGTGCCCGACAGGGTTCACAGTGATCATAAACGTACTGTAATACCTGTAACCACACAGTGAAAAGCAATAAAGTATTGAGTATTGAACTTTCACAGAAAATATTCTAAATAAGTTCTATTACCATCTATCCTGCTCCTCTACATATGACGTCTATTGTACCGATCTATGACGGTTACCGGAAGATCCATCGATTTTGTAATATTGAACGGGAACCGTGTCGAAACATCGATTGGTAAATCGCGAAGCAATTATTCATAACTAATGATGTGCGGGCCATTAAAATATTATTATTATTATATCGATGAATTATTGAGGTTGTATCGACTTGATTTGAAACGAATCTGATGTACCTCATGTTTCATGGTAATATAAATAAACTAGTGGCTTAACGCGGTTTCACCCGCGCGGTACCCGTTCCCATGGGAATATCAGGATAAAAAGTACCCTATATCCTTTCTCGTGCTCTAGACTATTTGTGTATCAAATTTAGATTAAATCAGTTCAGTACTTTTGATGTGAAAGCGAGACCGACAGACAGACAGAGTTATTTTCGCATTTATAATAATCAAATAGTATGGATAACACATTAAAAAAGTCAGGTGTCAATATCGTTCTAGATCGTCCTCAGCCTTTATACGTCCCACTGCTGGGCACAGGCCTTCCTTATGGAGAAACACATAAGGAGTATGGGCTGTAGCACCACCACGCTGGCCTAATGCGGGTTGGTGGGTAGAAATGGCTTAACGTGCCTTCCGAAGCATGGAGGAGTCACCCATCCACGGCCTGATCATGGCGAAGGTAGTTTTGTTTTCAATCGAAAGCTAAAGTGTCAATGTCAACTCAGGTGTCAATATATTTTTAATAAATTTTATTTATGTATTTTTTTATTATAGTTCGTTCGTTAAATAGAGTTAGAGATAAAGTCCTCGCAGGCGAAATAATTAATTGCGTCTAGCTTTTTCATTCGCGTCGAGGTGAGACGCAATGAGTAATTTTGTTTACGATTACTTTTAGTGGTGGACCTACAGGTTTCGTTCTGAGGAGAAAGAAAGAAAGAAAAGAAAAATACATTTATTTCCATAAAATTGTGAAACTAACGTGCTGGTATGCACGTGTTTTGATTTTATCGATAAAACGCGCATCCCTTTTTCCGTTAAACCACGTGTAAAATGTTGTTTCCCTGCTTCGCGGATTCGCGCTTCCCTCTGTGTTGTAATTACCGATTAGATTGACCCCGAACCAAACAGCTGTGCTAGATTCGCGAGAATAATTTTGGTCACCCATCCCACAACATATACAGATGACCACATGTTTATGCAATAAATAAATAAAACATTTCAAGTGACTATCTTTACCAGCCTGTAACGTAACATCCCACTGCTGGGCACAGGCCTTCCTATGAGGAAACACAAGAGGACTTATCGGCCGGAACACCACGCTGGTCCAACGCGTATTGGTGGGTACAAACGGCTGCAATAGCGACCGGGACCAAAGGCTTAACGTGCCTTCGAAGCACGAAGGAACTCGAGATCACAAAGTTTTGGTCACCCATCCAATGCCTGACCATGGTGAAAGTAGCTTTGTTTTCGATATCGAAAGCCAAAGCGTACTAACCACTACCCGAGCTCCTCTTCCTTAATGTATGTTTGTAATGTATATAGGAATAGATTTTGCAATTCACGAAGGCGATTAAATCATTCGACTTTAGACTCTTTCTTAAGGCGTTACAAGCGAAGCCACTCGCCATCATACAATGCAACAACTATATCTATAGATATGTCTTCAATCACAGCTGAGAAAGTGTATATAAATAGAAACCTCTGAGTGACCACCGCACACGGCTGTATTATGCGCACGCGCAAAGTAGGTTAAGTGCAAATTCGTCGACGCTCATAGAAAGTTTACGAATCCGCCGGCGAGATTCTTGCTCTGAATAGGCCTTATACTCGTATGATCAAAAATTACTTCTTGCTCTAAAAAAGATGCATATTTATGTGATCCGAAAGGGTTATGTTTACTTTGTTTTTAAATTCCTATTCAAAAACTATCATAATTACGAGTATATTATGTCACGGGTGAACGAGTGTTATTTTAACGGTCAGCAAAATCTTCTAATTTTGGTCAGCAAAAAAAATACAATTGGTCAGATGAAATAACTAATTGGGAAGCAACTCAAATGTTTTCTATGCAGCCAAATTGTTTAATAATATGTTTTGATGACACAAATATTGTTTAGGTTTATGGGTCATAAAAAAATAACCTTAACCTAATATCCATCAGAATACATTTCCTACGAATTGATCCTTAATATTTCATTGATCCTTTTCCTAGATTTTATTCCGGGGACATATATATTGCTGTCCAAATAATTATATTGCTTTCATACAAAACTCAATCCAAAGTTCATGTTTCAACCATATTATGCCTTTAACCTAAAAGAAAAAAACAATATTTTTTAATCGAAAATCACAGAAAAGCCGACAAAAACAAAAACCTAAAATATTTAAGTTATTCTTTCTACCAGTAACAGCTGATTTTTCGGTCGCAGACGCATATCTCTTTCACGTAGAGACTTAAGGGAGTACATTTCAAACGAATAATTGTTAACAATAATATTAAAATCACAACCTCACACTTGACACTACAAGTAAACAAAGTACAGTCGCTTGGAGCGACACCTGTCCCGAGCTTATAGTATTGCTCCTCATTGTGTTATTCATACATACATACATGTCAAGCCTTTTTCCCACAGGGGTAGGCAGAGATTACATCCTTCCACTTGCTGCGATCCCTGCATATTTCTTTCGCTTCATCAATTGTCATTACAGTCCTCATTGTACATGCTCGGCGATTTCGGGTACTTTTGACCTGGCCCTTCTCAAGAACGTCTTTAATTTCGTCGAGGAACGTTCGAATAGGTCTGCCTCGTCCCGTTTCTCACACCCGATTCATATATCCCTCTAGTCAATCTATTGTCATCCATCATTTCCACATGTCCAAACCATCTCAGCATACCTTTCTCTATTCTTGTCACTACATCCTCTTTCAAACCACACTTCCTTCTTATCACATGATTATTATATGTGTAATTCTTTTAGAGAAATAAATGTCATTAATATGTGCCTAGATACTGCACAAACATAGTCTTTGTTCTTTTACTGTTAATGAACAAATGACCGTGCGTTGGTTCGTCACCAAGGGTGAGTGTCTTGATCGCTAGTCATAGTAACCACAATTATTAAATTCTAAACCAATAGCGACAATGGAAACGCCAAAATGTGTGCCAAAATTGTTAAATTTGCGATTAAAATTCGAAGCAATATTCATCAGCTATTATCGTTGCTAATCCCAGCACCGTGTTGTGGTTAAATTGTCTATAATTATTTAACTATAGTAATATTTGAAAATTCCACCATTGGGCATGCTGTCATATCACGACATCACACGTTTTCGCCTTGGTCCATATTTTAAACTACTCGTCAACCTGACCACGGATCAAAAAATTGTCCATTAGGGTACCGAGACAGCGCCATTGTATGTAAATATGAAAATTGATATTTATTTCCTGGAAAATGACTCAGTCTTACCCAAGGTTTTGGAATGTCAAGGGAATTCTTTGTTTTGCATTTTCTCTCGGGGATTAGGGTTGTTAAACTAAACAAAAGGTTCAGTGAAGTACTTGTCTTAGCCCGCGACTGCGTGGAATGATTAATTTGGGATACTTCTAACCGTCATGTTATATGGCTTATTAGCGCGTTCAAGCAAACAAACAAACTGTTCAGCTTTATATATATATCCTGAATATATTCAAACATATACATACATAAAATCACGCCTGTAATCCCTGTAGGAGTAGACAGAAAAAAAACTTTTATGTATGTATATATTTAAATATATTCAGGATATTTATATATGTATATATATATCTATCTATCTATATATCTATTTAATTTATTTATTCGCCATCTAATGTCCGTAACACAAGCAGCATTAGTTGCTTAAAATAGGGCTAGTTAATAGGTAGGCCTGAAGATATTTATTTATCATTACTGACTTCATTCATGTATTTCGGTTTGCCCATTTGACCTGACCCTTATTTAGAACGTGCCCAATTTGATCCACTTAAGATGAGGTACCACCACAGTGATACAATTACATAGATAACACAAGAATATCGATTCGTAATGAAACCAATCGTGTCAACTTTTTACCGTCTACTGTGACGTCACAGCCGTAATTGAGACGGGAGATCCAAACTGATTGAAAGACACCGATACCGCCGATGCCCCTCCGACAATTATCACACAACGAGGCATTTTTTTAGTTTTTGCAGCCATTCGAACGCGCGAGACTAGTTAGCAGCGGCCAGCGATTTTAATTAAATAACATACGCACCCTTGTCGCGTGTCTGTTTTGCCAGTCCGGAGTCTGTGGAATGCTAGTTCTGAGCGGAACAGACGCGCGGCGCGGCAGGGTGCATCGCTGAAAACCAGCGCCGCGAGCTGCCACACGTACACATGCTTCGTCTGGTGGCTCAAGGCAAATGCTGAGCGGTGCACCCTTTTGGCACCACAAATTATGGCTCGATGTTTATTTTTTTTATTTTTAAGCTATTGCATAGCTTCTATCGCGGGCCTTGAGCGCGGGGACCGAATCCAGAAATTCCGTAACGAAAAAACCTCACGCTCCCCACTCCGATGCGCAAGGAGGTGTGGCTTAAAGGCCGTGCATGTTAAAACCCAAGGTGGTTACCAAAATGAAACACCGTGTCCAAGGCGAATACAAATTTTAATTAACATCGGTTTGACCATATAAGTCTATGAGAGTAAACAATAGTGCGTTTTAAAGGATAGGTGGCGCCATCTAGTGATACAACAAAGAACTAATTTTAACAAAGACGCCACTTTGGTTTTATTTATAAGCTAACTATTTTACATTGTTTATTATGAGTTTTGTTATTTTATTAATTAGTTTATTAACATTTATTTTAGATAATTATTTTATGATTTAATTTACTTATAAGTGATCCGAACGAAATAATGTATATGCAAACTACCAACAGTTTATATAATTTGTTTTCTTATCGGTCACCACGCTCAAAAAGTGTAACTTGAATTAATATCAAAGAAAAAGAAATACTGCATGAATAAAATAAATAAATAAAATTATAATTGCATAAGTTGATACAAAATGCTATGCAATAGCTTTACCGCGGCAGTCCCCGAGTGCCACACGTCTTTTTTGTTTTTTATTTTAATTGTGTGTCAAATAAACAACTTTTCTTTCTTTTCTTTCAACCCCGACGTTTGGTCGGGGTTTTCGAACACGCGCAGTACATGCATTTGCGTCATCTATGTACATGTATATCTGTGGGTACCAAAGACGACTCACCCAGAGACTTTGGTCTTGAGATATATGTAAATATATATTATGTTTATACAAACAAACACGATTCGTGACTAAATGTTGACATTCATCTCATAACCGTCAGTATGATTTGTTCAATAAACAAATTTTTATATACTTACCTATGACAAGGAATGTCGGTCTTACAAGAAAAAAATGTGTTGGTGTGACCCTGAATTTAAAATGGGTGTTATTCAAGCGGTCAGCAAAATATTCGAATTTTGGTCACTTATGGGGAGCAGATATTTCTAATTTGTCAGCACGATAACAAATTGGGCAGCAAATAAAATACTTTTTATTCAGTTGTTAGCAATTTTATATAACATCGTGAACTTTTTACATAATTCCGAACAAACCTTGACTTCTTGGCGGAAGAGTCGATGTACTTACCGTTTAGCTAGCACATTTATAAATATACCTAAAGACATACTCAACATTAGTTAAGAGATTATTATTTATTGTTTTATATAATGAATATTATATGGTAATGTTTTTAAATAGGTACTTCCGATGTAAAAATAAGTTAATAACAGACAAATATCGGGGCGAATGAAAGCTGGAAGCGGCGAGGTTGACTTTTGATTGGGAGGTGGAACGAGAGTGGAGTATTTTTTCAGCAGAGCAAGGACATACTGTGAAATTATTGACGAAAATAAAAGTAAGTAAATTAAAAAAGTAGTTTCTGTTAATGAAATGCAATCATTTATTCTGCAATTTGCTTTACATGTAATACTTTTGCACGTCAATATTTTTTTTCCTACTAGCACTACGACGTGGATGGCCTGTTGAGAAGAAGCGCCGCAAGAAACTCAACAGTTAGCCTTTTTTAAACAGCCATAATAACAAAAGGAATTTAGAACATTTTAAATATTGTAAAATAAGTATGTGCAGAGGAGCAAATTATAGTAGCCACGAATTTTTATCTTTAAAATAATCTTCTATCTTATAATACCCCTTTTTCATTAAACAGCTTTTAACAGTTGACTTAAATTTATGCAGGGGCAAGTCAATAAAACTTTGTGGCAGCCTATTATACATTCTTATGCTGATTCCAATAAAACATTTAACAGTCTTGTGAAGTCTGAGGCTTGGAACGGCGAGCTTATGCTTATTTCTGGTGTTGAGGCTATGGCAGTCAGAATTTTTAAGGAAAGTATCATAGTGTTTACATACAGTCGCGGTCAGATAATGTTTACCATCCTAAGTATCACAATTGCTTGCATACATTGAAGTCAAAAAAGTCGAAATCACGAAATGTCTATTAATTTCGTATCAATTTGATTGATGATAGATTATACCCAAATCTTATACCTATATTTTTTAATAACACGAGAATCCATCCACGACATTTAGCCGTGTATGACTAAGTAAATGGCTTAATAAATTATATGTATCGATAACTTTTTAAAGAAAACTTTTCTTTAATATTTCAGTTTTTTTTATTATAAACAATTTAAAATAAAAAAACTCAAACAATCTATTTTATTAAATAAAAATTTGTCATCTTGTTTTTAAAATTTCTGATTATAATTTCACTTTTGTCCGAATGACGTTCAAACAATCATTTTTGATAACTGTCATTTCTTCATTTGTCTTTTCCATACTTCATATTGTTTATAAATTTTTAAAGGGTAATAAGTAACTTGATATGTCATAGACTTTATAAAAAACAGAGTGATAAATAATCTTATTTGAAAACTGATAAACATTTTCTGACCGCGACCGTACATACATAATACAATCAAAGATGTATTGAGTCGCCACAGTTAGTATATCAATGATCCTCAATCCGTAACCACTCTGTAATTCAAACCAAAATTTCAACAGATTTTACATACCACTTAGAATCACCAGAATCCGCGCGAGACCTCATTTACATTGTTAAATAACACCAATTTAAGCAGGCTTTGCACTATTTTTACTATACGTAAGCTGCGGTTGTTTCATGTTTTGTAACAATTGGGAAAACGTGTCAATTTAAAAGTACTTAGTCTAAGTCGGTGTAAAAAAAATATTTTGATTACGCTAGCAGTAAGCTTGTGACGAGGTGGAAGAGGGAATTGTGGGAAAAAGAAAAATATAAAAATCTTAATTATATTTAAATTAATTGTTTCTTTTTGAGATACGGGATGAGGGAGACCTAGGCGAACGTTCCTCGACCAAATTAAAGACGCTCTTGAGAAGGGCCCGGTCAAAAGTACCCGAAATGAGGACTGTAATGAGAGTTGATGAAGCGAAAGAAATATGCAGGGATCGTAGCAAGTGAAAGGATGTCTACCCCTGTGGGAAAAAGGCGTGACTTATGTATGTATGTATGTATTGTTTCTTTTTCTTCGGGGTTCTTTATTTAGTTTATCACGTTTAGACAAAGTTACGGGCAAAAGCTAGTTAAATATATTTATCCATCATCTAATATCCGTAAGACAAGCAGCATTAGTTGCTTAAAATGGTTCTAGTTGGTAAATTTATTTATTTATTATAATTATAGAGAAACACCATCTGCGATTGTCTGAAAGTTTACTATCAACACACAAACTGTACAATAATCACTTGAATAACTTCAAATATTGTTGTTTGTGAACAAAAGACATCAACGAAATCTATGGAATTTTTAAATGGGACGTAATTAATTGGGCTGCCATTTAATTATTTGGTCAGCAACAAAAAGATCAGCCGAAAAATCATTTGGGCAGCAAACAAATATTTTGTCAGCAGTTGAGCTGCAAAATAATTATTTTGACAGCAATTTATAAAGATAAAGATATTTATTTACTAAAACATGTGTGAGGACATAGTTTATACAAATAGATGTCATTTACAATACTGCTTAGCTACTTGTTTTGCCAATATGGCATGTAAAATTATTATATTTTCAATTTACATAATTACTATTAAATAGAATCAAAATACAAAAGACAAGTCACAATACCAAAAGTTCAAATCATAATACAAATTACTATCAAAATCAAAATAAATAGTCAAAAATTAAAACAAACAGTCCAAATTAATATAAATAGTCAAAATTAACATTCAAAATTGATAATATTGATAATAATAATAAAGACAAAGATTAAGAAAAAAAATTGAGAATAATATTAATAGTTTACAAATTGTCATTAGGGAACTCATTGATATCATAATAGTATTTTTGTAGTAGCATTTTCTTCATGCCCAACTTAAACAAAATTGAGTTCAGGTTTTTATATGTCAAAGGGATTTTGTTAAATATTGGGTCCTTACCTATGAAATTGGTGTTTTTTTTTTCTCTCTTAGTATTTTGTCTGTTCAGAGTGTTTAAGATTCAGAGTATTCCTAAAAAATAATTACCTCGTCTAAAAATAGACTATATTTTTGAGCTCTTTTGATTTGTTTTGATAATCTATTGTAAGTTTAATTGTGTTAAAATTGGACACGGAGACAACTCTTTTTAAGTGCCTCCCGAATACATCATTTTATTTGCATTCACTTAAAAACGATAAAAAATTTTTATGAAGTGTGATATTACACATATTACTAAAGCTTGTCTAATGATAGATGCCAAATATTATTATCTTTGGATTTGTCGTTGTGAAGAAAACTGAAAAAAAATTAGTATGGAAAATGCAGAATTCCCCAAAATCTCCATACAAAACACCAATTTCATAGGTAAGGACCTAATATAATAACATTTCTGTAGTAGCATTTTCTTCATGCCCAACTTAAACAAATTTGAGTTCAGGTTTTTATATGTCGAAGGGATTTTGTTAAATATGCATATGCTTTTATTTAGTAATGTAGTTCTTGATGGATGCAAACGGAGTCTATCCTTGTCACGACGAGTTCTAGCAACTCCATCAGACAACTTTGGAAACTGGTGCAAATTACATTTTACAAACTGCGCTACCTCATAGATGTATAAAGACGGAAGCGTTAGAATTTTATGCTTTATAAATAGCGGTTTACACCTGTCAGTAATCTGAAGTCCGAACATTGCTGTTATGCATCTTTTTTGCGCTTTAAATGCTACATCTTTGTTAGTGGAATACAATTTTATACATTTCCGGAACTATGTTGCCGGAAATGTATAAAATCTAGAAAAAGGATCCATGAAGCATAAAGGATAAATTCCTAAGTAATGTATTCTGATAGATGTTGGGTTGAGGTTATTTTTTATGACCCTTAAAAACAATATTAATATTTGTCTCATCAAAACATATATTAAACAATTTCGCAGCAGAGAAGACATTTGAGTTGCTGCCCAATTAGTTTTTTTGCTGACCAATTTAGAAATATTTGATGCCATATGTTGCTGACCAATTGCATTTTTCGCTGACCAAAATTAGAATATTCTGCTAACCGTTTAAATAACACCCGTAATACACCTAAAAGCCGTCATTTCACTGACAACGGGAAGTTATAATTAAATATTATTGTAACACGTAAGAGCAAACATGAGACCGTTGATAAACACGGCTCCGGGCTTGTTATTGTAACAAAGTCGCACACGGAAAAGGTAGGTAAGCATTCACCTCTGTCCCACTGCTGGGCATACGCGTTCGTATATTTTCTTTATTCAAAATGACAAACAAGTATACTACTCATCTGGTTACCAAAAGCCTATATCAATATGTTTTCCTATTGTTATTCAGATACATTTTTTTTTTACATTTTAGTATATGCAAGTGTTGTATGGAGAGAGGTCCACTCCACAAAGTGAGGGCTTTGCTTCGCATTTTCTGAGATAAGAGCGGGTGCAAAAATTAATCATGTTGCACTTGGCCTATGCTAATAGCATCTCCAAAAAGTTTAGGAGAACCTCATTCTCAGTCAAACTAAACCACTTTAAAATGCATTCGTTGGCTGTTGTGATTTTGCTGACATCCGCTTCACCTGGAGAATATTAAACAATAAAATAAAATAAATTGGCCACCACTACTATCATTGTTAAAATTTCGTGTCCCCAGCAGATATGGCACGTAATAAAATAAGAACGTTATGCCCCCCCAATGCGTCGGACTGTTTTAGGTGCTAATTCACCAATACCAATATTTTGTAAAATTATAAACAAATATAGCAACTCATTTGATGTTCACTTTGACTCGCCCAACTATATACGAAAAGCCTTTATTGAGTTTCATTCTGACTAGCTCGGTCTAAACAAGTTATTATGTCTAATTTTAACTGTTTTTGCTGATTGTTTTGTATTTAAATTTTTCCTTTTTTGTTACCGGTGGTTGCTTTTTGCTATGTTTATTATTTTAAGTGAATAATTGTTATTATTGTGTTTTATTGCATTTAATATTCACCTATAACTGTTTGATGCATTTAGTTTACAAATAAAAATCTAAGTATTAAGTAAATAAATATTGTATGCGAACTATTGGTGAATCTAAAATAAATAAATAAATATATTATCCTCAAAACTATCAGTACATGTTTGTAATGAAAAATGTGTGGTAAACTGCAGAATATTACTTAAATTAGAATTTTTTTTTATTTTTTACTACAATGACGTTGTAGTTTATGACAGTTTTTTAAATGTTAGCAACATGTAAAGGGAGGGTGAAGAGGAACTTTCTGAGTTTCTTGCCCGTTCTTCTCAGAACAAGGCCTCCTGGTAGTTTTTGTGAAAAAGAAAAACTACGCCATCCGTAGTTTTTCTTTTTCACGAAATATTGTAAAACGTTTATGACATTCATAAGCATGCGCTAAGACGCATCTAAACTGAATGAACTCTGTTGTTTTCTTTTTATGGACGCTTACATTATGTGATTCACATGTTGCCAACCTCAGATAACATTGACATAGATGACGCAAATGCACGTACTGTGCGTGTCCAAAAACCCCGACCAAACGTCGGGGTTGGCCGCTGCTAACTAGTCTGAGCGGCCGAACGGCTGCAAAAACTTTTAAAAAACGCCTTGTTGTGTGATAATTGGCGGAGGGTCATCGGAGCGTCGGTATCTTTCAATACGTTTAGATATAAAATTAAAAAAAAACAAAAGATATAAAGCACGACTCGAGAACAATATATACGTATGTATATCCTGCGGTTTCACCACATTTGACTTTACTCACATATACTCGTACAAGTGTATATACACGAGACTCTTTTGACTCAATCAGCAATTGGCTAGTCGACGCACGCGCGCATGATTAACAATCCTGTTATTTCGCCATTGTCTCTGAAGGACAGAGTTCAAGTTTATTTTCTACTTAGACCTTACCTTTAACGAAAGAAAAAACCATCGTTCATTTAACGTATGCCTGTTCATTGCCAACGATGACACATCGACCCGAAACAATGATTTTACAATGATTATAACATCATGTACACGGTAAAGTAGTCAGCGAGAGGGCTCGGTGGCGTAGTGGTTAGTACGCTTTGGCTTTGAATCGAAAACAAAGCTACCTTCGCCATGGTCAGGCCTTGGATGGGTGACCAAAACTTTGTGATCTCAATGTCCTGTGTTTCGAGCACGTTAAACCGTTGGCCCCGGTCGCTATTGCAACCGTTTCTACCCATTAACTCGCATTGGGCCAGCGTGGTGGTGTTACGGCCTATACTCCTTAATTGTTTCTCCATGAGGAAGGCCTGTGCCCAGCAGTGGGACGTTTACAGGCCGAAAAGACTTTGTGCTCGTGTAATAGGTTCGTGGTCATCGTGGCGGAAAGTGAGTGTTTATTTATTTATTTTAAGGATTACCAACATTTGTTACAGTAGCCACCCCTTCGGGGGAAAAGGCGTGATGATAAGTTTGTATTTAATTGTTTATCGCCTTCATATTTATTTATATTACCCAGGATTTTATACATAACTAGGTTATATTACCTCTGATTATCGCATACCGAAACCATTAATATCATCACGTATGTTATTGCAAATGATTGATAATTGTTTATGATAACATTCCTAAGGCTTAATACCATAGACAATAAGCAATTATGAATTTATGATTGAATTTGATTTTCCACACAAATCCTTGTTTGGAAAACACGGGAAAGGTACAAAAGTATTCATGTCAAGCATAATAATAGGTCTTTACCTATGAAATTGCCTTTTTTTCTCTCTTAGTATTTTGTCTGTAACTATTCAGTTGCAGAGTATTCCTAAGTCCTACAACAGTGTCGCTAACCGAAAGTTCGAATTTGGTCTGTCGATATAAAAAAACATAATATTAGGTCTTTGCCTATGAAATTGGTGTTTTGTATGGAGATTTTGGGGAAGTCTGCATTTTCCATGCTAACATTTTTTCAATTTCTTCACAACGGCAAATCCAGAGATACTAATTTTTGGCATGAATCGTTAGTCAAGCTTTAGCAATATGTGTGATATCACTCTTCATAAAAATTATTTTTAGTTTTTAAGTAAATGCAAATCAAATGATGTTTTAGGGAGGCACTTAAAAAGAGTTGTCTAAGTTTCTAATTTTAACACAATTAAACTTACAACAAATTATCAAAACAAATCAAAAGAGCTCAAAAATATGGTCTATTTTAGAGAAAGTAATTATTTTTTAAGCATATTCTAAAACATAATAGTAACAGACAAAATACTGAGAGATTTTTTTTTTAGTTTTTGCAGCCATTCGGACGCGCCGACCCCGACGTTTGGTCGGTATGTAATCTGTGGAAGGAACCAACGTGAAAACTGACAAACCTTGTAACGAGGCGCTATATCAGTATTAGCGACTCTTTGCTGTTATCGCGCTCTTCTTTGACCATTTTCTTTTTGTGTCAGTTTTTAAATTTACTGTCTGTCTCTTATTTTTCATTGTTTTGTTCTTGAAATTTATTGTAAATAGAGTCAGCGTCTGGAGCGGTTGGCTTATTGTAAACTATTATAAATATTTTAATATTATAGCTATACAAGTGTTGATAACAATAGTAAATTAGTAGCCAAGGGCTGTAAGGCATCAATTGCAGCCCGAGATATTTAGGCGCACGAGCGAGCGAGGGCGCTTATAGTTCGAGGGTGCAATTGATGCTTACACCCGAGCTAACTACTCTGCTTTACATCTCGATTGTGAGGTAAGTGGAAAAAAAGGCATTACAAGAATAAATAAATTTATTTTCAAGAATTAAATTTAGCTCCGCCGTTCGATATTCAAAATTGATGAAAATAGCGAAGCGACCTCTTTTGTCACGAGAATAAATAAATCTATTTTCAAGAACTAAATTTAGCTTCGCCGTTCGATATTCAAAATTGATGAAAATAGCGAAGCGACCTCTTTTGTCATTGGGCTGAATGCATGATGTCTAGTGCCAGTAAGATGGTTAGATGTACGCGAACTTTTTGAAAGAGTTTTTTTTTTAATTACTTACCGCCCTAGGGCGTTTCTAGCTACATTATTAACCTAGGGCGGTAATTGATCACTTACAACCCGCATCTGGGGGTATTAAGGACCTACTTACCGAACATGAGAGATGTAAAATTATAAATCTGTAATAGCAAAAGTTACATTTGCTACAAGTTATAGTATACTGATCAAGTTTATAACTTTACTAAAGGTACTATTGGTTATTTTTTTCTCTTTTTTTTTCTTGGCATCTACGGAAGACCAGCGTCGGAGCATTATTCACATGCATCGACTATGCTGAGTAGATACCTATTAAGTATCGTGATGTATCGTGTATTGAAAGTAGCCCCACCTTTGATAATATCTTTTAGTTTTGTATGCAGTGATTTGTGAAATTTACCTTTTTTATAAAATAGTTCCAGTGGGCCTTAGTTTCCTAAATGAACAATAACCGTGTTACCACAAAAAACTTAAACATCTGTTAAGGAAGTGTTCTAAAAAAACGTTATATACCACAAGACCGTGTTTTACGATTTTCTAGAGCTAGACGCGGCTTAAACATCGTCTAAACAAAAATTTATCAGGGGTTGAACGTGTGTTTAAACTTTAAATAGTGTTAAGTTAAACAAGTGAGAGACAACTGTTCAATTTGTCTTTTGTGGTAAGACGGTGAGTGACGTGAGTTGGAGTTTCATTATCTCCGGGTCAACCACGTCATAACCTACTCCAACTCTGCAAGTCTTTCGAAGTGTCCGAGTCATAGTCCAATAAATGCCGCCATTGACCTGATACGATCCATCGACAAGAGAAACTAGGCATAAGTATAAACTCATGTGTTCGCGACAGCGTGTGCCGTGGCGAAATTATTAGGATTATTAGTGCGTAAACAAAAGAAAACTGCGGCAGTCGGATATTCGAACATATTATGATTGCGGGCGCGTTTGCGATTATACATACATACAATCACGCCTGTAATTCCCGAAGGGGTGGGCAGTGTCCAAGGAGTACTGTGTTCCTTAAGACCACATTAAGCCATACAAAAATTGGGTTTGGTCAGACGATTAATCGTGAAAGAGTAGTAACAAGTGTCTAGCTCATCGCCTACACAATCACAGACCCAGTACCCAATACGCCCTTAGTCGCCTTTCACGACATGCTAGGCAAGAAAAGCAGTTGGTACATTCTTTTTGTGTCCCGGACCAACACGGTATTGCGATTTATTATGTACCTGTTTAATTATACATGTGTGTTTTATATAGTGGGTGTTTACAGATCTGCAGGTATTCGGGGAGACAAATAAAGTTAACCTAGCTACGTCTACCTTAGCTCGTGTACATGCCTACCTGACCAGGATTAACGTGCCTTCCAAAGCACGGAGGAGTTCGAAATCGCAAAGTTTTGATCACCCATCCACGGCTTGACCATGGCGAAGACCGAGTTCCTCATATCTGCACATGTAAACCCAATGTTCTATAGCTCTATGTCAATTACAAACATACATAAAAACTCACATCCATAAATAATTTTGCATTGAGTCGTGTGGTAGCGGCTCATTTAAAGAATACTACCAACCCATCTCTTCCCTTGGGTGTCGTAAAAGGCGACTAATGGACTTAGAGCTGCACAACATCCAATAGCTTATAGCGGCGACGGGCCCACCACCTGTCACGCTGAGTGCAGTCACTGCTTGGTGAAGTGCGGACTATCGATATGGACGACTTTTGCGGTGCCTTTGCCCAGTCTCTGACTAACCCCTAGGGGATAATAGTCGTGATTATATGTATGCAATAATATCATCTTGAATTGGTTATTATAGCAAAATACTTACATAATTTGATTATTTCTTTTTAAATTTCTCTATTTTCTATGAAAATGAACAAAAGTCTTTGCCTTTGAAAGAATCAGTGATAGTGCGTGTAAAACAAACGAGATAAGTCGGCAGCACTGGCTGTCTACGGCCAACACTGACAACAAGCAGGTGACGTCACCGTGCGTTTCAATCACGTGGCCAAGCATGAAAATTAAGTAGTTTAATGATTTATTCAGATAATCGTAAATGTTTTTAAAATAATTTTTTTGCTAAATTGGTTAAAAAAATGTATTCTTTTAAGCTAACAACAGATTGATCTATATTTTCACAGTAGTCAAATACCCTAGTAAACGCATCGACACTAACGAATACTCGCAAAATATAACGTGACACTGCGTAAAAAACAGACATTCGGTGAAAGCAGACTCGAATTCATCGTGTGGTGCAAGGCATAAGCGACGACCTCTGGGTCCCGATCGCGTTAAATATGAACGTATTTACCATGACAGTTAACACAGACCATCCACACTCCGTACTCTCGTACGCGCGTTTCCTCGTATTGCCTCGTGTGTAAAATTAAATAAGTTCTTATTTAGCGCGATAGAGTTCTTATTTAGATCCACTTGTCCCTCTCAAGCTAACCCTACAGGGATATATCTACTCGTTTTTGTACATTTATTTCAAGCGTTAGGGGTCTTCATCTCACCTGATGGTAAGTGACGATAAGGCCGAAGGTTCGAGCCTCACCTGTCATCTTCGACAACTGAGGAACTGGCTGTCTTACCTCTGATTGCCGGAACACAACAATGCTTATAACATTGTTATTATAACGAAAAATTTTGGTAAGACGGTGGTAGCTAGCCAGGCGGGCTGTCTACCCTTTACCAACCAAACTGAGCAGAAAAAATTAAGTTCAAATTGATGAGAGAGTTATAAGCGTTAACTTTCTTACAAGCTTCTTAAATATGTCGCCGATCTCTTTCACTTGTACCAAACAACATCCGTACCATCTTACTATTTCAGATAATATTCAAGTGGTTTCGTGTGGTAAACAATGCATAGATGAATAGCTTACATGTTTCAAAGAACTGAAACATTTTTTTTCAATTATGAGTATTATATTGGAATTGTTTGAGGTGAAAATGCCTTGTCATTGGGTTTAAATATTTTATAAGTAAATACGCTAAGTTTAAAAGCATAATTTGAACACTTGAGGGGACTTAAGTGAGGAGATCCACAGGCGAGCCAAGGTCTCTGACATAGCCCACAGAATTGCGAACCTTAATTGGCAGTAGAACTGACTGTCTTTGGGGCGGGAAGGTTCTCGAGTAGCGACCACGTACTGAGAGGCGCGGGAAGGCCCCCAACGAGTTCTTGCTACAAGCGCTCGCGGCAGTGAATTTTATTTACATTGCACATAATACCTACATATATCGAACTTATGATGTAGCAAGCTGTTGCCCACGACTTCGTCCGCGGTTTCTATGGTTTTTTACATATACACGGGAACCCTTTAATTTTCTCTCAAAGTCTTAGCCCGATCGGTTTAAAATTGACAAAATTTCATACAAACTTCTTATATTAGGTCCTTCCCTATGAAATTAGTGTTTTGTATGGAGATTTTGGGGAATTCTGCATTTTCCATACTAAAATTCATACAACAAATTATCAAAACAAATCAAAAGAGCGCAAAAATATAGTCTATTTTAGACGAGGTAATTATTTTTTAGGAATACTCTGAATCTTAATAGTTACAGACAAAATACTAAGAGAGAAAAAAAACACCAATTTCATAGGTAAGGACCCAATATGATCCTAGACATTTTAGGTGAGGCAGGGAGAGCTGAGTGAATCTGTCTTGACTAACTGTTCCATCCAAAATGATATATCACAACATATCATCACGCCTCTTCCCCGAAGGGGTAGGCCGAGGTGTTAACACACACATTACGCCAGATATGTCTAAGTCGCCATTAAACAGGTGGCGAGCCTGCCATGAACTGAGCACACCGTGAGGCAAGCGATATCCACAATGTTTTTTTTTTTTTTTCACTTTATTTGGAATAATAAACAATTACACACATAGATTAACTAAGACAGATTATGTTAAGGACTGTGTTTACATGTGCAACCAGCATGATTATCCACAACAATAACCTTTAACAATTCAGCTACTTAGGTGGTACACAAAATTACTTGGTAAACTACTTAAAAACTGTATACAACCATAAAAGTTATTTGTTATTATAAATGAGATTTTAACTTTACAAATTTATTAAAGGGGACCATAAATTGGGATGACATGAGATTAATGATTATGATGTGCAAACAAATAGGCATGGATATAAACAGCGCTATGACGAGAATGAATGTTATAGATGTAATGATTTATATAATATACATATTTAACTTTTAAATTGTGTTTAATATTTCAGAAACTGTTTTCTTAAACCTGTTAAGTGACAGTATAAACAAGTCTATACTGTTGAAGTGCATGTTGTAGGAATTCATGATCCTCCACAAGGGTGCACGATTACCTGCGTTAGTTCTCGAGAATCTGGGCTCAAATGTTTTATTCACTCAGTGGTGGCGGCGGAGGGATCGAACCTGCGAACTCGGCTCCCGCCTGCCTTTCAAAATTATAATATATCTTTACAAAAACCGTATCTACACATCATAGTGCGCAAGTCTTTCTTTCCCAATACAATCTCACCTCACGCTTAACATACGTGCTCTTCATACAGACGACGACACGTATCATACGACCTTTGACTTTACTAGGAATTGGTTACGACACTATTGAGACACTGTTTCTATCCCACTCGCACCCTACAGAATTAGAAAGAGTACGTGACTCGGTCGGATATTTCAACATTGGAAAAATATTTTTTAATTGAAATGTAGAACCCAATTCAAAAAGGTTAAATGGCCTCCACAAGTCACCAGCGTTATGCATGGTCCACTTTTGGGCACAAGTCTCCACAAGAAGAAATAGGCCAAAGCTACCTTCGCCATGGTCAGGCCTTGGATGGGTGACCAAAACTTTGTGATCTCGAACTTAAGCCGTCGGTGCCGGTCGCATATGCTACCATTCCAACCCACATTGGTTCAGCGTGGTGGTTATGGAGTATGGGCCGTAACACCACCACGCTGCATGAGGAAGGCCTGTACCCAGCAGTGGGACGTACAAATGTCATACAGAATAAAAACTAATTAAGCTACTTGTATTTAAATCCGCAGTTACGCTCTCGTTACGTGTCCGTGACGTAACCGCGACGTAATCGTAGCTCCTAATTTGTTTTGCGTCACTCGGTGTTCTTGGTAATTTGTTGTGTTAAGATCTGTTTTACACCTCTTTTTTAGGAAAACTTGTGACATTCTTACCTATTAACTAAACCCAAAATAAGCTGGGTTCGTAAACAAGATGTTTCTTGAAAATCGCTTTTGTAAATGTCGTAGACGTACCATTCTATAAAACGTCATGACTATTACATGGGAGCCCCTTCAGCCTTATACGTCCCACTGCTGGGCACAGGCTTTCCTCGTGGAGAAAAACATGTGAGTATGGGCCGTAACAGCACCACGCTGGCCCAATGCGGGTTGGTGGGTAAAAGGGTTGCAATAGCGACCGGGACCAACGTTAACGTGCCTTCCGAAGCACGGAGGAGTTAGAGGTCATAATGTTTTGGTCACCCATCCAAGGCCTGGCCATGGCGTAGCTCGAGCTCGCTGTCGATGGCGTTGAAATTGGCCTTACTGTGAACATGCTCCATTGCGCAAGCGATAGAACACGCACAAAGAGGCGTAATTTAGGCGAATTTGAATTTGAGGCTAATATTTTATGTTATTCACTAGTATTCAATGTAAAAAATATTATATTTATTATACTGAACAAAAATAATGAGATAGGTCCTGGGTAAATTTTGCATGGACTGTGACCATTCTCCTTTGCGAAGTTTTTGGCGCCTTCTAACTATGGCGGCAGTGATTTTTATTTAAGGCGTCTTGCAGGAAATTTAAATCGAGATTTAGCATTTTTTTGACAATTCCATTATGGCTGAAATGTTTTAAAGTAGGTTTAAAATTTCCTGCCAGAGGCCCTTAAACGATTGTAATTTTGTTTCCCAGTGCTTCTTGTTGCCTAAAATCAGAATAGTTTTTTTTTTTTTTTAAACATTCACACCTATCAACTAGTCCCATTTTAAGCAACTAATGCTGCTTGTGTTACGGATACTAGATGACGGACAAATATATTTAATAGATAAATACATATAAATATCCTGAATATATATAAATATATATAAACATCCAAGACTGGAGAACAAATGTCTGAAAATTCATCATCCAAGCACTTTTGCCTCCACTGGGGATCGAACCCAGGACCTCTCGAGATGGTGACGCCTTGCTTGAGACCGGCGTACAGACCACTCGACCACGGAGGTCGACGCAAAAACGCAAACGCAAATAACGCAAGTGTAACGATTTGTATTGAAACCAAGCGTGTCAACTTTGATTTTGAGACGGGAGATCCGAGGCATTTTTTAGGTTTTGCTGCCATTCGGACGCGCGCAGACTAGTTTGCAACGGCCAACCCTGACGTTTGGTCGGGGTTTTCGAACACGCGCAATACTTGCATTTGCGCCTATGTAATTGTATGTCTGTCTCTATATACGCTGTCAATGTGAGTATAGGGAAGTGCCCAAGGTGCTACGAGAGTATATACTCTATGGTAGCCGATAACCAACATCAGATAGGCCATCAAATGAGCCATAAGCTTGTGAGGCCCACTAGTAATATAAAAACGTGAGTGTCCTCAGGCTTTATACGTCCCACTGCTGGGCACAGGCCTTCCTCATGGAGAAACACATGAAGAGTATGGGCCGTACCACCACCACGCTGGCCCAATGCGGGGTGGTTAGAAACAGTCGCAATAGCGACCGGGACCAACGGCTTAGCGTCCCTTCCGAAGCACGGAGCTCCAAATCACAAATTTTTGGTCACCCATCCACGGCCTTACCATGGCGAAGGTAGCTTTGTTTTCAATCGAAAGCCAAAGCTTACTAACCACTACGCCACCGAGCTCTAAAAAAATCGTGAACGAATCGTATAAATCATAAAATATACGGTATATCGAGCTAAATGGTGCATAAAGATTGAGGTATTCATAATTATGTTTAATCTTGCATTCGCAGTGTATAATAAGCAGTGATCGGAATAGGTAGAACTATAGGTTCATTGACCGCAAATGTTGATGTATTGGATATTCCTCGGGATTCCGACTAATACTCCGGGACTCGATTATTATAATTCTTTTATCAATAAATATTAAAATGGTAGTTTTTTTGTTTCAATATGTAAATTATTTCGTGTTGGTAATTTTGTTTAAGATTTTATTGTATTTAAATACAAATAGTTTGTTCGCTTCAATCATATTTAGATTTTTGAGATACAAATAATATATGATTATGTTCTTGTACAATCACGGAATGAAAATGTCAAATGATTGTTGATTCTTGTATAGTTATAATTAATTGTTTCATATCCATACTTTTCTATCATATGGCAAGTACATAAAATAGATTTTGTGTGTCAGATATTCCTCAAATAGACTTTGGAGGTGATGGATGCCGGAGGTTAATTAAAAGACCCTCTTTGTCGTCACAATTTCCTTGTAAATTTATTAATAAAGCACTAAGGCACACTGAAACAATTTTTAAAAGGTAAATTGCACAAAACACTGAACATAAACACTAAGAGATAATAAAAGGTAGGGCTACTTACAATAGTGCCATTGGTAAGGTTAATAAGGTACTTTCGAAATTTATTGTACGATACTCCACAAATTCTTTTATTTTAATTACAATAACAATTTATATATATATGATATATTTTAGGTATTATATTATTCATTAATTATTAATGAATATTGGAGACCAAAACAATGACAAACATTATTTCGATAATCCTCCACATTGCACATCATCACAGACACTTATTACACAAAACTACACTGATTTTACGTAACAATATCCACTCCGTACAATATTACAATCATCGAAATAAAAATCACGTCCGCCATAGTTGAATGCCGCCAAAAACTCCTGAGATATTTTTTTTAATCTACCATATTTGGAAGGCAAAGGGAACTGGGTCCTTACAGCCATGTCTTCGGTTTTTTAATGTCTTCAGTATTTGCATTGAAATGCAAGTGTAATACATTTCAATGCGTCTTGGGAGAGTTTGGCGTCAAACAATCGGTGGCAGACACTGTGGTGTTATTTCGATGAGGTGGATTACCGCGATAAAAATCTCATCGTTTTTCACACCACTTTACGCTTATTTCAATGATCATCATTATTGACACATATTAAACAAAACTTCACTGAAATGAAATGAAATGAAAAAATGAAATGAAATGTCATTTATTCACATAAAATAGAGTAAAATGTAGATGTTACAGTCAATTATGTTCAACTATTTAACCAGCACAGGGTATGTGAAAATTATATAATGTCAGCTATAATTAATTTATAATGAATTTTACAATTTACGCAACAAGATTCACTCCGAATCAATATTACAATCACTGAAATAAAAATCACGTCCGCCATAGTTGAATGGCGCCAAAAACCCTCGAAAGCGAGATAATAAAATCGTGGCAATAAGTTCCATGCTCGCTCATCACTATACATAACACAAGCAGCTTTAGTTGCTTAAAATGGGTCTTGTTGATAGGTGTAATACAAGTGAAGAGAACACTGAACCGACGAGAATCAGAACAAAATGAAAGAATAATATCATATACTGACCCCACCTAGAGGGAACAACGCAAGACGAAATGAAAACATATAATAAAAAGACGTGTGGCACTCGGGGACTGCCGCGGTAAAGCTATTGCATTTTGTATCAACTTATGCAATTATAATTTTATTTATTGTTTTTTTACAAAATGCTTAACTTAACATTCGTACCTCTTATGTGGGAAAATGTTGACTATAAATAGTTGAACTAAAACGTCTAAAGATTAAAATTATAAAATTGTGATTTACGTAATTCGTCACTTACCATCAGCACCCCTTTTATTTCACGTCACTACCCCTAGTATTGTAAAACTCATGACTCTTTTAGTTATGTTATGAAAGTCAATTTGTATGAAAAACGTACGTCAGTATCTCTCTCTCTCTCTCTCTCTCTCTCTCTCTCTATCTCTCTCTCTCTCTCTCTCTCTCTATCTCTCTCTCTCGCTCTCTCTCTTTCGTTACGGAGCGGGTTTTTTCGTTACGGAATTTCTGGATTCGGTCCCCGCGCTCAAGGCCCGCGATAGAAGCTATGCAATAACTTAATAAAAATAATTAAAATTAGGACATTCATTTTTCCCACACACTACACTTTACATGGCAACAGCCCGTAAGTGTAGTTGTAACCAGCATTTTAGCTGAGAAAACAACCCGAAATAATAATAATAATTCTTTATTGCACATAAAAACCTATTTGTTCACAAAATATGAATAGCAAGAATGAGTGCACTGCAGAAATACGTTAACACAAACAATAGGCAGAGGTCCCCAAACTAGGCTTTGCCTGTATCTTGGGGAAACTAACTTGGAGGTGAAATTAACAGTATTTCACTTACGTGTATATCTTAAACTAAGTTTTATATTTTTTCCATAAACATAATGTTAACAATTAACAGCTAGAAGACGAAGAAAACGATGTAAACTGACGCTATCCTTAATAGTAGGTATATATATATATAGATTAATATATGGTATATATATGTTATATTTCTCGAAACTTCGAGGTAACTTCAAAAGAATTTGCCAATATTGATTTCAAGTAAGAATACTAGTTAGTATAAACAAAAATAAGAACTCTTTTTGGCGAAACAAAAACCAAACGAACTTTTCCATCGTTTGGTTTTTGGGAAACAAAAACAAATTAAAGTCACTGCAATATGAATAGTCCCGTGTTAGGACACAAAAATAATGTACCAACGCTTTTCTTACCTAGCATGTCATAAAAGGCGACTAAGGGTGTATTGGGTACTGGGTCTGTGATTGTGTAGGCGATGAGCTAGCCACTTATTGCTAGGTACAAGTTTTTCACGATTTATCATCTGACCAAACCCAATTTTTATATGGCTAAATGTGGTCTTAAGGAACACAGTGCTCCTTGGACTCTGCCTACCCCATCGGGGATTACTGGCGTGATTGTATTTATGAATGTATATATGTAGATATGCAATATGAATACAGGGTCTATCACATTTAACTGGCAAAATACAATAGAATTCGACACTGTCATATCGCGCTGCTCATGCTCGGTAAGCTGGTAAGATCTACAACAAGCCGCCATCGCTAATCACATTCTTCAAATAACCGTAGCAAATGCAAACCTGTTCTGAATGACCCAGATTCGTATAGATGAAGTTACCGGATTGTCTCGTTGCATAACGATTCGTAAGTTTGTGTTGCGACTTAACACCAGAAATTACAACACATGTGAAAAGAACTAGTTTTTTTCTTAATTTTTCTTTACGGCTTTGAACTTCCGTAATTGGCGATGAATTAAAAAGATATATATAATTACAGCAACAGTAATAAATTTGTTTATAAAACTAGCCAACTTAAACAATTATGGATATATTATATTAATTTAAGAAGTATAACTAGTTTTTGTCCGCGTAGAATAGTTACTTTAAGAAAGTGTGATGGTATGTAGCCTATAGCCTTCTTCAATAAATAAGCTATTTAACACTGAAAGATTTTTCAAATTGGATCAGAAACCTCAATTGGTGGAATTGAAAATTTACTCCTGCTCTATTATAAGAAGCAAAGTTCAAAGTGGCGTAAATTTGTCCTTCATTTTTCTGGGAGGCGTGTTTAAATTGTTTAACATTCGCCCGCATGGCGCCCGTTCCCATAGCAATATCGTGATAAAAGGCAGCCTATGTCCTTCATCAGTGTACCAAATTTCGGTTAAATTGGTTCAGTAGTTTTGACGTGAAAGCGAGACAGACAGATAGTTACTTTCGCATTATAATATTAATATGGATTAATGAGGGTAGAAGCGAATGTGTGCCATCGTAACATGTGGAGACCTGTCTACCCCTTCGGGAAAAAGTATGTGTGTATTGGCAAGGCCGGCAGTTGGTATACTTAATAACTAATAGTGCTTGTATGGTAAAATGCACATGGAGTAAATTTTGAGAGCGTTAAAGGAGAATGGAACGTAGAGACATTGCAAAGAGTATTTGTCTTTTTAATTGGGGAACAGGGTGTAGAAATTATAATTTTGGGTGTTTTTTTACATATGACGGGTAAGCTCTTGGCCTTCATCTCACCTGGTGGTAAGAGACGATAAGGCCGAACGTGGAAGCGAGGTTCACATTACCTCTGATTGCCTTAACACAACACTGCTTAAAAATTGTTATTATGGCGAATATTTTAAGTACTTAAGACTGTGTAGAAACCCTATTACCAAGCAAACCGAGCAGAAAACTTCTGCCCCCATGGGGAATCGAACCCGGACCTCCTGATCAACACCCGGTGGTGTGAGTGAACCACTAGACCAGAGAGGCGATTGTTTGTTGCTGCTTGGAGAAGCGCGGACAATGGCAGTGGACTGCTTCTGCGGTGCTTTTACCGTCTCTGACGATCCCATAAGGGATAATTGTATGTAGGTAGGTACGTATTGTTTTACATAAAATTTACCGTGACAAAAACATTCACCGACCGACTAGTCAATAAGTTTAAATTTTAAGATAGTATTTTATATTAAAAATAAACATATTTTAGTTTCACACATACACAATCACACAACAAGTAGGTAGGTAGTTTTCAACTTGCCAAATCTCATAGAATTTGGACTTTATGTGGTCTACATAAAGCACAAATTTCTGACAGTTTGTAATACATAACATACTGTCGCATGTACCAGAATGGCGGTTTTATTCAAGTGTTTAAATATCGCTCATGAAGTTTTTATATAAAAGAGTTGCATAGATCTTGTATTAAATTGTATATTCTTTAACATAGTAGGTATAAAGTTTTACTTACCTCAAGTAAAACAAACGACACAATTTAGCACAAACAATTTCTCCCAAAAACACCACACACAATGCACAGATTGCCAAACTGACAGCTGTCAACAATCGACTCGACAAACTCTTTAATTTTCGACTAAAACCTGTTTAGTCTATGGAAATTAAAAAGGTGGTATTTCGCGCGTAGCCGTGCGACGAGCGCGATTCCTACCATGAAACTGACTGTGCTGTCCACTTTCGAATCTTACCGCGATGTGCACCAATTTAAATACTGCAGTCTGCTTTTCGACTAGCCTCCTATAACGTTGTAATAACGGTCAGTTTAAGCTGCTTTTTGTAAACACAGCTGCATTAGAAAGTTGTGCGGATGCATCTACTAAAAAGCGACTCAAATTTTATGAGTTATGTATTGTGTGCTTTTGTAATTTTATACTTCTTATTGTGTATACAAGTCATATACATATGTAGGGAGTATACAATACTCTCTTTCAAAAGTTTATTTTATTCTCGTATGGACTAGGAGCTCGGTGGCGTAGTGGTTAGTACGCTTTGGCTTTCGATTGAAAACAAAGCTACCTTCGCCATGGTCAGGCCGTGGATGGAAGACCAAAACTTTGTGATCACGAGCTCTTCCGTGCTTCAGAAGGCACGTTAAGCCGTTGTTGGGCCGTTGCGTTGTCGGTTGCTATTTTCCATATGTATTCCATTTTCCATATAATTTCCGTATAATTATAAGTATATAAGCTTAGCTAAACTAACTTGTCTTAGTTAAACTAACTTAGCTTTGCTCCTAGTCTGCAACCCGAGGCATATTCTCTCTAACCTGTGCTATGAGTCCACTGATTGTAGTATCGATATCACAGATATGCATTTACTAGATGACGCAAATGCATGTACTGTTCGAAAACCCCGACCAAACGTCGGGGTTGGCCGCTGCTAACTAGTCTGCGGAACGAATGGAAGAACTATAAGAACCTCTAGTTGCGTGATAACTGGCGAAGGGGCATCGGCAGCATCGGTATTTTTCAGTTTATATCACCCGTCTCAGAATTACGGCTGTGACGTCACAATACACGTTAAAAAGTTGACGCACTTCGTTTCAATACAAATTATTATACTTGCGTTATCAATGTACATGTATATATATGACCGAAACTCATATAGGGCATAGACTACTGGTGTACATCTATAGTGCAGAATGGGCAGATTTATAAATAAAACAATCAAAAGTATTTTTTAAACATTTATATTTAAATAAAATATTTTATCTACACTTATGGTATAATGTTCGAATTATGAACTCAGACTCGAACTCATAATGACATACTTTTTTACACAGATGACAAAAACGAAAATTTAAAAATGGAAACTAACATAATGACCATTATGCTCAGAGTAAACAGAACTGGAGTAGCCATTAGTCAATTTCTCAAACATTTTATTCTGCCATTTCTTGCGGGGGGTGAGGTTACCACTACACTCAAAGCCAGCACAACGCACAACGTTTTTACAAATGCACACATGCATAATTCGACACACAAATTTAAATTTCACGCACACACACGCTTAAAATAGTCACGTGGGGTGTGCGTTTTGACAACGTCACAGCCGCACTCCCCACGAGACTAGCGCTCGAAATTTGAAATCGTAGAATTCTAAAACATGAAATAATGAAGTAAATAATCATGAAATCTTAAAAATTATCATTACAAATAAAAGGTGACACCATCATTTAGCATACTCGATGTTTTCTATTTATTTTTACAACAAAAAACAGCACAGGCAGGCATTTTTGCGGGAGCTCTGCTCGCCGCAACGTTTACAATGTTATGGCTGTCAAAATGGCGGCTCAACTAGTTTTATTAAACGTGCAAGCATCCGATGCTTGTGCATTTGGCAGAGGGGAATGTTAGACAAAGGCTACTCCAGTTCTGTTTACTCTGAGCCATTATGCAATAGGTTGGACTCGTTATGAACACTTATTTTTCATAAAAACGCACAAAACTATGGCAAATGTTTTCCAAACAGCCAACAATAAATAAAATTAATAAAAAATATTGTTTTATTTCTTTGAATAATGAGTGTAGATAAAGTAGTGTATGTAACTGCACATAACTCGGTATTAAAGCACTCGTTTTTTAAAACCACACTTGTGTTTTTATAACCTATATTTTTTACAGTTACATAAACTACAATTATAACATCATCTTTAGTAATAGTAAATAAAAAAACAACTTAATATATACGTTCTTCCCATATTTCAGACGTTCAACCCTAACCTTCATATTATGTATTTCATTCTAGAATAATCATAACATACATAAGATATCATCACGCCTTTTTCCCCGGAGGGGTAGGCAGAGGTGTTAACGCCCACATTTCGCCAGATACGTTAGATCCCCATGTAACAGGTGGCAAGCCTGTTGCCATGCGCCGGGCACAATGTGAGGCAAGTGATATTCACAATCAACTGTACATAAGTTTTTATTCACTTAGTGGTAGCGGCGGTGGGATCGAACCCGCGCTTAAAGAGGTTGTATAAAATTGCCATTTTATATTAAATTTTGTTTTTTTTTATAGTCACATTTTCTTAAATTCAATTTTGCGATGGGATCAAATTTCGTTACAATAATGAGTTTCTATAGCTCAAACTCGAAAAAAAAAATGTGAACATTTTATTTTAACCCTTATCAAATATAATCTATTTTTTCATAAAGGGATTACTTTATAGCATGACATACATACAATCACGCTTGCAATCCCAACGGAGTAGGCAGGGTCCAATGAAGAAATCGTGAAAGAGTAGTAACAAGTGGCTAGCTCATCGCCTGCACGATCACAGACCCAGTACCCAATACGCCCTTAGTCGCCTTTCACGACATGCTAGGCAAGAAAAGCAATTGGCTCATTATTTTTGTCTCCCGGACCAACATGGGACATGCATTAAATTATAGGTATAAGTGGAACCCAAACTCCTATACAAGAACATGAGCAAACATTTGTATCCGTTTGCCTCTCTTTCTATCCATAGTGGGTAGAATGAGACGACAGTGGAAACGGAGACTTCAATTTTTAAATTTTATTTCTACTTATACCTATAATTTTATAGCCCAACCAGGAATATAAAACAACCTCGCCGTATTGCGGAAAATTGATGGAACTAATTTATTTTAATGGAAACAGTAATTTTATTCGACAATTTCATTTTGAAATGTGAATTGTCGCGTATTTTATTGTGTAACCCAGTCTATTCATCATAAAATTCAGTTTCATTTTATTTTCCTTGGTTTTGTGCATAGTAAAATTAACTAACTATTACTTTCATGGAAAAATACGATTGCAGAAAATATAACGTTCTTTAAAAAAGTATTCTTGGTGTTGCAATAACAAGAACATTTCTGGCGCCCTCAGATCGGGTTTTATATTTTCCTGTTCTGTAAGGCCGAAGGTGGAAGCGAGCTTCACCTGTAATCCTCAACAACTGAGGAACTGGCTATCTTACCTCTGATTGCCGGAACACAACAATGCTTAAAACATTGTTATTATGGCGACAAATTTAGGTAAGACGGTGGTAGCTAGCCAGGCGGGTCTAGAAGCCCAACCACCAACCAAACCGAGGAAATAAACTTCTGCCCCCATGGGGAATCGAACCTCCGTGCTTAGGAAGGCACGTCAAGCTCTTGGTACCGTTCGCTTGTCACAGCAACAGGCAAAATCGCATCTCATCTTATTCCAATCATTTCCACTACGCTCATTCCCGATTTAATAGGACGCAACACTCTCTTCTATATCCGTTTCTGACTTCACAGTAATATTATGTGCTTTCGCTTGATGTTTAACCAACTTATTCTTTTGATGGTACTGCTTATTACATAATTCGCATTTAAAATACAACCCCATATGTATCACTCGCTTATGTCGATTCAGAGCGGTTTTCTGAGCGTAACTTTTGTCGCATAGGTCGCATGCGAATTTCATATCACCATGGCATTTTGAATTGTGCTTTTCTAAGTCCAAAACTACTCTTTTGCATATGCCACACTCATTTTTTTTAACTAATCGCTCAGGATTATGTATTCTCCGAACGTGCCGATCTGCTGCGGCTTTCTGGGTGAACTTCCTTGGACATAAGTTGCAAGAAAACGGCTTTATGCCTGCGTGACTAAGCAAGTGTCTTTTCATGACATACTGGCTTGCGAATGCCTTCCCACATTCGGAACATATGTGGGGTTTATTGCTTGTATGCGATCTTCGACTGTGTGCCGCAAAAGAGCCTCGTCGATCGAATTCTTTACCACAAACTTTGCATTTATAAACCCTTTCCGTAGCCCCGCAGTTTCTGTGGTTGTTACTATCAAACCTCGTATAGAAGTACTCCAAACATTTCCCGCATTGAAAAGGCTTCTCGCCAGTATGTCGCCTAATATGGGACACTAGACCTTTCTTAGCAGCGAAACTCTTCGAACAGAAATTACAATGATACGGTTTTAGTTTCTCGTGCACGGTTTGAATGTGAATCCGTAAGTTAGTCGCATCGTTGAACGCATGACCACAAACGTCGCAAATGCATTTCTTTTTTATACCCAAATGTCCTTTTACATGCGACTTTATTGACGACCTATAAAGAAACTCCTTCCCGCAATAATCACACTTATATATCACAGACTTAGTATGACTGTTAACGTGGTATCGTAGAGCATATCCAGTTTTAAATTCCCTTGGACAAAACTTGCAATAATATACCATGTGGTCGTACCTCCTATGATTCTTGTATGCCGTCAAAGAAGCGTATTTCCCATCGCAATCTTTACAAATATATTCGCGTTTTGAATGGTTTTTTATTATGTGTTGTTTGATCAATTTCATAGTGTTGTAACTGCCTTGGCAGATTTTGCAAGAGTATGACATGTCTGATTGTGTTTGCACTTCTACCACTAGAGACGCATCAAATGCTTGCTGTCTCGAATCTGGAGAGAAAATACGAAGTTGTCATTTAAAAACATGAAATAAATAAGTACTTAAATATCATTCATCCTAATTGTCTGTAGAAGTATACCATCTTAAATAAATATAAAGGTGTTATTTAAACGGTCAGCAAAATAAGTAATTGGGCAGCAACTCAAATGTTTTCTCTGCTGCCAAAAAACATAACATTATTATTTTTTATTACCCTTAAAAAAATATTTATAATGTCAACTCAATTTAGACAAAGCGTTTATTGACACAAAAATATTGTTATTAAGGGCCATAAAAAAATAACCTTAACCTAATATCTATTAGAGTACACTTCCATTGATCCTTTTCCTAGATTTTATTAATTTCCGTGACATATATTTTTATTTATTTATTTAAGCCTTTATTGCTAGAAAAAACTAGAAACATATGTATATACCTGCTTTATAAAATTAATGAAAAATAGCAATGATTGCCATTGCTACCAAATAGAATAAGTTAGAACGAACAGCTTGTAGTAAGAAGTGAGACAAAGGCTAAAATATGATAAAATTGCTCAACATTTTAAGCACACACAAACATCCTCACGCCTCTTTCCCCGGAGGGGTAGGCAGAGGTGTTAACGCCCACATTTCGCCAGATATGTTAGGTCCCCATGTAACAGGTGGCGAGCCTGTTGCCATGCACCGGGCACATTGTAAAACATCATAAAATTATCGTAGTCATTCGAATAGGTTGCGTGTGTTATTTATATCGATTACTCACTGGATTTTTTTTTTATTTTCTTCTTCTTTACAGTTTCTTTGTCTTCTTCTGTGTGTTCGTTCTTTATATCCTCTTTGATTTCTGTCTTGATATCGTCTGAAACACAAACAGGAATCCACACATCCATACTAATATTATAAATGCGAAAGTAACTCTGTCAGCCTTGTCTTCGATTAAATCGGTTCAGTAGTTGTGACGTGAAATTTGGTACACAGATAGTGTAGAGCCTGAGAAGCGACATAGGATACTTTTTATCCCGATATTCCCATGGGAACGGGCACCGCGTGGGTGAAACCGCGGGAAGCCCTAGTACTATAGGTATTGTTATTTATGATGTCAGCTGTCGTGCGAGGTTGTTGATTCTTAAAACATAACCATGTATAACTGAATGATTGAAATAAATTACCTTCTTCTTTCACATCGCTGATGTTACCGTCTTCAAAATTATTGTCATCATTGTCTGAAAAAAAAATGTAATATACGTTCAGTGAAAAACTAAAATCCTTGTTAAAAAAATTTTAATATTAGGTCCTTACCTATGAAATTGGTGTATTTTTTCTCTCTTAGTATTTTGTCTGTAACTATTAAGATTCAGAGTATTCCTAAAAAATAATTACCTCGTCTAAAAATAGACTATATTTCTGAGCTCTTTTGATTTGTTTTGATAATTTGTTGTAAGTTTAATTGTGTTAAAATTGGACACGGAGACAACTCTTTTTAAGTGCCTCAAGAATACATCATTTTATTTGCATTCACTTAAAAACGATAAATAGTTTTTATGAAGTGTGATATAACACATATTACTAAAGCTTGTCTAAAGATAGATACCAAATATCATTATCTTTGGATTTGTCGTTGTGAAGAAAACTGAAAAAATTTTTGTCTGGAAAATGCAGATTCCCCAAAATCTCCATACAAAACACCAATTTCATAGGTAAGGACCTAATAGTTAAATATAATTACCATTACATTCGCTCTTGATACCGTCTATTTCAAATTTTACTTCGACATCTGTAAACAAGAAAGCAACAATGAGTTTTAAATTCATTGATGCGACCTTTACATAGATGCGACCAAGAATTTTGTACTTTCTGATGGATGCCAAACTCCCATACAATAGCATGAGGCAATGTTTTGTCTCGATCAGTAGGTGTTCCCTTTCATTCTATCACTTATAGAATGAGTTTGTCATTTCGTAGTAAAGCTTTCCATTACTACTAATGACGTCACACAAAAATACACACAAATTTCTCAAACAAATACTCTCATTTAATATATGATTTTTGACTCACCTGTGAAATGATAAGGTACATCAGGATATCACACACATACACAACATAAAACAACGCATCATCACCAGTTTTATAATTTTTTATTAAAAATGTTGTTACAAATTTTTTTTACAATTTTCAGTCTAGGTGTCAAAATGGCGTAAATATGACAGGTGAGTCAGAAACTATGGATAGAAAGAGAAGAAGAGGATATCCCACGGTTAGCCTTCATTCATAAATAGTGATAGAATGAGATGGAACACCTACTGATCGAGACAAAACATTGCCTCATGCTATTGTATGGGAGTTGGGCATCCATATAGAGTATAAGATTCTTGGATGCGACGATAAACCCAGACGTTTGCCAACTAGTCTGTGTGCGTCCGAATGGCTGCACTAAAAAAAATCTATTAAAAAAACATGCTTTTATAAATTTTTTAAATAAAACCGTGTTATATTGTGATACTTTTTAACTTTTTAAGCCAATGTACTTGTTAAGGCGATTTATTCATACGAGCCCAAACTTAATGGCATTGAATTGATTAATTACTGAATTCCTATGGCCACCTTCCAGCTTCATCATCAGGTCATAATAATATTGCATTGTAATCCGATTTACACATGCATGCAAAATTTCAGCTTATTCGGCTAAAGATATTTGCTTCAAAATTGAGTTGCAAGATTTTACCTGAACATACATACATACAATACAAATTGCAAATAAAAGCTTGTAAAATGTGTGTGTACTGTGTAACGGCTCATTAAAAGAATACTACCAACCCATCTCTTCCCTTGGGTGTCGTAAAAGGCGACTAATGGACTTAGAACTGCACAACATCCAATAGCTTATAGCGGCGACGGGCTCACCACCTGTCACGCTGAGTGCAGTCACTGCTTGGTGAAACGCGGACTATGGCAGTGGACTGCTTTTGTGATGCTTTTGCCTACTGACTAACCCATAGGGCATTATAGTCGTGATTATATGCATGTATGTAAAAATGCCTCGTTGTGTGATAATTGTCGGAGGGGCATCGGCGGCATCGGTATCTTCAATCAGTTTGTATCTCCCGTCACAAAATTACGGCTGTGACGTCACAGTAGACGTTAACAAGATTGGTTTCAATATCTGTGGTTTCTCTTTATGTTATAGTACAAAGTATTTTCTGTAAGAATCTTTTTCTTACCTGTATTTTTCATCTGCTGTAATCTGATTCTTAGTTCACTCTCACTCTGTGTTCCCATTACTAGCTCATCTGAAAATGGCAAAGGTATATCATTCATATTATATAAATAAAATACGACTCGTGTTGGTCCGGGACACAAAAAGAATGTACCAACTGCTTTTCTTGCCTAGCATGTCGTTAAAGGCGACTAAGGGCGTATTGAGTACTGGGTTTGTGATTGTGTAGGCGATGAGCTAGACACTTGTTACTACTCTTTCACGATTTTTCATCTCACCAAACCCAATTTTTGTATGGCTAAATGTGGTCTTGGGGAGCACAGTGCTCCTTGGACTCTGCCTACCCCTTCGGGTATTGCAGGCGTGATTGTATGTATGTATGTATGTACGACTCAACAAGCCATGGAGAGCAGCATGATAAATAAGAAAAGTGACAAAATAACTAATAAGAAACTAAGGCATAGAACTGGAGGAATAGAAGTTAAATATAAAGTGAAACAACTTAAATGGAAGTGGGCAGAACATCTTATGAGAGCACCCGATAAAGGGAGTAAAATCATTACATGGTACCCAAGAAGTTGTAAGAGATACAGAGGAAGACAGTCCAGGCGTTAGGAAGACAAGGTAACAGAAGTAGCTAGCAAGACTTGGACAAGGATACCATGGTCTACTGTTGTGGGGCTCTGCTGCTGACATTCAGACTATCTTTGTACTTCAAAAGAGAGCCATTCGTGCCATATACAACCTTAGACCACATGACTCGCTCAAGGAATTATTTAAGGAAATTTATATATTAACTGTGGCGTCTCAATACATCTTTGATTGTATTATGTATGTACGTAAACACTATGATACTTTCCTTAAAAATTCTGACTGCCATAGCCTCAACACCAGAAATAAGCATAAGCTCGCCGTTCCAAGCCTTAGACTTCACAAGACTGTTAAATGTTTTATAGGAATCAGCATAAGAATGTATAATAGGCTGCCACAAAGTTTTATTGACTAGCCCCTGCATAAATTTAAGTCAACTGTTAAAAGCTGTTCAATGAAAAAGGGGTATTATAAGATAGAAGATTATTTTAAAGATAAAAATTCGTGGCTACTATAATTTGCTCCTCTGCACATACTTATTTTACAAAATTTTAAATGTTCTAAATTCCTTTTGTTAATATGGCTGTTTAAAAAAGGCTAACTATTGAGTTTCTTGCGGCACTTCTTCTCAACAGGCCATCCACGTCGAAGTGCTAGTAGGAAACAAAATATTGACGTGCAAAAGTAATTCATGTAAATCTAATTGCAGAATAAATGATTTCATTTCATTTCATGTAATAGGGAAGAGTGGAAGAGTCCGGGGAGGCCTATGCCGAGAGTCACACAGATATAAATAAATGTTAAAGTGTAATTGAGGCAATTTTGAATTCAAGACCACTACTAACAATGACCAGTGACATCTCTGATGTTAATTATTTAACTCCAGGTCATTTCCTAATAGGGAAACCAATGACTAGTTTTCCAGAGCCTGACCTTGCAGAATGGAGCATTAACAGATTGGAATTTTGGGATATCTGTTCTAAAATTAAGCAAGATTTCTGGAAGGTCTGGTCTCAAGACTATTTGACGCTTTTACAAAATAGACCCAAATGGAGAAATTCAATAGCCAACCCAAAGGTTGTTGCAATACAGGGTTATGTTTAATTAATCAACAACATTGAAATACTAGGTAGCTAACATCATCTCCCGAATATACCCGGGAATCCCCCTTTGGCGCATCCCCGATCTAGTGCATAACTAGGTCGGGAGGCCCTGGGCTCGACTCGGAGAATCGCTTTCGCAGAACCCGAGTCGTTCCCACGGTAGGGCTTGGAAGGGTATATCGGGGAGTTTTAGTGGGTATTCTCGGCGAGCAGCCGAGCGAGTCCCACACACGCCTTCCGCCTAGCCAGCGGTTGGTAGGTCCGTAAACTGGATTTTGTCCCCGTCAACAAAAAAAAAAAAAGGTAGCTAACATCATAAATAACAACATTTGTTCTACGACTTGATAATTTGACACATTTAACTGTTAAAATAAATATAAATGTCTGAATGTTCTTAGCTCTGTTAGCGACGGGCGCGAGCGTCGCGCGTGTTGGCTATGAATGGAACATAAATTTACTAATGCCACAATACTACATTTTAAGCCTTTTTATTATCATCATCATCATATCAGCCCGTTACCGCCAGCTGCAGGGCATAAGCCTCCTTTCTCTTGTGCCAATCTTTCCGGTCCTGCGTGATCTGTCCCCAGGTCTTTCCCACAACTCGCTGAATGTCGTCGGCCCATCGCATTATAGGTCGACCTCGTCTTCTTTTCCCTTGCCTTGGCCACCATTCTATTAAGGACCTACAGGCGTAGGCTTAGCCTTTTTACATCATTTTTAAATAGTGTATTGAGTTATGATAAAAGTCATAGAACAAATGTTGTTATTTATGAAATCAAATGAAATCTTTATTTGCTTTGAATAAGGTACATTCTGTTGGTAGTTGTAAATAGGACAATTCTCTTATTCAGCTATTACATTTTAGCATGCAAAATAACAGATCCGCATAATGATGCTAATTAATTAAACAATATGACTTTCATTAAATTATTTATCGCAATTACATTAAATATAAAATATTATTAATAATGTCAGAATAGTGAACGTTTTACAATGTTAGCTATCTAGTCTTGAGAGGTTCTTGATGCATTAGAAATAACCCTGTATAAATTTATTTTCATTCTGTGGTTATCTTCAATATTACATCAAGTCATACATACTTTTACAATATTCAGCAAATTTCATCTCACATATGAGGACCTGTTTCTTGAAGTTGGATGCATCACGAAGCCTCTCCACACACTGCTCACATATTGAGTAGCTCGCTTCAATCAATGGAGGATCTATCTGTAGATGTTATTGTGATTGATTCAATATTTTTAAGTAAAGAAACAAATAAAAAACATTTACTGACAACAAATATAGGTACATAGAATATATAAAGAATACATAAACATATAAAGCTGACTGCTTTATATCTTTAGGATTGTTTTGATATTTATTAACCATCTCACTAATAAATGAGTTATAAGGAAGGAATAGTTATTCAGTGTTTTGTCACTTTCTGACAACTACTGTCTTCTGAATGTCTGACGAAGATAAAACACTGAATAACTATTTCAACCTTATACCTCGTTCATGAGTAAGGGTGTAAGTGTGCAGGTATATGATGAAACAGATGAAATCTACTCAGAGTAGAACACTTTTTAATCGAAATAGAAGGTATTGAAATTATTGTAACTGTGATTTTATACAGAGGCTAATTCTTGTTTCAATTCCAAAAACTTGTGGATGGGCGAAAATTATTATATAGTTAAAATAATGATTACCTCAATTTGTAGGCATTAACAAGGTATTTATATTTGGAAAAACTGAGGTTCAAATAAATCTTTTACTCAGTTTAGCAACAACCATATTTTTTAGCAACAACCATAGCATATTTTTCAAGTTGTTAGCAATTTATAAATCTATTAACGATGACCGAATATAGAAAGCATTTTGCTTCTTTTGATTGATGACTCTCGCTTTATCAGCAAATAATTCGTGTATTAAATGATAATTAGTATTTCTTCTTTAATAATATTTTATTTCATATATTGTTTTCGATTTGTATCTTTTATAATTAAACAGCAAATATATACTCACATCTATATTCAATGTTTCCTTCAGAATTTCTGAATATATTTCGTATTGGTTTTCGTAAACATAAGGGACACGGAGACCTTTGAAGGAACCATCCCTATGACAACATCGACAGATCGTATTTAAATTTAATATTTCCGGGGTAGTCGACATGGTACTAAAATAATGGCGATTTTATTGAAATTCTCTGGTGGATTGTTTTTGCAAAAATTGAAAAATTAAAACCACAACAGAAGAAATCTCGACTTGATTGTTGTCAAATTGACGTTACACAAATTGTCAAATTGACAGTTCCAACTGGACCTGACTTTTTTTAGGGAACTAAGCACATACAGCCATATCTTCCGTAATAATATTTATTCAGTTGTTGCAGATACTGTGGTGTTACTTCGATGAGGTGGATTACCACGATAATTTCATCGTTTTTCACACAACTCGACATTTATTTCAATAATTCTCCACATTGCCCGTCAACAGACACTTATTACACATAACTGATGTAAAATAAACCAAAGACATAAACGAAACTAAGTTCTTTAGGCATATAAGGTGAAAAGGTTTCAAAAAATGTACCGGAATCCAACCCCTGCCAAGATAGACCCTACAAATTCGTGAGCTAGAAGATTATGTATCGTGCATCTCATCGAAGTAGCACATTTTTATGTTTTTATTTTACTATACCAAGAATAAAAGTCGGCGTATTTTCGATAATTTACTAAGAAAATCTTATAATTTCGGTATAAAAATACATTACAATCTATAGGTTAAATAGTTTTATTAATAATCTAAAGTGAAAAATAATATAAATAAATTATTATTCTATGTAAGTACACAATTTATAATACTGCGAAATAAAAAATATCACAACTAATACATAAATGCGAAAAACAAATTAGTCCTAACGAGAACGACATAGCATAAAGCATAAAATAAAATAACCAAAGCCCCTTGCTAGACCAACGAAATTTATATGAACTGTCAAAAATATCTAAAATACAGCCGCCTTTTTGAATTTTTTTTCGTAGTTCGACAGTTCATAACGATAAATAGGCTAGTTGACCCTTTATTATTGGGCCCCAAATGATACATTACTGTTAGCCATCAACATAAAAAAATATATATTATTTTTCAGGCTTTTATTACAAAAAAATTTAAATTATGATTTTGCTTAGCTGTCAAAAACGCCTTCGGCAATGATGGTCTATGAATTATCTGTGCCGTAAGGTCACGATTTTGGAAAACAATTCAATACGCATGCGTGACACGGACTGACACAGCCGACAGACATGCTTGATTGGTTGCGACTGGTGTTTGACGGAGTTCGACCATGCGTAGTAATTGTTTACATGAAGCATTACTTCACTAATTTCACGAACATGGCGGATAGCGTTTTGGTAGATGAAAAAAAAAATTAACATTAAACATGTTTAAATTGAATTTCTATACCAATCCCTTATTTGTATTTATTGAGCTTGGTATATTTCGGACCCTTGTACTGAATACTATGTGAATAAAACATTATTTTTATTACTTTTGATATGAGTCAACTAGCCTATTAATTTATGATACAGTTTTCTTAGATTACAGGCTGCTCACGTTCCATAAATCAAAACAATATCGGGGCAGTATGGGTGGGTATAAATCGACCCTAAAATCGGCTGCTACTCTACACACATAAAATCATAACGATTTTCCTACACACGAGGCGATCTAGGATTTAGACAGCTCCCCACCACTGCCCTCCCGAAATTGCCGCTGATTTAGTACTTGAGTAGACCCCTTTAAAAGAACTGTCATATGTTATCGAACTCCTCAATAAATAAATACTTCTTATCCTCTTCATTCATCTAAGATTACTAGCGACCGGCACCGGCTTCGCATAGGTTACCCTCGTTTCACCCACGTAGTTTCGTAAAATCCCTTAGCGGATGTCTACACCTTAGAAAACTACCTGTCAATTTCCAAGTATTTACGTGTTTTTGTTCCTAAGATTTCGTGATTGATCAGTGAATGGTTTTTTGCTTTTATATACAGGGTTATTTTCAATGAATCAACAACCTCTCAAGACTAGATTACTAACATCGTAAACAAAAACATTTGTTGTTCGAATTCTACCACAAATACATTAATTAAAAATGATTTTACAAGCTTATAATGTACTGTCGTGACATTAGTATGTCTATGTACCGTTCATACGAAAAGGCGACGCGCTATACGCACAGAGCTAAGAACATTCCGAAATTGAATTTTACTTATGTATGAAATTTAAATACAAATTATTATGTCGTAGTTCAAATGTTGTTATTTATGACATTAGCTATCTAGTGTTGGCAGGTTGTTGATTAATTAAAAATTACCCTGTATAAAGATAAAAGATCTTATTCTAAAGAAACTTAACAGTCATTTTTACCAGACGCACACCTGTGCCTTTTCAGACCGCTACTCTGAGTAAACTGACTATTACATAATTCACATGAAAACGGCCTTTCTCCAGAATGGATCCGCATATGTAACTTCAAATTCCCATTAATAGAAAACTGCTTATTGCATATGCTACAGCTGAACGGTCTCTCATCAGAATGTACGCGCATATGCTTGGATAGATTTCCTATTTGCTTGTTGCATATCTTGCATGTGTAGGGTTTTATACCAGTGTGTACCCGCATATGTCTCTTCAGCTGTCCAGTCTCCCTAAAACAGCGCTTGCACACCTCACAACTGAACGGTTTCTCCCCGGTATGCACTCGCATATGAATCTTCAAGTAACCGTTGTCAGAAAAAGGCTTCTTGCAAACCTCGCAAGAATAAGGTCGTTCTCCTGTATGTGTGCGTTCGTGGAGTTTGAAACTGGCCATTTGAGCGAATTGTCTGCTGCAGAAACTACACGAATAAGGTTTAATTCCTGTGTGCACTCTCATGTGGACTTTCAAAGTAGTGTATGCTGTGAAATCTTTCTTACACACTTCGCATGAAAAAGGCTTTTCTCCGGTATGCTGTCTTTCGTGTATAGCCAAGTAGCTTTTGCTTGAAAACTGTTTCTGGCAGACTCTACAAGAGTGCGGTTTCACTCCGGTATGAATGATTACGATGTGTCGTTTAAGATGCGTTCGTTGGGGGAACCGTCTTCCACATATATCGCACACATAAGGCCTATCTCCGGTGTGGGTTAACATATGGGACTTCAAGGTCTGATTGTGGACAAAAGATTTATTGCACACTTCGCAGGAGTACTTCCTCTCTCCTGTATGAGTTTTTAGGTGTTCTTTCAACCCTTTCTTCCTTAGAAACTCTTTGCCGCAATAGCTACACTTAAACTTTTGTTCTTCGAAATGGATTTTCACATGGGTTTTTAAAAGTCTCGGCTTTTCAAATGATTTATTACACATAGTACAGGTATATTGGTCTCCGTCCCCGTGAGAATCCTGTATATGTCTCGTCAAGTCTTTGTTATGAACAAATTTGTTGTTGCACAGTAAACATTGGTATGACTTTTCGCCACTGTGGATCCGCATGTGAACTTCTAGGGAACCGTTGTATGAAAACTTCTTTTGGCAGACATCGCATGAGAATTTTTTCGTGTTTGCTTTAGTTGGCTTGGGTTCTTCGTCTGTAAGTAGAAAGAAATTTTAACGAAATCGTACTTCAAATGATGAGCGAGAGGGAAGAAGATAAGAGAGGACGAGAGTTGATGAAACAAAAAAATAGTTATAAGGATCGTAGCAAGTGGAAAGAATAATGTCGTGATATATGGATCTGAATTTAGGGCAACGAAAGTGATGGATGAAAGAAAACTGCGCTCAGCAGAGATGCGAATGTTGCGATGGATGTGTGAAGACACAAGAATGGACAAGATCAGGAATGAGTTTGAAAGTAGCGCCAGTGATAGAAAAGATTAGGATATTGAGAAAAGTTTAATATGCGCCATTTCACCCTATATCCGGCCGGTCATACAAATACATACATACAATTACGCCTTATTCCCGCGGGAGTCAGCAGAGATTAAAGATCTCCTGCTACTACTACCTGATATGCTATGATGATGACACATCTTTCGCTTCCTCTACTCTCATTACTAACTTCGTACATGCCCTTCATCACTTTAATATAATTGCAGTACCTTCGCTGTAGTCAGGTGCAGCCCAATCATTGTTGTCACAATCATCTATCTCTTTATTTTTGGACCGGAAAGATGAAAGAGGTTGATCCTCAATATCAACGTCCGATTGGATAAAGATATCCATTGACGGCATTTTCTCTTCTGAAAACAAATTGAGATATACAATCCAGAAGGACCTCCTAATATCATTCATTTTACTAATTTACTTAAAATGTACATACATACATACAATCGCGCCTGTAATCCCCGAAGGGGTCGGCAGAGCCCAAGGAACACTGTGTTCCTGAAGACCACATTTAGCCATACAAAAATGCCATGCCATGTTAAAATGTATCTCTGATAAATCCCTTAAAACAATGTGCAGGTATCTTTGTATTATCGTGACCTAATATTTACGGTGCAAATTAAAACAGACCACTGAATATAGACATCTATTACATTATACAATTCAAAACTGTTGAGATATGTTTAAATTAAACGACAATGATTATTTTTCAACTTACCATCATTATATTTTACATCCTTAACATCATCTGCAAATACTATATCTTCTTTAGCACCTGTAAATCATTTAGAAGTTATATAGTTAGTTAGAAGTTATGTAATTCATTTCTATGCATTAATGGGATATAAACAGGCTATGTGGATACAAAGACAAACTACAACACTGGGCCTAGTATAGTACCTTGTGGGACACCAATTTTCTTTAAAAGACATTTACATATATTTTTGATTGATTTTGAACAATTTTAAAATTTAATAATAAAGCAAATTAAACAAATAAGGTTCAAATACAATAAAAAATCAATTAAACGAGTACACACCCAAAGACAATAGTATCAAAAGCTTGTTTGAAATCTGTGTTTCTAGATTTTAATCGAAAACGTATTAGAAAGTTCTTGAAGTCAAAGATTAATAGATTACTCACTATCAGAACCAAGAATTTGTATACATTTATTCACTAATGTGAAGTCTTAGTCATAACGAAAAAAAATAGGTAAAATCTGTATGCTTACCATAGGAAAAGCTTTCAGCTTCAACTTTGACATCCTTAAAAAATCTTCCAGGACCTGGAAATATGATAAAAAAAACTAAATATATGGGAAAAAAACTAAAGCAAAAGTGATAAGTACTCAATCAAATTACTTTTTTTATTATTGTTCTTAATCAATGTTTTTAATAAAAGTATGTCTTCTCAATACAAGGCCTCCTGGTAACTAGTGAACGGTTGGCATAGTTTTTGATGTTCACAAGTGTCTAAAGATACCTAGATTAAATAAATGGTTTGAGAAGTAATTGAAGAAGACATTTTGTTTTCACACTTTTATTAGGATAAGGACAGGAAGAACCCTCAGGCGATTCTCGCATTGAGCCGCACGACGGAGTGTTGTGTGGATGCATGTTCAAATGTACATGCAGATGAGTCGATTGCATCAATGCGTTGTGCTGCTCACTGTGGGTATCGCCTAAAAGTGTTGTTCTATGTAGAGAAATGTATGAGAATCTTCCCATTTGACAGTACAATCAGGGCACAGCATTTTCTCATACAAAGAACTATTTACATGCCTAAAATGGTCCCAGCATAGTCATGGCATACAGTAAGCTATCCACTTGAGGGTCAGCACGAACATTGGTTATTAACAAACAATAGATATTTCTATTATTACCAGCTTTCAGACCATTAAGAGGTCAACAAAAAAATTGCTTACTTCTTAAGCCATCTTTGTAAAGCTGTGTAAGCTTCTCTTCGCAAGCAATAACTTGCTGTTTGAAGAGCGAAGCGTCTCTCAGTCGAGGCTCACAGTCATTACAAATGCCATATCTCTCAATATCTTCCGTTGATGTTTGTGTTACCTGTAGAAAAAAAAATATAAAGAAAAGAATATTTATTTCAATGAAAATGTTTATTAATTTAAATGAAAGAGACATTGATTATTCAAAGACATAAGGGTTTTTTTTAAAGATCTTAATTTATTAGAGGAGGCCTATGTTCAAATTAATTGGTTTCTCTAAGCTGAAAGGATGATGACAGAACTAAAAAGAAAAGCAAAATAAAATACTATTTTTTCATTGCAATTACACTAATACCCTGTAATATTTTTACATTAATCGAAAATGTAATAAAACGTATTTATTGCTTTGGATTGAAATGAATAATATAATATCTTCACATTGTAATGTATTTATGCATGCGAACGGCTAGAGACCGTAAAATTGTGAATAAAGCTTATGCCGAGATAAGTTTTTCGAATATATCACAAAGAAAAGAAAAATAATTCAAAAACATAATAAATTAAGGCTATTATTATCAATGTCAATGTACACATTATTTGTGTTTTACATTTATTATTGGTTACATGAAATAGTTACAAAAGTACTTACATTCACGTCAAATGTGTCACGAAGCATAACAGAAAACACTTCCTCAATTCCATTGTAAAAGTATGAAGAAAGAAGATTTTTAAATACACCTTTAGCGTGGCAGCAACGACATAAAGTACTTGTAGACATATTTATTAGTTATTTAATTCTGAAACTTAAATTTTTTTCAACTCGACGGCGACATTATTTTGTTTTGACTTTTGGAGTCACAGATTAGAGAGATATGTCTAAAGATATGTCCACAGATTACAAGGGAACGAAGCCCATACAGCCAAGTCTTCGGTATAATATATATTTCTGCATTATTTGTATTGAAATGCAAGTATAATACATTTCAATGAGTCTTGGGAGAGTTTGGCGTCAAATGATCGATGGCAAACACTGGTGTTACTTGTGGTGTTACTTCGATGAGGTGGATTACCACGATAAAAATCCCATCGTTTTTCACACCACTTGACGATTATTTCAATGATCCTCCATATTGCTCATCATTATTGAGACTTACTACACAAAACCACACTGATTTTACGCAACAAGAGCAACTCTGAAACAATATTAAAATCACTGAAATAAAAATCCCGTCCGCCATAGTTGAATGGCGCCAAAAACTCCCTTATTTGCTTGTTGTTGTAAAATTCACCAGGGAAGGCAAATGCAACAAAGCCCATACAGCCAAAGATTCGGTGTGTCTTGGGGGGAGTTTGGCGTTCAACAACCGATGTCAGACGCTGTGATGTTACTTCGATGAGGTGGATTACCACAGTAAAGATCTAATAAATATAATAATCAAGCCTAGAGCTATATTTCGCTAAAATACAATCATTTAATATGTGATTATTGACTCACCTGTGAAATGATAAGGTACATCCAGGATACCACTCACTTACACAACATAAAACAACGCACGTCATCACCAGTTTTATATTTTTACTACCATGTTATGTGTAATTTCTTCCATTGAAAGTTTGAATGGGTCATGGGTTTACAGTAGGATGTGACAGGATATATTAGATTATAAATTGTGAATGGGACTGGAAAAGTAATAATATTTCTAGTTACAGCATCTCTTAAAATTAAGTTATTTGTATGTTTAGGAGTAGGCAATAATTTATTAAACTTGGTATAAAACAAGTGAAATCTAGTTGATTATGGGACAAAGCAATACTATGTTATTGAAGGAATAACTTTATATATAAAGACAACAATTGGTAGTCATGGAGTAGCTTCTTGTAATGTGGTTTAGATAACAATCACAGGTGAGATCACCCATGTAAAAAGGGATATTTTTGTGGATAAGGCTATTTACATGCAAGAAATTGCACTGCACACTAACACCCAATGCAATGCAATGTTGCAATGTTATAAGCAACAAGTTAGAGGACTCAGTAACAGAAATTATGTATTAAATTCCAAAATCATAATATTCACAAATCAAATTTATTACTAACACAGTACATAAATCACTTTCTTAAATGTAACAGAACATAATTAAGTGGTTGTTTTGTGAAATGTTATGTCATAATGTATGCAATCAAATTAATCGCTTAACATATTTGGTGGATTTTTGTATTATTCATTTCCTCCTTAACTAAACTATAACTATATCACAGCCATCGCTTCACCAATGTTTCAAGATCTAAACTTCTAATGACTTGTGAACTTTTTCATGATATTTTAAGCAGGGACTTCTCAGATACAGTCTTCCACAAACTACGCATTTATGTTTAAAGTTAACATGTCGTGTTATGTGCTGCATTAATGCGAACCTATTGATGTAGGTCTTTTTACAACTCTCACACACGAATTTCCTATTATCTTTCGTAAAATTAAAATGTGCTACGAACGATGAGAGATTCCGGAACGGTTCTCCGCATATACAACGTATTATTGACATTGTTTACAATTTATAGTTATTTCTAGCGCAGGACTTCCTTTTTGTTAACTAGAGCTAGTGCTTTCCAAATTTTCCAATAGCTCTAAATCTGAAAAGAAAGGCCTGTTAGAAAAGACGCAGTAAAAGTCAACGGAATTCTGTACAAAAGACAAATATTATCCTTCCGCCACTTACTATCAATTCCATTTTGTTGTAATATAATACATACCATTCGGGGCAGAAACTACGATTTTATTAACTAGGTGTAAAAATTTTAACGAAAGAAATAAAAACTCGCTCACTTTTCAAACTTGGGGAAAATTTTGCAGAGATGAATAAAGGCAAAGGAACTACAAGCACACGGAGCCAGAGAGCTATTTATAAAAATCTTTACGTTTTTTATTTCAATTGATTGCGAAAATTTATAAAATTATTATTATTAGGTAAATATATACATAAAAAATTAATTTAATGGCTTAGAAGTTTAAGACATAGGTAATGGAATCTAGGATTGATCATTGACCAAAGCGTGTGCGTTGTCCCAGCGGAAAAAGTTAACATTTCTTATTTTGATTTATACAGATTTTCAGTGTATGACATCGTGAATATGTGTATGATATGTAAAAATTTGTTTAAACAGCAATTAAGGAGTTATTATTCAAAAACTGATTCCGCTAGGACAACGTTGTCCCAGCGGAACTTTTTTTACATAATGGAAAAAAAAGAAAAAAAGTTTATTTAAAAATTTGTACATAACCTGAGGTAATTGTGTGTATATAAATAAAACTTGTGCGACATTAAACTGCGAAGATATTCAAGTTTCCGCTGTGACAACGTTTTGCCATGTGCTAGATTTCATAGAAATCACTTTTATGCAGAGCTGTCGATTTTTCTGAACATTGTTTAGAATTTGTTTATTATGTCTGTCTAAACAGCTTTTCGAAAAAACACATCGTTCAGAAGATATAAATATAAACGTAAAAGAAGGTTATTAGGACCTAGCACCTAAAGTATGCATTCTAGAGTATATTTTATAACGTTTATACATATCTTGGAAGAATCTTTAACATTGTGCCGAGTACCATTGATGAACTCTTAGTAATTATTGCGCTATACGATAAATTTGCCAGGCTGGATAACAGTTTTTTATGCAGTCGATTTTTTAGCAAATGCATTATGAGACTAATTTCAATAATTTGTTTATACTTTCAACTATTCACGTGTAAAATTTCGTCTAATTAGACTCAATAATTTAGGAAATACAGTGAAATACCTAACAACCTCCAAGTCCGTACATAACCCGACCAAATTCAGGTGGCTATGAAAAAGCGACCTTGCGATATATTTGAGTGGCATTCTAAAATTTACAGCATAATACCCAGATATGAATAGGTACAGGTGGTCACACAATTTTCTGATAAAGTTTAATATTTTTTTTCATCAGCTCACAGCACTTAAAAAAATATTTTTTAAAGAAGTTTTTTATGAAGGAAGAAACTTAGTTTAAGTAAATTGCGTATGAGTAGTGGACCAACCAATTAATATATTTAGATAATAATGATAGGTAAAAATTTATGATTTATTACTCGAAAGGATAATATAAATCATAATACGAAACAGAGAGGCCATCAGTTCTGGTTAATTAGATGAAAAGTTATATCGAATATATACTGGGGTATTTAACATCTGCATGATACTAATCGTTGCGGCATTTGGATTTTTTTAATAGTTTCGAGATCAAATTGTAGGGTACCTAATCTCAAGATTTTAGTTTATGTGTTGTTGGGCGAATCTATCCAAATAGGTTTTTACCTCCTTAGGGCTACTTGCATAAAAGTTTAAACCTAGTTTAAATCTCGATTTTGTAAATATTTGACATTTCAGCCAAATGAGAATTTTACATTATGGCTTTAAATTGAGCATACATGATAGAAGGCTCTACTTTAAGTACCTACTTAAATTTTTATTCTGTATTCCATTACAAAACAACCTAAGTCAATTATTATTAATGCGTGATTTTGTGATCCATGGTTGTGACTCTGTCTACCCAGGGTGGATATAGGATCAAATAAATAAACATATACGTTGTCCAACTCTGATAGACTTTAAGTGAAGGAATTGCTGTATAAATATCGACAAGCGTCTGTCCTCGAAGGATTAAGCAGAGAATTGGTTATAATATTGTTATTTATCCAATGTATCCTGAGTTAGGTAAAGATTTATAATTATTAAATACCTAATTATTGCAACAAATATTGTCAATGTATAAAGTTTTTGGAGTCATGTGTTAAGAAATGTGATGAAGTTTTTAATTTCCGGGAAATAGATGCTAATACTGTAATAAAAGCGTACAAATCACTTAATATGAAAAAAACAGAAGACCTGTGGGGACTTTCTGTCATAATTATTAACTCTATAATACATGTTATAGCGTCACTCTTGTCCCTTATATTTTATAACTGCATTGATGAGGGAGATTTTCCAAATTTAATGAAATTTAGTAAAATCTTACCACTCTATAAAACAGGAAGCAGGAGTGACCCAACAAACTTTCGACCTATTTCGATTTTGCCATCCCTTAGTAAAATATTTGAGAAAATTATGCTTAATCAGCTATTGGCTCACTTTACAGTAAACAATTTATTTCATAATTCACAGTTTGGATTCACTAAAGGTAGAAATACTACAGATGCTGGAATGGCGTTAATGAAACATGTCTTTGATGAGTAAAAAAGATGCTGCAGGGATCTTCTGTGACTTGTCCAAAGCCTTTGATTGTGTTGACCATAAAACTCTTAAATCTAAACTAAAACATTATGGTGTTTCTATAAATCCACTAAAATTAATAGAATCATATTTGAGCGACAGAAATCAAACCGTTGTTATAAATAAAGCCAGGTCTTCAGGGACCCCGATGATCAACATCGGCGTACCTCAAGGATCAATATTAGGACCTCTGTTATTTTTTACACATAAATGACCTAGCCTACTTTACTAATGATTTATGTAAAACGGTACTATTTACAGATGATACTTCATTAATATTTGATATTAATAGAAATGATAACAATTATAACGATGTCAATAGCACCGTTAGTAAAGTGATCAGTTGGTTGAATAATAACAACTTATGTTTAAACGCGAAAAAAACAAAATGTATTAAATTTTCATTACCCAATGTAAGACAAGTAGATACAATTATAAAAATTAATGATCAAGTGTTGGAATGTGTTGAATCCACATTATTTCTAGGCATTACAATAGACTCACGCCTACAGTGGAATCCACACATACTGACCTTATCAGAAAGACTTAGCTCCGCTGCCTTTGCAGTAAAAAAAATCAGACTTGTCTGATGTTGAAACGGCAAGACTTGTCTACTTTAGTTATTTTCATAGTGTAATATCGTATGACTTGTTGCTATGTGGGTCAGCAGCTGATATTGCGAAAATTTTTATTTTACAAAAACGAGCAGTACGGGCTATTTACAAACTTAAGCCACGAGACTCACTCAGAGAGTTATCAAGGAAATTGATATATTAATTGTTGCCTCCCAATACATCTATGAAAATATTATATAAGTTTATAAACATAACCACACATTTAAGAAAAATAATGAATGACATAATTTAAATACTAGAAGCAAAAATAAACTTGCTGTGCCTGTGTTCAGACTGCGTAAAACAAATCGCTCATTTATAACACAACTGCCTTTTCATAAATTTAAGCCTTATATTAAAAAAACTTTAATGAAAAAAGGCTATTATGAAATCCAAGATTATCTAGAGGATAAAATAGTGTGGAAATAGTTATTTGCTATCGTTTGTCATCATAGAGGCATGTTATTTTGATGGATTAATGGAAATTATGTAAAACATTCAATAATGACAATAATTATATGATTGGCTATTTAAAAAAAAGTGGCTCATGAGTTTCTTGCCGGGTTCTTCTCATGAAAAGCCTTACTCTCGGAATGCGGCCGCTTGAATCAATTATAACCACAGTCAATACTCTGTGGTTGTACTTGCCGCAAGCGCTCGTGGTTATCAACCTTAATTAAGAAATATACTTTTTATTTAAATATATAATTTTATTCAATTTATAAACTGTAAAATATTGAGGTTTTTAAGTGCTATGTTTGGCCTATGAAATAAAGTTATTTTTGTTTGTTTGTTTGCTTTTTATTCCTACTAAAACAGGCAAATATTTATTATATCCTATCAGGTAAATTTATATTATATACATATGTAATCACCAGGACTGTCCACCGGAAGGGGGCAGAGTTGGGGTCGACGCCAGGAATATACCCAACCCAATTTTAGAGATTTTATCATTAAAGTTCAAAATAAAGAAACATCGAATTTGTTGTCAATTATCTATGTAATAATTTTTTATTAAAATGTCTTTCCTAAGCTAATGATTTATTTATAAGTACCTACTTTATTATTAATAATTATTTTGACTCACATAAATTCAGTTGTTTTTTTAACACTTTTGCACACAACTGTACAAATAACAAAAACATAATACGGTATATTTTAGAATGTCACTCAAATATATCGCAAGGTCGCTTTTTCATAGCCACCTGAATTTGGTCGGGTTATGTACGGACTTGGAGGTTGTTAGGTATTTCACTGTATTTCCTAAATTATTGAGTCTAATTAGACGAAATTTTACACGTGAATAGTTGAAAGTATAAACAAATTATTGAAATTAGTCTCATAATGCATTTGCTAAAAAATCCCATGCAATTAGACTGCATAAAAAACTGTTATCCAGCCTGGCAAATTTATCGTATAGCGCATTAATTACTAAGAGTTCATCAATGGTACTCGGCACAATGTTAAAGATTCTTCCAAGATATGTATAAACGTTATAAAATATACTCTAGAATCTCAGAGTAAACAGAACTGGAGTAGCCATTAGTCAATATCTCAAACATTTTTTTCTGCCATTTCTTGCGGGGGGTGAGGTTACCACTACACTCAAAGCCAGCACAACGCACAACGTTTTTACAAATGCACACATGCATAATCCGACACACAAATTTAAATTTCACGCACACACACGCTTAAAATAGTCACGTGGGGTGTGCGTTTTGACAACGTCACAGCCGCACTCCCCACGAGACTAGCGCTCGAAATTTGAAATCGTAGAATTCTAAAACAAGAAATAATGAAGTAAATAATCATGAAATCTTAAAAATTATAATTACAAATAAAAGGTGACACCATCTTTTAGCATACTCGATGTTTTCTATTTATTTTTACAACAAAAAACAGCACAGGCAGGCATTTTTGCGGGAGCTCTGTTCGCCGCAACGTTTACAATGTTATGGCTGTCAAAATGGCGGCTCAACTAGTTTTATTAAACGTGCAAGCATCCGATGCTTGTACTTTGGCAGAGGGGAATGTTAGACAAAGGCTACTCCAGTTCTGTTTACTCTGAGTCTAGAATGCATACTTTAGGTGCTAGGTCCTAATAACCTTCTTTTACGTTTATATTTATATCTTCTGAACGATGTGTTTTTTCGAAAAGCTGTTTAGACAGACATAATAAACAAATTCTAAACAATGTTCAGAAAAATCGACAGCTCTGCATAAAAGTGATTTCTATGAAATCTAGCACATGGCAAAACGTTGTCACAGCGGAAACTTGAATATCTTCGCAGTTTAATGTCGCACAAGTTTTATTTATATACACACAATTACCTCAGGTTATGTACAAATTTTTAAATAAACTTTTTTTCTTTTTTTTTTTTTTTGTAAAATTCTCCCGTAGGGAAGGCAAAGGGAACGAAGCCCATACAGCCATGTCTGCAATATATATATCTTCAGTAGTTTGCATTGAAATGCTAGTGTAATGCATTTCAATGCATCTTGGGAGAGTTTGGCGTCAAACGATCGATGGCAGACACTGTGGTGCTACTTGGATGAGGTGGATTACCACGATAAAAAACTCATCACTTTTCACACCACTTGACGTTTATTTCGATAATCCTCCACATTGCACATCATCACAGACACTTATTACACAAAACTACACTGATTTTACGTAACAATATCCACTCCGAACAATATTACAATCATCGAAATAAAAATCACGTCCGCCATAGTTGAATGCCGCCAAAAACTCCCCTTTTTTCTTTTTTTTCCATTATGTAAAAAAAGTTCCGCTGGGACAACGTTGTCCTAGCGGAATCAGTTTTTGAATAATAACTCCTTAATTGCTGTTTAAACAAATTTTTACATATCATACACATTTTCACGATGTCATACACTGAAAATCTGTATAAATCAAAATAAGAAATTTTAACTTTTTCCGCTGGGACAACGCACACGACCAAAGCTAAAAGCTTTTTTGGTATGGAATTGTTTGTTTTTAATATCACATTTCTTTTGCAAAAAATATTGCTTGATAATACCTTGATAAAACGGTGTAAAACGGTGTAAAACAATTTTTGTCAACGTCAATGTTATGTCACTCATGTCACTGTGTGGCTTAAAAATGGCACTTGTCATATGTTTGAGCGCGCAGCTGCTGAAATCGATAATTGAAAATAATCTATTCTAATGAAAACAAAATGCCTGAAACAATAATAGAAAGTGTCCTTACAGGAAAACTGGATAGCGTAGTGTTGCTCAAATGGTTGAATAGTGAAAATGCGGAGGTAGTTTATAACCTACAAATTGCGTACTTAATTGTTGTTGTGGTGGTTATTTTAATAGTTATTTTGTTTTAGGACACGCCTGAAGACAGTGTCTTGTATGGTTGCAACAGGAATGAGTTCGTAGCGTATTTTTTGTCGTATTTAAGAAGTCAAACCAACAAGTAAGTTTCTCTGTAGTAAACAAATCACACTGTCAATAAAAATTCTTTGTTTACAATTTACACAAGGCATTGAATATTGTATAAATTAAGTTCTATTACTAGAGCCTTCAGTGGAACAATTCGATCAAAATACAAATTATTTTCCAGCATTTATGGTAAATTTTATTTTCCTTTTTTTTGATTACTAGGTTTTTGTCTTCATTATCCTTTATTTTATGATTTAAGTTTTGCATTTAAACATGTATTTTATTTATACTGTTAATAGAAATTCTTCGAATGTTTTATTGTGGTAAAAAAAAAATTCAAAGGATATTTGCAGCTGGTACGGCAATAGGCTCCTGTTATATGGACTTAAAATGTGAATTTTTAACTTTAGTTTACTCCTTAAAGGAAATGGCCTATACTTAGGAATAATTGTAAAAACTGTAATTTTTTCTTCTCTCTTCTTCTCTTTTAGTTCTCTTATTACAGTATTTCCCCTATAAAGAAGTATTCCGCAGGCCACAACTTTTACAAGCATGTAAAGTTCATATGAAAACTGATTCAGTTTGGTGCTTATGCTGTCAACCTGTTGTTGCAGTTTATATGACTATCTATACACTGACCTACAAATTTGGTATTCTCTACTTCATGAATTTTTTGTCCATGGAAAACTATATCTGTCAGTAAAAAATATATTTCCATTTCTAAAAGTCATTACATTAGTTTGGTTGAAATTAATAATTAGATCATTACATTTTATCAATTTAATTACTATGTTGAAAGTTGTATACATGTTATGATATCAGATTTACATTTATTATTGAATACATTATGATATCTTCAGCATAAAATACCATATTTTGTTTTATTACTTTAGGGAGATCATTTATATAAATAATAAAAAATAAAGAACCTAATACACTTCCCTGTGGGACTCCTTCTGTAACATTGCAATACTCTGATTGGTATTTAATTTTTTATTTCGTTTTAAGACAACTTGTGTGCTTTGTTTTAATTTACGAATTGTAATGTAAATTCCTAAGGAAACGTCCTGCAAATATGCTGCAACGACCTGCATTTAGGTTGACATTGGTAAAGAAAAACGCGTTTCAAATGGCAATCCAGGTATTTAATTCAATGCCTGATGACTTAAGAGCTCTTGATGGCTCTCTATTTAATTCCAAACTCCATTCATGGCTCATGGAAAAGTCATTTTACTCGCTGACTGAATACTTCAGTAGACATACTATTATATAAATGGAAAAACTATTATTTTTAATTTTAATCCTAATTCAATTGTGTGTTAATAATATATATTTTATTTGACATCTTTAATGGTATAATGTTGCGTTTAATTACTTTTTAAATTGTTTTGAATGACACATGTTTGAATTAATTAATTGTATAACTTTTTATTATAATATTTGCACGCTTTGTAATTATAAAGCAAATTTTAGTGAAACTCTCTATAAATTATAATATCACAATATATGTACCTAAAATTATGCAAATAAAATTTCTGATTTCTGATTTCTGATTTATCAGGGAAATACACCAGATAAAATGTACAGGTTAGTAGCTATTATGTAGCTCAATACAGGAGAAATTAATGTCGAGACAAGTTTCACAATTCAAGTGTTTTCATCATCATAACCAGTACTATCTGTATTTTTTAATGTCTTTATTATTCAGTTCGGCTTCATTAATATTGAATGTAAGTAATTGGTATAACATTGATATTTAGGGCAATAATCATGCTTCAAACTTGCACTGCTACTGTTTGCAAAAAGGGTATTAAATACTTTTATAATACTATTAGGATTATCAACGCTAGCCCCATTTACGTTTATACTATTTATATGTATAGTCTTTTGGTATACCGTTTTCATTACTTTTATTATTGACCAAGTAGCATTTGAGGAATTTTAAGTCATAGTTAAATTTAGCTGCCCTCAAACATATATTGTAAGGAACTTCACTAAACAGGGCATTCGTGTTGCAGGGGATCTATCATTAATTCCACCTAAAACATGAGATAATCACTTGTGGTAAGAGAACTTACATTCGTAATAACCATTTTCCTATTTTTCAATTATCTAAAGGTAAAAGTTATTATTTAGCTATAGTGCTGAATATATTCACAGACAATGGTGATCATTTCCCACCAAAAGACCTAGCACGGGCCGGAGAGAAAATCTCCCCAGAGACTAAAATGCTCATTGCCTCTCGTTTCTCTCGCAATGAGTAAATTTTTTCTCTGGGGACTTTTTCTCCCCGTCCCATGCTAAGCCTACAGGTGAACCCTCTGTCCGTTTGCTCCATAGATTTAGTATTAAATTGCTACGCCAAAAAGATACATGAAGCATGGGAGCGAGAAATCCTAATCAAGTACAAACCGCCCGAGAGTAAAAGAGAAAGCAAATTAATGACAAATATGTTATGTTTCTGCGAGTACTAAAAAAAAATTGACATTTGACTTAAATTTTTTGTCTCCAAGCAGCTTATGTGTATCCTAGCAGCATATGTGCATCCTATACATCCTAAAAGTATGGTTGTAGCCATAGCAAGTAACCATAGCCTGTTTTTTTCAGCATTCTCCAAGCCAACAACACAGCGCTGCCACCGTTACACCAAACGCCAGAAAAAGTCCACACGCGAAGAAAACACAGACGTTCCATAAGCGATCCTACCAGCGATGACCGGAAAGACACGCTCACAGTCAAATCACAATCCCAACGAAGCCATGAGTCTCCCAGCAAAGACCGGAAGCGAACTGGAAGAAGAGTTAAGACCAAACTGTTCGCGGAGGATAAAAACTTGTCGGTTTCTTCAGATGAATCCAGATTGAGTCTTGGAATGGACAGAATAGCTTTATCAAGCACGCCAATGAAGAACGGAATTAAAATCTCAGATTTTCCCAACTTACCCAGCCCAGTTACTCCACAGAGAAGCTTTAAGGACCACGAACGCTGTGACACGCCTCGATTAAGTCATCGACATAGATCTCACGAAAAAAGTTGCTTGGGCGACTATTTGATTAACGCACAAAAGACGTCGTCAAAGAAAAAGTCAAGACACGCCTCTGATGATAGCGAAACGAAGATGGAACTGGATTTAAGTAACTCTGATATTTTTCCAGAAATTGGAGCAAGGAAATCGAGTTCCTTGAGATCTGAACGAAGGAGGATTAAGCCAACCAATATAGATAAGAATACATCGCAAAAAAGTCTGTCTTTAAATAGTTTTAGTTCTGACTGCTTTCAACAACCGTCCCCTTTGGCTTTAGAAGACAACGCATTGTTTAAACAGCAGAATTTACAACCTAAAGAATCCGCAAACTCTTTTGACGCTGAACGAAGCATGCTCAAACAGGAACGGCACAAACTGATGGAGAAATTCAACATTTTAAACACAACAGCATCTCCTAAACCCATCACGCCACAAATAAAGATAACTCAAAAGGAATCATTCGAAAAGGTCCAGAGTGTCGTCAAAACTGACCCGAACAAAATACTTTTTAAAGATAAACTGGACTTTTTGGTCGACATCTACGAGGTTTTATTGAACACGAACTTAATTTTAAGTGTGAACATGGAGATATACTTTTTAATATCAATTCTATTATCCAGCCAGTTTGAAGACGATTATGCTAGTGTTGAATCGAGATTGCAAGAGGATGATTTAAATTTTTTATTAAAATCCGTGCATAATTGCACTTATTTTGCTGTTAAATCACTTTGGAATCTACGCGTGGTGTTGGAAGTGATTTTGGATAAGAACTCTTTGAAGATTCTTGGAGAAAATAAGAAAGTTCGGTCCTTTTGCCCGGATTTGGCGAAGTTTCTTTTAAATTCGTACGGATTGAAGTGTGAGTTAGGAAGTAGCCAAGAAAAGAAAATAAATCCGATAAGATCTAATGGTGTCATTTGCTTCAACCATGAGACTGATAATGTAGACAATTTCCCTTCTGTGCTAAGTTTCCAGAACTTCAAGAAACAGAGGGATATGTTCTATGAAATTGTAAGGTATGTGGTAGCGGTTTTTACATACATAAAATTTTGTCGTACACACAATACACTAGGTTACAGTTATGAGAATATTAGTTTTATAAGATCGCGGACTTTTTTTCTATACATTACCAATGCCTCTATCGGCTATTTTAATGAATCAACAACCTTCCAAGACTAGATAGCCAACATTGTGAATAACAATATTTGTTCTAAGAGTTTTACCTTATCTCAATACACTAATTAAAAATGATTTTACAAGTTTATAATTTTCTGTCGTGTCGTGACATTAGTATTTCAATGTTCCGTTCATACGAAAAGGTGCCACGCGCCACGCTCGCGCGCGATGCGCACAGAGCTAAGACCTTTCAGAAATTGATATTTATTTTTGTACGAAAATTAAATATGTCCTATTAAAAAAGTCGTCTTTCGTATTTTACTATCAAAACTTAAACTACTGAGGTGTGACGTCACGCAGATGGCACTGGTCGAGCGAGGCGGCGGGCTGGGCGCGCGGGGGGCTGCGCGCGCGCGTCAAGTCGCTGCTGAGCGGCGGCGGCGCGCCCGCCAACTGCGCGCACCTCGCTGCTCTGTTCACGCAGCACATGCTGGCCGAGTGCTTGCCGGCCAACACGCAGGTAGGTGTGACGTCACGTCAAGTCGCTGCTGAGCGGCGGCGGCGCGCCCGCCAACTGCGCGCACCTCGCTGCTCTGTTCACGCAGCACATGCTGGCCGAGTGCTTGCCGGCCAACACGCAGGTAGGTGTGACGTCACGTCAAGGCGCTGCTGAGCGGCGGCGGCGCGCCCGCCAACTGCGCGCACCTCGCTGCTCTGTTCACGCAGCACATGCTGGCCGAGTGCTTGCCGGCCAACACGCAGGTAGGTGTGACGTCACGTCAAGTCGCTGCTGAGCGGCGGCGGCGCGCCCGCCAACTGCGCGCACCTCGCTGCTCTGTTCACGCAGCACATGCTGGCCGAGTGCTTGCCGGCCAACACGCAGGTAGGTGTGACGTCACGTCAAGTCGCTGCTGAGCGGCGGCGGCGCGCCCGCCAACTGCGCGCACCTCGCTGCTCTGTTCACGCAGCACATGCTGGCCGAGTGCTTGCCGGCCAACACGCAGGTAGGTGTGACGTCACGTCAAGTCGCTGCTGAGCGGCGGCGGCGCGCCCGCCAACTGCGCGCACCTCGCTGCTCTGTTCACGCCGCACATGCTGGCCGAGTGCTTGCCGGCCAACACGCAGGTAGGTGTGACGTCACGTCAAGGCGCTGCTGAGCGGCGGCGGCGCGCCCGCCAACTGCGCGCACCTCGCTGCTCTGTTCACGCAGCACATGCTGGCCGAGTGCTTGCCGGCCAACACGCAGGTAGGTGTGACGTCACGTCAAGTCGCTGCTGAGCGGCGGCGGCGCGCCCGCCAACTGCGCGCACCTCGCTGCTCTGTTCACGCAGCACATGCTGGCCGAGTGCTTGCCGGCCAACACGCAGGTAGGTGTGACGTCACGTCAAGGCGCTGCTGAGCGGCGGCGGCGCGCCCGCCAACTGCGCGCACCTCGCTGCTCTGTTCACGCAGCACATGCTGGCCGAGTGCTTGCCGGCCAACACGCAGGTAGGTGTGACGTCACGTCAAGTCGCTGCTGAGCGGCGGCGGCGCGCCCGCCAACTGCGCGCACCTCGCTGCTCTGTTCACGCAGCACATGCTGGCCGAGTGCTTGCCGGCCAACACGCAGGTAGGTGTGACGTCACGTCAAGTCGCTGCTGAGCGGCGGCGGCGCGCCCGCCAACTGCGCGCACCTCGCTGCTCTGTTCACGCAGCACATGCTGGCCGAGTGCTTGCCGGCCAACACGCAGGTAGGTGTGACGTCACGTCAAGGCGCTGCTGAGCGGCGGCGGCGCGCCCGCCAACTGCGCGCACCTCGCTGCTCTGTTCACGCAGCACATGCTGGCCGAGTGCTTGCCGGCCAACACGCAGGTAGGTGTGACGTCACGTCAAGTCGCTGCTGAGCGGCGGCGGCGCGCCCGCCAACTGCGCGCACCTCGCTGCTCTGTTCACGCAGCACATGCTGGCCGAGTGCTTGCCGGCCAACACGCAGGTAGGTGTGACGTCACGTCAAGTCGCTGCTGAGCGGCGGCGGCGCGCCCGCCAACTGCGCGCACCTCGCTGCTCTGTTCACGCAGCACATGCTGGCCGAGTGCTTGCCGGCCAACACGCAGGTAGGTGTGACGTCACGTCAAGGCGCTGCTGAGCGGCGGCGGCGCGCCCGCCAACTGCGCGCACCTCGCTGCTCTGTTCACGCAGCACATGCTGGCCGAGTGCTTGCCGGCCAACACGCAGGTAGGTGTGACGTCACGTCAAGTCGCTGCTGAGCGGCGGCGGCGCGCCCGCCAACTGCGCGCACCTCGCTGCTCTGTTCACGCAGCACATGCTGGCCGAGTGCTTGCCGGCCAACACGCAGGTAGGTGTGACGTCACGTCAAGTCGCTGCTGAGCGGCGGCGGCGCGCCCGCCAACTGCGCGCACCTCGCTGCTCTGTTCACGCAGCACATGCTGGCCGAGTGCTTGCCGGCCAACACGCAGGTAGGTGTGACGTCACGTCAAGTCGCTGCTGAGCGGCGGCGGCGCGCCCGCCAACTGCGCGCACCTCGCTGCTCTGTTCACGCAGCACATGCTGGCCGAGTGCTTGCCGGCCAACACGCAGGTAGGTGTGACGTCACGTCAAGGCGCTGCTGAGCGGCGGCGGCGCGCCCGCCAACTGCGCGCACCTCGCTGCTCTGTTCACGCAGCACATGCTGGCCGAGTGCTTGCCGGCCAACACGCAGGTAGGTGTGACGTCACGTCAAGTCGCTGCTGAGCGGCGGCGGCGCGCCCGCCAACTGCGCGCACCTCGCTGCTCTGTTCACGCAGCACATGCTGGCCGAGTGCTTGCCGGCCAACACGCAGGTAGGTGTGACGTCACGTCAAGGCGCTGCTGAGCGGCGGCGGCGCGCCCGCCAACTGCGCGCACCTCGCTGCTCTGTTCACGCAGCACATGCTGGCCGAGTGCTTGCCGGCCAACACGCAGGTAGGTGTGACGTCACGTCAAGTCGCTGCTGAGCGGCGGCGGCGCGCCCGCCAACTGCGCGCACCTCGCTGCTCTGTTCACGCAGCACATGCTGGCCGAGTGCTTGCCGGCCAACACGCAGGTAGGTGTGACGTCACGTCAAGTCGCTGCTGAGCGGCGGCGGCGCGCCCGCCAACTGCGCGCACCTCGCTGCTCTGTTCACGCAGCACATGCTGGCCGAGTGCTTGCCGGCCAACACGCAGGTAGGTGTGACGTCACGTCAAGGCGCTGCTGAGCGGCGGCGGCGCGCCCGCCAACTGCGCGCACCTCGCTGCTCTGTTCACGCAGCACATGCTGGCCGAGTGCTTGCCGGCCAACACGCAGGTAGGTGTGACGTCACGTCAAGTCGCTGCTGAGCGGCGGCGGCGCGCCCGCCAACTGCGCGCACCTCGCTGCTCTGTTCACGCAGCACATGCTGGCCGAGTGCTTGCCGGCCAACACGCAGGTAGGTGTGACGTCACGTCAAGTCGCTGCTGAGCGGCGGCGGCGCGCCCGCCAACTGCGCGCACCTCGCTGCTCTGTTCACGCAGCACATGCTGGCCGAGTGCTTGCCGGCCAACACGCAGGTAGGTGTGACGTCACGTCAAGGCGCTGCTGAGCGGCGGCGGCGCGCCCGCCAACTGCGCGCACCTCGCTGCTCTGTTCACGCAGCACATGCTGGCCGAGTGCTTGCCGGCCAACACGCAGGTAGGTGTGACGTCACGTCAAGTCGCTGCTGAGCGGCGGCGGCGCGCCCGCCAACTGCGCGCACCTCGCTGCTCTGTTCACGCAGCACATGCTGGCCGAGTGCTTGCCGGCCAACACGCAGGTAGGTGTGACGTCACGTCAAGTCGCTGCTGAGCGGCGGCGGCGCGCCCGCCAACTGCGCGCACCTCGCTGCTCTGTTCACGCAGCACATGCTGGCCGAGTGCTTGCCGGCCAACACGCAGGTAGGTGTGACGTCACGTCAAGTCGCTGCTGAGCGGCGGCGGCGCGCCCGCCAACTGCGCGCACCTCGCTGCTCTGTTCACGCAGCACATGCTGGCCGAGTGCTTGCCGGCCAACACGCAGGTAGGTGTGACGTCACGTCAAGGCGCTGCTGAGCGGCGGCGGCGCGCCCGCCAACTGCGCGCACCTCGCTGCTCTGTTCACGCAGCACATGCTGGCCGAGTGCTTGCCGGCCAACACGCAGGTAGGTGTGACGTCACGTCAAGGCGCTGCTGAGCGGCGGCGGCGCGCCCGCCAACTGCGCGCACCTCGCTGCTCTGTTCACGCAGCACATGCTGGCCGAGTGCTTGCCGGCCAACACGCAGGTAGGTGTGACGTCACGTCAAGTCGCTGCTGAGCGGCGGCGGCGCGCCCGCCAACTGCGCGCACCTCGCTGCTCTGTTCACGCAGCACATGCTGGCCGAGTGCTTGCCGGCCAACACGCAGGTAGGTGTGACGTCACGTCAAGTCGCTGCTGAGCGGCGGCGGCGCGCCCGCCAACTGCGCGCACCTCGCTGCTCTGTTCACGCAGCACATGCTGGCCGAGTGCTTGCCGGCCAACACGCAGGTAGGTGTGACGTCACGTCAAGGCGCTGCTGAGCGGCGGCGGCGCGCCCGCCAACTGCGCGCACCTCGCTGCTCTGTTCACGCAGCACATGCTGGCCGAGTGCTTGCCGGCCAACACGCAGGTAGGTGTGACGTCACGTCAAGTCGCTGCTGAGCGGCGGCGGCGCGCCCGCCAACTGCGCGCACCTCGCTGCTCTGTTCACGCAGCACATGCTGGCCGAGTGCTTGCCGGCCAACACGCAGGTAGGTGTGACGTCACGTCAAGTCGCTGCTGAGCGGCGGCGGCGCGCCCGCCAACTGCGCGCACCTCGCTGCTCTGTTCACGCAGCACATGCTGGCCGAGTGCTTGCCGGCCAACACGCAGGTAGGTGTGACGTCACGTCAAGTCGCTGCTGAGCGGCGGCGGCGCGCCCGCCAACTGCGCGCACCTCGCTGCTCTGTTCACGCAGCACATGCTGGCCGAGTGCTTGCCGGCCAACACGCAGGTAGGTGTGACGTCACGTCAAGTCGCTGCTGAGCGGCGGCGGCGCGCCCGCCAACTGCGCGCACCTCGCTGCTCTGTTCACGCAGCACATGCTGGCCGAGTGCTTGCCGGCCAACACGCAGGTAGGTGTGACGTCACGTCAAGTCGCTGCTGAGCGGCGGCGGCGCGCCCGCCAACTGCGCGCACCTCGCTGCTCTGTTCACGCAGCACATGCTGGCCGAGTGCTTGCCGGCCAACACGCAGGTAGGTGTGACGTCACGTCAAGTCGCTGCTGAGCGGCGGCGGCGCGCCCGCCAACTGCGCGCACCTCGCTGCTCTGTTCACGCAGCACATGCTGGCCGAGTGCTTGCCGGCCAACACGCAGGTAGGTGTGACGTCACGTCAAGTCGCTGCTGAGCGGCGGCGGCGCGCCCGCCAACTGCGCGCACCTCGCTGCTCTGTTCACGCAGCACATGCTGGCCGAGTGCTTGCCGGCCAACACGCAGGTAGGTGTGACGTCACGTCAAGTCGCTGCTGAGCGGCGGCGGCGCGCCCGCCAACTGCGCGCACCTCGCTGCTCTGTTCACGCAGCACATGCTGGCCGAGTGCTTGCCGGCCAACACGCAGGTAGGTGTGACGTCACGTCAAGTCGCTGCTGAGCGGCGGCGGCGCGCCCGCCAACTGCGCGCACCTCGCTGCTCTGTTCACGCAGCACATGCTGGCCGAGTGCTTGCCGGCCAACACGCAGGTAGGTGTGACGTGACGTCAAGTCGCTGCTGAGCGGCGGCGGCGCGCCCGCCAACTGCGCGCACCTCGCTGCTCTGTTCACGCAGCACATGCTGGCCGAGTGCTTGCCGGCCAACACGCAGGTAGGTACCGCTTCTCGTCATACATTTTTTGGTCCTTGTTACTACTCTTTTTCATCTGACCAGACCTAAGTTTTGTATGGCTAAATGTGGTCTTAAGGAACACAGTGCTCCTTGGACTCTGCCTTCCCCTTCGGGGATTACAGGCGTGATTGAATGTATGTATGTATTTTTGGGTCGTTCGGGTCTTTGACGTCACTGCGAACTATTGAGATCTATTGTGACCAGCCTCATGGGTACGTTCAATTTGACCCGACAGTAGCTCCATCGATATGGACACTGTCTAGAAAAGATGAGATGTTTATCACGCATACTCTAACAATTAGTGTTTTAAAAGCGGGTTGAAATTTGCAGCTTCCAGCGCTCGGGAAGAAACCACTTTCGCTCTCTTGCATATTTTCATTTTCCTCGTATTCGTAATGAAGAGCAAAATGTTTTTGTTATCTATGGTGGACGAGAGGGTCACTTTCATCCCTTGGGCAACAATGTACTATTACGACACTGCTCAGAATGTTATTATTAGGTGTGATGTTGATAAAGACTCGTCATTCTCTGTGCTGGTCACTTTTCTTTGACAACTACTAGATAAATAAATTCTGTTTACATATTATTAACCTACCAATTGGTGCTGTTCTTCCTAAACCTTTTGACCTTTTACATGAAAATTTTAAATTAAATGTTAACTAAACTTTTTTCACCTGAGATGAGTTCCGTGACAGCAAAACAGATATTTACGCTGCAAGTTAGTCAGAAAGAGTTGTCGAAATTTGTATGATTTTGCTAGTTAGCATCGAACATAATATCATAAATTAATTGTAGTTAAGTTACTTAATAATTTTCTGCATAATGTTTATAAACGGGCAAGAAACGATAAAGTGAGTGTTAAAACCTGTAGAGTAGGCAGACGTGTTCGGGGAAAGAGTTCGGGCGTGATGATATGTTATATTTTATGTTAACGTTAAGATAGAAATATTATCCAATGACATCTATGACTTCTCTTTTCTCTCACTCCGTTACAATGTGTCTTATTTCCTACCTATAAAATCCATATTACAATATAGTTCTTTTTTCAGTTCGATTCATTTATTAGTACATAAAATATGGCTATTACAATGATGTGATAAAAATTTATTATGTAGAGTCATGATTCACCATAATGCATATGAACATTATTAAAATCTTCCGTTCGTATATACGGATTGATCAATCCGAATGGGTCAGTATTGAGTAGTCTGGAACAATGACAGATAACGAGATCTTTTCCTAGGAACCTAGGAATTTAAATTAATTTTGGTATGGAGTATTACATATTTGGAATTATTGCTTATCTTCCACAGGAATCGAAGCTGAGTAAGCTACAACGTCGCCTGACTTGCCCCACAGCGTCAGAGAGTCATAGACTTCCAAACTTTTTGGCGAAAGAAATGTTTTACAAGTAAGTATTGAAAACCATCATGCATTTTCCATGAGGAAGGCCCGTGCTCAACAGTAGGACGTATATGTCTGAGGATGAATTGAAAGAAAAAAAAGGTCAAGTGGGTGTCGGGCTCGAGCGCGAAGGGTTCCATACCTTTAGCTATAAAAACGGTAAAAATCATATTGGTTGTATTTTCATCCTATTTTTAGTATTTATAGCTGTAATAAAACACGTCATCTGTGAAAATTTCTACTGTCCATCACGGTTCATGAGAAACAGTCTTATGATATCATATACATACATATAAATCACGACTTTTATCCCCTAAGGATTAGTCAGAGACTAGGCCAAAGCACTGCAGAAGCAGTTCACTGCCATAGTCCGCGCTTTACCAAGCAGTGACTTCACTAAGCGTGACAAGTGGTGAGCCCGTCGCCGCTATAAGGAAGACACGGGTTGGTAGTATTCTTTTAATGAGCCGCTACCACACGGCTTAGGATATCATTTATCTTTAATCTAGTATTCATATACATAAGCTGCTTAAATTGGTCTAGTTGTAATGTCAGAAAGTCAGAAATTCTTCGTGCAATTTTGGTATTCTATTTCCAGAGAATTCATAATGAACACGGAAAACGAGCCCTTCAGGATACATTTGAGGGACGCGCTTTGCTCAGAAATCACGGTCCTCGATTCAAGTCCCATCGCCACCGAAGACCGGGGGAACTGTGAGTAAATACCATTTTTTATCACTGCTATTCATAGGTTGGTAGTTTTAAAAGAGCGGGATGAAAGTAGTACTTTTCGTCCCTAGGGAGAAACATTCTCAAATGCTGCATTTTATAATAAAAAAACGCTAAGCCACTAACACCACAAAAACCAAAAAAATCGCAAAAAATTACAGATCAAAAACAATTATAATAACGGAAAATTTTCCGAAAACTAAAAATCAAACAAAAAAGGTAAGAAAATGATGAACAGCAATATAAACAAAAAAATCGTTCAAGCAGCACAAATACTTTTTTACATTTAGCCATGGAGCTAGTACCGCCATCTATATTACGCATCGACAAAACATTATAATAGTCACCTGTCGAAATTAAGAAAAGAAAGAAAAATTTACATATCATTACAAAATAAAAAAAAAAATCAATTTACATTAAATTTATTTGTGACGTAGAAAATTAATTTATTAAATTTATTTGTGACGAAAAGTACTGCTTTCTTCCCGCTTTTCGGGACCGAAGTTCTTTTGTATTTATTAAACAAAAAAAATCTTTTTTTTCCACGTTGAAAAATGTTTTTGACATTCTTGCATGCGCCAAGAGCCAAGACGCATTTAAACTGAATAAATGTTTGGTTTTATTTGATTAATTTAGATTTTTTTCCAGCCAATAATTCAGATACGTCTACAGAGTACCACAACCTAGCGAAGAAGTTGTGTCTTCTAGCGAAGTTCCTTGGTTTTCTAACTGCTCTGCCATATGTGTGTATACCAGAGTCGAGTAAAGGAATGGTGTATAAGGACATGTCGACTCTGTATTTGCCCCCGAAGGAGAAGGTGCTGGAGAATAACATCGCTTTAAGGAATTGTGTGAGTGGATTTTAACATTTGCAGAGACTTGTGAAGCTTTTTTATTGTTTTTCTTTAGTAGCTCAGACTGCAAAGATTCTGTATAGTGGTATTTAACATCTGTCCTGGCTGTTGGAATCTTGAATTATAGAGTGGTATGGATTTTATATAATGCCCAGTAACGGCTATAGGTTTGTCCTTATTACTCTTACGTGTGTATGTTACATACAAACATATTAGGGATTGCACCTTTCCACTTGCTAAGATTCTAACACACATCTTCGCTTCCTCTACTCTCATTACTGATGTCAATGGTCACCCAATACTAAGGTCACCCGCCCAAAGATAGACCATGGTGAATGTAGATTTGTTTCAATATCGAAATCCAAAGCGAAAAAAACCACCACATTCCTCAAAGTTCTTCAATTACATCAACCCAACTCATCGACTTGAAATATTCATAAAATGTTTCTCTATAGTAGGCCTGTGTCTGGCAGTGGGACTTGTATAAGCCAGAAAGGATTTCTCTGAATATTTGTCTCTCTTTTCAGATACAACCGTCAATAGACTTGAAACAAATGCTTTGGAATGCATACAAAAATTCCAGACTTATTATAACTGTACCTTGGATTGTACATTACTTATCAATGCTAGACTACACTGCCCTCCGAACAAATTACTATCAAGAAACACTAAGAACTCTCCACCATATATACGTTCATCGGTTAAAGTTAGACAGCACAAATTTGAAGAATATTACAGTGATATTTCTGAAGAGTGTGCTCGGTTGGTTGTTCGATCTACCCCATTATCCCCAAGAAGTGATAAGTGTAAACCAAAGTGTGTGTAGTGAAGTGAATATAGACTGTTATGAGGTGATCGATGAAGTTATTCTCTTTGATCTGTGTCCGTACCTCAGAGATGTAAATGTGTTACTGTCAACGTGTAAAGTGATCGAACAGAAGGACATGGGCAGCTTCAGGCATATTACCCCGGTGAGCTTGAGTCTGAATCCAGAAGACAGGATTAGGAATAAAGAGAAGGAATTGCAGGTATGTAAAACAATTTTTGTTAACTTTATTAATATTCCTACTTCTTCCTATACATTAGAGTCATGAACACCATTTATTTCTTTGGCATTTTTAATAGGTCTCTTTTAGTAGCTTACAATTTGATATAATCGGAAAATATATAAAGAAATATGTTATATTTTTTAAAATTATTTACATTGAATTTCTTGCATGTACCTGAGTCTCAAGTACTTTTTACAGTGTTATTTTTTAATCTTTTTACATTTGTTCACTATTCACCATCACTATTTTGTCTTCAAGGCGCGCCTAGAAGAAGAAATGCTCAAAAGCCAGCCGTCTTCCTCCCGAAGAGTGCTAGAGATGGTAACGGAGAGAGTGGCGGCGGCTACCGTCAGAGATTTGGCCAGACATCTCACAAATGCTAGAGATAGAGCCATGGCGGGTGTGGTAAAAGCGGTGAAAGAGAGGGGGAATATTACACAGGTAAGTAACAGGGTAATGGAAGACGAGAGATGGTAACTGCTATCCTGTTCCATGTAAACAAACTCAATATATTATTTGTTGATATATATGCGTGCAAACAAAGCTACCTTCCCCAGAGCAGGCCTTGGAGGGTGACCAAAAGTTTTTGATCTCGAACTCCTCCGTGCATCGGAAGGCACGTCAAGCCGTTGGTCCCGGTCGCTATTGCCATCGTTTCTACCCACCAACTCGTATTGGGCCAGCAACAGTGATGTTACGGCCTATACTCCTCATGTGTTTCTTCATGAGGAAGGCCTATGCCCAGCAGTGGGACGTATATAGGCTGAGGACGATGTTTGCATGTTTTCGCGTTTTTTCGTTCATCAAAATGTTCTGTTACTTTTTATTTACTACTTTTTGTTTTGAATTAGGATACATACATACAATTATCATCAAATATCTTTGCTTTTTCAGTCATCCCTGCTCCAGTCCCTCCAATCATTGTACAACGAGCAGCTGAACCAACTTCGTGTCACTGCCATAGAGTCTTCAAAAGCGACCATAAAGAAGAGAACTAGTTCTGCGCTATTAGCGTTGTTACCATCCGCGCCGGCGCCGCTTCTGGCGTTGGCTGTTAATAACTGTCTCAATAGGCTCAAGAAGTGGATTGATGATCATTGGAATAGCACTGGTAAGTCATCATCAGCCGTTATTAGTCCATTGCTTATGAAAAATATAATGACTGTCACTAAAATTACAAAATACGTTACAAATTTCTTTAAGGGTTTGACTAAGGCTTTTAACTGTGTATATCACATAGTACTAATAGGAACTTAGGCTTATTATTTGAAGGGAAATGTTATACCAGTCTTACTGAATAATTAGGCAGCTCAGTCCATTAAACAAATATTTAAAAAGGGATATTTAATACACTTTGTGTCATTTAAGTACTATGGTGTTTCTCAGGGTAGCATATTAAGCCCACTGTCGCTTACAATAATATTAATCAATCGTCGATATTTATTTGCATGGAAAGACTGTTTTTATTTGTCTAGTTACAAGTTTGTTGCCATAATAAAGTGATTATACGAGGGTATTATCCTCAAAAGTTATGCAAGTAGTCACGAATTGACGATTCTACAAAAACCCTATACGGGTACTTGTTGACGAGCACAATGAAAAAGATATTGCTTGGGCAACTATCTTTATTGAACTGTGATAAAATTGTGATAAAATGACATATAAAAAATACAGTTGTTTCGATATAAAAAAATATGAAGATGTCACTAGAATTTGGAGGTTTTATTTAGCCAAAAAGAAAGAAGCACTGCTTGTCGCTAACAGTACTAGATGGTGGGTAGAGATGTGAACACTTAAATTTAATTTTTAAATAAATAAAAATACCTTCTTCTTCAGCAATCCTCTGCAAAGACATAGAAGGAGAGATGAAGAACTACTTAGCTCTTGGAGACGCTCTTTGTTCTTCTCCAAAGCCGTCTGTCAATGTTGATATGGTTTTGGCGCCAACAGAAGAATTTGAAGCTCTCAATATCAGTCCTACCAACTGTATTATTAATTTGAAGGTTAGTGTGTCCTCCTTTGTTGTATTTTTTGGTGTAACATTTGTTTTAGATCTTACTTAAGTATGTTTTCAGCTGAATTAAGAAATTCTGGCGACAAATTGAACAATTTGTCAAGCTGACGTCACACATTTTTGCGATTCCATTGACGCTGTTGGTCTAGAATTAATCTATTGTGTTTACCATGACCACAGATCCAAAAACTCACCCTTAATTATTTTTTTGTCACCATTTCCTTACCTACTTACCTCATCATCTAATTGCAGGAACAAATATGTCTAATACTAGACGACGAAGAGCCAATGGACTTGCAGAGCATACTCCAATCGTGTGCAGGTTGTTGCTCTGCCAACAATGTGTTCAGTCGGCCACCGACGCAGAAAGCTATATTGCAGTTGAGTGTGGACTTGTGCGTTGTTTATGGTGAGTTTTAACTGCTGTCCTCAGCGTATATACATCCCACTGCTGGGCATAGGCCTTCCTCATTGAGAAACACATAAGGAGTAAGTCACGCTGGCCCAATGCGGGTTGGTGTATAGAAACGGTTGCAATAGCCGAGGCCAACTGCTTAACGTACCTTCCGAAGCACGCAGTTTGAGATCTAAAGTTTTGGTCACCCATCATGGCGCAGCAGACACATCTTTGCCAACTGTCATTGAAGCTATCACCTTTTTTACTGCTTCTTTCTTCTTTTCCTTTTTGTCACTGTTCAACTCTGACTTCAATTCGAATATCTCCCCCTTCTTTGTAGTTGTGAAATACTTTGAATCAGTCATCTTGGCGATGATAGACTAGTTAATGATGAATTTAGGAAATTTAATATGATATTAACTTATTTACTGCGCCCTTCAAGAGAATACGAAGAAAATAGATAAATCTAAACTGGACAAAATCTCTTTTTGACACGACGTCCCTGACTATGGTGAAGGTGGCTTTGTTTTCGATATCGAAAGCCAAAGGGTACTAGCCACTACGCCAGCTCCTAAAAATTTGTGTTGCCAACACATAATTTTATCATCAGCCTAAACAAGTATCCTCCTTCTGTCACCTTCCTACAAACACATGAGGAGTATGGGCCGTAATACCACCACTCAGGCCCAAAGCGGTGCGAAGGAGAGGTTGCAATAGCGACCGGGACCAACAATGAATGCAAAAAACTTGAATTTAAAATATATTTTTCTCATTTTCAGTCAGCAGAAAACCCCTAGAAGTCACAGACAGTTTTCTAGCAAGTCTACAAGCTATATGGAACATCTGCTGTCCAGACAGAAAGCGGAAGAAAGAAGAAGAACGCCGCCCATCGCCGGATATCCGGAACTTTAACGAAGACGACAGAGCTCCCACGCCATTGACAGACGACGAAGGAGCTAAAGTTCAAACAGCCACAAACGTCAAAATAGTCATAGACAAAAAAGAAGAGAAAAATAAACCTAGTGATGTGAATAGTGATAAAAATGAGTACTTAGAGTTTTTTGATAGGATTCTGTGTCCGAGGAATATAGTGTTGTTGAGTACTTCAAAGTGTAAGTTCAGTGATGTTTGGGAATCACTGGCTACTGTGTTAGTGTTTCTGCTGAAAAATGACTATTTAACAGAAGACTCTCTTACGGAGCAGTGTTTGGCTGTGTATAGACAGGATTGGCCACAGGTATGTTTATATGTTGTAGTGATAAAACTTTTTTTATGTTAACTCTCAGAACAGAAAATTTTTGTCGCCATCTTGAATATTTATTAATTGTATCATAATGTACATACAACAGGTCTTAACAGGTATGATAATAATAGGTTGGGGAAAAAGTTTCTTCGCATTTTTTAAGAAAATTCAAAACATTTTTTAATATAGTTTATTTACATTTAACTAAAGTATGTAGGTACCATTTGTTCGATAACTTTTTGCCATCTTGTAGGTAGGGACATGATCCCATTGCTATAGAAATTTTGGGACTTCTGGTCAAAATACCGCGACAAGAGGTTTTGGCAGTCCTCTCGTGATGTTAACCTGACACTGCCTAAAGAATTCTGAAGAGACCGAAACAGGTGGAAATCTGAAGGTGCAAGGTCAGGACTATACGGCGGATGAAAAAAAAAGTCAAAGTCAAAAAGTCAAGTAAAAAAAGTCTAGATTTTATTCTGACGATTATATTTTGCATGCTATTGACGAAGTAGCAAAACATGTGAACTAATGAATTTGCCTTTATACCACCTATTATACTGTGTTTTATGCAAATAAATGAAATAAAATGAAATGAATGAAATGATGCATTAACACCTCCCAGCCAAACTCTTAATTTTTGCTGAGTGGCTAAAGATGTGTGAGGTCTAGCGTTATCATGATGAAAAATCACACCCCTTCTGTTGATTAATTCCAGCCGCTTTCTCTCAACTTCTTGCCTTAATCTCATCAGTTGTTCGCAGTAGAGTTCAGGATCGATGGTCCTGCCTGGTGGTAACAGCTCATAATGAATAATGCCCTTCCAATCCCACCACACACACAGCATCACCTTGTTGCGAGTTAACCCGGGTTTCGCCACAGTCTGTGAAGCCTGACCGGCCTTTGACCACGACCTTTTTCGCACGTTCTTGTCGTACGTGATCCACTTTTCATCACCAGTTATCAGCTTCTTCAAAAATGGTTCGGTTTCATTACGTCGTAATAAAGAATCACAAATGAGTACACGGTTCATTAGGTTTCTTTCAGTGAGCTCGTGAGGTACCCAAATGTCGAGCATTTTGTGTACCCAGTTTTTTTCAAATGCGCCAAAACTGTTTTGTGGTCAATTCCCAGTTCTTCAGCTACGTCGTAACTACTGACATGCCGATCTTGCTCCACTTTTCGCGGCTTGCGTTGCATTTTTACCTTTTTTGTAGTAAAATTTTAAAATGTATCGAATTTCTTCATTAGATTCACTCATCTTGGCGGTACGAAAAACAAATGAAAATCACACATTTTTCCTAATTTTAATTTGGAATTATGTTCTTTAAAATTTAAACTTTCAATGATACCAAAACCAGCCAGATACAAATAGTATAGCCAAAGAGATTTTATTACAAGTTTATACATACTATAATGCGAAGACTTTTTTCCCAACCTAATATGAACCCTCTCGGGCACTGCTAAAATGACAAAAGAGATGAGAGGAGAATACTTTTCATTGATAATATTATTTTAACATTTATAATTGGTAGAACTAAACTCAATTTGCATTGATATGTATTATTTGTACATTCAAATTAGATTAGAATTCATTCAATAAACATCTTCAGTCATTCACACCTATCAACTAGCCCCATTTTAAGCAACTAATGCTGCTTGTGTTACGGATACTACATGACGGGTAAATATATTTAATAGATATATACATTTTAATACTCATTACTCATAATATATACTCTATATAAACATTCAAGATGAGAGAACAAATGCCTGTATTCATCACACAAAAATCTGCCCCCACCGGGGATCAAACCGAGAACCTCTCAAGATGGCGACGCCTTAAGACCGACGTACAGACCACTCGACCACGGAGGTCGTCGTTCATAGCGATAGATTATCAAAATAATGTTTCTGTGGTCGTGCTAGCCTTACAGAACATAGAATTTGTCGTCACAAATATATCCCTGAACGATTTAACAAACATTTTTCCTGATTATCCAAGCTTACTGTACTGTCGTAACATTTGTAAGTCTACGTTCCATTATATTCATACGAAAAGGCGACTCGCGCGCACAGAGCTAAGAACATTCAGACATAAAATTAAACTGATGTTTATTTTTGTTTGAAAGTAAGGCGATTCCGTTAGTAAGGAGGAGCTCGGTGGTGTAGTTGTACGCTTTGGCTTTCAATATCGAAACAAAGCAACCTACGCTATGGTCAGGACGTGGATGGGTGACCTAAACTTTGGATCTCAAGCTCTTCCGTGCTTCGTGCATGTTTAGCCGTTGGTCCATTATAAATGTTATTATTTGTTTCAGAATATATTAGAAAACCTCTCCAACTGCATGAAGTCTGTCTCTTCGAGGTGGAGTCGATCATCAACAGGCAAGTTCACTCTGTTCCTCGACTTCTTAGCCGAATACTGTGGTGATATCGATTATGAACCAATGGATTAAATCCAAATGACTTATTGACGTTGGGATTGAAGCTGAATGGATTTTACTGATAAATCAACGATTTAACGGAATTGAGTACAATGATTTGTATTATAAATTTTTTATTACATATATTACGTATATTTTATTGTATAAATGACTTGTATAAAGTGCATTTGCATATGTATACAGCGTGTTCTTTTTGATATTTCATAATTGTTTTTTGAATAACATAGCGTTGTGTTATTTAATAAATTGATAAACATACAAGTAAGTACCTACATATGAACTTGACTTGAGGGAGTATTCGTAACACTCAACTACTGGACAAAAAAAAATACAAATATACCTACATTTATTTTATAATTTCTCATGTAAGTGACTGCCATGTTTTTAATGAGAAATAAACGTTCTTTAAACCTAATTGCGGTACAATAAGACTATATAGTAGAATAAAAACGTAATTGAACGGAAAATTCTTAAATCATAACATCACGCCTCTATCCCCAAAGGGGTTGGCAGAGTACTGCACCCACATTTCGCCAGATATGTTAATTCCCCATGTGACAGGTGGCGAGCCTGTGCCATGCACCGGGCACAATGTGAGGCGAGCGATATTCACAGCGACCTCTTGAACGAGTAGTGCGTCTCGCAACTCTGCTATAGCTGTCTTTAATAAAATATATCCTTATAGTTATGGAATATCAAACTGAACATGCATATAGCAGCATGTACAATTTTTGCTCAATTTAAATACAAATTTATTAAATTACGCCGAGTGGGTGCTAAATTCCGACAAATATGCCGATTGGATTGAAACATTGTCAATTGGATTGAATGTGTTATGAATCTCGTGTTTTAAGGTTTTTTATGTTTTTGTCCACTGTAATTGTAAGAATTTTATCAAGTGTCACTATGACATTTGTCTTTGATCTTTGTCATTATGTTGTATGTCACATTAACAGGTTTTACTATGACATTTGTCTGTAAGGCATTTGTCATCATTATGACTTTCACCATGACGGGTTTTACTATGACATTCATCAACATTAAAATATCAATTTCACATTAGAGCACTACCTTTGAACTACTAAACGTTAGTCATTAGAATATAATGTGAAGCAGAAAACATTAAGAGAAAAGAGATAGCGCTAATAAAACGCTATCACAGCAATATGAGTAATGGAGATGGCATGCTGCCCCCTACTACTTAATTAATCTATAGGTATTTTCTCGTAAGATGATTTCTGTGACAGCTGTCAAACTCATGAATTTCGAGCGAGGCCGATTCTGTAAGGAAATTTTGCACATTTGCAATTTGTGCATTTATACTTTTCTACTCCATATAATTAGAGGAAGATAAATACACAATTTTGATTAGTTTAGTTTTTACATACAGAATCGGCCTCAGTATCTTGTTATTTACGTACAACTAAGTTTTCTGCTGTCATCGAATTCATTTTATGTGAATAGAGTATATTACATATTGCTGCCTTATATGACTGATTTTACTTCTGTTTTCATACGAAGGTATTTTTATTGCCTTTTCATTAAAATACAAGCTAGATACAAAATTAAGAAAGCATGATTCCTATTGTCAGTATAGCTCTTATGACAAGCTATGACAGTTGTCAATGTAATAATAAAACAAAAGGACAAAACTCAATTTATTTTATATATACAGAATGATTCGTCCAAATAGGTCAGTATGGAGAAGTCAGATATAATGAGGGGTAGCTAAATCTGTTCTTAAAATGCATGGCGTTGAATTTAGATTTAATAATAATAGCTTTTTTATTAGCGTTCGGAATCGAAACTAGGCAGAATGTCATAAAAAAATTGTTTTTCTTATGAACACATTTCAAGTATTCTCAAGGGTCGGAATTGTTATTTTAAATAAAGTTTTAGAACCGCTCCGAACTATTCTTTGTTGTGTTCTTTGGATTGCGTTCGTAACGTAAACGAAGTGGGAACGTTTTCAAAAACCGGTTTAATCCGCAGCCGCGGCCCAGCGCGGGTTTCGCCCGATGGTGACAAATGTGGACTATGGACACAAAAAAATAAATAAAAACTTTTTTAAAACGTTTTAGGAACGAAATCGAATTTTTTTTGTTCTTCTGAATCGTTTTTTATAACGTTCCGTAAGAATATATTGTAGGCCGATAACGTTTCAAATAATATATCAGTATCCGACCCCTGGGTATTCTAACGCCCGTATTTCAGAACTAAAGTCAAGCGCAGATCGTTAGAGAGAAATGGCGCTATTCCCTACATAATGCCGTCTCTTTCTAGCTGTGCTCAAACTGATCTGCGCTTGATATTGATTTGGGAATACGGGCCTAAATAATAATAATAAAATAATAATTAAAAACTCTCCATACTAACCCATTTTTTAATTGGACCATCCTGTAAATTTAAGCTTTTCATATGGATGAATATTTTTATGACGTGGTAATGGTAAGTCATGAAATAATACTAAGGGCTCCTTTAAGGAGACGTGGGGCGTCAAGCGGCGCGGTTGGATGCGCTTCCCGCGGCGCGGCGTGCGGCTTTATCGTTTATGGGGAGGCGGCGCGTCAAGCGGCATTGCATCCGCCGCATAGTACCTAGCGTTTTATACGTAACACTGTCTCTGACACAAAGGCAATCAATCCTTCTCGCTTGCCGCGGCATCACCCGCCGCTTCAGCCGCCGCGTCCGCCGCGGCATCGCTCGCCGCGTGTGACGCTGCAACTCAAACAAAAGCTTGCGAAAACGCGTCTCCTCGAACGCACGAATACCTCGCCGTATGTTTGTTTTTCTGGCGGCGCCTGACGCCCCGCGTCCTTAAACGAGCCCTAAGGTCTTTAGTAAATAATCAAAAAGGATTTTACCCATATATTCTCTTTGCGGGTTTTGACTCTGTTTTATTTATTTATCATTTGATCTCTAAGTGAAATATAATAAAATTTAGGCGTTTAGGACAAATAAATTATAAACAAAACACCAGAAAGGATGTCTTATTATATAATATTCGTTGTATATTTATTATATTATTATATATAAAATAGATATACTGTATATTGTAGTAAATAAACAAATCATATGTAATTAAATTATATTCGACAATCATTCTTCATATATTATTTAATACCCTTATCTTTTCGGAGTACCTACTAATTGTAAACCTATTGTAATATCTGTAACCACACTGAAAAGCAATAAAGTATTGAGTATTGAAAAAAAAAATTCTTTAGCTGGAAATTATAATACATAATACCGGGTGTCCCACGGCCATGCCACATGGAGGGAAAATATATTAAATATTGAAGGTAGGATGTTTTACTGAAAGAAGACATCATTAGATTTTTTATAATAAGTGGAACTGCATTCATGGATTTATTTTTAATCGCCTGCCTCTGCCGTGAATCGATCTCGCGAAATGTTAAACAAAGCACCTTTTTTTTATGATAACCGTCGAAAGGGTTAATCATAAGGATTATGTTTTCCTAAGGAACATAGTATCTTCAATGAAAGGAAGATCATGAAATTTAAAATTTTATTCAAATTTTCTTCATGATCTAACCCCTATGGATTTTTTTTGGGGTTATGTAAAAGATTAAGTTTACAAGAACCGATACAACAATGTGCAAGAGTTACAAAATGAACTCAGATGTATTATATTAAACATTCACCACGCAAAGATAAGTCAATCGACAGGCAGAGAAATGATTAAGAGTGAGAATTTGTATAATATACAACGGATCACGTCGCGTTTAGCAAGCAAAAAAAGCAAAATCAAAACCGTTTTATTTTTTGTGAAAATCGATCCACCGTTTATTTCCATCCTCTTGTACGGTACTGTAGCATGTTGATGTCCATGTATGACGTCATTCTTTTCAACAATAATTCTACCAAAGTCGGCGCGTGTATGGGGGTAGTACTTTTTGAATTGCAATGCCCTCTGTGTAAGAGGAACCATGGGCCTCTGTACTTGGCGGTTGTCGAGGTACCCGCCCACGGGGTTGCTAAAAACAGAAATATTCAGGGTTATTTTTAATGCATCAATAACCTCGCAAGACTAGGTAGCTATTATCATAAATAACAACATTTGTTCCACGACTTTTAATAATTTGACACATTTTACTTAAATAAATATCAATTTCTGGATGTTGCTAGCTCTGTGTGGTAGCGCGCGCGCGGGCGTCGTGTGTGTCACATTTTCCTATGAATTGAACATAGACTTTCTAATGGGAATTAATTAATTGGGCAGCCATTTGGGCAGGCGACCTCCGTGGTCGAGTGGTCTGTACGCTGGTGTCAAGGCGTCGCCATTTCGAGAGGTCCTGGGTTCGATCCCCAGTGGAGGCAAGTGTTTGGGTGATGAATTTTCAGACACTTGTTCTCCAGTCTTGGATGTTCATTATATATGTATAATATATATTCTGAATAATTATGTGTATTTATCTATTAAATATATTTGTCCGTCATCTAGTATCCGTAACACAAGCAGCATTTAGTTGCTTAAAATGGGATTAGTTGATAGGTGCGAATGTCTGAGGATATTTATATTTATTTAATTATTTGGTCAGCAAAAAATGGTCACCCGAAAAATCATTTGGACAGCAAACAAATATTATATGTTAACGGAAATGTTAAATGTAGGAAAAGGATCAATGAAAGATCAAGGATCAATTCGTAGGAAATATATACTGATAGATATTAGTTTAAGGTTATTTAAAAATGCCTTGTTGTGTGTTACTCGTAATTCGTGGAGTGGCATCAGCGGCATCAGCATTTTTCGGTTTGGATCTCCGTCTCAAAATTACTGTGACGTCACAGTAGACGTTAAAGAGTTGCCACGCTTGGTTTCAATACAAATCGTTATTCTTGCGTTATCTATGTAAATATTGTAAATGTTTATGTGGTTTTCTTTTTACCTATATAAAAAAAATATCTGTGGTTGCAAGCGTCCATAGGCTACGGTAACCGCTTGGTACCTGGTGGGCCGTACGGTCGTATGCTTGATTGTCACCTTACTAATTTAAAAAAAAACCCTTATTTACCTACTTCCTATATTATTTTCCTGCTCAGGCTATACTACCAACCCATCTCTTCCCTTGGGTGTCGTAAAAGGCGACTAGTGGACTTAGAACTGCATAACCATCCAGCTTTTAGCGGCGACGGGCTCACCACCTGTCACGCTGAGTGCAGTTACTGTTTGGTGAAGCGCGGACTATGGCATTGGACTGCTTTCGCGGTAGCTTTGCCTTATCTCTGACTAACCCTAAGGGGATATTTAGTCGTGATTAGTATGTCAGGCTATACTCACAAGTGCCGTGTTGGATGCAGTTTTCGTCGACCATTTCGCAAGCATCGAAAAAATCCCTCTGCTCATATTTCATTCCATCGTACCTCATTGCGCAGATATAGCCATAGCTACGGAGTAAGAACAAGTTAATTATGTTGCTACAGAAGAAAAACATGGTGCTATTCATCCCTCTCACACATAACGCCATCCCTTTCAAACTTTTTACACTTGAGGAGGTAGAACAAAGCGAGTGAGAGAATATCTCGGAGATGTGTATGTATATTAAAGTTGGAAGACGAATAACCCGGCTATTCTACATTGCCCACCTATAACCACCGTTGCCACCGTTTTTGTAAAAAGTTTTTGTCTAAGAATTTTCAGTACTTACTTCTCAAATAAGTCCGGACACGGATGCTGGCATACAAAGTTGACATACTGTGTGGTGGTGGCTGTGGGTATGAAAATTAATATACAGGCTTATTTTTAATCAAACCAAATCAAATTATTTATTGCATTCCTTATGTACATGAATACTTAATGAATCAACAGCAACTCAATCAGTCAATAAATAAATACATTAAAACGATTTTACAAGCTCATAATGTATAAAGCACTGCTGATGTACTAGAATATTGCTTCGAGTTTTCGGCACATAAATCTTTGGTCAAGATGACGTCACACATTCGGTGTTTCCATTGACGCCATTGGTCTAGATTTTAACCAAAGGTCGGAATCGTTATTTTAAATAACGTTTTTGGAACGTTTCTAACCGTTCTTTGTATTGTGTTCTTTGCATTGAGTTTGAAATGAAAACCAAATGGGAACGTTTTCAAATACCGTTTTAATAGGCGGGGCTTAAAAGCGCGGGTAGTGCGGCGAGTCACCGCCCGCCGCGGCGACAAATGATTTTATGGACACTAAGAAAAGTTTTTGTTAAAATAAAAAGGTTTTACGAACGAAATCTTTTTTTCTGTCCCTCATGAACGTTTTTAAAACGTTCCGTTAGAACATAAACGAAACTTAAAGTTCCTTAGGCATTTAAGCCGATCATTATTTGCCTGCCCTTTTCCCAATTTCATTTGGAGTCTGCGCAACGAGTCTTTCTCCTCCACTCTCCCCTATCACACGCCATATCAACATTCACTCCCATTCTAGCCATGTCCTCATTCACACAATCTATCCATCTTTTTTTACATATGACAGGTAAGCTCTTGGCCTTCATCTCACCTGATGGTAAGTGACGATAAGGCCGAAGATGGAAGCGAGCTTCACCTGTAATCCTCGACAACTGAGGAACTGGCTATCTTACCTCTGATTGCCGGAACACAACAATGCTTATAACATTGTTATTATGGCGACAGATTTAGGTAAGACGGTGGTAGCTAGCAAAGCGGGCTGAGAAGTCCTACCACCAACCAAACCGAGCAGAAAAACCCCTGCCCCCGTGAGGAATCGAACCCCGGACCTCCCGATCTACACCCGGTGGTGTCAACCACTAGTTAAATCTCATCTTCGGTCTTCCTCTTCCTGCATTACCATCCACTCTCATATTCATAACTCTTGTTATATGCTCATTCTCTCTTCTCAAAATATGTATTAAAGCTAATGCATTTAAGGCGTTTAAGCCGATAAAGTTTCAAAAATAAAACCGGTATCCGACCCCTGATTTTAACCATTGGGTTAACTATTATGAGGGATAAAAAAAAGGCTCTTACTCCTGTTAAGATCTGGTGTAGTAGGACTCTGTGTCTTTGTGGTGGTGGGGAATGTAGTGGATAAGCTGGGGTCCATAGTCGTCGGCGGCGGCGCGGGAGTACCAGGCATCGTCCGTTTCTTTCTTACAGGCCTCATCGTTCTGGACCACAAATAATTAGTTTCCTTATTCATCAACCTGAACCTGACCTGGACCTGCTCGGTGTCGTAGAGGTTAGTACGCTTTGGCTTACGATGTCGAGAAACAAAGCTACCTTCGCCATGGCCAGGCCTTGGATGGGTGAAAAGGTTTGTGTTCTCAAACTCCTCAAAAATTATGTAAAGTCGTTGGTCCCTGTCGCTTTTGCAACAGTTTCTACCTACCAACCCGCATTGGGCCAGCGTGGTGTTACGGCCCATACTCCGCATGTGTTTTTTTTTACATATTGGAGCCCAGAGCTTACCTGTCGTAAGAGAAATAAATATATGATGATGAAGTGCGAGTAGTCCATAGCGTTCCACTTCATCTAGCAAAAAAGTTAGACATTAGAAAAAAAACGTTACGAAATCGTTAATTTCCTTGTTCATCATGAACGTTTTTTATAACGTTCCTTATGAACACGCGCCGCTAACGTTTCAAAAAATATACCGGTATCCGACCCCTGAACATATATTATTATAAAGATGTTTATACTCGTATCATTACCACTTACCTATAGTATACATAGTCTCCTCCCGTCCAATAAGGCATATGTATTCTTTCCTCTTTAAAATTCGTTTTTAGACCAAATTTACCCAGTGATTGTAGAAACGCTGCATAATTTCTTCTGTTGTCTGGTGATCTTGAATTTGTATAAACAAATTATCATAGCTGTTAGCATGAACACCGCATTATGATTTATATCGCGTTTTTATCATGTTTAACTGTCAAAGTAGAACATGATGAAAACGTTTAAAGAAAGAAAGAATGCGTTTATTGGCTTGCATATAAATACAAATAAAATAGGCCAACTAGGCATCTGCCTCAGCGACCAACGTCACTGGCGCTGGTATTCTGGCAGGACCTATACTTAATAAAATAATTTAATATAAACCTTAATGTAATAACCAGTGATCGGAGTAGGTATATTGATTTTTACTAATTGCGTAGGAAAAAAGGTCCAGCCATTTCGGGATTAGTCCGTACAAATAGACAGACAGACAGAGAAACAAAAAAAAGTTTAAGCATTTTTTTCCTATGTACAGACACTCGACCTCAATTTTTTTTTTAATTTTTTTTTTTTGAAATTTCATAGTCACACTGTATATAAAAAACAACGCGAACAATTAATTGTTGTGTGAAAACTTCTTACGGGTGGGTGAATCGCTTTCCTTTTTCTCACGCATGCGGCTGCGACAGGTAGGTTTTTTCTCACTCTAACCCACACTAGCCGTGTTTCGACGGAAATTTTAATTTTATGTTTACATATAATAACGCCTGGATAACATAGCATATCATTACGCCTTTTTCCCGAAGTTAACTCCCGCAATTCGCCAAATATGTTACGTCCCCATGTAACAGGTGGCGAGCCTGTCGTTCGGCACCGGGCACAATTTATTTATTTAACAATTTATTGTACTCAAAATACAGAACAGGAGAACATTAAAAGACAAAAGTACAAAAGGTAGGGCAAAGGGTAGGGAAAAGGTAGGGTAGGGCGTAGGTAGGTAGGACAATGTAAGACGAGCAATATTCACAATGAACTGTACCTACATAAGTTTCATTCAAATTCAGTGGAACAGGCGATGGGATCGAACCCGCAATTCCCGCGGCCTCTCGAACGTGTAGTGCCTGGTTTTGGCTAATGTATTTACTATTAGGTGCAGCGCAGACGACGGACTATCCGTGACAGACTTTTTAGTATGTTAAAATAGAATATATTGAACTATATGCAATAGCGCACATGGCGTGCAAAATGTCCGCCGCACAGAAAATCCGTTGAAATCTGACAGACTACGCCGCACCGCCTCTGTAACTATATGCAGAAACCATATGACGTACGAAAAATCCGCGAAGGATCTTTTGCGCGCTACACAGACATGTTGTGTGCCGCAGACTCGATCGCACAAAAAGTAAGTCGTCTGCGTCGCACCTTATGGTTTAAAAGCAGACTCTGAAACGTTTTTCCGACAGTAATTTCTCCGAATAACTTTACACCGACAGAATCTTTTCTCTACAAACGTTTCGCCGACAACTTGAGTATGTTTTGTATTAAAACACTTGTAAATGAAAATAACAAATGAATAAATATCTTCAGACGTTCACACACCTATCAACTAGTCAGATTTTAAGGAACTAATGCTGCTCGCGTTACGGACACTAGATGACGGCTAAATGTAATTAATAGATAAATACATATAAACCTACATACATACATTTAATCACGACTGTTATCCCCTAAGGGTCAGTCAGAGACTAGGCAAAAGCACCGCAAAAGCAGTTCATCGCCATAGTCCGCGCTTCACCAAGCAGTGACTGCACTCAGCGTGACAGGTGGTGAGCCCGTCGCCGCTATAAGCTATTGGATTTTGTGCAGTTCTATATCCATTAGCCGCCTTTTACGGCACCCAAGGGAAGAGATGGGTTGCTAAACATGGTAGTTAAATACCTACGCGTTGTGCAAATCCTAGTACAGAATATCTAGTACCAGCATGTCACCAGGAAAGTTATGGATTTGAAATCGGATGGGCGTGTGGGGAGAGGAAGACCAAAGAAAAGATGGATGGATTGTGTGCATGATGATGTGATGAGGATGGGAGTGAGTGTTGACTTGACGAGTAATAGAGGAGAGTGGAAGAAGAAGACATGTTGTGCCGACCCCAAATAGAATTGGGAACAGGGCAGGAAAAAGAAGAAGATCTGAGACTGGTGGTCATAGTAAGTATTGTTCGTCCTGGAAAAACCTTTCAAACGATACCACCAGATTGGCTATTGGCTAGTGATGAAGTGGATGAGCTGACGAACGAGAGGAATGAAAGAGGAAGATACGTACTCTGTGCTAGGCTGCTCTAGAGTTAAGCGGGAGGACTCCTTCAATGTGTTTGTTTCCAACAGTTCATTTCTTGTCAGCATAGACTCATATTTGTCAGTACGAATCGTAATATTAGCAGTATTTGCATATTCTACTGTAAAAAAGAGTGCTATTTAAACGGTGAGTAAAAATATTCGAATTTTGTTCAGCAAAATTGGTCAGTTAAAATAACTAATTGGGCAGCAAATATTTCAAATTTGGTAAGCAAAATAACTAATTGAGCAACAAATTACGGGCAGCAGATATTTATAATTAGTCAACAAAATAATTAATTGGGCAGCAACTCAAATGTTTTCTCTGCTGCCAAATTGTTAAATATTGGGTCCTTACCTATGAAATTGGTGTTTTTATTCTGTCGTAACTATGTAGTGTAGTGTAGTGTGTAACTATTAAGTTTCAGAACATTCTTATAAAATAATTTCCTCTTCTAAAAATAGACCATATATTTTAGCTCGCATTATTTAATTTGATAATTTTTTGTAAGTTTAATTGTGTTAAAATTAGACACAAAGACAATTATTTTTAACTGCCTCCCGAATACATCATTTGATTTGCATTAACATAAAAACGATGAATAATTTTTATCAAGCGTGTTCACACACATATTGCTAAAGCTTGTCTAATGATACATGCCAAATATTATTATCTCTGGATTTGTCGTTGTGAAGAAAACTGATAAAATGTTAGTATGTAAAATGCAGACATCCCCAAAATCTCCATACAAAACACCAATCTCATAGGTAAGGACCTAATATATGTTTTGATGACACAAGTATTGTTTTAAGTTTCAAGGATCGTAAAAAATAACCTTAACATAATATCTATCAGAATACATTTCCTATGAATTGATTCTTTAACTTTCAGTGATCCTTTTCCTAGATTTTATACATAACAAATGAAATGAAATGAAATGAAATCATTTATTCTGCAATTAGATTTACATGAAATACTTTTGCACGTCAATTTTTTTTTTCCTACTAGCACTTCGACGTGAATGGCCTGTTGAGAAGAAGTGCCGCAAGAAACTCAACAGTTAGCCTTTTTTAAACAGCCATAATAACAAAAGGAATATGGAACATTTTAAATATTGTAAAATAAGTATGTGCAGAGGAGCAAATTATAGTAGCCACGAATTTTTATCTGTAAAATAATCTTCTATCTTATAATACCCCTTTTTCATTAAACAGTTTTTAACAGTTGATTTAAATTTATGCAGGGGCAAGTCAAAAAAACTTTGTGGCAGCCTATTATACATTCTTATGCTGATTCCTATAAAACATTTAACAGTCTTGTGAAGTCTGAGGCTTGGAACGGCGAGCTTATGCTTATTTCTGGTGTTGAGGCTATGGCAGTCAGAATTTTTAAGGAAAGTATCATAGTGTTTACGTACATACATAATACAATCAAAGATGCATTGAGACGCCACAGTCAGTATATCAATTTTCTTAAATAATTCCTTGAGCGAGTCATGTGGTCTAAGGTTGTATATGGCACGAATGGCTCTCTTTTGAAGTACAAAGATAGTTTGAATGTCAGCAGCGGAGCCCCACAACAGTAGACCATACGACATTACGCTGTGAAAATAGCTAAAATAAACTAATCTCGCCGTTTCAACATCAGTGAGCTGCCTTATTTTTCTAACTGCATGCGCAGCTGAACTTAGTCTTTCTGCTAGAGCCGTAATATGTGGACCCATTGCAGTTTAGAGTCCACAGTAATTCCAAGAAAAGTGGTAGACTTAATTATTTCTTTCCGTTCCTCCTTTATACAAATTTGAGTATCGATCTGCTTTACGTTAGGCATACAAAATTTAATACATTTTGTTCTCTTAGAATTAAGTGCAAGGTTATTGATATTGAACCAATGCAAGACTTGCGAGAGAGCATTGTTTACTTCGTCAGATACATTATTGCGTCTGTCAGTTTTGAAAATCAAAGAAGTGTCATCAGCAAACAAAACTATCTCACAAAGGTCTTTAGCAAAGTAAGGCAAGTCATTAATATATATTAAGAATAATAAGGGGCCCAATATAGAGCCCTGGGGCACTCCCATATGCAGAGGCGCGCCGGAAGAATTAGTACCATTTATGTGAACTTTTGTATTCGATCCGGAAGATATGATTGTATAAGGCGTATAGCAGTTTCCGAAGCTCCATAATGTTTCAAATTTCAAAAATATATTGCTGCCCAAATAATTCTCTAGCACTGCAGCTCAACTAATTATTTTGCTGCCCATATAATAATCTTGCTGGCCACCTGTTTCCTAATCGAAACCACCACGCAGGCCCAGTGGGTTGGTGGGTAGAAAAGGTTGCAAAAACGGCCGGGACCAACGGCATAAAGTTCCTTCTAAATCGGAGGTGCTCGAGATCACGAAGTTTAGGTCACCCATCCAAAACCTCACCATGGCGAAGGTTAATAACACTATATCTTAGATAATACTACACTACTTACTACTACTATTTACTTACATAATATAAATAGTTTCCACGGAATGAAAATACGCATTTGTGTTCCAACATTTGTATCTTCAGAGGTTATTGTGAAAACGATTATTCCACGGTTATTTTAAGAAAGTGATTGCTCGAATCATAATTAAAATTAACTATAATAGTGTTGACTTGGCCTACCCTGGCAATAGCTTGGTTCTTGTAAAGCAAATTGACGACCTCCGTGGTCGAGTGGTCTGTACGCCCGCCGGTCTCAAGGCGTCACCATCTCGAGAGGTGCTGGGTTCGATCCCCTGTGGCGGCAAATGTTTGGGTGATGAATTTTCAGGCTTTTGTTCTCCAGTCTTGGATGTTTATATATATTTATATATATTCAGGTAATTTATATGTATTTGTCTATTAAATATATTTATCCGTCATCTAGTGTCCTGTAACTCAAGCAGCATTGGGTGCTTAAATTGAGAAATTGAGCAATGGGGTAGTTGATAGGTGTGAATGTTTAAACATATTTATAAAAAAAAAAGCTTTATGCACGGCTTGTGACGGAATGGGAGGCCAAAAACGCTATCCACCATGTTCGTGAAATTTGTTATGTAACTCTTCATGTAAACAATTACTACGCATGGTCAAATTCCGTCACACGCCAGTCGCAACCAATCAAGCATTTCTGTCGGCTTTGTCAACCTGTATCGTGACTGTATGACACAGATAATTCATAGACAATCATGACCGAAGGCGTTTTTGACAGTTAAGTAAAAACGTAATTTATTTGTTGAAAAAAAATATATTATTTTTTATAGTGATGGCTAATAGTAATTAATCATTTGGTTCCCAATAAAATAAGGGTCAACTAGCCTATTGTTGAGGTCAGGTTGCTGACTTCCGACTGGATGCAATTTGTACGGTCATATAAAATTATGAACGCGACGTTGCTGATTCCCCGGCGACGACGCGGCGTATAGTACGTCTCAATCCAAGTTGCCAAAAAGGTAAACAAAAAAGCCGACTTACCGAACTTGTTATTCAATAATCACACTTTTTACATGGACATTGGCACGTAAATATAATTAACGGTAACAATTGTTGTCCGTTTCAATTGATTTCAATTACCTACAGTCATCACAAAACATTTTAGAGATGAAACATTACCTATGTTTTGTTTACCTGTTTGGCAACTTTGATTGAGACGTACTATTGGTAGTTGGTTGTAGGGGGTAAAACAGGAAAATTACTTGTCAAAAATGTTAAAAGTACACCTATATTTGATTTTTATCTCCCTGTTAATTTGATACCTCTGTATTTTTTTACTTAATAAAGCTCTTTGACTGAAACTTACGTGTTATTTTTTCCATTTTGACCAAGTATAACCAGATTAAATTTGTTGACCGGTAATGGCGGCTGGAAAAGTTTGCGACCCTGGTTTAAACGCACCTACGCGCGAAGATGCGTTGCGAACTTGCGACGGCTCTGACTAGTTTCATACAAGCTATTGGCAGCTAATGGCCATCTACTATTGATGCTGACTGTACTTCGACAATTGCTCGTGATAAAAATCGGTTCATTCTAAGGAGTAAAGTTATATAAACTTTTTTTATATAACTCATTTTTTAACAAGTTATACAAAAAAAAATAAAGCACATGTTTGGAATGACCATTTATTTTGTAGAAAACGAATTACAAGACTTTAAGTACAGACGTCAAGAAACGCATACATTATGGCAGTTCAACATACATATTTTGTTTATATATAATTAAACAATCAAGAGTTTGAAAAATAATTTATAAGACACAGTGAAAATGATGAAACAAGAAAAAAAAAGTAAAGAAAAAGTTTTGGTGGCAAAATTTGACAGCTGTCACAGTTAAATCTCGATTGTCTATTTCTAAATGTCTGTCCTCTTCTCACTGAACCCAGACTGGTGGCACTTCGCTTGGCGTATCGTGTTCGCGTGTTTGCTATATTTGCCCGAAAACGGCCATGTGTGGACGGGCGGTCTATTTTTTTTTATAAAAAGCACAAAAAATGACTCCACACTACCTGATGATAAGCAGTAGAGGAGTCCATATGTGAAGATAGCTAGAGCAGCATACTGCCCTAGCCACCCTCACCTTGCCGGCACAGAGAATGCTTTTTCACGCCTCTTTTGAAGGAACTCATATTGTACGGAGGGAATAATATTTGAGGGAAATGGGTCTATATGACTTTGACAGAACACTATTTTGTTAGAATAGGCATAGAAAGTAGATAAACAAGGTTGAATCTTTATTTTTATCAACAATCACTTGAAACGAACAGACAAATGTAATATAGTCCACGATAGTAACTCTTTAGCATTTCTTCGAATTAAATAAGATTTTTGGTAATAAATATTGGTTATCGTTTGATAATCTGACAGGAACAGGAATTTGTATTTGATTTGAGGGGGCCCTATCGATCGCGGGGCCTGGGCACTCGCCTTAAGTGCCCACTGGGAAAGAGCATACCACGCTAATAGCGAACATGCGTTTCCGTTCACTTGTCGGTTTGTGATCATCGGTTTGAGTTATTTGTCCGATAACAGTCCACGTACATATATTTGGGCAAACTCGGGCAAACACATCGCTGATGCCACGCAAATAAGCTGAGCCAAGTGAAGTGCCGCCATGACAAGTAATGAGACATGCCAACAAAACTTTTTTTTGTAGTTTTTTTAGAAAAATAAAGGCCTCACAATCGATAAGTAAAGTCATTATTAGTTTGACAGATAATTTACCTCTTGATTATATCCCTCCGTTACGTGCTGTAGGTTTAACAGTTAACAGTTATGTTCTAAGTAGCTTAATAAGATCTTATCGATTGTGAACAGGCCCAAGAGTGATAAAGTACCGATTGGTCACAAATTCCCATAACAAAATGGTATTCATATAAATCCTTACAACTATTTCTCTAACACATCTAAAATTACAATATGAAATAAATTATGTGCGAAAAAGCACCACATTGATACAAAAGCGAATATTTTACATTTAAAAATACATTGTGCATGGTTCAACGCATGAGTTGATTCAAAACTGTTTATGTTTCTTAATTTATATTATTTTTGTTTTGGTTGTAGTCGTATTGCCAACCAAAAGGTTTTTCTGTTGCCAATATTTAAATTACCATATCCTGATCGAACATTACCAATTTATATACCTATTTCAGTCTGACAATTTGTATGCTAGCCTAATAATTTCTTACCAAATGTTTTATTTTAAACTCAGCTTATCAATTACATAATTCCTTCTCATACAGTGTACTTGTTTAGAAATATTAAAAAATAGGGGATATATCTTGTTTTTTATTTCATAGCTTAGTTTGTTTCACAGTTTTTAAAATCAACTCAAATGCCTGTTCACAGATACAAGTCCATTAATACAACAGATACATCTAAAAATACGGTAAAATTGATAAAATTGTAAATAATGTTGATTATATCTATTTGTTTCAATAAAATGTAAAATTGTACAATGTTGCAAATAAAATACCTACACGGCTCCTATGAGTGTTTATGACCATATATGGAACATAGAAAAGCACTACATAGCGACTATGAGATAGCGTATAAAAAAATAAAATCCGTTTTTAGTGTAACAGAAACGAATCTAGCAATGTTCAACTAAAAACGAACTCTATTTACACAGATAAAAAAACACATTTTTTCTGTATTGGACGGATACGTAAGTACCTTGTAAATGAAACATATACGAACTAATAAAATTATTTTGTACCTTCTTTTATATTATAGGAGAATATATCTTGAATAAAAGGAAAACCGTCCAAAACATACAGTCCCCTTTTAACCCATTCAAAGTGTGAGTCGGGTGTTTCTGACCCATGGATTGTACATTTCTTAAATGTCCTATACATACGACTAAGCCAGGAAACAATTGTTATAAAATAAAATTATATAATTTAAGATTTTGTTAAAAATACTACAAATAAAGATACTCTAAGTTGATAGCTGTTTTTTTTTATTCAAGAAAGAAAATCGAAGAGAAAAATATGCTTTAAGGTGCGAAAATTATATATATAAAATTTTGCCCAGATCTAATATTAAATATATGCTCAATTTATATAAATTCACACTGTGAAATAATTATAAAGTAAAATAAATGAAATTGATTTCGATTGTTTTAGCTTATGTATTGTTGTAGACTCCTTTAATTTAATAATTTATTTGTTTTTTCCATTTTATTTGAATACAATATCTAACTACATCTTAATAAAAAAATTATGGTAGTCGTGATTTCATAATTACAAAACCCTACATTATATTTTTTATATTAATAATAACCTTATTAATAATAATATCAGATACAGAGCACGTCATTACAAATAATTTGAGATTCATATAAAATTGTGATGTAGAAAAATATCTCCCATATTCTAAACAGTCGGCTCAGGCGTTGTCCTAGTTGAGCGACGAGAAGCGACGAGACGCGACGCGAAACGATGCGACGAAATCCTACTTAATATTTTTCGCGACGTATGTCCTAAAGTCGTATGTTATGCGTGAACGACAAATGCGACGCACTTAGTTCAATACTGTGTTAACTATAGGTAAGTAAGTATACTGAGATGTTATTATTATTATTTGTGGTAGTCGGGGCTTCAGATCAATGCGACCTAATAAGATCTATCGTGGCCAGCCTCCCGTGTAAGTTCTATTTAAGACCCTACAGTAGCTCCATCAACTAAGAAAGATTGACTACTAGATGTTACTAGAAAATTCATATTTTAAATACTTAGCCCTACAGAAACCTCGTGAGCATAGAAGAAAGACAAGAAAGACCATATAATAGTACGTAACGTAATAGACATTAAATGACACGCCTACAGTTGCGCAAGCAACGTCGTCGCTTCTCGTCGCGCAACACACAAATCCGCACTTCGTCGCGTCTCGTCACAAACTGGCTAACGCGACTACGGTCACTATTATGCCTATTAGATATTAACGCGTCGCGTCGCGTCGGGTGGCGTTGTCGCGTTTGCCGTTCGCCTAGGACAACGGGTAACGGATGCGATTCGGAAAGTCATTCCGTCCCTCTCAATGGCCACAATGAAAAGTGACAAAAAAGACAGGACAAGATTCCGAGTTTCGTTTTTCCGACGAGAATGGCTTTTTTAAAACAGTAATTCAAAGGCTTGTGCCCAGTAGAAGGAAGAAAATAGAATAATATTCCCGCATTTTTTTTTATTTAAAAAAGATTTTCTCTGGATATTTTTCTCAATCACTTACTTAATATATTAGGCGATCTTAAGCTACGCTTTACTATATTATAAATATATTTTCGCTTTCGGTGGACTACCAGCCATCCATTTGTAATACGATTTCAATGACGGCAGGTATAAATAATATTCCCTTTTCCTATAAACGTTTTAGCGGGTAATATGTAAAATATGGTTAAGTATGCGGTTATAAAAGAGAACGTATGGCTTTTGCCTTTCTTTCACACTACTTGTACACTACAATAAGAAAGAGACAAACGTATGTTGTCAGTTTTGTATAATCAAGGCTGTCCTAACTATACATGTATCGCTTTTATTCTTTCGTCTCTTTCGGTTGGTCAGAGTATACGATCTCTGCGTACTCTGTGGATGGTGGTGGGGGCTTATCCCCACTTGTTTGCTCTCCTAACTGAAGTTCTGCGTACACTACGCCTTTCTTTTCTTCTGATAGTGGCTGTAATAAAGATAAGATTTATTTAATGCGAAGCAACACATCACGCTTTATATCCGAAAGTTGTAAAAAGAGATGTTATGATATGACTCGGTCCCTGTGAGCCTTCCACCTGAGGAGAGATACAAGATATTGGTTTTGAACTAACCTAAATTTGTTTTAGGCTACATTATTATAGCTGCCTATTCAATATTTTGATATTATCATCATCACTTCTGTCCACTGCTGGACATAGGCTTCCCCTAATGCACGCCACCGCTCTCGATCTTCGCCCGCTCTCATCCAGCTACTCCAGCCAGCCGACGAATATCGTCATCTTGTCACAGGGCGTCCCACACTACGATTACCGAATCGCGATTGATATTGTGTGATATTAGGTCCTTACCTATGAAATTGGTGTTTTGTATGGAGATTTTGCGGAATTCTGCATTTTCCATACTAACATTTTATCAGTTTTCTTCACAACGACAAATCTAGAGATAATTATATTTAGCATGTATCATTAGACAAGCTTTAGTAATATAATATCACACTTCATAAAAATTATTTATCGTTTTTTAGTGAATGCAAATACAATGATGTATTCGGGAGGCACTTAAAAAGAGTTGTCTCCGTGTCCAATTTTAACACAATTAAACTTACAACAAATTATCAAAACAAATCAAAAGAGCTCAAAAATATAGTTTATTTTTAGACGAGGTAATTATTTTTTAGGAATACTCTGAATCTTAATAGTTACAGACAAAATACTAAGACAGAATTAAAACACCAATTTCATAGGTAAGGACCCAATATTAAAAATAACATACATATATGAAGGATGCCTACGTTTAACAGTGGACGGCCACTCTGTCCACTAATTTGAATGAAAACAAACCATACATATCACCACGCCTGTATCCCCGAAGGGGTAGGCAGAGGTTACATCCACACTTCGCCAGTAATGTCGATGATCCCACCTAATTACAAGGTACTATAGATAATCCATAACCACCCTGTAATTCAAACTAAAATTCCAACAGCCAGGAGAGATGTTACATACATCACCTCTTTCCCATAGGGGTAAGCAGATTACTTCTTTCCGCTTTCTGCGATCCTTACACATTCCTTTAGCTTGATCCTCATCACACATATGCTCGGCTATATCGGGTACTTTAGACCAGGCCCTTCTCAAGAACACTCAATTTGGTCGGGTGTTATAGAGCATTATTTAAAAAAAAACAACAACCTCACAATAACAACATTTTTGTTCTACGAGTTTTATCATAACTCGATACATTAATTAAAAATTATTTAAGAAGCTTATAATTTACTGTCGTGACATTAGTAAGTCTACGTTCCGTTCATACGAAAAGGCGACACGCGCGACGCTCGCGCGCTCTATGTGCATAGAACTAAGAACATTCAGAAGTTGATATTTATTTTTGTATGAAAGTAAAATGTGTCAAATTATCAAAAGTCGTAGAACAAATGTGCTGTAGCTGACAGAAGTGTACACGGCCAAACATTGGCCGCGTACGCAGGACCCCATTACAGGGGATTCGACGAATTGTTAAGCATTTATTGGTGTCCCAACCCTCTTGTAGTAACACGGAGTTTGGTTGAATTCGCCCTTAAGTGGTAATATTGTTACCTTCTCCTCCGCCTCAGCATTGTGCCCCTCCGTGGCTTGAACCTTGTCCTTCGACCTTGGCAGCACGGCTCGCATCCTTGCACCCAACGCGGCCAGCCGGGACCGCTCTTTGCCGCCAACTGCGCTCTCAGTGTCGCTACTAGCCGAGGGAACATTATTAATTTACGTCGTGGCCGAATAATATTAAAAAAACACTCAGCACCAAATAAATAAAATAATAAATAAATAATTATCCTCAGACATTCACACCTAAATGCTAAAGGCACGCCCAGATTATGTAACATATTGCACATTGTAACATATGACATAATTGTACTGAATTGACATGTCCCCTAAGGGTTAGTCAGAGACTGGGCAAAAGCATCGCAAAAGCAGTCCACTGCCATCCGCGCTTCACCAAGCAGTGACAGCACGTGTGCTCAGTGTGACAACCCGTCACCGCTATAAGTTATTGGATGGTTGTGTAGTTCTAAGTCCATTAGTCGCCTTTTACGACACCCAAGGGAAGAGATGGGTTAGTAGGATTCTTTTAATGAGCCGCTACCACACGGCCAGATTATGATAACAATATACATGTTGTGGTAACAATTTACAGAAGTTTGTTATACGCGTCCACAATGTGCTACATGTTGGTCATTGCAATATATATTGCAATGACCAATTATGCGAAATGATATTAAGGATAATTACATTATACTTAGTCTAAATTATGAATATGCGAAAAAAAGATAGTGCCAAAAAAAATGCTTAAGTTATATTATACCAAAATCATAACCGAAGTAAATTATGAGTGAAAATACATTATGCCAAAGAAAAGATCCCGAATAGAAGTGGAAGCAGTTCCCTATCTGTTTGTAAGACATTATGCCAAAAAAAGGATCCCATGGAATCCATCCATCCGAATTTTGTGCGGACAATTCAACAAGTCCCAGGGTCTCATAACAAAAGTGTAGGAGTTTTGGTGCAGTCTAGTTATGAAGTGGATGAGCTGGCGAATGATAGAAGACAATGGAAGAAGCAAACACGTGCCGACCCCTACAGTGATAAAAGAACTACTAAGAAGGAAAAGCGATTATGAAGTGTATATTAAAAAAACCCACGTACTGTCTAGAAGGAAGCGGCATCCCAGAATCTAAAAGCACATCGCCGGCTGGCGTCCTTGAAGAAGAGCATTATTTACATAGCGTTAAGGTCCAAAATATAAGAAAAAGAAAAATATATTTTTACATAATATTACATAATAAGCATTATTCTTCAATTAAACTGCGATCAATATTGAATCTTATCTTTAAGTCATATAGTCTATATTGATAGTGACAGTTTGTCTAGTCACTTCATTTTTTACTTTAGGCATTACAATTAAAGTACGATATGAAAAGACAAGATAAGTTCAACTATTATTGGTAACAATATCTATGACAAATACTGTTCATCACAATCAATAATAATATACAAAATACCATTCCATGAAATAATATTCAATATTCGATTATATTTATCTTTTGTTTCGTAGAGTTAAATAAATTATTAAACATATTAAATTAACAAGATTTATAGACAGATTGTTGCAAATTCTGAAATAAAACAAAGGTAATGCAGTAAAAACATACAGAAGTAAGCACTTGTGTTATAATTTGTTTATAGATGTTATTTAAATGGCCAGCAAAATATTCGAAGTTTGTTCGAGAAGTTCAACTGGTCAGCTAATATAACTAATTGTTCAGCAACTTATGGGCAGCAAATATTAAATTGGTCAGCAAAACCTAATTGGGCAGCAACTTATGGGAAGCAAATATTTCTAAATTGGTCAGCAAAATAAGTAGATATTTGGCACCAACTTAAGCACAGCAGATATTTCTAATTTGTCAGTTTGCTGACGACCATCATCAGCATTTGGCATTTTTTATGACCTTCTTGTCTGTCATCTTGTCTTCTAAACAAAGTGGCAGCAGAGAAAACATTGAGTTGCCGCCCAATCAGTTACTTTGCTGACAAATTAGAAATATCTGCTGCCCATAAGTTGCTGACCAATTAGTTATGTTAGATGACCAAATGTATTTTTTGCTGATCAAAATTTTAATATTTTGCTAACCGTTTACCAAACACCCATTAACAACTGCAATCCTGATGTAGGTATTATAGAACTAATTTAGTAGTTATCTGCTTGAGCTTTCTTGGTCATGATTAGTTTTATTAAATCTCCGTTATAGTCTGTATAATTAAAAAAAATTACTTACGATTCTCCAGAAGCCTTGGCGTGTTCTCGTCCTCGCGCACCTGAGTTTATGAGGAAAATATGAGTTATTTGTCTATTTAGTTATTACATGTATAAATAGGGGTCATCCATAAATTACGTCACACATTATAGGGTGCGAGGGGGTCGACTAAATGTGACATAGTGTGACAAGGGGGGACGGGTCTTGAATTGTGTGACGTCACATTAAAAAAATTGAAATAAAACTAATTTCGGAACCTCAATAATTTCTATACAATATATATTATACTTACTTATTCCTAAGTTTAGATTGTAGTATGCATATATAGTATGTATATATATGCATATATATGAAAAAAAGTGTTACATAGTTTTATAAAGTATATATTTATGTAGTATATTATTATTATAACCTCGCAAGGCTAGGTACATTTGTTCTACGAGTGTTACCATAACTCAATACATTAATTAAAAATGATTATACAAGCGTACAATGTACTGTCATGACATTAGTAAGTCTATGTTCCGTTCACGCGAAAAGGCGACACGCGCGAACGATCGCGCGCGATTTGCACAGAGCTAAGAACATTCAGAAATTGATATTTATTTTGGTATGAAAATAAAATGTATCAAATTATTAAGTCGTGGACAAATGTTGTTATTTATGATGTTATCTGCCTAGTCTTGCGGGGTTGTTGGTTCATTAATGTATATAAAATGGCGAAATATGTTACGTCACACTGAGGAGGTGTGTTACATAAATGTGACTAGCTGTGACAAAGCTAGCTAGCTAGCATAGGGAGGAGCATATAATCTCGAAATTCGTGTGACGTTATTTATAGATGGCCCCTTAGGTGAAGTTTGAGAAGAAATGTTTAATCGTAAAATTTGCCGAGACTATGAAATATATTGCGTCTATACTCTAAATAATATGGAGGATTCTCATGTCACCAATGAAAAATAGATGGAAGGAGCTCGTGGCGTAGTGGTTAGTACGCTTTGGCTTTCGATCAAAAACAAAGCAACCTTCGCTATGGTCAGGCCGTGGATGGGTGACCAAAACTTTGTGATCTCAAACTCCTCCGTGCTTCGGAAGGCACGTTAAGCCATTGGTCCCTGTCGTTGCAACCGTTTCTACCCACTAACCGCAATGGGCCAGCCTGTTGGTGTTACGGCCCATACTCCTCATGTGTTTCTCCATGAGGAAGGAGTGTGCCCAGCAGAAGAACGTGTATAATCTGGAGATGAGGGCATGTTGCTACGACACCCAATACTGGACAGGCAAGAAAAGAAAGAAAAGTCACCAGAAACAGACAAGGATAACCGCCTTCTTGGTCCAGTGGCTGAAGCCACCGGGTGTTGATCTGTCTCCGTTAAGCAATAAGGCACATTGTAATTATACAAACTAACTATTTAATGTTTAGTGTGTTTATTATATTCTATATTAGCAGTTTATACATGAAAGATCTTTCTCGTTCATATACAGGGCTATTTTTAATGACGTGTATATTTGATCGCCTATGTAAAATTTATGTAATTTTAAAGAGGCAATCAATTTTTTTCTATTTGAAGCGACACGAAAATAAGAGGGAGTCCTTTTAATAAAAAAAAATTGCTTGTTTAAGCAGGCGCTGCCAACATAACAAGATTTTGTTGCCTAAAATTGCATACATTTTACAATTCCATATACACTTTAGTATCATTAATTTTAAGGTTTTAGATCTTTTGTAGAATTTTTCTAAAATAAAAACCAAATATTTATTTAATAAATACTTTATATTCAATGTATCATTTAACATAGAGATTTATATATTTATATGAACATCGAAGATACAAGACGTTGAAGATTCTAAAAAATATGATTAAGTAATTGTAATGTCAATCAAACTATTATACAACATGCCAAGTAAGAAAACACTTATAAAAGTCATATAATAGTCATAGATTGTATAAATTGTATAAATTTATTTTTTATTTATATTTATATTCGCAATAATAATTTTAATATAAAAACAGACTTTGTAATAATAGTGTGTAAACGTCAAAAAAATCTGCCATTTTGACAGTGAAAAAAGCGACAGCTTTCTTGTATGACATGTTGTAGATGTGACAAAAAAAGTTGTAGAATAGAAAAAAATTGATGTAAGATTTTTTGAGCGAATCGAAGCATATTTTTTTGGCAAAGTGCGAATGGCAGTGATTAAGTTCCACATTTGAATTGACGCGTTACAAAAAAACTTATTACGAACTTAAAACTAAGCGTGGTATAAAAATAAAACGTCGCTACGGTCTCCAACCAAAATACGACTTTCTCACATTAACTTGTAATTACATCAACATTGCGCGTCTATGAAAATATAACAAGGTAATGTGACAAGGTGTTTTGAGGCTTGGATACCACTAAAAATACTTTAAAATCACAACTGCGACTTAAATTTCTAAGTTAAATTACTTAGAACACGTTTTGCATTTAAATGATGTATATACTTGTCCCTTTCATTACCAAAAGGTTGGCGGAAACGCAAAACGATTTTTTAGTCATATTACCATCTCAAAAACAGATTTATACAATGCTTATATCAAAACTATAATATCGAGAATAAAAATAGAATAAAGAAACAATAGTTGGTTGTACGTTACAATATGATGGTATACATTTATTATAACCTCTAATTGTGTTAAGAGAATAACGAAATAATTGAGATTGTTTTTCAATATTAAATAATGATTAAAATGATTTTTCCTATTAAATAATGCTTTTATTTTTAGGCATTGCGAAAATATCCCACAAAAGTTACATTTTAATATTTGATTTATAAAGGGACTCCAAACGGAAAAAATCTCGAGCGCGACTCGCCTCGTAAAAATGAGTCAAGCGCAAAAAAAAAATTGTCGAGTTTCATGTTGCCCTCAAGAGCCCATAATAGACCTATAGTCCATTTTTTAATTAGTTAAAGTGATTTTACTATCAAATGTCATTTAGCATCAGTGATTTGATTGTTAAAATCTAAAATCAAATTTTTATTTATTCAAAGTGAAATGTTCAGTTTGTAAAAAATGGCATTTCAAACTGTCAAATCACTTTGACTTTGAATGGACTATAAGTTCTATAGTCTAGGGAGTCTTGTACTGAGTCGAGTCGTATTTGTCAGTTGAGCTCAAAATTTTTAACATCTCTAGCTATACCTAACCATAGTAAATAACATCCACAATTGTATCAAAAATCAATCGTCATAACTTCAAATTTTCCTTTAAAATGCTTATAACTTAAATATATTCTTACAGGCATTTTATATACAAAGAAAAATATATACAGGCTGACAATTTACGCACTATCAAAATTTTATCTTTGTTTTATTCTATATTACAACATAGCATAGAAAAAGTGAAATAAAAAAATATTCTACACTATAGCCTGACCACGAATATAAAAAACTTCGACATATTGCGAAAAATTGATGTAACTTATTTATTTTAATGGCAATAATAATTTTATCCGTCAATTTTATTTTGAAATGTCAACTGTCACATGTTTTGTGGTCTAATCCAGACTAATCATCATAAAAATCAGTAATTCATTTCAAACTATTGTTTTCATGCAAAATTATGATGGTGGAGAATTTTACTTTTTTAAAAGATTTCTTAGCGTTGCAATAGCATCAAAAAAATTTATATCCTTGGTCAGGCTATAGTCGTAGTTTTTTTTCTCTATGCTGGTGAAGAATATAGAGTAGAATACATAAAATTTGGCAGTGTTGAAATGTCATCTTGTACAGACGTTGGTGGTTATTAACAGCTAGGATTCAAAAGAGTATAACTTAGATTTAAGCGGAATGTAGTGAACAAAATAAAATACTAAATGGTCTTGCAACATTGTTGTTTTGCTAAATATTAAATTAAATAACTTAAATTTTATTCATCTTTATGTCAGATAATTTTAACTTATTACACAGTTATACCCTTTTGATTACCAGCTCCTTATTAATTAAAATATTGAAATGAAAGATTTTTTTTCGCCTCCAAAAGTTGTTTACAAATCTAAAACGAACTAAAATTTGTAGCCACTGGAAAACTTTATTGTTCTTTAATTAAAACTACAATTGTAGATTTTTGACATATTGCAATAAGAAAATTAACTTAAAGATGTGATTTATTTACGTGTAATGTAACAGAAAAAATGTCTCATATCATATTGTCACTCTTAGCATGATATAAATCGCGTTTATATCACGTTCAATTGTCAAATTACTATGGAAATTGACAATTGGGCGTGATAAAAACGTGATAAAGTTCATGTCGCGCTGCTCATGCTACTGCAAGTGGTATATTTGGAATTTTGTACTTGAAGTCAAAAAACTAAAAGATAAAAAATATAACGTGTAGGCAGACCTACACGTCCAAAGAGCTGTCTGCCTACTTTATTGTGAAATGAGAAGAGAGTTCTATCAGTAGTCAACCCGCTCTTATTAATTAAATTACGTCAATTATCTAAAAAAATATACAGAGTACACAATATGTATTCAACCTTTTTTTGTTATATCACACGGTAATGTTAGTAAAAACCTTATGAAACTTTACGCGTGTGTCGCGGATCTTAAATCTAGGGCAATAATTGCAAATCTTATTTAAATGATGATTAAGAATGTGTGATACGAGGCTTATAAAATAAGATCATACGATGAAACAATTCGAAATAATTTCATCAAATTTAAAGCCATGCAATACACAAATTTTATAAATATACACGTTTTCCTATCAGAAAAGTGTCTTTTGATGTTAAGAAATAATAATTATTTTCGTGATGTATAATAATATTAAATTGATTTTGAAAAAAGTTAAACATCACAAGCAATCATCAAATCTATACTTATATAATATAATAAAACTGTAGAGATCGAATGTCTGTACCTACATAGAAAAAAAATGCTTAAAACCAAGTCAGGGGGTAGTAAAACGAGGGAAAATACCAGAAAAAGGTTTTCTTTAAATATTTTGTTTCTGTCTGTTTGTTTGATTGTACGGGCTTATCTCCGAAATGGCTGGACCGATTTTAATGAAATTTTGCATGGTGATACCGTATATCCCTTGTCAACATTTTAGATACTTTTATTCCGGAAAATTAAAGGGTTCCCGTGGGATAGGAATACTACTTGAAAACTACTTGACTTAATGGACCATTTACATTGGTATGGTAATCGATAAATGCGATAGTCTCACTACAAACAACTTTCAAAATGTACTACAAATAACTGTATAAATGTGTGTGTGTAATTAAATTATTCCGACAACCTACACTTAATTAAACTAGAAAAAAAATTATTGTTTTAACGTGAAAAGTGAATGGCGGTGATTTCTCTCTTAAGTGTGAAAATTTTTATCGACGGGTACAGTTCGGCTAACCCATCGATCGACATCATCAGTTTCTTTTGAAATGTATTCAGATGAGGACATCGACATCACAGATTGCGAACACCGGTGCTCGCGTGCCCGCCAAGGGTTAATAAAAGACACCTTTTTGATAAGAAAACCATTCGCTTATTTCTAACTGGTATGAACAATTGAGTACATTGTTCTTTTACGTTGGGATTTCGTTGCGGATTACATCAAAACACTATTTTAAGAGATTCTTATACAGTTCACTACCGATATTTTAGTCTACACCACAATGAGGAGCAAACTTTTTTTTTATAAATAGAAAAAAAATACATGAAAGCTTACGCGAGCCATATTGATTTAGTAAAATCATTTAATAATAGTTCTAAAAAGATAATAATGTATAAAAAAGATTATGAATCCAAAAATTCTTTAGCAAAGGTATCTTTATAATTATAGTTATAAGCTTAGATAAAATAATTGATTTGAGTGTCAATTGTAAAGTTTCACTCCCAATTGCAAACAGATTCTAAAACATTGGACAATATCTTATCTATCAAAGGAAATGGCAATATAAAACGCATCTAGTTTAATTATAAATTTCCACCTAATGTAACTCTTAATCTCTTTTATATAAACGTAAGTGTCTCATATACTATTGTATAATTATAAAGTAACAATATTCCATGAAATAACCTGGCACTATTATACTAAATAAGTCATGTATAAGTTATACATATTTCGCTGTCACTCGGATGTTTAATTATCAAATAAAACGAATTTATATATCGCAGAAGCACTTGACGTCACGTCTTGTCATGAAAAAAAAGACGTGTGTTACATTTTTTTTAATCATGGCAAATCATTAAAATAAACATTTCATTACAATTAATTTTCTCCTTTCATATATATGTAGAAGGCAGGTTAATTCTTGACTCTCTTTATCAATTTTACACAAAAAAAAGTACGTAAAAAAATAATCTCAATTCACTTAATATAAAATTTGATTTATATCATTATTTCCAATTAGCCCACGATTTTAGATTTGTATTGTTAATACAGTTAAACACTGAAAAATAGACGCGGGAAACAAAACGAAACATCAGCCGAAGAAGTTTCAATTGGTATCAAAACATTGTGAACTAATTATATGGGTATCAGTTTTTGATAATCAAATTTCTAGTATAAACACGTGCCTACTATCTTCCAGTGTATAACCTTTTCTTATAGTGTATATTATAAGGACTTAAGACTATATAACTGCGACATATATTTCGATTACATCAAAAGACATTTCATTAAACCAAAGATTGGTGCAATTGTTCTTACATTATACGTATAGTCGAAAACATGACGAATATTCGAGTCAACTTGCCGATTCATTCCATTTATCACACAGAAAGATTCGCTGATTTAAACTTAATATAAGTAGTTTTATACTGAGATTTACCGACTTATTCCCCAAAATTAAAAACTACGATTGTTTTCTGCACAACTCGATACATCAAGAATAAAGATATAATTTCATAACCAAATTGCACTAATTCGAATTCTAAATTAAAAAAAACACTGATTATCCTTCTTACGAAATTCCGAGTTAACTCTGTATTTGGATTTTTACTTTACGAAATTACGAATTAACTCTGAATTCCGATATTTACTTTCCGAGAACTCCGAGTGACAGCGCGACTTACACTTTAAACGGCAGTATCGGGTTTTTTCTCGGGGTGTTTGGTATCGCCGTTGCTGATGTAGTCCCCGTGATCGTGGGTTGGGTTCTCGGAGCCCTTATAGTCGTCATGGGGTGGAAGGGGGGCCTCAGAGTCGGCGCCGTCCGGAATGTCAGTCCGGTGGGAGCGTCCTACAAACACGTTAAGCGATCAAGAACCATTCGTTGATATTTTATTGAATTTCAGTGCGTGTGCTCACTCGGGTGTTTTTGCGAAATACTGTTTATAGTGAAGTAAATTTGATGAAGCATTTCTATGTATATCCACTAAAAATTTGCACGCCAGCTCCCTAGCTGAACACAATGTACTTGAACTTATGTAATATCCTATAATACTGTATTCTTGCAAATAAATACTTTATTATTATTTATTATTATTATGAATAAATGAAATAATCTTTTTTGTATAAAAATATAGTTACACGTATTGATTCTTATATTCTTTCTTGAAAGTAATATATAAAATATTACAAATTAAAGTTGTATATATTGATTGCTATTTAAATTGTGCAAGTGACTACGTACTGGTGCTTTATTTTTCTAGTAAAATCAGCACTAGTTCAAAATGTATCAAAGACTCTCTCATAATAGATATAAGTTGATTTCATAAATGCTTTAGAAAACAGAATTGTAATTGCCGATACACTGGTAAGATACATGATGATTTTTTATTTTACGCAAGTGTGTAAAATAAAAACAAATATCACTGTGCATTTGAAGTCAATTTTTAAATATTTCTTCCATTCTGTTGAAGAATAGTTTGTTATACATCAACAATGTCAGTCTTTTTAGTCTAATCACCAAATGGCTGAAAATTTGCAATGCTTATGGCTTTTTAGGCCTTCATCACTTAAATAGCAAGTTTAGGTTCGGTGAAGCTATATTATTCAAGAAAGTAGATTGGATTAATTTACTAATTGTCTTTGTCAATTATACATCTGATAATACATTTCAATCCTTGTGTATTTTAGAAGTATTTTATACATGGATATGTTTATTCCTGGTCTGATATTGTTGCTTCAGTCAAATATTTCCCTGATAAACAGTGTCTCGCTCGTGTTTAAAACATTGAATAGCCACACAATTGCTTGTTTCAATTGCAAAGTTTATTAATTAGTTTAAAATAACGTCAAAAGCGTTGTCTAATTTGTTACTTCCAAGCATGTAGCCTGTGCCTGGTGCGGTGTTAGTTAAACTATTCAACTAGTACAAACTAGTGTCACTAATTGGACTAGTATATATACTATTGCAGGTATTCATGTGAGTATTAAGCACTAGTGTACTAGATATGCACTAGTGCACAAATACTTGTACTAGTTTTACTGACACACTAGTTATCCAGATTTTGGACTGTTGTTCAGTCCGTGTATAGGCAAAATTAACTGTATTATTTGCAATGAACTACTAAGTCTAGATCTTAAACATAGGAGAAATTTCGGTGATAACACCACAGTCTCCCTATAATGATGTGTTTTATCTCAAGTCAAAAAAATTAAGCAACATTTTATATCAAATGAATTAGTTAATTTACCAATATACATTTCTGTTAAAATACCACTATCGAGATTTTGACTGAGATCAACAGTCAATTGTATATTAACATTATTAAAAGGAAGATAGTGTGTATTATATTAAATTGGAGCACTTTTGAATTATAATTATAACGTAATTAAAGCAAACACCAAATTGCCACCACCAAATGCATTCGTGATTTAAACAAAACAGTGCAAATGATTATATACCTAATATCAAACTACTCATAAATAAGATTTATTTTCATACAGTTAAATTCAGTTCTGGTGTTGACATATGATTATGAACTTAACCAGCTCATGTCCAACTCGGCACATTCCCAACTCGACACGCAAAATAATAATATATTGAGTGTCAAGTTGGGAACGTGCCGAGTTAGGTATAAGCTTTTTTAAATAGAAATATTAATAAGGTACGAAAATAAGTATCCCTAATATTGCATCATCTCAAATACATAAGATTGGCTTTGAAGATATAATTTTTTCATTTTAATATTGCAAAATTGACTTCCATGAGTTTTATGTCGAGAATACAAGATACATTTTACAATAACTATATTGTGACCTATAACCTGATTTACTTGTAAAATGTACCTTAACAACATAGTTGCTCGTAATTCTGGTATATTTGTTCATGCAAATGATAAGTTTTAATTCATGCGAATAAAAAGTTTTAGAATATCATGAAAATTTGATGAATAGCTATAAATTATCAATATTGGAGTTAGTGTAGCTTTGTCCACTTCTAAATTATCAATTTAGAATCATATCACACCAACTAACTTGATTTGTCATTAATTTATTGATATGACAATGCAATAATTGGTGTGGTATGGTGTACTGGAGGAGAACCGCGGTCGACCAATAGAAAACAGAATTTAGGAAGCTTTTAAAAAAATTATATAGGAATAAGTAATAACAGTACATATGTTTCCTTACTACCTCTACTAGTCGACTGCAAATCGCCTGGGTCTACTATGGTCTGGAATTTTTTTTAGACCGACCAATCAAAATTGAAGACATGCGATTAAAAAAATGTATTAACTAAACAATTTTGTTAAGCTATTCAAAGTGAACAAGACAAACATGCACCTTTATCTCTAGAATGTTACATGCAGGACCTTCGTTTTATAAAAAAAACACGTTCTTGATCGCTCAATGTATCGTATCGGGCACATAGCATTAAAATAAATTATACAACACAGTATTTAATACGTTAACGCAAGCAATTTCACACACTGCCATTCGCTACTACAGGACACAAGATATTTCTTGAAACCTTAAAAAGGAGATTCCCATTTGGACACAATTTAAAAATTATCAAAATAACCATCTTTTTTTAGTTAAAATACAATTTAACTACAATTTTAATGAAAATAAGCAGTTCTATAATTGTGTCTATTTGGGAATGTGTCCAAATGGGAACAGTTAAGTGCTATAGTGAAAATAGTGGTTCTGTTACTTTTAAATGTATTTTTTTTACCTATCGATCAACACTCCGAGTGCCTGCCAGACAATTCTTAATTAATATGAGAAATAATAAATACTAATAAAGAGGTTCTCAAATAGCTGCATGCCTAGATCGTAGTTTGGGAAGCGCTGGTAAGCATGGTTAAGGGGTAAAATGCAGGTAAAACTTTTAACTAGTCATTAAACTCTCAACTAAAAAAGATTTTCATAGATAAAAAAGATCGTTTAATATAGATACGGTAGTATACAATAGGTAGGTCGTGTGATGGCTCATTAAAATAATACTACCAACTCATTTCTTCCCTTGGGTGGCGTAAAAGGCGGTAATATTATGTATACAGTATTTTAACTCTATACAAACGCGCCTCGATCTCGGGGTGCGCTCCGGGTGCAAACAGTCGCGACTGTGCCGCCGTCACAAACGGACGGTGTGTTGTTTTTTAACAATAATCGCGCGATTTTTTTTCACAAAATACGTTCAAGTACATTATTTAAAATGACGAGTAAGAAATAGTGCTATTTTCGGTTGCATGAATGCGTCATTATTAGAATGCGGATATTACTTTAAAATTTAATAATAAAGCATTTCGTATGTCTCAGTCGAGCCGCAATTTTTCGGTCGCAAATTTGTAAGCTTGCTATTCAAACATAAACATTGTTTTTTAATTAGTAGACCTGCCAATAAAAATAAACACGCATTTTTATTTCACTCTTCCAATTCAATTCACAAAGTATTTTATTTGTTTAAAAAAAAGTATATTCACGATCACAAAACTGAAAGGAAACACAAAGTAGGCAAATTTAATTGAAATGCTGGATGCGGGCAGCCCCACCGCATGTTTACGGACCGCGCGGCTGTAGGTATCTGAGTATGAACAGTCGAGTACTAAAGCATGTATACACATTTTAGGGGTGACAATCTTTATTTCCTTCTATTATAAGTTATTTAATGTTGAAAGTGTTTACATATTTTTGGAGTTGACTGTATGTAATATACATTTCATAATCAAGGACTGAAAGAATGTAAATCAATTTAAAAAATATTGGGCCTTATCTGTCTTACGTTTATATACGAAACGCTATAATAAACCACAAATATTTGATATGAGTGAGTCCCACAACAGAAATTTTTATTCTACAAAAAACGCAAAAGTCGAGAGATTGATGACTAGTTATTGAGAATTTAAAAAAATAGCAATAAATGAGACATTGAACACATTAAAATAAATAAAACTATGCTATTCTGCAATCTTATAGGTTCACCCTATTAAAAAAGGTACACCCTATAATGTTGCAAGAATAAAAAGTCAATATTTGACGTCATACGTTCAAGATGGCCAATTTCAATGAAAAAAATATTCCTAAAAACGAAAAGTTGCCATAAAGTATAATTGTATTATAGTGTTAATAGAAAAAGTTAAAGCTTCATTGTTTAAATATTATATTTAAATAAAACATTCACAATAACACAGGCAATAAATTCTATACCGAAGTAAATGTTTGTTGAACATTTTGTATCTACCCTCATTTTCATACAGTATAGTCAGATTTGTCAGACAAATAAATAATTATATACCATTTTGAATAGTCTGACATGCCGGCAACTATAAAAAAGTTTAAGCTAATATGAAATTGCCTGGATGAAACCGCTCATGGTCAGAAAGCAACCAATTTTGCAAAAATAAATATTTTATAGATTTTCTAGTGAGAAGCCCTATGATCTGAAATCTGCGCCAATATTTTTTATAAGATAAAAAGATACACTGTTGCCATCCTTAGAAATTTACCTAACACTTTATTATCTTATTAGTTGGATAAGCTAATAATATTGATTTGATTTTCTACTTGATTCGAGCCTAATACAGCATTACAAATATATCTGACCCAGTGCCGGGTCGCTGTTGTCGAATTTAGTGGCGAAAAACTACTCTCAAATAATAACATAACTTGACTTTGACAATACAATCAAAATGGCGACACTTAGTTCCGATTTTGGCCACAGGGTCAGATAACTTTGTGGCACTGTATACGGTTATATTTAATGACTCAACAACGTCTTAAGTCCAGGTAGGTAACATCATAAATAACAACATTTGTTCTACGACTTTTGATAATTTGACCAATTTTACATTAATGCAATCATAAATATCAGTTTCTGAAACTTCTTAGCTCTGTGCGCATCGCGAAAGCGTCAGGCGTGTCGCCTTCTCGTATGAACGGAACATAGACATACTAATGTCACGACAGTAAATTGTAAGCTTGTAAAATCATTTTTACTTAATGTATTCAGTTATGGTAACACTCGTAGAACAAATGTTGTTATTTATGATGTGAGCTATCTAGTCTTGCAAGATTATTGATTCATTAAAAATAATCCTGTATAATACTCAAAAGGTTAAAACTACTAGTTCGGTTTCTAAACACAATTGTAGTTAGTAGGTATACAAGCTAGGAATAAATTAAACAGTTTAAAAAGTCTCCGGAAAGATTACACAGCGTTTATAACTATTTTCTGTGCATTATGCAATTGTTCTTTTTGATATTTGACAGGTGTCAGTTGAAAACAAACCTCCCTAGGGATGAAAATTAAAGTTAACATTATTTTTTTCAAGTATGACTAATGAATTTACTTTATCATAGTCCGTTCTTAGTGACAACATTTTTAAACTGTTTTATTCAACTATATCCAACAAACTCATTCTAGAACTTACCAGCAAAACACCAGCGGTGAGTAGCCTTGGCGAAGACCAGAAGAGAAACAGCAAGAAGAAGAAGAAGGACTGCTATCACGATGCCTACTATGGCCCCCGTATCTAGGTCCACACCTGTTAAGAGTAACTATAATAAATAAATATCGTCAGACATTCACACCTATCAACTAGCCCCATTTTAAGCAACTAATGCTGCTTGTGTTACGGACACTAGATGACGGATAAATATATTTAATAGATACATATATAATAATATAATATGCAGAATACATACAATAGATACATAAACAACCTAGATTGGAGAACCAATATTCATCACACAAACATTTTCCACCACCTTTAAGATGGCGACGCCTATAAACTTTTTTTAGGCAAGCTCTTGGCCTTCTTTTCACCTGATGGTAAGTGCCGGTAAGGCTGAAGGTGAAAGTGAGCTTCACCTGTATTCTTCAACAATAATTTACAGTCCAGATAATATTGTTCACACTCTCTTCTACTAGGACGCCATAATATAAAAAGAACTGATTATCACTCCAAACTACACAAACTATTCCGTTCCAATTCCAAAAAAAAAATGATTTTGGGAATTGAATTTTTCGAGTTCGAAATAAAATAATTTGGGTAATAACTACAGTAAAGCCAAATTTTGTATACAAATCAAGCCTCTCGGACATTTAAAAAGTCATTCACTATGATTTCAAGACAATAATATTTAAGAGACCAAAATCTAGCTACAGGAAATTATTATCAGAGCTTAAAATTAGGGATCAAATCGCTAAAACATTTTAAGAGATAAAAAGCTTCAAATACAATCAAATTTTACAAAGTAATTAAAATTTCAGGCAACAAACTTCATAAGACATTCCAAATAATAAAACAACCTGTAGGACATTCCAACATTGTAGAACAGGCAAGCAATACTCGATTTTGAATTCTCTTACCGTACAATTCGAATGTCAAGAAGGACGATTTTGCTTTGCGCGCTGTTGGACATATAATTTACAGTAATATAGTACAAGTTAGCATAAAACCAATGTGAGAAGGCGGGAATCGAACCTGCATTATCTGAGCATACTTTACTAATTTCTGTGTAAAGGACAAAACGTCAAAAATTGTAAAGTCATAACAATAGGCTAGTTGACCCTTTTTTTATTGGGCCCCAAATAAACCATCGCCATAAAAAATTATATAATTTTTTTTAAGGCCTATCTATTTTAAATGACGTTTTTGCTTGACAAAAACGCTGTCGGCCATGATGGTATATGAATAATCACGATTTTCGAAAACAATCAATACGCATGCGTGACACAGTCTGAGATAGCCGACAGACTTGCTTGATTGGTTGCGACTGGCGTTTGACGGATTTGACCATGCGTAGTAATTGTTTACATGACGCGTTACTTCACCAATTTCACGAACATGGCGGATAGCGTTTTTGGCAGATGAAAAAAAAACAAAAGTAAAACATGCTTAAATTGAATTTCTACAGCAATCCCATATTTATATTTATTGAACTTGCTATATTTCGGACCCTTGGACTAAATACTATGTGAATTAAACATTATTTTCATAACTTTTGATATGAGTCAACTAGCCTATATATATTGCATCTTTCTGCTATTGTTTTGGTTATGTTATGTCATTATGTGCTAGGTACAGTCACAATCAAAAAGATGTACAGTCAGCATCAGAAGTAGCTCGTCACTTAATACTGTGTCACATCTTCTATGTACGACATTTTCCTAGACACGTCATATCATATGGGTTGTTTAATTCGTCAAGGTACTTAAATGGTCAACTTCTATTGATGCTGACTGTTCCTACGCTCCTATTATTTATTAATTATCAGGGGTTAAAATATTTTTTATATGAGAGGCAAGCTCTTGGCCTTCATCTCACCTGATGGTAAGTGACGATAAGGCCGAAGGTAAAAGCGAGCTTCACCTGTAATCCTCAACAACTGAGGAACTGGCTATCTTACCTCTGATTGACGGAACACAACAATGCTTATAACATTGTTATTATGGCGACAAATTTAGGTAAGACGGTGGTAGCTAGCCAGGCGGGTCTAGAAGCCCTACCACCAACCAAACCGAGCAGAAAAATCCCTGCCCCCGTAGGAATCGAACCCCGGACTTCCCGATCAACAACCGGTGGTGTCAAACACTAGACCAGGGCCCTGAGTCTGCTAATTTACAAATGGCAAAAACATCACAATGGTCGAAATTTTGACATTTTGTAGTATTTGTATATTGTTTGTTTCCTTAAAATAAATAAATAATATTTTTTTTTCAGCTTAACATAAATACATAAAATCACGCCTGTAATCCCTGTAGGGCTGGGCAGAGTCCAAGGAGCTCTGTGTTCCTTAAGACCACATTTAGCCATACAAAAATTGGGTTTGGTGAGTTAAAGAATTGTGAAAGAGTAGTAGCGGAATTACGGGAATAGCCATCTATACTACTTAATTTATCTATGCTAATATTGTAATTAGAATAATTATTTTATGTATTTTACCTATATTTTGTATTGCTGTGCCCTTGCTGGGTGCATGTGCTGTACTAATTGAATTGTAATACCTTTTCTTCCACATGCTTATGCAGTAAATAAATAAATAATATTGCCATAGTTATAAATTAGCAGAATCGGGGCCCAGAGAGGCGATTATTTTAATTATTATTAGTTTTATTAGGTACATCATAACATATCATCACGCCTCTTTCCCCGAAGGGGTAGGCAGTGGTGTTAAACACCCACATTTCGCCAGATATGTTAGGTCATGCACCGGGCACAATGTGAGGCAAGCGATATTCACAATGAACTGTACATAAGTGTTATTCAAACTCAGTGGTACAGGCGGTGGGATGGAACCAGCGTTGCGCGGACGCAGTTTTATTAAGATGTTATTATGGTGATATTAATGTGTCTGTGTGTACGTCATACCTGCAGGCTCGTCCATGGTGCTAAGCTGGACGACAAAGTCTTCAGATCCAATGTTGTTGGAGACACGCAAGTAGTACTTGCGGTCGACGTCTTCCTTCGTGATGCGCGAGAGAAGCAGGGTGATGTTGTAGTATCCTGAACCCTGGTGGTAGATAGTAAAATAGTAAATGTTTTGGTATATTTAAAGTTAGTTACAAATTACAATCAACTCCAAAAATTAACTACATTTGACAGTACATACACATACAATCACGACTATTATCTCCAGCTCACCAGGCAAAAGAACCGCAAAAGCTGTCCACTGCCATAGCAGTGACTGAAGTGTTTTGACAGTAAATGACTCTTATTAGAAAGACATAAAGATTGTCACCTATAAAACGAGTATACATATTTTTGTACTCGACTGTACATAGGCATGCACTCTGTCAAATATTTCAATCATCAAATATTTCATTGTGAAGGGAGGACACAATTCCTGAAGAAAGGCCTCCTGGTAAAAAAGGAAAATATATGCAACATTATACACATTGAACTTTATAATAGTATTACCACACTTACCGTGTTATTCATAATAGTAGATTAGTAGCCAAGGGCTGTAAGGCATCAATTGCAGCCCGAGATATTTAGGCGCACGAGCGCAGCGAGGGCGCTTATAGTTCGAGGGTGCAATTGATGCTTACACCCGAGCTAACTACTCTGCTTTACATCTCGATTGTGAGGTAAGTGGAAAAAAAGGCATTACAAGAATAAATAAATTTATTTTCAAGAACTAAATTTAGCTTCGCCGTTCGATATTCAAAGTTGATGAAAATAGCGAAGCGACCTCTTTTGTCATTGGGCTGAATGCATGATGTCTAGTGCCAGTAAGATGGTTAGATGTACGCGAACTTTTTGAAAGAGTTTTTTTTTTAATTACTTACCGCCCTAGGGCGTTTCTAGCTACATTATTAACCTAGGGCGGTAATTGATCACTTACAACCCGCATCTGGGGGTATTAAGAACCTACTTACCGAACATGAGAGATGTAAAAAATATTAAAGCCTTAATAAACCTATTTTAGTACAGAGTGTTTTGTTTTCTTCTTTCAAACACAAATCTAAATTAGAAAGAAAGTGACAAATCACTTTTTAACTACAATAGGTTTATTGCCTTTAAATTTTTTTTAATGAATCACACGGTAAGTGTATAAAGAGGCAATAATAGCAGAGTCGCTAATACTGTACCAAGCTAATAATATACCATCAGTATTAGCGACTCTGCTATTATTGCGCTCTTCTCTGGCCATGTTCTCTTTATTTCTGTTTTTAACACGCTTATATTAGCTTCACTTGTAACTAACTATTTTTGTAAGAAAATCTTGGAATCTTAATTTTATCCACTTCCCGCTCTTTGATTAGGATGAAATTTTGCACACGCTCTAAGTTCTGATGACAATACATGACTAGCTAAGTAACGTCATTACAATTCCAATATGGCGGCCTCCCCAAGATAACGGACTGGCTGTTTGAAATCACTCTATGATATGGATATCAAATGAAAGGGTTTGCTGTCGGGAGTACGAAAATATAGTCGCGTGAGTGACTTAAATCCAACATGACGGACATCCAAGATGGCGGATTGTCTATTTGAAATGCACCCTCCCGATATGGGTATTGAATTAGAGGGTTTTATAAATGGGATACGAAAAAAAATATTACGTGACCTAAATCCAACATGGCAGCCGCCCCAAGTAGTAAATTAAGTTTGAATAATAAGAAGACTATAAAATGTATAAAATAAAAATAATATTTTAAAAAACTAAAAAACACGCTTTTAGCACGCACAAAAAATTACAAAAAGAAAGCGTGGAGCGTTTTGTTCAATAAGAGTAAAGATTACATAAACGCTCCACGCTTTCTTTTTGTAATTTTTTGTGCGTGCTAATAGCGTGTTTTTTAGTTTTTTAAACTATTATTTTTTAAACTTACCATCTGCCTCTGTTTCGTTGTTTTTGGTCTTGAATTTTCATTTCTATCAGAGTCAGCGTCTGGAGTACATGTAATGCACTTACCAATCTCTCCGGAAGCAACGCAGCGACACTCCTGTCTTCGTTAGTCTGCGGCGGCGTGAGCGCCAGGTCCCCGACGCGCCACTCGGCGGTCGGCGGCGGCTCCGCGCGGACGGTCACGTTCAGCCTACCCTCCTCCCCGAGTTTTAACCCGAAGATCGTTATTGGACCGGACTCTTCACGTTTTGGGGGGTCTGGAAACGGGACATAAATATTGTACTAAAATATAGGGAGCTCGGTGGCGTAGTGGTTACGTAGTGGTTTAGTTTGAAAACAAAGCAGCTTAAGCCATGGTCAGGCCGCGGATGGGTGGCCAAATATTTGTGATCTCGAGCTCCTATTGCGACCGTTTCTACCCACTAACCCGCAATGGGCCAGCGTGGTGGTGTTACGGCCCATACTCCTCCTCCTGTGTTTCCTCATGAGGACGGCCAGTGCCCAGCAGTGGGAGGTATATAGGCTGAGGACGAAAAAAAAGGGAAAAGAACAACAAAAAGTCTTTCAGATCCGGCTCGAAGGACCAGAATTAATAAGTCCGAAAAACTGATGCGAGTGGTTGAAACAATAGAAATATGTAAAGGTTCTCGTTGGCGGAGGACCTCGGTGGCGAAATATAAGTACGTTATGGCTGTCGATCGAAAACAAAGCTTCCCTCGCCATGGTAAGGCGTGGATGGGTGACCAAAATTTTAAGCCGTTGATCCCGATCGCTATTGCAACCGTTTCTACCCACCCGCATTGGGCCAGCGTGGTGTTACGACCCATAATTCAAAAATTCTAAATTCGAAATCGTTTATTCAATTTAGATGCGTCTTAGCACATGCTTATAAACGTCAAATGCATTTTACAAATTTTCGTGAAAGCGATAAACTACGCCATCCGTTCACAAAACTACCAGGAGGCCTTGTTCTGAGAAGAACGGGCAAGAAACTCAGCAAGTTTCTATCCACATGTGATTCTCCATGAGGAAGACCTGTGCCCAAGTGGGACGTATACAGGGCGTCCCACGGCCATGCCACATGGAGGGAAAGTATATTAAATATTGAAGATATGATGTTTTACTTAAAGAAGACATCATTTTATTTTTTATTTTATGTGGAACTGCATTCATAGATTTATTCAAAGTCGCCTGCCTCTACCGGGAATTGAACTCGCGAAATGTGAAAACAAAAACTCCATGTATTTTATGATAACCGTCGAAAGGGTTAATCACAAGGATTATTTTTTCTTCAGAAACAGCATCTTCAACGAAAGAAAAAAAATTTTCGTCAGAAAAATTTCGTCGGACTCAGCCGTGTTTCTTATAACTAACATGATCATTTCAAAGTATTTACTACATACTCACTTAAGAATACAAGATTTCCTTGTTATAAGTATGTCATAAAAATAACAAAACGATACACATACCGTTTGTAATATTTGAATATTGTTTTTTTACTAATTTCAGCCAGCCACATTGTAATTGCGTGCTCATAATGTTATAGGAAACACGGCAAAGTCAGACGAAATTTTCCTAACGAAAATTTTAATAAAATTTTAAATTTCATGATCTTCCTTTCATTGAAGATGCTATGTTCCTTAGGAAAAAATAATCCATATGATTAACCCATTCGACGGTTATCATAAAATGCATGGTGATTTTTTTTTCACATTTCGCGAGTTCGATTCCCGGTAGAGGCAGGCGATTTTGAATAAATCTATGAATGCAGTTCCACTTCTTATAAAAAATAAAATGATGTCCTCTTTCAGTAAAATATCCTACCTTCAATATTTAATATACTTTCCCTCCATGTGGCATGGCCGTGGGACACACTGTATAGTCTGAGGACGAAGGGTTCTCGCTGATACTCTGAAGGTTTACCACCATTGCCCTGCCCAGTTCCCAATTAAGTACTCTTCCTCCTACATTCTCTTCTATCATTTACACCAATTCCCTTAGTCCTCTCACACAAATGTTGAAAGTCAATTAGGATTGGTGACCAAAATGTTCTAACACTATTTATATAGAACGTCAAGCTACCTTTGTCATCGTCACAGTAAGGATGGGTAACCAGAAGTAGGATGGGTGACCAAAATTGTTTTGACCCTTTCGACTTTAAAAGTCAAGCTATCTTCGTCATGGTTGCAATTTGAATGGGTGACCAATACTCACAGTGCACCATAATCTGCCACTTCGCCTCCCTCGACTGGTCCAAAGCGTTGAATTTCGATATTAAAAGTCAAGCTACCTTCATTACGATTGCAATTAGGATGGGTGACCAAATACTCACAGTGCACCAAAATCTGCCGCTTCGCCTCCCCCTGCTTATCTAAAGCGTCGTTAAATTTCCATATTCAAAGTCAAGCTACCCTCGCCATGGTCACAATTAGGATGGGTGACCGAATTTTTTTAACACTTTCGGTATTAAAAGTCAAGCTACCTTCGCCATGGCTACATTTGGGATGGGTGACTAGTACTCACAGTGCACCACAATCTGCCGCTTCGCCTCCCTCGGCTGGTCGAGCGCGTCGTGCTCCACCCGGCACGTGAGCATCTTGCCGCTGTGGTCTGCTGTCAGAGGCAGGGTTATGTTCTGGCTGATGGTCTGAAGGTCGCTTCCTGGTTCTGAAGTCAGGATTGGCTGATGGGTTCCACGGAGGAGCTGCTCTTCGTCTGGAAGGGAATATCGAAAAAATACTAATATAAATATCTTCGGACATTCACACCTATCAACTAGCCCTATTTTGACCAACTAATGCTGCTTGTGTAACGGACACTAGATGACGGATAAATATATTTAATAGATAAATGCATATAAATATCCTGAATACTGAACATCCAAGACTGGAGAACAAATGACTGAAAATTCATCACCCAAACATTTGCCCCCACCAGGGATCGAACCCAGAACCTCTCCAGATGGCGACGCCTGGAAACCGGGATACAGACCACTCGACCAAGGAGGTCGTCAAATAGATAAATGTTAATAGATAAATACATACATTCAGAATATATACAATACATTTAAACACCCAAGACTGGAGAACAAATGCCTGTATTCATCACTGAAACATTTCGAGACCGGGGATCGAACCCAGAACCTCTCGAGATGGCGAAGACGACGGAGATTGTAAACTGCGTAACACTGCTTGGTGAAGCGCGTACGGCAATGGACTGCTTTTGCGGTGCTTTTGCCTATTCTCTGACTAACCGTTATGGGATAATAGGCTTGGTTATATGTATTATACATATGAGTATGTATGTTAAATCTCAACCAAATACAGGTTGATTTGCAAGACTAGCCCAAACCCTGACCAGAAAAATAAAATACTCTGGAGGCGCCAAAAATGTTCTATAGCAATATAAAGAATACTTAAAAAATTGTTATTGACCTACTTAATACTACTTATTAAAAAATTGTTTTTATGACTTTAGGGGAAACAAAATTAAATAATATTTGGGTTCATTCATTTATCTGTGAGGAAAATGTTATGAGTTAGAAACAACGGAAACGCGTTTTGTTGACATTTTAACAATAATAATGTTGAACCTATAAATAGTTATTGACCCATTTAATCTTGAAAAACATTATTAACTTTAACAATTTAAAGGATGTTATGATGCCTTGACCTATATTTTCTAGACATTTTGATTGGTCCCGTGTTGGTCCGGGACGCAAAAAGAATGTACCAGCTGCTTTTCTTGCCTAACATGTCGTAAAAGGCGACTAAGGGCGTATTGGGTACTGGGTCTGTGATCGTGCAGGCGATGAGCTAGCCACTTTACTACTCTTTCACGATTTTTCATCTGACCAAACCCAATTTTTGTATGGCTAAATGTTGTCTTAAGGAACACAGTGCTTCTTGGACTCTGTCTGCCCCTTCGGGGATAACAGGCGTGATTTTAATGTTCCTCTCCTAAATTCGGATAAGTTATTTTAATACTACGCAACGCGTGGTTATATGTATGTATAGTTTCATGGCGGGAGTAGCTAGCGTAGTATAAAGAGCAATTCTCACCTAAGAACCAAGAGATCCTGGCTGCAGGTCTTCCATTGGGCACCACGCACTGCACCCTGAACTCCTCCCCTTCGGTACCCCACGGCTGGGCAGGGGAGTTCAGGATCGGGTTCTGGGGCGGCTCTGAAACAGGGAAGCAACACATTTATAAAAAAAAGAAAAGAAAGTTCCGAATACAATAAAATAAGCTCGGTGGCGTGAGGTTAGTGCGCTTTGGCTTTCGATATCGAAACAAAGCTACCTTCGCCATGGTCACGCCGTGGATGGGTGACCAAAACTTTGTGATCTCGAACTCCTCCGTGCTTCGGAAAGCACGTTAAGCCGTTGGTCCCGGTCGCTTTTGCAACCGTTTCTACCCACCAACCCTCAGCAGTGGAATGACTGATGACAAGACAAGTCTCTTTTTCGCTACCTACTTTAAGTCTTAAAGAACATATCATATCATCACGCCTCTTTCCCCCAAAGGGGACGCAGAGGTGTCAAACACCCAAATTTCGCCAGATATGTTAAGTCCCCATGTAACAGGCGGCGAGCCTGTTGCCATGCACCGGGCATAATGTGAATTAAGCCATATTCACTGTACATAAGTTTTATTCAAACTCAGTGGTGGCGGAGGTTGGATCGAACCCGCGAGGCCCGCGGCCTTTGAACGAGTAGTGCCCCGTCCGTCCCAACTCGGCTATCGCTGCCTTACTGTTGTCTTCAAGATTGCCATAAAAAGGAGAATATTGGAAAACTTACTGGCAACAACGAGCCTCATGACACCAAGCAGTTCAATGTTGCCAGTCTGTGGCGGCAACGAACACGAAATGTTGCCATTCCAATCCTCTTTCACGTTCCTGATGAGGGCGCCACATTCGCCGAACTGGGGATGTCAAATACAACTCTGATAAATAATTATCAGAAAACACAAAGAATAGAAAAAAATAACAAAACACGCGGTTTAATTCAAAGAGCAATGTTACCACCACTTGCAGGATAATTTTAATCTAGTTAGATGTCGGTTTTGTCATTTCTTAATATTTTTAGCTACAGTAAGATATTTAAAGAAAACTGCACCCAGCAGAGTTGCGAATATTGCGATGGATGTGTGGAGTCACAAGAATGGACAAGATCAGGAATGAGTGTATTAGAGGATGTTTACAGGGAAGGAGGAAAACATAACTAGGGGTACAGTTTGTTTAAGCAATCAAGTATTAGGTCCTTACCTATGAAATTGGTGTTTTGTATGGAGATTTTGGGAAATTCTGCATTTTACATACTAACATTTTTTCAGTTTTCTTCATAACGACAAATCCAAAGTTAATAATATTTGGCATCTATCATTAGACAAGCTTTAGTAATATGTGTAATATCACACTTCATAAAAATTATTTATCGTTTTTAAGTGAATGCAAATAAAATGATGTATTCGGGAGGCACTTAAAAAGAGTTGTCTCCGTGTCCAATTTTAACACAATTAAACTTACAACAAATTATCAAAACAAATCAAAAGAGCTCAAAAATATAGTCTATTTTTAGACGAGGTAATTATTTTTTAGGAATACTCTGAATCTTAATAGTTACAGACAAAATACTAAGAGAGAAAAAAAACACCAATTTCATAGATAAGGGCCCAATATTAATGACGATTTCAAGTAAGACTTAGAATTAAATCAAATCAAAATTAACTTTATTTCGTAGGCCAAACTAGGCACTTGAAATCGTCAACATAATAATCATTAGGAGTATAATTTTGATGTTCATTGCCGCGAGCGCTTGTATCAAGTACAACCACAGCGCTTCGTGGTTGTAATCGATGCAAGCGGCCGGTGCTTGGTATGTACTTTTTAATTGATAAAACCATAATAATATACATACAGCTGCATCATACAAATTGCCTGCGACTTATATTTCTGACCCCTTACCTTCAGTCCCTGCCCTGAGTAAATAATTTCTCCACTCTGGTCATTGGGTAGTAATCGGTATGGAATCAACCCGACTGTCATTCTGAAAACCCAAAAAAAAAACATTTGTAAACGCTTACTTTTGATTTCTACTCTTGGAACCTAAGTCACAAAACACACGGAAAACAGTAGAATAAAATAAGTACGAGAAGTCGCGCTCTTAGCTGCGGGACAAATAAGCAAGCGTCGAGCGCGGGTGTAGCGCTTTCTTTCGTGTTTCATACTGTTGCGGCATCGAATTGATAAAAACTGCCCTCGAACTCTCCGTAATAATCGGGAGCCTCCCAGTGTATTGTAAAACAAATTAGTAAACACTGAACATTCCGTAAGGTCGCAGAATGTTCTCGATAAATGTAGAAAATTCGGGAGACGTACCGGGCCGCGCGTCACCGACCCGCCTTGACCTTGTGCGTCGCGACGCACTAAGCTGAGTCACCGGTAATAAATCACTATAGAACATTCGCGGCTTCACGAGACGTATTGGAGAACGATTGTTCTAGTGATTTTCGGTAGGCCTATATAAGCGGAGCGTGTTTGCTGACTGAGTCAGTATTGGAATACGATACAGCAAGTGAACATCAAGCTATAAGAATGAACTAGAAGAGATATCAGAGCGATCAGTGATTAATTAGTGTTGATTTTTAATTAAGCGATTAATTAATAAAAGTGTGTTTTTGGTGGAAAACCGCGTTTACTTTATTTTAACAACCCCAGCTCTTAACCATACTAAATGTATGGAGAGGGAGAGCGGCAAAGCGCAAATAGCTCATCCACACTCTATACTGACGTACTCGCGTTCCATCATGTCGTCTCGTAGAGCGTGGGCCGTAACGGGACGACTATGATTCGGTTGTGATAATATATATACGTTCTTGTTTAGCGCGATCGGGGCCCAGTTTGACGACCGACAGACACACAGTAAAGCTTTTTACCTTAAGGTAACCCTAAAAGCGATAGCCTTCATTGCATCTGCTTACACTTTTTTTAGATACGATAGGCAAACTCGCGAGCCGCACTTGTAATCCACAACTACTGAAGAACTGCCTATCTTACCTCTAATTTCCGGAACATAACAATGCTATAACATTGTTATTATGGCGACCGATTTAGGTAGGACGTTGGTAGCTAGCCAGGAGGGCTCAGAAGTTCTAAACCGAACCGAGCAGAGAAACTCCGAAAATCCGATCGAGCCCCGGACCACCCGATCCACACCCGGTCATCATCAAGGCGGTTAAAACTACACAATATACATTGCCATGGTAACTCACCGACAAGAGTCAATCTCGTAGGGCACCTTGCATAGGACCCGGAGCTCATCGCCGACCCGGCGCACCGCCTCCCTCGGGGAGATGTCCACTGTTTGACCTGCCGAAAAAGGAAAATATTAAATATAATACACAAACAAACATGTTATGCAGTTATACCGAAAGGTGTTAATATTATAAGGAGGCTCTATATTAGTATTAGCAACTCTTTGCTGTAATTGCGCTCTTCTCTGGCCATTTTCTCTGTTTCTGTTTTTAAATTTACCGTCCGTTTCTTTTTTTTTTGTTTTGTTCTCGAATATCATTCCTATCAGAGTCAGCGTCTGGAGCGGTTGGCTGGACGAAAATTATTATAAATATTATAATAACTATAAAAGTGATTTTATAAATTGTTTCAGTGTGCCTTAGTTCGTATATAATAAATATAACAATAAGTGATGTCAAGAAGGACTTTTATTTAAATCCGGATCCACCACAATATCATAGTATCGTATGATATTATTTTCCGACCAAAATTTGTCCGATTAGTTATAGTCACCAGCCTATATAAAGGATGGAAAATTCTTATGGGCTCTGGTACTTCCCCACTTTAAGTATTTAAAATTGCTTAATTTCCTTAAAGAACTTTTAGTTTTATTTTCAAAAAGCTTACTCAACCCAAGAATCTTATTCTTAGCCTGCCTTTTTTCCAATCTCGTTTGACGTCGGCGCAACGAGACTTTCTCCTCCACTCTCCCCTATCACACGCCATATCAACATTCACTCCCATTCTAGCCATGTCCTCATTCACACAATCTAACCATCTCTTCTTCGGTCTTCCTCTCTCTGCAATACCATCCACTCTGACATTTATAACTCTTATCGGCACATGCTCATTCTCTTATTCTTTATTCTCTAGTCTCACAACCAGCTAAAAATAAATAAAAAATGTCTTCTTTTTAAACAATTATTGTTAAAAATAAAAATTACCTAATAAATATTAAGTCCTACACTCATATTTCGTGCAAGCTAAAATAATTGCAACCGTTTCTACCAATCAACTCGCATTGGTGGTGTTTCGGTCCATACTTATCATGTGTTTCTTTATATAGGGAGGGCTGTACCGAGCACTGGGACGTTTAAAGGCCGGTGACGAAAGAACGAAAAAAATACAAAAAATATATATGTCAATAAATCAAAAGTATCAACAAGGACCATAATTCAGAATAAAAAGTCCGTAATATGTTGGAAGAGACGCTGTAATGATGTGTCATCTAAATGGTGTAACCAGTTAACCACACAATCTCACTTTAATCAGGATTGATCGACTTTTGTAGTCTCAATAAATAGGGTGTGGCATTATTATTACTGTTCGTCGGGATTTTTTATATGTATAAATAAATTATTATATTTTATTTTATTTTATTTATATTTATAACAAATTACCTTAAATACAACTTTAAAAATATACTGTATTCTTTGTTTTTGACAGTAAGATTTTTTATGCGATTACATTGTTTTTTAATTCAGAAAGTAACGTTCCGTCTCGTTCTAATTCGCCGCAATAGAATGTAATAGGTATATGATATATTGATATATGATTCGTGTTTTCGTGTTTTCTGACAGTTGAAAATAGCGAGCAGACTTCTACAACGAATATTTATTTATTTGCCCGCGTCTTTATTCGCGTGGAATAGTGGCATTGAGATGGCGTGATTTTATATAGATGGGTCTCGATAAATGGGCTATCTAATACTGGAAGAATTTTTCAAATCGTGCCAGTAGTTCCTGAGATAAGCGCGTTCAACCAAACAAACAAACTCTTCTGCTTTATATGTATGTTTAAATCCCACGTGTCATCAAACCACAAAACACCATGGTCACCCTACCAGTAGTCTGCTTGTCCCCAGTAACTGGTAATTTACATATAAAGCTCAAAGGTCCCGCTCGGGGCCCACTTGTAATGAAATAAGAGACCATTATTTTGGTTTTTCCCCAAAAAGTTCACGGATATATTTTTTCAACGGATTTTTTGGGTTCTGCAGGAGTTTTATGTAAGCAGCGGTAGCCGAGTTGGGACGGACGGGGCACTTCTCTTTCGAGACGCCGCGGGAAACGCGAGTTGGATCCCATCCCCTTAATTCAAACTCAGTGGTACAGGCACTGAGTTTGAATTAAGCGCGAGAGCCCGGCGCCGCACCAGCGCGGCTGTGGTTACGCCCCCGGGGGGGTTGAACGGGTTCGAGCCCCGCATAACCAGGTCTTCCCCCGAAGCCTGATATTGGTCGGCCATTACCCTGAATCAAAAAAAAGGGCTATTATCCCCTAAGGGTAAGTCAGAGACTAGCCGCCATCTAGCTAGCATTCCATCGTCATAGTCCAATTTGTGTGCGAAAAAAATAAACGGAACCCTCTATTAGTAACAAAATCCCCACTTGACTAATTTTTCAGAGCATATTTCTAAGGTATGGTGTTTTCATGGTAATATGACCCCATATAATACAGCGTGTGCAAATTTTTTTTAAATCTTTGGGAAAATTTATTAAGCACAGAACAGAAAAAACATATCTACAAATTCCGTGATAATATTATTAATGTCCATAATAATTATAATTCTGGTATAGGTATCAACTGTCAACACCCAATTTTTTTTTTTTTACTTATGACAGACCAGCTCTTGGCCTTCATCTCACCTGATGGTGAGTGACGATAAGGCCGAAGGTGGAAGCGAGCTTCACCTGTATTCCTCAACAACTACGGCTATCTTACATCTTATTGCCGGTACACAAATAGTCTTGTGAGCTTAAAAGCTCTACCACCACCAAACCCAGCAGAAAAACTCCTGCCCCTGTGGGGAATCGAACCCCAGACTTCGGACCTTTTCATGGTTTTTCTTCGATTTGCCTTTTTCATGGTTGATTAAAACTTTGTATTCAGAGTTACTTCATGCTTCACACATACACACGCACGTCAGTGAAGCCCGTTACTATAGCAACCACTCCCATCGACCAATCAAGAGAAATAAGCTATTTTGGTGGAACGGCTCGGAGAATTTCAGAACTGCTTCGGCAGAACCCAGGTCGGAAAGGAGAGGTTTAATTGGGACTATACGGATTCCAGGATAAACTCCCTTGGCACTAAACAAATACGTACAACTTTTCTCACAGCTTTTCTTGGTCTTTTAGAGCACAGTACACATTTAAACAGTAGAGAATAACACATACATACGCTTGCGACTAAAGGGACAACTGTGTAGTTGCAAACCTGTGTCTTAATGTAACACACATACACATACATACATACAATCACGCCTGTAATCCCCGAAGAGGTAGAGCAGAGTCCAAGGAGCACTGTGTTCCTTAAGACCACATTTAGCCATCTTAGCCACATAGCCATTTAGCAGTTGGTACATCATTTTGTTGGTCATAATGTAATGTGGCAAATATTGCAATACACCAGTTTCTTGAGCTGATTCTAGCATCTCGCTGTATCAACGCAGTTGACGTACTAGTCTTATTGTACTGTGGTTAAGCCGAACAGCCTAGAGGTTTAAGTGGAGGTTTGGAACTAACGTGAACTTTTCACTTCGGAGTTTAAAAGAAATTTTACAGTTTTCCTTTTTGCATTCAGAACATCTAAATGGTAAATGTTTGGGTGATGAACTTTCGGGCATTTGTTTTCAGTCTTGGATGTTTATATATAATTATATAAATTAAGGATATTTATATGTATTTATCAATTAAATATATTTATCCGTCATCTAATATCCGTAACACAAGCAGAATTAGTTGCTTAAAATGGGGTTAGTTGATAGGTATGAATGCTTGTGTTACGGATGATGGAGAAGTATATTTAATAGATAAATACATATAAATATCCTGAATATATCAATATATATAAAAATCCAAGACTGGAGAACAAATGCCTGCATTCATCACCCAAACATTTGCCCCCACCGGGGATCGAACCCAGAACCTCTCGAGATGGCGACGCCTCGAGACCGGCGTACAGACCACTCGGCCACACAGGTCGTCATTACGTCTGGTCAAAAAAGCGGCCAATTGCCACGCAGCGAGCATAATGTTAGGAAAGCCATATTCATAGTGAACCAGCCTATACACGTCGCAATGGGCACAGGCCATCTGACATGGAGAAACACAGGACGAGTACGGGCCGTAGCACCACCACGCTAGCCCAATAAGGATTGGAAAGGGTTGCAACTGGGATACGAGATCTACGGCTGAACGTGCACGGAGCGCGGAGAATCTCGAGATCTCAAATTTTTGGTTAGCCATGCCAGGACTGATCATGGCGAAAATAGCCTTGACATCGACGTAATCCCCGTTTACCACATAAAACTTTTCATTTGCAAGTTTACAAAAATAACACATCTTTTTACAACTCTATTTCGAAAATGTGTCGGCTTTACGAGATAATAATAATAATAATAAAAAAGCCTCTTTATTTCCTTTTATTATTATTTTTATTTATTACATACATTATTATTATTGCATGCTTAATTCATTAATTAAAAATTGGTTCTATCAGTTCATTCATTATTTCGTTTATCCATTTATATTCTTAATATTATAAAAGAGCAAAATACTAATAATTACAAATAAATAATAATTAGTAATAATAATTTGTTACATTATAATTGCATGCATTTTTTGAGTAAAGGCCTCCTCCATTTTACTCCATTTTTTTCTGTTTCTTGTCTTTGTAATCCAGCCATCCCCGGCCACTCTATTTATTTCATCATCTAGGCTTTATGAGATATCAACTGGTAATTCTGATATTGATATTTTTAATACCAGATTCGGTTTGTTTATATCTTTTATAAATAAAAATGGTTAATTTGGCCGATAATGTAAATTTACCGTGTTTTCTGGTTGTTTAAGCTAGAAATGTTTTTTTTCTAAATCTTAGTTAAATCCATATATGTTTTAATAGTTGTATTTATTTTTGGTTGCATGTAAATCTTTACCTCTTTCCTTCTGACTGATGTGTCTACATGTAGGATTTCAACCTAGTACATATCTAAATCTATAGTTTTAGTTGATATTATTACATTGGTTGGTATCTGTTTTGTGGACTATATAAATGAATAAATAAATATTGAAAGCCAAAGCGCCACCAAACTCCTCAAAGTTAAACCTGCTTAAGCCTAAAATACCTCGAGATCACAGCGACCCGGGGTGAGTAACTAGTAAATTTATAAACCACGTACACACAGTCCGTCGTCTCGTCCCAGTGTACGTTACCCTATCTAACTAAAGCGACCACAAGTTTGAAACTTTGTGGGAGTTTCTTGTGAAAGAAATGTCGTCTGTCTGTCGGTGCATGTAAATTGTGAGATAAAAACAAAAATTTCCTTTTTTTTTAATGGCTAATGCACACAAAATCATCAAAGTAGACACCAAAATATCACTACCGGGAGCACAAAGGTGATGCACAGAAAACAATTTAAAAATACAAAAATATTTATCGTTCTCATGTGCGTAGTTTATTTATTATGAATATTTAACTCCCTACCTAATTTACTCCCTACTAGTGCCGACTGAAAACATATAGACACGCTAGATGTTTTTTTTTATTTGGCTTAATAAATGTAATATTTCGTCAATCTACAATTTTTTACTAATATTATGGTCACCCTACTTGAGACGAATTTAAGATGCACTTTATATGCATACCTTCAGAGCACATATTTGCTATTGCATCGAATTTTCTATAAAAGACTTGCAAATTTCTTAAAGATATTTTTGTGAAGAAAATATTTCGTTCAGACTTAGTAGTATGTCCGTAACTTATATTTTATTAGGCACTTATATTCCCAGTAACTCTAGGAATATAAGCGTGGGAGTCGTGTGGTAGCGGCTCATTAAAGAATACTACCAACCAGTCTCTTCCCTTGGGTGTCGTAAAAGGCGACTAATGGTCTTATTAGTACTGCACAACCATCCAATAGCTTATACCGGCGACGGGCTCACCACCTGTCACGCTGAGTGCAGTCACTGCTTGGTGAAGCGCGGACTATGGCATTGGACTGTTTTTGCGTGCTTTTGCCTTGTCTCTGACTAACCCTTAGGGGATAATAGTCGTGATAAGGGGACAATATATGAATGTAACTCTGGGAAGCATTGGTCCAGCGGTGGGATGTAACAAGCTAAAAACTGGTCCCCTTAGCATGGACACCGCGATATAATATTTATCACGTTTTTATCACGTCTTACTGTCAAAGAATAATAGAATTTGACAATAAACAATGTTATTAATTACATGTTTTGTATATTTGTTAAAATGCAATAAAGAGTATACTTATGCGAAGGTTAGCTAGCTAGCTTATAGGCCAAAAAGCCTTTTTAGGCTGTTAGCTCGTGGTTAGCCCGCTCTAGTCCCTATATCATAGGCTAGCCTTAAAAATAGCCCATGGGAACACTAGTGAGAAGCCACGGCAGATAGCTGGAATCAATAAAAAAAACTCCAAGAGATGTGCCATCGCTTGATCTGTTAGCTAGCGCTATTTTTTTGTGTTTTATCAAAGCTAATTTATGACGAGAAGCCCTTAAAATATCTGTCTCAATTGAAATACTTTGTACAGCTTCCCTTAATATCCATTGGTATTAAAAAAAGTAATTAAACGCCCACACAACATATAGAAGGTTCAGGGTTCACTGTCTTTTGAAGGGTCCGAAATTAAAATGCCTTTAACGATTCTAAAAGAGGAATAAAGATTTTGGCGTAGTGGTTAGTACGCTTCAGCTTTCAATCGAAAACAAAGCTACCTTCGCCATGGTCAGGCCGTGGATGGCTGACCAAAACTTTGTGATCTCGAGCTCCTCCGTGCTTCGGAAGGTTAAGGCATTGGTCGTTCGGACGAAAACATTTTTCGCTTAAACGTTTTAAGCAATTAGAGGTAAGGTAGTCCGTTCCTCAGTTGTTGAGGATTACAGGTTCCACCTTCGGCCTTATGGTCACTTACCATCAGGTGAGATGAAGGCCAAGAGCTTACCTGTCATAACTTAAATTGAAAGATACTATATGTACCAATGTAATTTTTATTGGGTGTTATTTATAGGGTTAGCAAAATATTCCAATTTTGGTCAGCAAAAAATACAATTGGTCAACAAATTGGTCAACAAATTAATTAATTGGGCAGCAGCTTATGAGCAGCAGATATTTCTAATTTGTCAGCATAATAACTAATTAGGCAGCAACTCAAATGTTTTAAAACTTAAATATGGTTATTACCTAAATACTCAAATAAAAACCATTTTTACGGGTCATAAATTTTTTTTACCTTTTGTCTATCAGAATACATTTCTTAGGAATTGATCCGACATTGATCCTTTTCCTTGATTTTATTTTCTGGTATTATATAATATTGCTGCCCAAATATTTTTTTGGCTGACCGTTTTGTTGCTGACCAAATAATTAAATGGCAGTGGTACTGTTGGAATTTATAAGACCGTTGGCACAAATATTAGGTACAGTTTTTCCCACTCGGCTACGCCTGTAGTCCTAAATCCGGGTGAATACCGGATCAGAATGCCGGGTGAAAGCGTTGCTGTGTAGTTCGGAGCCGGGTTTATCCGGGTTTAGGTATTAGACAAATCGTACGGGGCAGACAGACAATCTTATGTATTTTTTAAATAGTATCAAGCTAAAATACGTGCAGAACTTCTAACACTCACTTATCAAATCTTATGCGTCTTCGCTCCCACTATTGGGCACAAGCATTCTTCATTGAGAAACACATGTGGAGTATAGGCGACACCACCGCGCTGGGCCAATGCGGGTTTTGGTGGGTAGAATCCGTTGCAATAGCGACCGGGACCAACGGCTTAACGTGCCTCCCGAAGCACGGAGGAGTTCGAGATCACAAGATTTTGGTCACCCATTCAAGGCCTGACCATGGCGAAAGTAGCTTAGTTTTCGATATCGAAAGTCAAAGCTTCACCACTACGCTACCGAGCTCCTCATTTCTTTCCACAGTGAAAGCAATATCTTAGGATATTCTGTTTTCAACAAAAATATCTCTTCATCATAGTCCACGAAGCAATATCTCTACCGCCATATTTGTGTGTCAATGCCTTAGGGGGATCGCACAAGTGGTAGTGGATACAATAAGCAAATAACAATCTCAGGGGAGTGTGTAGCGGCCCTATTATACTTATTACTTGCTAGGGTTGGCGCGTGCAAGTAAAAAATCATTGAATTTTTTGACAGCAAGGGGAATGTTGGGCTCCAGGAGCAGTAATCAAAGATATAATATAAATATCCTAAGACATTCAAACCTATCAACTAGTCCCATTTTAAGCAACCAAATGCTGCTTTACGGATTTTAGATGACGGACAAATATATTTAATAGATAATTACACATTATTATTCAGAATATATATAAAATTATACTTAAATAATGAACATCAAAGACTGGAGAACAAATGTCTGAAAATTCACACCCAGTGGAGGCCCACTGGGATCGAACCCAGGACCTCTCGAGATGGCGGCGCCTTAAGACAGGCGTACAGACCACTCCACCACGGAGGTCGTCAAATCAAAGTAATCAAAGATGTTACTTGATTGACGATTGGTTTATTACTAGGTTAGGTTACTTAATACTAATTACGCTACTATTAGGTCCTTACCTATGAAATTGGTGTATTGTATGGAGATTTTGGGGAATTCTGCATTTTCCATACTAAATTTTTTTCAGTTTTCTTTACATCGACAATCCAAAGATAATAATATTTGGCATCTATCATTAGACAAGCTTTAGTAATATGTGTAATATCACACTTCATAAAAAATATTTATCGTTTTTAGGTGAATGCAAATAAAATGATGTATTCGGGAGGCACTTAAAAAGAGTTGTCTCCGTGTCCAATTTTAACACAATTAAACTTACAACAAATTATCAAAACAAATCAAAAGAGCTCAAAAATATAGTCTATTTTTAGACGAAGTAATTATTTTTTAGGAATACTCTGAATCTTAATAGTTACAGACAAAATACTAAGAGAGAAAAAAAACACCAATTTCATAGGTAAGGGTATACTAATGTATGGAAGGTGTGCTGCACCTGAAACCTTACTAAGAAGAATGAAAAAAATTATTTAGTTTAAAATGTTGAATTAGATGATCCAGTATACATTTTTTCAAAAATGTTGTCTTAATGTTGGTAGCAAGGATATGGGTCTGTAGTTAGTAGGATCTTCTTTATTGCCCGATTTAAAAAGAGGAAGAATCTTACTACATTTCATTAAATTGGAAAATATGCCTTCATCTACACAATTGTTAAATATATGTGTTAGATGAGGGGCAATTTTATGAATTTTTATTTTACAATGTTCACTGACCAGTTTTCACTTTTTTTAACCAAGTTCACCAGTATTTTTAAATTTCAGACATTTGTATTTTTTGATGATTTTAATAGGGTCCACATAACTAAATTTAAAGCTCTCGGTGCACTCAGGAACATACTCTCTGAGTATTGTCAATGCTATTTGTGAATATGAGGTTAGTGTAGAGGTCGTATTTATAGGTATATTAGTAAAAAACTCATCAAATATATTTGCGATTTCAAAATCAGTGTTAGCATTTTTATTATCTTTTGTTAATGAATAGCTACTGTCATTAGTTCTGGCTTTGCCAGTTTCACGGTTTATTATTTTCCAAGTTGACTTTATTTTATTCTTAGAAAATTCAATTGTTTTCCTTATATGACGACCTCCGTGGCCGAGTGGTCTGTACGCCGGTCTCAAGGCATCGCCATCTCGAGAGGTCCTGGGTTCGATCCCCAGTGGGGGCAAGTGTTTGGGTGATGAATTTTCAGACATTTGTTCTCCAGTCTTGGGTGTTCATTATATATGTATTATATTATTTATATTCTCAATAATTATATGTATTTATCTATTAAATATATTTGTCCGTCATCTAGTATCCGTAACACAAGCAGCATTTAGTTGCTTAAAATGGGACTAGTTGATAGGTGTGAATGTCTGAGGATATTTATTTATTTATTTATTTTATTTATTTATTTATATGCATTGATTTTGCCTTAAAACATGTTTTTTTTTAAGTTTCATTTAAATCTACACTATGATTGAATTTTTTTAAAGCGTAAAGATCATAAAGTTAATTTCTACTGTAATATATATCTTTTCCCAGTCATCAAATTTAATATGTAGGTTCTTTGAGGGACGCTTTTTGGCAGGAAAATTCCATCCAATCATCAGCAACGAAGACATTTTGTCGCATCCACATGACTGACGTGTCGTGACAGGCTTGCGCTTGCAGTTAGTTTGCTGTGACTTTTCGATTCATTTTGAATTAGATATAAACATAAAAAAATATTTCACATGACAAACTAATACATAGACTTTAGTAGAATCGGGATACTTGTAAATAACGTTTTTTCAACTTTTTCCCCAAATTGTCATTTTTATAAAGAATTTGCGGTTTAGGAATCAGCCGAAACGGAGATCGTTGCCGAAATTTCAAACCTAGTTTATAATTAGATTCTGATTTTTTTTTCATTTTAGCCTTAATAGAATCGTCAGAAATTACAAAATCTAGAGCCAAGAGCTTACCAGTCATATTAAAAATAAACTAGTTTTAAATCTCGATTCACATTTCCTGCAAGACGCAATAAGACTGCCTTTCCACCATATGCGAGGTAGACAAGCGAGATATCTGGACGTTAAGACCTCTGCCTACTACGAGAGGATAAAGATGTGACACACAAGTAAGGGTGAGTTTTTGAACAGTAGTACGTAATAGTTAACTCAATAGTTGAAATCTAGACCAATAGCGTCAATGGAAACGCCAAAATGTGTGAATTAGCTTGACAAATTGTTAAATTTGGTAAATTTGCGATTGAAATTGGAAGCAATATACATCAGCTGTGACGCCAGCCGCCATTTTGCTAATCCTAGCATCGTGTTGTGGTTAAATTGTCTATGATTATTTGACTATAGTAATATTTGAAAATTCGACTATTTGACAAACTGTCATATCCTAACATTATACGATTTCCCTATTAGTCCATATTTTAACCTACTGGTCAACCTGACCACGGATCTCAAAAGATTTATTGTTTAATGATAATGTGAGTGCGACGTCGTGTTCTAAGATGGAACCGGAAAGTAAGAGAACCTGTCCAGTCTTGGCTTGAAAATTCATACGTAACACAAGAACAATTACTAAACCTAATAAACATTAATATTATTTCCAGACCATTATTAAGTGAAAAGCGATGAAACTGATTTAAATAAGCCCATAAAAAACCACATTAATCAATATAAATAAAAAGTTCCTCGCTCAATTAAAACTCACAAATCGCTGGCAATAAAGAGGGTAGTTAATTATCACGTAATAATAATTAATATCGTCCCCGCGACAGCCCTACGCGTTGTGACAATTAGGGTTTGTGCCCACCAAACCGGAGCACACAAAATAACTAAAATATTTAGCTCGGTGAAATGAAATGCAATGAAATTCTTTATTTAATCATTTATGTAACAAGTAGTTACACTTATGACGCGTCAATAACAATAAAACTTAACAACCACAATACACTTCTACTTGTTTAACTCTACATTTTTATCTTCCCGTTTACTACCCGGGACTCCTTGTCGCTTTGGCTTTCGATATAAAAAAACGCTAAATTTGTTTTTTAATATGACAGGACGCTCTTGGCCTTCATCTCACCTGATGGTAAGTGACGATAAGGCCGAAGGTGGAAGCGAGCTTCACCTGTAATCCTCAACAATTGAGGAACTGGCTATTTTACCTCTCATTGCCGGAACACAACAATGCTTATAACATTGTTATTATAGCGACAAATTTAAGTAAGCCGGTGGTAACTAGCCGGGCGGGCTTCGAAGCCGTAATACCAACCAAACCGAGCAGAAAGATCCCCGAACACCGGACCTCCCGATCAACACCCGATGGTGTTAACCACTAGACCAGAGGGGCGGTTGAAACCTTTACCGGTACCTTCGCCATGTCAGGCCGTGGATAACATTGTGATCTCGAGCTGTGATGCTTCGGAAGACACGTTAAGACGTTGTTCCCGGTCGCTATTGCAACTGTTTCTACCCTCGAACCCGCATTGGGCCAGCTTTTGGTTACAGCGCATACTCCTCATGTATTTGTTTCCATGAGGAAGGCCTGTGCCCAGCAGTGGGACGTATATAGGCTGAAGACACATGCTAGAATTGTATGAGAGCATGCCCACCAGACACACATTCTCATACATTTTTATACAAAAATTATTGTGTGTGTCTAAAACGGTCTTTATTTATATAACTATTTATTGTACGCAAAAAAATATGTGACAATGTATAATACATAAAACAAAAAGACGAGTACAATTGGTATGATGCATTTCTATTAATTTAATATATTAAACTCTTTATTGCACCAAGAAACAAAATTACAGTAAATAAAAAAAGTAAGCAAAGGAGGTCTTATCTCTAATAGAGATCTCATATACACATCATAAAACATCACACACATACACATATACATATCATAAAACTGTAGAGGTCGAATGTCTGTACATAGAAAAAAATGCTTAAAACCAAGACAGGGGGATGTAGAAAGAGGGAAAACACCAAAAAATTATAAAAAATTTAAATGTACTGACGTAGCACAATAGTTATTATTTATTTATTTAATAATTTATTGTACACAGAAAAACATAGCAACGAAACGACAAATTACAAAGACAGTACAAAGGGTGTGGCCTATTCCTAACAGAAATGTCTCCCAGCCCACATGCGATAGGAGATATGGCAAGAAATATGCCGCTACTGGACTCATACGAAGTAGAGTTTTTTCAGAAAGCCTCAAAATGTCAAGGGTGTGCTCCGGAGTGGGCAGACACCTTTACTACCGCGACAGCCCTGCGCGTCCCGTGACAATTATTACAAATGGCGCGCGCCGCGGTCGCCCCACCACGATTACTCTTCACTTGCGGTTGGTCAGGAGCGATTGTTAGTAGGGTTGACACCGGTAATTCTAATTTTTTTATCCACACTAATATTATAAATACGAAAATAGCTCTGTCTGTGTGTCTGTCTTGCTTTCACGTCAAAACTACTGAACCGATACAATTGAAATTTGGTACACAGTCAAAAGCCTGAGAAAGGACATTCCCATGGGAACGGGTACCGCACGGGTGTAACCGTGGTTATCAATATCTGCTCGACCGAGTATTATGTGGCATATTCCGTCAAAATGTAATTTCGTTTCGAATTTTAAAATTTCTCGGCATTGTAATATAATGACACGACAACAGAGATTTATTACCATGACAACAATTCATCAAATGACACTGAACAGAAATGTAATTTTAATAATTAGAGGTTTTAGTTCAACTATTAACAATCATTATTTTGCTAAAAAGAGGTAGGAATGTAATGAGAACTATGTAAAAAAACAATGCAGTGTTAACAAAAACACAAAAACTCTTTGTAAACTTTTATCAGCGTTAAATCAACAGCCACGCGAACGACGTCGCGGGCACAGCTAGTTAATACGAAGACATCATCCTTGAGTACAGTTTTGATAAAGAAACAGTGCCCAAGTTTAAATTGATAGTTAACTATACGACAGTCTCAGACGTAATTTCTCCATTTACTTCAGTTATATGTTACTGGCATTGCCGATAGAGGCGCAGTTAGTAAATGTATAGAGCAAAAACGTGTCGTTTAGCTTACTGCTATCAAAGCAGGTACAGTTACTTAGATGACGCAAACGCGTGCTGCATCGGTATCTTTACGGCTGTGACGTCACCGTACACGTTAAAAGTTGACACGCTTGGTTTCAATACAAATCGTCATACTTGCGTTATCTATGTTAATGTATATCTGTATCTGGTACTGATCTTTATCAAAACTAGACCTAAATAAAATGTCTTATTTATAAAAAGGTCAATACAAAAATACGGTACACGGAATGATTCCCGGTATCCAACAGGCCCACGGAAAAATCTATACATAACATAACATATCATCTCACATCTTTCCCCGCAGGCTAGATAGAGGTGTTAAACACCCACATTACGCCAGATATATTCGGTCCCCATATAACAGGTGGCCAGATATGTTAGGTCCCCATGTAACAGGTGGCCAGATATGTTAGGTCCCGATGTAACAGGTGGCCAGATATGTTAGGTCCCCACGTAACAGGTGGCCAGATATGTTAGGTCCCCATGTAACAGGTGGCCAGATATGTTAGGTCCCCATGTAACAGGTGGCGAGATATGTTAGGTCCCCATGTAACAGGTGGCCAGATATGTTAGGTCCCCATGTAACAGGTGGCCAGATATGTTAGGTCCCCAGTTCCCCGCGGCCTCCCGAACGAGTAGTGCCCCGTCCGTTCCAACTCGGCTACCGCTGCCTTTAAAACCTATACTAGTATTATAAAGTTGAAGACTTCGTTTAGCTGAACGCGCTAATCTCAGAAACTTAATACACTTTATTGCACTCAGAAAAAAACACAATACATAGAAGAAACAGTAGTTGGCAAAGGCGATTTTATCCGCTACAGAGATATCTCCTAGTCAACCCAACGACCAGTCAGAGTAGGTGTTAGTGGGATTACACTAGAAGTTCACAAAGGTATGAAAAATTCTACTAGGAACAACTGGTATGAAAAATTCTTTCATTGTTAAAAAACCAGAGCCAATATCGAGCAACATCGGGACAGTGCCTCCTAGATCGCCTCGTGTGTAGGCAATGTCGGAGCAGTGGTGGGGGGGAGCGCCCTAAATCGCCTCGAGTGTAGGCAAGGTCAGGGCAGTGGGGGGGGGGGTCGCCCTAAGTTGCCTCCTAGATCGTCTCGTGTGTCGGTACGATTTTTATTAGCGTGTAGAGTAGCAGCCGACTTTTGGACCTAATTATGGTTTAAACCTAAAATTAACCTTTCGGTGCGGTTTTGCTCTCGGAAATTATATTTATAGTGAGATATAAGTTTCAGAGTATTCTTAAAAATAATTACCTCCTCCTCCTAAAAATAGACCATATATTTGAGCTCTTTTGATTTTTTTTTATAAATTGTTGTAAGTTTAATTGCGTTAAAATTGTACACGGAGACAACTCATTTTATGTGCCTCCCGAATACATCATTTGATTTGCATTCACTTAAAAACGATAAATAATTTTACACATACTGCTAAAGCTTGTCTAATGGTACACGCCAAATATTATTATCTTTGGATTTGTTGTTGCGAAGAAAACTGTAAAAGTTAGTATGGAAAATGTAGAGTTCCCCAAAATCTCCATACAAAACGGCAATTTCAGAGGTTAGTATCATTGTCAACTGGTTAATAGATCCTTAGGAAGCCAAAGTTTTTCTATTTACTGCAAAATGACACCCCTAACCAAAAGGCGTCTCAGAGTTGTCAAGTAATAAAAACAAATCGTTGTCCGGAGTGAATCGGTAATGTAGTTAATAGAGTTACTGCACCCTGGGCACTTCGGGTTCGATTACCGGGTAAGTGATATTGCTTATCTGATAAAAGCCAGTTTTTTATTTATCCGAGAATGATATAGTTTTTTTTACTACACTTTGTAAAACGAAAAATTTTACCTATGACAATAATTATAGTTTTGACTGTCTGTGTTAGTGCGTTTTTGTTGTTCTTCGTTCATATAGGAAGTAAATTTGGATGATTGGTGGTAAATTTTTAAATATTTTTTATGCACGCCCGCTAGTTTCTACATATCTCTACATCGATATGTTGTCCGGAGGACCTTCTGTGGTATTCTATTTTATATGCTGTTTTATCAAGTGTTTATTTAGTATATCATCCCTTATACCGGGTGTCCCACGGGCATGCCACATGGAGGGAAAGTATATTAAATATTGTAGGTAGGATGTTTTACTGAAAGAAGACATCATTTTATTCAAATTTTCGTTAGGCAAATTTAATCATAAGGATACACATAGAACATAGCATCTTCAATGAAAGGAAGATCATAAAATTTAAAATTTTACTCAAATTTTCGTCAGAATAATTACGTCGTACTTTGCCGTGTTTCTTATCTATCTAACACTATCTAACATGATCATTTCAAAGTATTTACTACATACTCACTTAAGAATACAAGATTTCCTTATTAAAAGTATGTGATAAATGTACCGTTAGTAATATTTGTATACTTGTATGCATTTTTTTTGAGCATTTATTTTTTTTACTAATTTCAGCCAGCCACATTGTAATTGCGTGCTCAAAAAGTTATAGGAAACACGGCAAAGTCAGACGAAATTTACCTAACGAAAATTTATTAAAATTTTAAATTTCATGATCTTTCATTCATTGAAGATGGTATATTCCTTAGGAAAAAATAATCCTTATGATTAACCCTTTCGGCGGTTATCATAAAATACATGGTGTTTTTATTTTTGCGAGTTCGATTCCCGGTTGAGGCAGGCGATTTTTAATAAATCTATGAATGCAGTTCCACTTATTATAACAAATAAAATGATTTCTTCTTTGAGTAAAACATCCTACCTTCAATATTTAATATACTTTCTCTCCATGTGGTATGGCCGTGGGACAGTCTGTATATGTATACAGAAAATCAGTAGTATAAAAGAGAAAACAAAACTTGAATTGGTGATATACGAAAGCCAGTGACATTATTAGGTATTGTGACTTGTCGTGACGTTCGGACATCATGAGGCGTATTGCTACAAAATGTAGTTTTCACTGGTATGAATGTAGTAAAAATTTCATACTACTTTAATTACATTACCAAATTCGCCAAAACTCTCTTTCTCGTCATCGGTTGAGTGAATTACCTGCAAAAGAAGGGTAAAATTTAATATACCATCTAAGGCAATAATACTTAATCTATATACAATGAATAAAGGGCCCAGTACCGCGCCCTGAGGGATCCCGTTTCAGAATATAGCGAGGGTGTTATAAAGCTGATTTTATTAAGTAGAAACCGCAATTACTTTGAAGATGGCTATCCAGCGTGTGCGTAGAAATATTATACGCTATTCCATGAGTATGTAATAGGCGATATCATTGTGTAGTAATATATTATCAAATGCCTTTGACAAAATGGAATTCAAATTTGTGGTATGCTAATTTAGAACCCTCTTGGCACAATTCCAGTTATGAGACCTTGCTGGTTTTAAATTGTATTGTTCATTTTTTCATGTAATAAAATTGAATGACATGGGTTAAGGAGAGTAAGGGTGTAGGGTGGAGATTGGAAATATTTTTTTAGTATGAAATATATCAAGCTGAATCTGTCGACTTAGAATTTATAATGAATTTGTATTCTGAAGTCTCTATTTTATGTTAGTTCTCTAGTAATTAATCTCTGAAAATGACGGTCAATATCAAGTCGTGCAGACTAAAACTTATTTTAAAGTTCTAAAAAGACGCCACAAATGAGTCGATATTATCAATATTATAATACAAATATGGGTCAGTTATATTTTTATAGCTGAATAAAGGCTAATATTCGTATAGGAGACATTATATTTTAGTGTTGGGGTAAGATGTGTAAGAATGTCACCTTTATCTCTTAGCATTAGGTGTCAGAATAGCTTAAGCTGTATATCGTCTAATGTTTCGGAATTTTGAGATGAGGACAGACAGGGGCCGGGGGTTTTAAACGATACAGCTCCTGAGGGATGGTCGAAGAAGATAATAATTTGATATGCTTATAACCATTATAGTCATCGTTTTATTTGGTTGCATGGTAGTTTCACAGTTAGAGAGGGACTCAACTGACTTTGTCCTCAGCCTATATACGTCCTACTGGTGGGCGCGGTATGGGTCACTACACCACCACGCTAGCTGCGGGTTGATAGGTAGAAATGGATGCAATAGCGACCGAGACCAACGGCTTGACGAGCCTTCCAAAGCACGGAGGAGTTCGAGATCACAAAGTACTTTGTTTTTACTTACTAACTTTCTTTTCAACATCGAATGCCAAACCAAAAGCAAAGCCAAAAGTATGTAGTTTCAATAAAATATAGCCAGTCCACCAAAACAAATTCAACAAAGCGTTACAGATTGGGGTCCTAACAATGCTCCCCTTCAAAAGGTACTTCTACCGTTTGAATACTTAAAAAAAAACACAATCGGTAGCCACAATCGGTGGGGTGATCAGTGATCACTTAATTGGTCATGCCGTCTCTTTATTATGTCGGGTGTAGGCTAGGGTTGACACTTTGGAAATCAATTTTGTTTTCGTGATTTAGCTCGGTGGCGTATTGGTTAGTACGCTTGGCTTCGCCATGGACAGTCTGTGGATGGGTGACCACAACTTTGCTCTAGCTTTGCACCAACCCGCATTGGGCCAACGTGGAGGTGTTACGGCCCATTCTCTTCTTAGGACGACATGTAATGTCATTGTTAACGAAAAATCATTCATTTGCCTGCCCTTTTCCCAATTTCATTTGGGATCAGCGCAACGAGTCTTTCTCCTCCACTCTCCCCTATCACACGCCATATCAACATTCACGCCGATTCTAGCCATGTCTTCATTCACACAATCTATCCATCTCTTCTTCGGTCTTCCTCTCCCTGCATTACCATCCACTCTCATATTCATAACTCTTCTCGTTACATGCTCATTCTCTCATCTCAAAATATGTTCATACCACGAGAGCCTGCATTCACTTAAAAACGATAAATAATTTTTATGAAGTGTGATATTACACATATTACTAAAGCTTGTCTAATGATAGATGCCAAATATTATTATCTTTGGATTTGTCGTTGTGAAGAAAACTGAAAAAAAATTTAGTATGTAAAATGCAGAATTCCCCAAAATCTCCATACAAAACACCAATTTCATAGGTAAGGACCTAATATAAAATAAGAGTAATCGTTGATATGGTTGCATCGTTGCCAGCCCTGAGCGTCACAGTACGGTTACACTATGAAGCGCTAATCTGTGCGCAAATAACCACATATTATTATTTGCGTTTCGGCTCGCAACGACACGTTTGAGGATTAAAATTGGAGGGGTGACCAAATTCACAATTGGCGGGGGACTGTTCTTGTTACGAAAACATTTTTGCATTTTAAGTTTAAAAAACTGCAAAGTTGTTGTATTTAAGTGTAACTTTACCGGCTGTATCACGGCGAGTGTTCTGAGGAGCTGTTTAGCCTTATCCCTCCCTCCCCATTTCTCCACCGAAATACACGTGCTGGTCTCCGGAGTCATCCGTTCCGTGTTCCCACGGATTAGGTGCGCACAAAGAGATTCCATGACTCCTTTATCCCTCGTGCCTCCAACGCTTGGAACTCGATACCAGCTCACGTATTTCCTCCTTCCTATAACATGGGTTCCTTCAAGCGAGGGTTGAACAAGCAACTTTTGGACCAGCACGGCGGAAGTGGCTAAGATTGTGCTTTTAATGCAGTGTTAGCTACTTTCGTGTTTGGACTCCACGTGCTGCTTAAGATCAGGCAGAGTGTAGTCAAATTAATCACTCAATAAAAAAACTGGTCAATGTCACAAAACAAGAGACAATAGAAACATTTATTGTTTGCGAAAACCGGTGTTCGCGGTGACTAGCAAGGGGGTAAAATGAATCGTCACTAGCCTAACATCTCACTTCTGGGCTCAGGCCTTTCTAAATGGATAAACACATGAGGAGTATGAGCCGTAACACCACCTGGCCACATGGAACACAAGATGTAATATTAATTGGATTAGTAACTATAGATAAGAGTTTAAATACCTGATTATATTTTTTTTACCTCTGGATCGAATAACACGACCAATTTTAGTGCCCAAATGGCTGTCTATAAAAATAGACAGTCTTACTTTCTCTCAAGAGATTTATATGGTTGCGACGACCTCCGTGGTCGAGTGGTCTGTACGCCGGTATCAAGGCGTCGCCATCTCGAGAGGTCCTGGGTTCGATCCCCAGTGGAGGCAAGTGCTTGGGTGATGAATTTTCAGACATTTGTTCTCCAGTATGTTTCTGTGGTTGTGCCAGTCTCACAGGGATTATTTATCTTTCCAACAGCGAAATAATTTTTTTTATAAAATTTGTACCCGTAGCGCAAGTTTTCATTCTAAAAACTCAAGTTTTTTAGTTGCGTCAATTTATATGGGAAACGTTAGATTCGGTAGCGGATAGTAGTTGAAATTAGGTTTCCCATAGAAATAGACATTCTTAACGAAACTAAAGAAGTTGAGTTTTTTACAATGAATTTTTTGGGCCGGCAAGGTGAGGGTGGCTAGGGCAGTATGTCAGTATGCTGCTCTAGCTATCTTCTCATATGGACTCCTCTACTGCTTATCATCAGGTAGTGTGGAGTCATTTGCTGAGCTTTTTATAAAAAAAAGGTAAGCCAGTAAGGTGGAAGTAGGTAGTCAAAATTCAATTCATATTTAAAAAGCATGCTTATAAACCTGTTCACTACTGTTAGTCATTGGGTGGAGAAAAGTATTTTGATGAACATTTTTTATAAAAAATATCTAACCAAATTTTACAATATTATTTATAATATCTGGTCACCCTACTCCCCGCCGCAGGGCTGCCGCAAGCAGGGTGCATACATTACACGTCCATCGGGACGAAGGGGATTATTATTAGTCCAGCAATTGTATCACTCGATTTGTAATATACTGGAGATGGCTAACGAGCTCTGGATAATAAAAGGGGAAGAAATTGTCAACCCACGGATTTGTAAAACAAAATTGCGTCTAAACTCAAAGATGGATGAAATACGAACTAAAAAACCACGATGAAAATGTCAAACTTGTAATTATTAAACTCTTTATTGTACCAATAAACACAAACAATAGTATGCAAAGGAGGACTTATCTCTAATAGAGATCTTTGCCAGCCAACCCATCACAGGTGTGCGAGATTTAGTACTGAAAGGGAAGAGACACCAGTGCGAAAGAGAAAAATTAAGAACTTAAATTAAAATAATAAAAATTACATAAAATATAATAAATATTAGTCTTTGTATTTTCTCTGTAATCATTAAATTTCAGAATATTCTAATAAAATAATTACCTCTTCTAAAAATAGACCATAGACCAATTTTTGAGTTCTTTTGATTTGTTTTGATAATTTGTTGTCTCTGTTTGTTGAATGTTTCATTGTGTTAGAATTAGAAACGAAGACAACTCTTTTTAAGTGTCTCCCGAATACATCATTTGATTTACATTCACTTGAAAACGATAAATAATTTTTATGAAGAGTGTGTTAGCACTAATTGCTAAAGCTTGTCTTATACACTCTTATACATGCCAAATAATATTATTTCTGGATTTGTCGTTGTGGAGAAATCTAAAAAAATTATAGTATGGAAAATGCAGACTTCCCCAAAATTTCCATACAAAACAGCAATTTCATAAACCTATTATTAATAGTTCTTGGTGGGTTCAGGGTCTGAACTCAAGATACCACGAAGAAAAGGCCATAACTTGTAGCCACCCAGCTAGCTACCACCATCTTACCTAAATCTGTCGCCTTAATAACAATGTCAGCATTGTGGTGTTCCGGCAGCTACAGTCTGAATAATTTAATATGTGCATTTTGACAGATGAGCTTTATGGACCATTTACATTGGTTTGGGAATCGATTGATCTCACTACAAACAACTGTCAAAATGCACCTTATAAATGATTCAGACTGTTGAGATAATATGGCCAGTTCCTCAGTTGTTGTGAATACAAGTGGAGCTCGCTTCCACCTTCGGCCTTATCATCACTCACCATCAGGTGAGATGAAGGTCAAGAGCTCGTCAATCATATGTAAAAAAAGGTAAGCCGCTGGTCCAGGTCGCTATTGATTGATGAAAGTTGAGGACAAATACAGTTTTCAGTCTAAATGCGTCCCACTGCTGGGCACAGGCCTTCCTCAAGGAGAAACACACGAGGACTATGGGCCGTAACACCACCACGCTTGCCCAATGCGGGCTAGTTGGTAGAAACGGTTTAACGTGCCTTCCGAAGCACGGAGAAGTTCGAGATCACAATGTTTTGGTCACCCATCCAAGGCCTGACCATGAAGGTAGCTTTTCGATATCGAAAGCCAAAGCGTACTAACCACTACGCCACCGAGCCCTCAGTTTGCAATAAAACAGTATATTTGCCAAAACAACTACACAAACGTAGAATAACAGAACCCTTAAAACCCAATAGTCATAAAAAACATAGCCATCTGTGTCACAATGACGGTATTGTGGAACTTGAATAGGGCCGTATGAATGGTTCAAGTGATCGGATCATCCGTAGGGTCTAAATAGAGACTCGAATCGGTTCGATGTCGATCGGGGGTGTGTTCTAATACCAATTTAGTTTTGAGTAAAAATTATTTTTTTAGTGTTCTCTTTATATAGTTTGTTGTGACATGCAGCGGTATGCGATTTATGAAGAGTTCTAATACTAATCGAGCGTTATCAAAAAAAACTTATAAGAATATTTTTTTAATCCCCGACGCAAAAAAGGGGTGTTATAAGTTTGAAGTGTGTGTGAGTATATGTGTCTGTCAGTCTGTCTGTGGCATCGTAGCTCCCAAACAGATGAACCGATTTCCATTCTGATTCTTTTTTTTTAAAGATGGGTTAGTCGAGTGTTCATAGCTATGTTTATACCGGTTTAGCCATTTGCAAGAATGTGGAATGAAACTGATAATAAAAAAAATGAAGTTAACAAATATACCCGAGTGGGGTATCAAACGAAAGGTCATTACTTGTTCGTCATTGAAAAAAATTGAAAATTGAAAAAAATTGAAAAAAAAGGGCATGAAAAAAAAGCAATTTAAAAATTTTAAAACCCACATAATTTTTGGCGGCAAAAAAAACAAAAAGAGAGTTTGGCGGCATTTGACTAATGGCGGACGTGATTTTTATTTCGATAATTGGAATAATGTTTCGGAGTGGATATTGTTACGTAAAATCAGTGTAGTTTTGTGTAATAAGTGTCTGTGATGATGTGCAATGTGGAGGATTATCGAAATAAGCGTCAAGTGGTGTAAAAAGTGATGAGTTTTTTATCGTGGTAATCCACCTCATCGAAGTAGCACCACAGTGTCTGCCATAGACCGTTTGACGCCAATTTAAACTCTCCCAAGATGCATTGAAATGCATTACACGTATGTGGATATAGGCCGATGTACGTAATGTACATTATGTTGTTACTTGATGTATTTTATTTTATTTTTACACCAGTTACGGTCACCCATCCAACCTCATCCAAAGGTAAGGTTGCTTTGCTCTTAATATCGAGTCAGTCGAAGCTTATAATCAAATTAATAGTTATTCAAATGTCAAAGGTGGACAAAGGTATAAATCAATAGTAACAGAATTCCAATACCCTACAGACTCCCCTGGGGGGTAAGGGCTGGGGTCTAGCTTTGACTTGAGAAGCTTAGCGCTCCTCACGTAATTAAATTATAACTAACTTGAACCGGTTGCAGTTCTAACTTAGATTTCGGTAAAGTTAAGCTACCTTCGTCGTGGCTAGAATTTGGAAGGGTGACCCAAAATGTTTGACCATCCTACTTAAGTGCATCGTCCTCGTTGGGCTGTAGGTTCCGGTTGTGACGTGGGGGAGGATTGTTGAAGTAAATAAAAACCGGAGATATAGTCACTTAATTTATAATAGGTCTTTACCTATGAAATTCTCGTTTTTTTCTCTCTTAGTATTTTGTCTGTATTTATAAATTTTCAGAATATTCTTAAAAAATAATTACCTCTAAAAATAGACCATAATTTTGAGCTCTTTTGATTTTTTTGATAAAAGTTTAATAGCGTTAAAATACATAATTTGATTTGCATTTACTTATAAACGATAAATAATTTCACACATACTGCTGAAGCTTGTCTAATGATACATGCCAAACATTGGGTCCTTACCTATGAAATTGGTGTTTTTTTTCTCTCTTAGTATTTTGTCTGTAACTATTAAGATTCAGAGTATTCCTAAAAAATAATTACCATTAGTTGTAAGTTTGTATTAAATATTTTCCGAATATTTATATGTATATATCTATTAGGTATATTTATTCGTCATCTAGTATCCGTAACACAAGCAGCATTAGTTGCTTAAAATAGGGCTAGTTGATAGGTGTAATATCTGAAGATATTTATTTATTTCAAATCTTGCACCAAATTGTACTTCCAGTAAAGTAGTTGGAGTTGTAATATCATAATACTATACTATAGTATACTATCGCCTAACATTAGACTTAAACCTTTTGCACTCTAAAAAAACTATTAATAATAGTCTACTTATGATCGACAGATGTAACGCCACAGTAATTTATCTAAGTCGATTAATTTACCAATAAATACGGCTTAGTTTTACAAACATGCCAACATGCGCGCGCAACGGATTATACATCAAAGGGTTATTTAATCCTGTTATATTGGCAACTACCCCTTATAAAGAAGAGTTAGTATGTTGGTTAGAAATTTGTGTTTGATTGTAAAGACAGATAGCTTTTTGTTGGACACAGGGCAGTTTTGAGAGGCTATACGACTGTTTGGACTGGGAGGGAGCTCGGCTTCGATCAAAAACAAAGCTAACTTCGCCATGGTCAGGTCGTGGATGGGTGACCAAGACTTTGTGTTCTCGAGCTCCATCGTGCTTCGGAAGGCACGTTAAGCCGTTGGTCCCGGTCGCATTTGTGACCGTTTCTACCCACCAACCCGCATTGGGCCAGCGTGGTGGTGTTACGGCCCATACTTCTCATGTGTTTCTTCATGAGGAAGCCTGTCCCAGCAGTGGGAAGTATAAAGGCTGATGTGTATACGACTGTAGCAGATTTTTCTTCATACATTCACTATAGTTGGCGGCATAAAAATTTGGTGTTGACCGTTACGTGGAGGTGATAGCTGCTAATAGCTGCGCATGGGCTACTGAATACTGATGGCACCAATGAGGGAGACGGAATGCGAGAGGAGAGATCATTCATACATACATATCATCACGCCTCTTTCCCCGAAGGGGTATACAGAGGTGCTAACCTACATTTCGCCAGATATGATAGGTCCCCATGTAACAGGTGCCGTCGAATATAATATATATAAATAAGTATATGTATAATCAATTAATTGTATATAACACTAGCTGTGCCCGCGACGCCGTTCGTGTGGCTATTGATTTAACGCTTTTAAAGTTTACAAAAAGTTTTTGTGTTTTTGGTAACACTACATTGTTTTTTTACAAAGTAATAAACTTTACACTCCTACCTCGCATTAGCAAAATGTTGATTGTTAATAGTTGAACTAAATAAATCAAAATAATTAAAATAACATTTCTTGTCAGTGAAATTACATTTTGACGGAATATGTCAATACTCGGTCGAGCAGATATTGATAATCGCGGTTTCACCCGCGCGGTACCCGTTCCCATGGGAATATCGGGATAAAAGGTAGCCTATGTCGTTTCTCAGGATTGAATTGGCTCTGTAGTTTTGATGTGCAAGCGAGACAGACAGACAGAGTTACTTTCGCATTTATAATATTAGTACCTATACTAGACAGTGATTCACCAAATGCGAACCCACAACCCACTCCATGCAACCCCTCACTTCTATGTTAAAAGGAAATATGCAAATACAGACGCCATTTATATTAGTCACAGGTCAGCGGTTTGGCTTTGGCGGCTAGTGCGAAAATATTCTAATCTAAGATAATTTATTCAAACAAATATTATAATCCGTGGACTATGTTGATAGGTATAGTCGAAGTGGACTAGGAGACATTTTAATTTAATCTATACATATAATAAAACTGTAGAGTTCCAATGTCTGTACATAGAAAAAAATGCTTAAAACCAATCTAGGGGAATGAAAAAAGAGGGAAAATACCAAAAAATGATTTATTTATTATTTTTTGTTTCTTTTTCTGTCTGTACGGGCTAATCTCCGAAATGGCTGGACCGATTCCAATAAAATTCTGCGTGGTGATACCTTATATCCCTGGTCAACATCTTAGATACTTTTTATTCCGGAAAATTGAAGGGTTTCCGTAGGATAAAATAAAAATAAATAAATATCCTCAGACATTCACACCTATCGACTAGTCCCATTTTAAGCAACTAAATGCTGCTTGTGTTACGGATACTAGATGACGGACAAATATATTTAATTGATAAATACATATAATTATTGAGAATATACATAATATAATACATATATATCGACATCGACATTTTTCATATACCTTTAAATGTTTATAAGCGTTTGGTAGGGGAAGTGATGGGTTCGTAGACAGTAATTGACACATTGTCTCATAAATGGAGCATTACCGTCTTAATTTCCGATATTTTTTTTTGTATGTTTTAAATGGAACTGTAGCTCTATTAGTTTTAACAACTCGTAAATAAAAATGTATATGACTGTTTGTTGTCCTAAATAATAAAATAAATATATAATGAACACCCAAGATAGTTAAAAAGCCATAGTAACCACGGACGATGTCGCGGGAAAGTAGTATAGTAATAAAGTATAGTAACCACAGATACACAACCTTTACGTAGATAACGCAAGTATAACGGATCAACTTGACAATTTTTCTTTTCATTACCTAAAATTCCAAACATATTTTGTAAGGATTTAATGATGATAATAATATTGGGTCCTTACCTATTAAATTGGTGTATTTTTTCTCTCTTAGTATTTTGTCTGTAACTATTAAGATTCAGAGTATTCCTAAAAATAATTACCTCGTCTAAAAATAGACAATATTTTTGAGCTCTTTTGATTTGTTTTGATAATTTGTTGTCAGTTTAATTGTGTTAAAATTGGACACGGAGACAACTATTTTTAAGTGCCTCCCGAATACATAATTTTATTTGCATTCACTTAAAAACGATAAATAATTTTTATGAAGTGTGATATTACACATATTACTAAAGCTTGTCTAATGATAGATGCCAAATATTATTATCTTTGGATTCGTCGTTGTGAAGAAAACTGAAAAAAAATTTAGTATGGAAAATGCAGAATTCCCCAAAATCTCCATACAAAACACCAATTTCATAGGTAAGGACCTAATATGATGATGTTGTATAGTTTTCACAAATTATTGATTTGCATTGTATGTAAACAAAACACTAAAATTTTGTACGCCTGACCGCGTAAGGCATAATAAACTGGACATACCAATTCAACTATCTACCACTATTGTACATGTGCTTTGCAAGAAAACAAATAATTTATGATTAAAAAAAAAAAATTAACCTCTGTGACGTCACGGCCGAAATTTTGAGATGGGAGATCCAAACTGATTGAAAGATACTGATGCCGCCGATGCCCCTCCAGTTAACACAAAACCAGGTATATTTTTTAGTTTTTGCAATGTCCATGGACGGCGGTGATCACTTACCATCAGGTGAACCGCCTGCTCGTTTGCCGCCTATACAATAAAAAAAAAACTCGCATACTAGTTAGCAGCGGCCAACCCGACGTTTTGTCGGGGTTTTCGTACACGCGCAGTACATGCATTTGTGTCATCTTTGTAAATGAATATCAGTGCTTCGAACAATAATTTATAGAGGAGCTTGGTGTAGTGGTTCGTACGCTTTGCTTCCGATATTGAAAGCAAAGCTACTTTCGTCATGGTCAGTCCTTGGATGGGTGACTAAAAATTTCTGATCTCGAGTTCGCTTCGGAAGGCACATAAGTTGTTGGTCCCGGTCGCATTCACATGCATTGAGCCAGCGTGGTGGTGTTACGGCCCATATTAGTCCTGTGTATCTCAATGTAGAAAGGCCTGCACCTAGCAGTGGGGCGAATTTGGACTGGTGATGAAAGTATTCGATAGCAAACATTCATTTTTAATAACTATGATCTCGATCTTGTGCTCGGAAGTCACGTTAAGCCGTTGGTCCCGGTCGCTATTGCAACCGTTTCTACCCACCAACCCGCATTGGGCCATCGTGGTGGTGTAACGGCCCATACTTCTCATGTGTTTCTCCATGAGGAAGGCCTGTGCCCAGCGGTGGAACGTATATAGGCTGAGGATAAATAGTCTATTGATTATCCTTGTATTATGTACCTTACATAAATAAAATCTGTATTTATTGAGATAATATTGAATAAGCATATTATATGGAAAGAATTAAAATGAAAAAAAAAATGTTTTTTTATAACAAGACATTGAAAAAGGTTCGTCACCAATGTCCCCGCGATGACTCAACTCCACCCTAAACACACATAAATTATCATCGATGTGTAAGCACCCTATAGCGAAAAACATAATAAAAACGCACTAGACTGCAGATACCCTAATGAAAATATTGTGAAATGTAAAAAATTGCCAAGTTCAAAATTTTAAGGTTGATTTATTTCGATTGAAAATTCGACAGCTGAGGCAAAAAAACACCAGATGACTACTTGCGCAAGCGGTTGCGAGTTTATTCGCAACTGTACCACTGAGTTTGGGGTACAGTTTATTGTGATTGCCTGGCAAAAGGCTGTCTCTGTATCATAGGGATTTATTCATTAGGCTAAGCTTAGCACTTAAAATAGTCAACATTTTACTTTGTCTCATGTGTTATATGTGTATGTGTAAAATAAATTAGTGTTAATTTTAACACCTGTTAGTGTATATTTCGGGCATAGTTCGATGGTCAAAAGAACAGCATAATAGAGAGACTAGTGGCTTTCCGCGGTTTCCCCCTCGCGGCACTCGCTCCCATAGGAATATCGGGATAAAAAATAGCCTATGTCCTTTCTCAGACTCTAGACTATCTATATACCAAATTTCGAATAAATCGGTTCAGTAGTTTTGACGTGAAAGCAAGACCGACAGACAGACAGACAGACTGAGTTACTTTCGCATTTATAATATTTAGTATGGATTATTGTAGCACTCAAAAAGGTAAACACAAAAATTTATAAATACCTTATACTACCTACTGCAGTGACGTACCTACCGGGAACAGACTGCTTTTCTTTGTTTGGCAAAGAAATGTCATTATGAAACATTACATTGTAAAACAAAACACCAAACTACATTGAATTAACACTGAAATTACGCATTTCCGCTAAATAAGCGACAGCTTTTACCTGCACCCAAATCTCACTAACGACTTTCCGAAGTTGAAATACAAAGAACAATACGAGGAGTGCCGAACTTGGCCGTCGCACTACAGTGCACCCGGAAGTGAAGGCTATATAGTTCTTGAACATAAATTATGGGGGAACTTATGGAGCGAAATCAATTGCTTCCGCAGGAAGATATTAGCAGTACAGGGTTCGAGTCCCATATATTACATTTGTCATGAAGGTTTGTATGCCGTGCCTATTCGTTAAGAAATGGGGGATTTATCTAGCTAATAATAAATAAATCCTTAAGTTTAAAAAAAAAAACTTACACATAGACCTCTATGGTCTCTTCGCGAATCGGTCATCCCTAGACTAAACCAAATTATCGAGCATTTGACTTGGCTCTTCTCTCTTCATTATGTATTTGAAAATAAAAACAAGCGATCTTCGCTATGGTTGAACCTGGGATGGGTGACCAAAACTTTGCGATGTAGAGCTTTCCCATGCTGCGTGCAAATTAATCCTGGTTTTTGTGACTCGTGTTTTCTTACACCAGTTTCAAGTATGACACATTTTCAGATATGAAAGTTTATATTATATGTATACTACCTTTTGCCCGCAAATTCGTCCGCGTAAAATAGTTTCTTTGAGATAGTGTAATCGTATGTAGCCTATAGCCTCCTCAATAAATAGGCTATTCAACACTGAAAGTTTTTTCAAATTGGAACAGTAGCCTCAATTGGTGGAATTGAAAATTTACTCCTACTCCATTATTAAATGCTTTTTTCTGTGCATATTTTTCTGGGAGGCGTTATTTTTTTTTTACATTCACCCGCATGGCACCCGTTTCCATGGGAATATCGGGATAAAAGGTAGCTTACGTCCTTTCTCAGGCTCTAGACTAACTACCACCAACCAAATTTCCAAATTTCAGTTAAATCGGTTCAGTAGTTTTGACGTGAAAGCAAGACAGACAAAGTTATACTCATTACACAAGCAGCATAATTAAGGCTACTTTACTCATTCGTGACGGCAAAAATTACTTACATACAAACATATAAATCACGACTATTATCTCCTAAGGGTTGATCAGAGACTAGACAAATGCAGGCCACTGACATATTCCGCGCTTCACCAAGCAGCGACTGCGCGTGTTTTTACATAGCTAGCATAAACAACCCAACATGATATCGCGATAAAACGTCTTGTGTGGCAGAGTGCACAGGATCGATTCTCGGAACACACACTCAGTGCTATACCACACTACTGGGTACCGAGTAGTGTGCGTTTCCATTGTCATGGGAACACGGGACATTTGACATGGGAAGTCTGAGACGATTTTTGTAAATAAGGAGTTAAATCTATAAAAAATAACTTCAAATACTTTTTCTTGTTATTCATTTTTTGTTTTTTTTTTATTGTACTCTGTCGTTCCAACCACACTCCGGTTTTCTTGTTTCACACCATTGTATAGCCCCGATTTTTTGAAATGTTAATTTGAGTGCGTGGTCTAAGGTGGAACACGCAAACTCAAAAAGGGCCTATACACTCTTGCCTTGAAAGTCCCCAAGTCGAAACCGGACGGAAACAGACGCAGGAAGGTTATTCCACTCTTTTGTAGTGCGCATAAGAGAAGTGAGACATACCGTTGCTTATTATTGACAAATGGAGATAAAAGCGACTTTCCTGGTATGGACATGTCCTGAGAAGACAGAATGATAATGTCTCCAGGAAAGTTATGGACATAAAACTATAAAAGTGGATGGATGGACGTATAGGGAGAGGAGGACCGAAGGACAGATGGATGGATTGTGTGAATGATATGATGAGGATAAGAGTGAGTGATATAGCGAGCAAAAGGGGAGAGCGGAAGAGCAAAACATACTGCGCCGACCAAATAGAATTAGAAGCTGGAGAAATAAAAAGAATAATACTTCAAAACAATTAAAAATCATTAAAATAAAAGTAATTAATTGGACAGCCATTTAATTATTTTGTCAGCAACAAAACGGTCAGGGAAAAATCATTTGGGCAGCAAAGAAATTATTTGGTGATCAGAATAATTATTTGGACTGCAGATTAAATATTTGGGCAGCAATATCTATGTTACCGGTAATGTATAAAATCTAGGAAAAGGATCAATGAAGAATCAAGGATGAATTCCTAGGAAATGTATTCTGATAGATATTAGGTTAAGGTTATTTTTTTATGACCCTCTAAAACAATATTTGGGTCATCAGAACATGTATTAAACAATTTGGCAGCAGAGAAAACATTTAAGTTGTTGCTTAATTAGTTATTTTGCAGGCCAATTAGATCTTTTAGTAGATAAGTTGTATTTTTTTGCTGACCAAATTCGAATATTTTGCTCACCGTTTAAATTAAAGCCAAATAAAAGAAAGAAAGAAAGAAAAACATTTATTGACCACAAGCAAAACGCAAAATACACAAACAATCACATATAAGGTCAACTAGGACCCGACCTCAGCAAAAAAAAAACAAATAAAAGTCTCGTAATCCTTAAATGTCGCCAAAACAGTAATGAAGGGATTTGAGGAGTTAACATAAGACAAAACTTAAGTTCAGCCCCCACCCAGAACGCAATACACTGAACAACGCAAACATTTTTTTACCTGTATTTTGCAGATACTTTGTCGTGCCGTAACTGACAACGCACCCGCGCACTAACGGTAACGTAACCGTGCCATTGCAATGAACACGCAACGTTTTGATATTATATTTGTGGCCTCACGGACAACGGTACACAATGACCTGATCAGGCTACCTACATTTCTATGAATAGTCAAGTAATTTCGGTTTTTTTTCGTCCTTGTATATAGGATACGTCCCACAGCTGGACCTTGCTCTTGGAGAAACACACGAGAAGTAGGCTTAACGTGCCTTCCGAAGTACGGAGCTGTTCGAAATCACAGAGTTTTGGTCCCCCATCCACGCCCTCACCATAGCAAAGGTAGCTTTGTTTCCGATATCGAAAGCCAAAGCGTAAGGTACTAACCACTAATCCACGGAACACTAACATATTTCGGTTACATACAACACAACATAAACGCTGATTTGTTTTTATATGAGTATCTTACATTTAAGATTATACTTCATTTAGAGTTTGTTTTATATGACAGATTTTATATAACAATAGATATCTTTAAAATAATTTTTATTTATTTTCAATATAATTCATCGTTGAGCGTACATGGCTCTTTCAAAGCCTATGTGTAATGAAAGAGCCGATTTTCATTATTTTTAAAAATGGTTGGAAGACTAAGAAAATTGTTAATTTTGGAAAAATTTTATATTACATTACCTACATAAGAAAATAAACAATAAATTATGATAAGAATATTATTTATGTCATTTTTTTTTCAATATGACAGGTAAGCTCTTGGCCTTCATCTCACCTCATGGTAAGTGACGATAAGGCCGAAGGTGGAAGCGAGCTTCACCTGTAATCCTCAACATCTGAGCAACTGGCTATCTTACACAACAATGCTTATAATATTATTATTATAGCGACAACTTTTATTTAAAACTGTCTCTTTCGTGGAACTCTTCCATAAGTAGAATCCTAATAATAAGTTACGTAAACCTTTATCGTATTCATACAAGGTGTGTTTTCAGTTTTCGCGTAACATAAAATAATAAATCTTGCTGCCAGACTTGGCCTGACCACTACGTGAACCGCATGCGTTTGGAGTGGAGAGCGTGATTCACGGCGTAGGGTTATCAATCAAAAGGTCTGAATTATAATAGATTCAGATTCATTTATTTCAGTTTCGACATAATTACATGATAAATAATTTTAAAATGCAATATGAAAGAAAATGATCGTCACATGTACAGTCAGCGTCAAATAGTTAATGACAGTCAGGATGTTCAATTAGATAGACACTTCCAAAAGGTCAATAATATCGGTACAAACAAAGTTTTCATAATCTTAAACACACAAAAGAGCTTCCATATAATATATAAGGAAACTCTTTTGTGTTATCAGCAATATGGAAACTTTATTTGTACCGATATTATTGACTATTTGGTAGTGTCTAATTTTTTGACCACCCTGAGTGTCACTAACTATTTGATGCCGACTATACAATTAATAATTATTCGTATATAATAAAATAACATTTATAATTATTTATGTAATGTCAAATATAGGTGGTATAATAGAATTCATCGAATTGTCATACTTAATAAAATTAAAATTAGAAATGTCCCGATAATAATAAAATGATTAATAAAGTAAAACAGAAAAAAAAATTATTTATAAATAATTATTAAGAACACTGGATTTGTTTAGAAATAGAATTAAAGAAATATTATAGTCTTTTTATATATATTTTTGCATATTTTATTTTTCTATTTCGTCTTGTGCACTGGTGTCGCTTCTCTCACAACACGAGATCTCACACACCCGTGACACGTTGACTGAAAGATATCCCTATTAGAGATAAGTCCTCCCATGTATACTGCAGCTTTTTTATGTACTGTTTTTTTGTATCTGTGCAATAAAGAGTTTATATAAAAATATTATTATGTCAATTCATGAAGTCTTAATAAAATAAAATTTTTTTTCGTCCTTCCCAAAACACCTACCCGTGGGGCTGTTGTATATTGTCTGTTTAGGTATAGTTATGGTTTTAGCCACCATTCAACTATGCCGGACGTGATTTTTAATTCAATGATTGTAATATTGTTACGGAGTGGATCTTGTTGCGTAAAATCAGTGTAGTTTTGTGTAATATGTCTTTGTTGACGAGCAATAAGGAGGGTTATTAAAATTACTGTCGAAGTGATGCGAAAAACGATGAATTTTTTAACCTTTCGAATTTGACGTAATTTTTTTATGTTGTAAAATTCTCCCATGTAGGGAAGGCAAAGGGAACGGAGCCCATACAGCCAAGTCTTCAGTATATATTTCTTCAGTAGTTTGCATTGAAATGCTAGTGTAATGCATTTCAATGCATCTTGGGAGAGTTTGGCGTCAAACGATCGATGGAAGACACTGTGGTGCTACTTGGATGAGGTGGATTACCACGATAAAAAACTCATCACTTTTCACACCACTGGACGTTTATTTCGATAATCCTCCATATTGCACATCATCACAGACACTTATTACACAAAACTACACTGATTTTACGTAACAATATCCACTCCGTACAATATTACAATCTTCGAAATAAAAATCACGTCCGCCATAGTTGAATGCCGCCAAAAAGTCGTAATTTTTTTATTATTTAATTTTCGACAAGCACGATTTTTTTTTAACATTTGTATGCATTAAGGCAAATACATGTCAGGACTAATGAAATTGTAACAACTGTAATAAGAAGTCATGTTTCAATAAATAAACATTATTATTTTTAAACTAGCTGTTGCCCGCGACTTCGTCCGCGGTTATTATGGTTTTTTAACTATCCCACGGGAACCCTTTAATTTTCCGGAATTAAAAGTATCTAAGGTGTTGACCAGGGATATAAGGTAGCACCATGCAAAATTTCATTGAAATCGGTCCAGCCATTTCGGAGATTAGCGCGCACAAACAGACAAATAAACAGAGAAACACAAAATTTAAAAAATCTTTTTTTTAACATTTCACTTTTTGACTTGGTTTTAAGCATTTTTTTTTCCAAGTACAGACATTAGACCTGTACAGTTTTATTATATTATATGTATAGATTTTAATAAAAAAAACAGTAGGTACTTGTAATTTTTTGCATAAGTATTTTGTTAAAATGCGCGAGTGACAGCCCTAGCGTGTTAAACGTTACCTTCACAGTTACACCGGCAGACTCACCCAAAAATTTATGCTGTTACAAACAAAAGATTGATGTTTAACACGCGAGCGAAATTATACGAGTGTTAGAGACACGTCACTAACCTATATATCCAATTACCCACTGCTGGGCCCACAGCTGCACTACTCGTTCAACTGGTCGCGGGTTCGGTCCCTCCGCCTGTACCACTCATTTTGAACAAAACTTTTGATCGCCTATCTGGTCTGGTGGATGTCGCCACCGGGTGTTGATTGGGAGGTCCGGGGTTCGATTTCACACAGAGGCAGGAGTTTTTCTGCTCGGTTTAGTGAACAAACAAACAATAACAACTTAAAAACGTCAATATTTTACAAATTAGACACACACATACATACCACGCCTGTAATCCCCGAAGGGGTAGGCAGAGTCCAAGGAGCACTGTGTTCCTTACATTGGGTTTGGTCAGATGAAAAATCGTGAAAGAGTAGTAGCGAGTGACTAGCTCATTGCCTACATAATCACAGAGCCAGTACCCAATACGCCCTTAGTCGCCTTTTTACGACATGCTAGGCAAGAAAAACAGTTGGTACATTCTTTTTGAAATTTAACAATATATATAAATAATTGAAAAAGTATATTATATATTGATGTTCATTACCGCGAGCGCTCGTAGCAAGTACAACCACAGCGCTTTGACTGTGGTTGTAGTCGATACGAGCGGCCATTCCGAGAGTAAGGCTTTTCATGAGAAGAATCTGGTAAGAAACTCATGAGCCACTTTTTTTAAAAATAGTCATTCGAATAATTAACCGAGCAGAAAAACTTCTGCCCCCATGGGGAATCGAACCCGGACCTCCCGATCAACAACCGGTGGCGTGAACCACTAGACCAGAAAAGCGGTCAATATCTCATATTCATAACTTTTGATCAACAGATTTTCTAAATTACCTACTATAAAAACTTGCAAGTACCATAGAGTTTAGAAAGTACTCTCGCGTTCTTGTGAACGAAGCTCTCAAAGTTGGCGAACTAATAAAACTCGGATGTCAGGGTCGATGTGACCCCAAACCATAAACACGTATTAAGGGAGTTTTTTTTGTAAATTGTGTTTGATGTGACTAGCGTGACCTATGTGATAGCAAAGATAAATTAAGTAGTATAGATCGCTATTCCCATACATGGGTTTTTATTATTGTTTTTAGGTTAGGTGTGCTACTAAACTAGCGGAATTTATATATTGGGTCCTTACCTATGAAATTGGTGTTTTTTTTCTCTCTTAGTATTTTGTCTGTATCTATCAAGTTTCAGAGTATTCTTAAATAATTACCTCCTCTTAAAATAGACCCAATTTTTGAGCTCATTGATTTGTTTTGATAATTTGTTGTATGTTTCATTGTGTTAGAATTAGAAACGAAGACAACTCTTTTTAAGTGCCTCCCGAATACATCATTTGATTTGCATTCACTTAAAAACGATAAATAGTTTTTTTGGAGTTTGATATCACACATATCGCGTAAGGTTGTCTAATGGTACACGCCAAATATCTATTATCTTTGGATTTGTCGTTGTGAAGAAAACTGAAGAAATGTTAGTATGGAAAATGCAGACATCCCCAAAATCTCCATAATCTCCATACAAAACACCAATTTCATAGGTGTCACCGTAAATTTGTAAAAACGGTCAGATTATAATCTATCTCGCGAGATTGTGACCTGTCGAAAGATTGTGAACAGTTACGTATTGCTTACAATTTAACGCATTATTCTTCGGTAGATTATAATTAACTAACGTTATTTAATTTTGCAAATTTACGGTGACGTATATGACTCAGGTAAAGTGAAAATCAATAATATAATTATATAAAAATCAAAGTTGACTGACTGACACAGTGATCTATCAACGCACAGCCCAAACCACTGGACGGATCGGGCTGAAATTTGGCATGCAGGTAGATGTTATGACGTAGGCATCCGCTAAGTAAGGATTTTGATTAATTCTACCCCCAAGGGGATAAAATAGGGGAGGAAAGTTTCTATGAAACTTTGTCAATTTTAAACCGATCGGGCTGAGACTTTGCATGCATAAAGCTACTATGACGTAGGCATCCCCTAAGAAAGGATAACCAGTTACCGCGGACGAAGTCGCGAGTAATAAATAAATTAAGTAATTCCGCTAGTATAGTAGCGCCACCTAACGTAATAAGTCGAACGAAGGGGCACAATAATAAGTTTAAGACGAACTAAAAACCTACCCGGGAGTATCATTTAAAGAGACGTTTACTCTTAGGGCTCGTTTAAGGACGCGGGGCGTCAGGCGCCGCCAGAAAAACAAACATACGGCGAGGTATTGGTGCGTTCAAGGAGACGCGTTTTCGCAAGCTTTAGTTTGAGCTGTAGCGTCACACGCGGCGAGCGATGCCGCGGCGGACGCGGCGGCTGAAGCGGCGGGTGATGCCGCGGCAAGTAATAAGGATTGATTGCTTTTGTGACAGTGACAGTGTGTGTGACAGAGTGACAGTCTATACGTTTGAATTTGCTCGTGCCGCTTGACGCGCCGCCTCACCATAAACGGTAAAAACCATTTCGAGCCAAATAACCACCAACACGCATTGGGCCAGCACGGTGGTGTTACGGAACATACTCCTCAGAGGAAGGCCAGTCCAGCAGTGGGACGTATATAGGCTGAGAACGACACTATAGTATAGTATAGAAAAACACCCGTATATATATATGTATATATATAGCGAATATATATATGTATATAGCGAAGATTGGTAGGTAGAAAGAAACGTTTACTAACAAATAACTTCCTTTACTGCAAAACATTTTGGTCACCCATCCGAAGTCCAACCACGGCGATGGTTGCTTGACTTTCTATATCAAAATATCTCTGAATACGCCACCAAGCTTCATATTCAAGTATAAATCCTTGTAATTCAATGGTCGTAGTGCACTCACAGATACAATCATATACGCAGATACGCAGACCAGTTAAACTTGATCGTTTAATTTCCGGGGAACAAGTGAATAACAAGAAGTAGAAATGTGACACTTGGAAAACAATAGTAAACGAATAGCTACTCTATCTGCTCGACAATAAAGGACAAACTAGTTTGTGCAGTAATGCTATAGACATACAAATTATCGCACATACAACCCCGAAGTAAGTCGAGGTGCATAACATACGCACACTTTGCCAGTTCGTCGTTCCCGCGTAATAGGGGCAAGCCTATTGTCGTCACCGGGCACTGTAGAACATCCATAACTATAGTTTATCCATTTTGATCTGAGACAAAAGGTAAACAATCCATAAAATGGGTTCCTTATGATGTCATTACTTCATTGCCCTAAGGTTTTGTGAAAAATATACGACTATTCAATATTTACGAGTAATTATTATTATTTAAAATTAAGATAATTAAATAAATAATTGTCACTTTTAATAATTTTCGGTATTTTTACAAGGAAATGAAATGAAATTAATATTTATTCTCAAACTTTTATGCATTTCAAATACTACCAAACGAATATGAAAAATCATGAAATTTTCATGACATCTTGAACTAATATTATCTTTAATCTTATGAATTACCTCATTGTTTAATTTCCATTCATATTTAGTATCATTTAGATGATAACAATTTAGCTTGTGTTTAAATACTCTTTACCTAATACACCGTAAAACATTATTTAAGTTCACAAATAAATAATGTTTATATTCAATGACAATATTAGTATAATAATTATAAGTATAGCTACACTTTTTCTTATTCTTTTATATAAAAAATATTTATATTGTCCCAGAATTGGATAAAAAGTTTGAGAACCACAAATTCTTTATTTAGCTTTTGTCTCAGATCAAAATGGATAGAGTATAGAACCATATTCCAACAGCCTTACAAGTTACAAGTGGGTGTTTAACACCTCGCCTACCCCTTCGGGGAAAGAGGATATGTATATATGTTGTTTTTTATAAAGAGTCCTTGGAAATAGAATAAATAAAATAAAGTAAGAGAAGATAATAATAAGATAATTTATTAATTTAATTTTTAATTATTTAATTTTTATCTTAATTGCTTAGCGAATTTCAACATCGTTCATTGTTTCAAGTGCTCATATATTCTTCCTGATTATAATGCTAAAAATCTATGTTCATAATATCTATGTTCACCCACTTCATTGTACTAGCCTAACATTTATAAAAACAAGAAAAAAAAAAAATTAAAAAAAATATTGTAAAAAAAAAATTGAAAAAAAGAGCAACCCTCGAGTTTCTGGCTCGCTCTTCTCGGGGATGTCTGCGTTCCGAGCGAGTGGTAGATTCACTTATTCATAAATTGACGTTTTTGAGTGTTTGTATATCAAGCCTATAAAATAAAGATATTTTTGATTTGATTTGATTTGAGATAATTTTAATAAAATAGAAATCTATTCATCGTGGATAGATAGATTGTGTGTGTACGGTCTAATCACCGCACATGACCCGCGTCAGCATATTCCGTATAAAATTACTATCAAGTTATTGTATTCAGTTCACATTATATCATGTTAGTGTACTCGTTAATATCAAGAAAATAAACAAGTTTAAGCTCTACGAGTTGTCCTTAACATCAGCCTCAACAACAATAGACAGTGCCGATCTACCAAGAGACTGTACAGTGTGAATGAGGACATGGCTGGAATGGGAGTGAATATACCGTGTGGTAGGGGAGAATGGAGAAGACTCGTTGCGCCGACCCCGAATGAAATTGGGACAAGGCAAGGAAATTATGATGAGAAATCTACTCATCAAACACAGCGATAGCCATGTTGGAACGGAGGGCATTACTCGTTCAAGAGGTCGCGGTGGGCCCTAATACCACCATGATGGCCCAATGCGGTGTAGTAGATAGAAACGATTGCAAAAGCGACCGGGACCAACGGTTTAACGTGACTTCCGAAGGCATTCGAAATTACAAACTTTGGTCACCCATCCCAAGACTGACCTTGGCGAAGTAGCTTTGTTTTCAATATCGAAAGCCAAGCGTACGAACCACTACGACAAAGAACTCCGATTTTTCGTTATAGAATTGCCGGTTGACCTCGCATCTAAGTATATTAAATTCCAACAATTAGACGAAATGCTTTTAGAAATAGTTCTAAGTCCCCCATATCTTAATAGTGTCGACCGTAATCAAGAACTCTTGAGAAGGGTTTAATTTTGGATTGTTATTAAATACATCGTTGGCACATAGTTTTGATATTGAGGTAGTTCCTACAACTATTACAATTGTGCTAAATATAGCTTAAAGAATTCGATCCTCCCGAGGAGTATCGTCATTTGGCCAAAAATCTTAAGGCAAATTTTCACTTCCGTTCACGTTTCTCAAATTTTCATTTGGCCAAAATCGTTTGGTAATACATGTTGCAAATTATTAGTAAGCAAATCACTTGTTATTTGGTCTATCATTTACCAAATATGATTGAATCAAATATTTCATTTGGCACAACTAACTTCTTCCGCAGTGAGGAATTCAATGAATACATTGACCGAGGCAAAACATGTAATCTGCTCTCGAGTCATATACTCTACTCTACTTTTCATCACCTTTCCATAACAAAATAAAATAAAGAGGGTCACTCATTTCGCTTAGTTAGTCAATTTCGCTCGTTTCGCTAATTTCGCTCACACTGCTCATTTTCCTAATTTTGTTCTTTTCGCTCATATCGCCTATTTCACTAATTTCGGAAACGCTTGTGCTACGGCGCTGCAGGAAGTGCAGCCCCTTCGCCCTTGCGTCACTAAGAACAGACAACCGTAGCTGAGGCTGCCTTGCTCCGCCTACGCGCTTTAAAAAAACACTATAGGGTAAGTAAGACCCCGTCGAGTCGAGGTTGACTGGTTCGGTTCCGTCACTAATCTACATTTTGGAAATCAAATGACATTTTTTTTATTTATTTACTATAGTTTACAAAATAATACATGAAGTTGAAAATAATACATTGACATAAACCACACAGCGACAATCTCGAAATCATATCAGATCATCACGAAAGCACACAATTTTACAGCATAAACATCAACGTTCCAGTAAAACTTATTTTATTTTATTTTTTTTAAACCAAGTAAAAATTTGGCAAACCCAAATGAAAATTTGACCAAAATGCACCAGTCGCGAAAGGTTTGGGATAAGTTGTTTGGGAAGTGGAATTTGACGAAACATAATTTGGCCAAATTAAAGGACCCCTTCATACCGCCTCTTCTATACTGAGTATCTATGAATAAAATTTAAGTACTTACTGTTTATTGAGCAGCTCGATTGCATTGTAAATTTATTTATTTATTTATTAAGGTATACACAACAGATTACATACAATAATAACGCCGCATACAAAAGTAGTTATTTCACACACTAGCATGTACGCTGTACGATGTACAATGATGTCGATGTACGATGTATGTAATTGTACGCTTTGGCTATCCCTAATAAGAACAAGCTACTGTCAGGAGCTACTGTCACCACGGTCAGTCCTTAGATGGGTGACTATTTCTGATCTCCAGTTCCTCTGTGCTTCGGAAGGCACGTCGAGCCATGCGTCCAACCGTTTCTGTCCATCGCTGCGCATTGTCAGCGAGGTGGTGTTACGACGAATTACCCTCATGTTCTTCTCTACACAGGAAGGCCTGTGCTCACCAGTGGGTCAATGCAGGCTGCTGACGGTGCGTATATGATATTCCGGAGCTAGGAAGTCAAGTTCTCGAAGATTTGGTTTCGTTATTTCGTCCTCAGCCTATATACGACACAGGCCTTCCTCATGGAAACACATGAGGAGTATGGGCCGTAACACCCCCACGCTGGCTCAACGGGTTGGTAGAAACGGTTGCAATAGCGACCGGGATCAACAGCTTACCGAGGAGTTCGAGATTACCAATTTGTGGAGATTACAAAGGCGAAGGTAGGTTTGCTTTCGATATCGACAGCCAGAGAGTACTGACCACCACGCCACCGAGCTCCGACGTAATCGTATACTTAGATTAGTCCATCAAAGTTCTAAATTTAGCTCCATATTCGGTATTCCCAAGAAGTTTTTCATATTACACTTTAACGCAGACCGTACCAGCTATTAAGCGAAATAAATCTTTTTTGCGGACGCTCCAAAATTAATGAAACTCCAAATCTACATAACGATGTAATTTGAACTCTAAGCGTTTGAGATTGAAATAAAAATTGCCTTGTTTAAGAATAGGAGATAAAAATTAAAAAACAAAACCGTTTCTTGGTCGATTACACCAATTATACAGTTTCAAGTGTCAACATCTTCGGTCGCGGTGCCGATTCTACTTAGTAGTAACATCTGTAATGGATCTTTGAGTTCTGGTTTGAATTACAGAGTGGTTATGGATGTTCTATAGAGCTTGGTGACGACAACAGGCTTATCCCTATTACGTGGGACAATTTCCTGTATACGCCTACTACCTACCTAGCTCTTGGGTGTCGTAAAAGGCGACTAATGGACAAACACCCAGTTGCAGAAACGAACTTTAAAATTTAATGTCGGCATTATCTCTAATGCTCCATTAAATTTATTTATTGAAGTGTCAAAAAAACACCTTAGCGTAGTTTTACGTTGCACAAAACGACATTAGCACCCTGTCAATGCTAAAGAGACATTAGATAGAACTGTTTCGTGTGACAACCTTGACTTTAATGAACATTAAAGTTTTAATGCCTCATTAACAAATGTCGTCCTTAAAAAATCTTTGTGCAACTGAGTGTTAGCACTGCACAAAATCCAACAGCTTATAGCGGCGACGGGCTCACCACCTGTCGCGCTGAGTGCAGTCACTGCTTGGTGAAGCGCGGACTATGGCAGTGGACTGCTTTTGCTTTTGCCTAGTCTGACTAACCCTTAGGGGATAATAGTCGTTTATATATATGTATGTATGTACGCCTACTGAACCTAGAACAAAGATGGTGAATCTTCTTCATTTTCTTTACCAATCTGTAAGAGGAATAAGGACCGTTATACCACCAATGCCGATTGGTGTAGAAACTTTTGCTACAGCAACCCCCTTTCGGGCTGGACACCGCATTAAGGTATATTTATTTATTTAACACTTTATTTTACACAGAAAAACATAACAACGAAACGACAAATTACAAAGACAGTACAAAGGGTGTGGCCTATTCCTAACAGAAATGTCTCCCAGCCCACCTGCGATAAAAGATATGGCAAGAAACGCAAATGTCGTGTGTACACTAAGAATAAATATAAAACTTAAATATAATATGTAGAAAATTAGACAAATATCGCAAATATCACATTTTTATCACGTTTATCTGTCAAAGTAGATGACATCCAATCGTGATAAAAACGTGATAATCATATCGCACTGCTGCTACATAACATGCCTTTCGAAGTACAAAGAAACTCGAGATCACAAAGTTTTGGTCACCCATCTAAGGGCTGACCGGGGCGTAAGTATTGATTTATGTATTATTTGCTACCTATGCACATATGTCTATATTATTGTATTTTAGAGGTATAGATATTATTTTAGTTTTAAAGTTTTATGTTCCTACCTTTTTTTTGTTTGTTTAATTTAAAAAGTATTTTGTTAAAATACCTTTGTGTTTGTGCACTTCTATGGTAATCCCACATCTACTCTTTGACTGGTTGTTGGGTTGACTGGAAGATATCTCTGTAGGGGATAAGATTGCCTTTGCCAACTATTGTTTTTTTTGTGTATTGTGTTTTTTTCGGTTTTCAATATCGAAATCCACTATACGACCAAGCTGCTCCCTGAAATATTAGGACCTAGGACCTACAAACTAATCGGCAACAATTTAAGAACATAGAAAGTCTATAAATAATTCTGTGAATGTCTCCAAAGCTCCAATGAGTTCCTCATAAACACGATTCAATTCAAGTAATTCCCTTTGAAACGATACAGAACCGTTGGAGTAAATAAAAGTTAGGCGGCCATTTTGGGATGAAATTCTCTTTATAGCTTTGAGGTAATTTTTTAATCTTCTCACTAATAATTGGATAGCTCCCTATTACTTAAACGGTAAAAGTGAAGCAACTTTGTCATGGTTAGTTTCGGACGAGTGACCTAAATTTTAGATTGAACTGTTCTGCTTTGATATCCCGCCTCTCTGGTCTAATTCACACCACCGGGTGATCGGGGGGTCCGAGTTCGATTCCTCATGTCGGCAAAGTTTTTCTGCTCAGTTTGGTTGGTGGTAGGGCTTCTAAGCCTCGGCTAGCTGCCACTGTCTTACCTAAATTTGTAGCCATAATAACAATGTTTTAAGGATTGTTGTGTTCCGGCAATCAGAGGTAAGATAGCCAGTTCCTCAGTTGTTGAGGATTACAGGTGAAGCTCGCTTCCACCTTGAAGATGAAGGTCAAGAGCTTGCTGTCTTATGTAAAAAAAGATGGGACGCCTGAGAAGCTGGTCAGTTGACGTCAGAGAAAACGTGCGAAAAATTCAGGGTTTCTTTCTTCTTTTCGTAATTCATTGAGTTGTTCTAACGTTGAGAACTGACCGTGATCTACATTGGTAAGGCGACTAATCATAGACGCCTTCAGGGTAACGTCTAATAACGAACCTTAATGACACTTAACTCTTTTCTATTTAACAATTAGACAATGATATATGGTCTAAACGCGCAGTGAATTAAACCCATTAAAACGGGAGTTGATACGGATGACCTTAATTGGAGATCGTCTTGGCTCGCTTCGGTTCGTATCTTTAATAGTGGACATTCATACTAATATTATAAATACGAAATTAAATCTGTCAGCTGTAGAGCTGCCTGTCGTGCTTTCATGTCAACACTACTGAACCGATTCAATGGAAATTTGGTACACAAATAGTCTAGAGACAAAGGCTACTCGAGTGGTGTTACGGCCAATACTCCTCATGTGTTTCTACAAGTAGGGCAGCATGTGCCAGCAGCCTATAGGCTGGACAATTCGTCGAATTCGCAAGCACCTATAAAACAAGATCTCCATTGAACACAAGGCGCAATATAATTTTAAAGAATCGTTAGCATTAGTACCTGAGATAAGAATTTTAATACCTGCTAATATTTTTACGGCTGGATCGAATTGCACGACCAATCTTACGGCCCAAGTGCCTATAAAAATATTTCTTGTTGAGAAGGCCAGTTTCACATTCGCGGAAGAGAAATTATACATAGTAATCAACAGGGGATTGATATAACAGGATTTTTTTTAAATCTAAAAATCCCACGTTTTTTATAAGAGCTAAAGAATCATAAACAAAATGCGGATCCATTAGGCCCCGCATGTTAGTTTATTATTTAGCTATTTTTAAAAACTATTTTTAATCTAATATTATCATTTTATTCTTTTTATCTATAATATTATATTGATTGGTGGTTTAAAACAAATCAATAGATTCACCAATCTTCATACAAAACTCGAAATGGTAAATTTCGGAAAAAGTTTAAAATATTTGCTGATTTAGCCCCAAAGCTAGTCCGGAAGTGCCTCAAAATTGAGTTTAAAAAAATCCAACCGGACAAGCAATAAGACGAAAAGACAAACAAAAAAGTGAGTTAATAAAAACGTGGTAAATATGATCTTCTTGTATCCGATCTACTTATGATTCAATCCAACAAGTATAATAACAAAAAAAAATTCAACATTCAACGTCATTAGCCTGCTCTATTCCCAATTTCATTTGGGATCGGCGCAACGAGTCTTTCTCCTCCACTCTATCACACGAAATATCAACATTCACTCCTATTCTAGCCATGTCTTCATTCACACAATCTATCTCTTCTTCGGTCTTCCTCTCCCTGCATTATCATCCACTCTCATACCTATAACTCTTCTCGTTACATGCTCATTCTCTCTTCTCAGAATATGTCCATACCACGATAGCCTTTTCTCTCAACTTCTCTATCACTGGATTCTAATTTGACCTAGTGCTATTCCTGGTTAGATATGAGATAAAAAAATTTAGCTGATACGTATGGAAAGTCTGGCAGAAAGACCTAAACAAAGTCAAATTCACGTCAGTGGACGACCCTTTAAATCTGATAATCATGTTGCCGACAGCGTAAAGGGTGGCGTTGTCTATCAATGTCGGTGAAACTTTATGAAATGAAAGATGATGATAGCTTGAAATAAATGTATTGGAATAAACAGTAAATAATAGTAGATTAGTAGCTAAGGGCTGTAAGGCATCAATTGCAGCCCGAGATATTTAGGCGCACGAGCGCAGCGAGGGCGCTTATAGTTCGAGGGTGCAATTGATGCTTACACCCGAGCTAACTACTCTGCTTTACATCTCGATTGTGAGGTAAGTGGAAAAAAAGGCATTACAAGAATAAATAAATTTATTTTCAAGAACTAAATTTAGCTTCGCCGTTCGATATTCAAAATTGATGAAAATAGCGAAGCGACCTCTTTTGTCACAAGAATAAATAAATGTATTTTCAAGAACTAAATTTAGCTTCGCCGTTCGATATTCAAAATTGATGAAAATAGCGAAGCGACCTCTTTTGTCATTGGGCTGAATGCATGATGTCTAGTGCCAGTAAGATGGTTAGATGTACGCGAACTTTTTGAAAGAGTTTTTTTTTTAATTACTTACCGCCCTAGGGCGTTTCTAGCTACATTATTAACCTAGGGCGGTAATTGATCACTTACAACCCGCATCTGGGGGTATTAAGGACCTACTTACCGAACATGAGAGATGTAAAAATAATTAAAATATGATTGCCTCCGCAGCGGACGTCAACACTCACACTCTCACCTAGCAACCAAACCACAGACAAAGTAACGATCCGTTACAGTCGGCATGAGAAGAACTACCCTCTCAACGAGAAGTTATTACCTTAACAGACAACTAAAACACCTAATAAAAGTTAATTTAATTCGCGCGCAAACCTATTTATGTTAGAGTAACAAACTTGTACACGATGGGACGAAATTCTCACGTTACGGAGACAAATAAAAGGTTTCCTGTGTAGTGAGTTGCCAGAGGCGTCGTTATGACATAGTACGAGACAACAAAGTATCCTAACTCAGTTTATTATGTGTATAAACAAATTTTCATTTAATACAGACTGATTTTCGTAGGAAATGTATTCTGATAGCCATTAGGTTAAGGTTGTTGTGTCATTAATATATTAAACAATATGGCAGCACAGAAAACATTTGAGATGCTGTCCAAATAGTTATTTTAAGGACAAAATGGATATATCTGCTGTCCATAGTTTGCTGCCCAATTAGTTATATCGCTGACCAATTTAGAAATATTTGCTGCCGATAAGTTGCTGACCAATTGTATTCTTTAGCTGACCAAAATTCGAATATTTTGCTGACCGTTTAAATAACACCCAAACTTAAGTACAGTTGATTGTGGATATCGCTCGTCTCACATTGTGCCCGGGGCACATCTTTGCAACTTATACTTTCGATCTATGCATACCATTCCATTATAATCCCCATATGAGTTGAAGTCCTTAGAAGTTGTTCGGGCCCGCACGGTTATTTTGTTCTTTTACATCTCTCATGTTCGGTAAGTAGGTCCTTAATACCCCCAGATGCGGGTTGTAAGTGATCAATTACCGCCCTAGGTTAATAATGAAGCTAGAAACGCCCTAGGGCGGTAAGTAATTAAAAAAAACTCTTTCAAAAAGTTCGCGTACATCTAACCATCTTACTGGCACTAGACATCATGCATTCAGCCCAATGACAAAAGAGGTCGCTTCGCTATTTTCATCAATTTTGAATATCGAACGGCGAAGCTAAATTTAGCTCTTGAAAATAAATTTATTTATTCTTGTGACAAAAGAGGTCGCTTCGCTATTTTCATCAATTTTGAATATCGAACGGCGAAGCTAAATTTAGTTCTTGAAAATAAATTTATTTATTCTTGTAATGCCTTTTTTTCCACTTACCTCACAATCGAGATGTAAAGCAGAGTAGTTAGCTCGGGTGTAAGCATCAATTGCACCCTCGATCTATAAGCGCCCTCGCTGCGCTTGTGCGCCTAAATATCTCGGGCTGCAATTGATGCCTTACAGCCCTTGGCTACTAATCTACTATTAAAAAACGTCGTATGGTAGCGGCTCATTATAAGAATACTACCAACCCATCTCTTCCATTGGCTGTCGTAAAAGACGACTAATGGACTTGGAACAACACGAACATCCAATAGGTTATAGCGGCGACGGGGTCACCACCTGCCACGCTGAGTGCAGTCACTGCTTGGTGAAGGGCGGACTATGGCAAGACTGCTTTTACGGTGCTTTTGCCTAGACTCTGACTAACCCTCAGGGGATAATAGTCGTGATTATGTAAAAAAACATGGATTTTAATGTAAGATCATCAAACGATATAGAACGTGATGCAACAACGTACAATGCCATCTATTGATAGACCACATACAAAATATGAAAGTGGTCGTAGAAAGTTGAAAGTAATTGCAAGTTGCATTGTCACATTCTCAAAATTTCAGCCAAACCAACCGGACCAAAAAATTCTTACAAAGATACAAACAAGAAATAGTTATGAAAACGTGGTTATATAGTGGAGGTAATAGCAAAAAAAATCACGTCCCTTGACGTATCTACAAAGAATATCAATCATTTATCCATTTCGAATAACGAAACTGTATTCTCTCTTGAAATAAAGATGCTATTTTCTTTAGAAAACGTACACTGATTTGTGCACTGCACCCAGCGATTTTATACGAACTTCACATACATTCATTGATATTCTATGTTGAAACAAGGAAAGGGGTTGTCACCGGACAGACGATCCATATGAAGCAGTGTGTTGTGTAGCAGAATATATGTAAATACAGGTAATATAAAGCATTTTATGAGTGGATGAAATTGGCGAAGAAACTCCATATCACAAATCCGCTTGTATCGATTACAATCACAGTCAAAGCGCTGGTTTGACTTGCTATAAGCGCTCGCGGTAATGAACATCAATATTACTCCTAATGATTAATATTGGTTCCTTACCTATGAAATTGGTGTTTTTATTCTGTCTTAGCAATTTGTCCGTAACTATTAAGTTTCAGAACATTCTTATAAAATGATTGCCTCTTCTAAAAATAGACCATATATTTGAGCTCGTATTATTTAATTTGATAATTTTTAGTAAGTTAATTGTGTTTTTAACTTTTAACTGCCTCCCGAATACATCATTTGATTTGCATTAACATAAAAACGATGAATATTTTTTATCAAGCGTGTTCACACACACATTGCTAAATCTTCTCTAATGATACATGCCAAATATTATTATCTCTGGATTTTTCGTTGTGAAGAAAACTGATAAAATGTCAGTATGTAAAATGCAGACATCCCCAAAATCTCCATACAAAACACCAATTTCATAGGTAAGGACCTAATATTTATATTGTAAAATGATTATTAAAAATGTAAAATGATGACGATTTTAAGTGGTGGTTTGGCCTATGAAATAAAGTTATTTTTGATTGCGCATGATAACAAAAAAGAAAAACCAACAACTAAAAAGAATTTTTTTGAACTGCTTTTCTTGCCTAGCATGTCGTAAAAGGCGGCGACTAAGGACGTATTGGGTACTGGCTCTGTGATTGTGTAGGCGATGAGCTAGCCACTTGTAACTACTCTTTAACGATTTTTCATCTGACCAAACCCAATTATTGTATGGCTAAATGTGGTCTCAAGGAACACAGTGCTCCTTCGATTTTATGTATGTGTATGTATGATAAATAAATAATTTTTGAATTTTGGTCACCCATCAAGGCTAAAGATTTCAACATTGAAGATACACTACGCGAACGGGGTGAACATATAATGAATTAAAGCATACAAACCGAAAGCCGCATCAAAATCGGTTCGGCCAATCACGAGATTATCGAAGATAAACATACACACCGAAACCTCCTTTTTCACGTCATGTCGGATATAAGACTGGCAAACTCTTGGCTTTCTTCTCACCTGATGGTAAGTGACGGTAAGGCCGAAGGTGGAAGCGAGATTCACCTGTGATCAACCTGAGATCAACCTCGCTTAAAAGACACAATTTAATGACCTTACAACTTCGTCGTAATTATTTTGATTCTATAACATTGTTCCAAATTCTCACCAATATTATTGATGCCCCTCCCCTTTTCCATAATATTTCAATAAGAGTTCCCCGTAGATCTGAGCGAAAATGTAAAAATAAACCATTATTTAGTAATTCACTCAGCAGAACAGTTAATGCTGCTAATAGTTTTCTTAAATTTGTAGACAACAAGCAATGTCCCTTTGATTTATTTTCATACTCGTCTTTTGCCTCATTTAGGAAAAATTTACAAATTTTCTTTAGAACAATAATTAATGTAGTTTTGCACACTGTTAAATACATCACAACAAAATTGCTTAGACAACTGTACAAATATAGGAAACTCGAGGTCTTTATGTAAAATGTATTTTTATAACTATGTATGTGACTGTTTGTTTCTGATAAATAAATAAATAATAAATAAACAACTGAGGAACTGGCTATCTTACCTCTGATTGCCGGAACACAACAATGCTAACATTGTTATTATTATATAGTAAGACGGCGGTAGCTAGCCAGGCGAGCCAAACCGAGCAGAAAACCCCCTGTGGTGTCAACCACTAGACCAGAGAAGCGGTAGTCTCACAAAAGTAAACTTTTATTAAATAAAAACGTAATACTTCTTCATAAAGCAACAGCACTTTGCACCGCGGGACACTAATGGGAAGGAATTACCAAGCAAGTAAGTTTTTTTAATGTGAATGCAGCCGGAAATTCCGTGCTTTGTCTCATAAACTTAAAAATATTTTTAACTAAGCTTTTTGATGTTAGGTAAGTAGGTTCGCCTAATAAGATTTAGTCGATTTTGTCGTGAAGAATAAAAAATGTTACAGTGTCCTACGTAGTCTTAATTTTGATAGTAAAATCATACGATAAGTCCAGACGTTTTATCGTCCTCAGCCTATATAAGTCCTACTGCTGGGTACAGACCTTCCTCGTGGAGAAACACATGAGAAGTGTGGGCCATAGCACCACCACGCCTGCCTAATGTGGGTTGGTGGGAACAAAGGTTGCAATAGCAACCGGGACCAACGGCTTAACGCGCCTTCCGTTGCACGGAGGAGTTCGAGATCGCAATGTTTTCGTCACCCATCCTCGGTCTGACCATGGCGAATGTAGCTTTGTTTTCGATATCGAAAGCCAAAGCGACTAATTACTGCGTTACTGAGCTCCTCCATATTTATTTCAATACTCGCAAGACTAGGTAACTAACATTATAAATAACAACATTTGTTATACGACTTTTGATAATTTAACACAGTTTATTTTCATACAAAAATAAACATCAATTTCTGAATGTTCTTAGCTCTGTGCGGATCGCGCGCGAGATATGAACGCGTCTTTTCATATGAACGAAACATAGACTTACAAATGTCACGACAGTACATTATAAGCTTATAGAAACATTTTTAATGAATGTGTTGAGTTATGATAAGACTCTTAAATTAGATGTACTACGAAATTTAAGATGTGAGCTTCGTAGTCTTGCGAAGTGGTTGATTTATTAAAAATAACCCTGTGTAATTGCCGATAGAGGCGCCTAGTAGTAAATGTGTGGAAGAACGGCTGCGACTATCGTAAGTTTAATGTTTAAGATCAAATTAGTACCAAACGTCGCCAACAGATGGCGCTGCACGATGTTGCATCGCGCTAACGTTTACGCGCGATGCAATGCCTAAGTATTTTGAGATCATTTTTTAAACTGTTACTGATTTTAGAACAATTTCTCTGGTGTTATTTTAAACCTTATGAAACCCCATTAGTACAGAGTAACCATCCTGTACAGACCATACATACAATCCATACATTGGTCCTTCAAGCCGGATAGGTCAGCCAGCAGAGCAATAGGGCAATTTAGGTAACAAAAAATTGAGACGAAAGTAGTCCTTGTGGACTACGGCTCGTACTCACAGTGGGTCGCTGTGGGTAATGTACGAGCTTACTAATAAAAGGAAGGAACACTGTATGTACTTATGTTTCGTTATAGTTTTATCCCTAATTAATTACCTCGCAACGAAATTACTCCACATCAATTTTTAGTTTTTGGCTCGGCATGACAGGTAAACCAATTACGCGACACTCCCGTCGGCCATTTTGATGTGGCACACGCGAAATGGCGGCACGAAACGCGGTCACGAGGTGTTAATTAATTTCATTGCAGTGACATATTCTCGTGTTAACTAGGTAGACTTTTCTGGTTATTACTTAAGTACAGTATTTAAAACGATATTCACATTTTGAAGCGATATTCACATATATTGTTCCATTTTTAAAAAATCTTTTCAAATTGGAACAGTAGCACAAGTGGAAAAAGTATTGCCTATTTACCATACCATCACACTATCTCAAAGTAACTATTCTACGCAGACGAAGTCGCGGGCAAAAGCTAGCAATAAAATGAGTGAGTGTTGCACCTACACATAGGCAACAAAGTGACCAATGTTACAATTAACAGTTCTCATACATGTCCGTAAATACTCGATGCATGTATACCGTGCTTTGATTTCGAGAATATTAGTAAGTTGAATTTAATTTAACCGTGGTGGGACACCAAAAGAATGTACCAACTGCTTTTCTTGCCTAGCATGTCGTAAAAGGCGACTAAGGGCGATTTGGGTACTGAGTCTGTGATTGTGTAGGCGATGAGCTAGCCACATGTTGCTACTCTTTCACGATTTCTCATCTGATCAAACCCAAGTGGTCTTAAGGAATACAGTGCTCCTTGGACTCTGCCTACCCTTCTGGGATTAAAGGCTCGATTGTATGTATGTATGAATTTAACATTGGTAAAATTACTATTTTTAAAGTACCCTTAAAGTTCTTTAAGTTAATGCAATGTTAAAGTAAATAACGCCCAGTTAAAGTAACCGCCGCACCCTGCCGCACCTCAACCGTGAACTGCGTTCAACTTTAAAAGCACTAACTTAGGTGCTTTACAGTTCTCCGAAGCTGTCAATTAGAAGGTTTAGTTCAGTCGTAGTTTGTTTGAAAAAAAATTCAATACATTTTTGTATTAGAGACTTTGTCCGCGGTCACAATGATTTTAACAATGCCTTGGGAACCCTTTAATTTTTCGGAATAAAAAGTATCTAAAATGTTGACCAGGTATATAAGGTATCACCATGCAAAACGATAAAATCGGTCCAGCCATTTCGGAGATTGGCCCGTACGAACACACAGAGAAACAAAAAAAAAAAAAACATTTTTTGGCTTTTTTTGGTATTTTCCCTCTTTTTACATCCCCCTGACTTGGTTTTAAGCATTTTTTTTTCTATGCACAGATATTCAATCATGACAGTTTTATTATATGTATAGATATAGACAGAATATAATTTATACTATTATATTAAGGAAACAACAACTATCACTATTATATTAGTACTATTACTATGACACAAAAAAAATCCTACTTTCGTCATGATCAGTCCTGGAATGGTTTGTGATCACGACTTGAACTCCTCGGTGCTTCGGAAGGCATGTCAAGCGACGACCCGGTCGCTATTGCAACCGCACCGCATTGGGCCAGCGTGGTGGTGTTACGGTCCATACTCATGTTTCTCCACGAGGAAGGCCTGCGCCCAGCAGTGGGAGCTGGTTACGCCGTAGTAATAAATAATCGGCAAAATAGACCAATTCACTATATAAATGAGGTCACAAATGCATCAAATATAAAAGAAAAAAGGCTGAAAATTCTCAGCAATATGTCATAATTCATCAAACGTAACCGTATACTGTTTTATAGCGTTTTTTTCATCACTTAACTCACGGGAACGGCACTTAAAGTAATGGAAACGTAAAACTAAAATGTAGCTATTCAATTTACACCCCTTTTTTATAGCCACTAAGGTTGTAAATAACTTAGTAAGGTTACAGAAGTCATATTTGTATTAGTTTTATACAACTACAGTGAGTTTGTGTCTTGTTAAACTTATTTCTATTAGCCCTTGCTCAACTGAATTTTTTTTTTTAAATATACTAAAGAAGTGTACATTGTCACAGAATTTTTATACTAGAGATTACCCTGAAGTCATAAACATAGCAATTTATATTAAAAGAGAATTCTTTTATCATCATGTTCGGAAAGTAGGCCGGTAATCCCCGAAAACTGGAATGAAAATAGTACCTTTCATCCCTAGGGAGAAAATATAACTGACATTCAGCTAACACTCCTCCTCGCTTCGCTCATCGCTGTACCTAATCGACTTTAAATTTTTTTAATACGACTGGTACGGTCTCAGCGATGGATTGAATGCGTTGAGCTGACGAGTGACAGAGGAGAATAGAAGGAGAAGGCATGTTATGCCGACCACACCTAGAATGGGGAAAGGGCAAGAAGAAGAAGAAGATGACAGGTAAGGTCTTGGCTTTCATCTCACTGAATAAGGCCGAAGGTGGAAGCGAGCTTCACCTGTAATCCTCAACAACTGAGGATCTGGCTATCTTACCTCTGATTGCCGGAACACAACAATGCTTATAACATTGTTATTATGGCGACAAATTTTGGTAAGACGGTGGTAGCTAGCCAGGCGGGCTTAGAAGCCCTACCACCAACCAAACCGAGCAGAAAAACCCCTCCCTCGTGTGGAATCGAACCCCGGATCCCCCAATCTACACCCGGTGGTGAAAAATAAGTCTGGAAACCTCTGCTGTAAACCATTATGAGGAATAATATTGCGTTATATTATAACACTTATTTAGATATTAGGTCCTTACCTATGAAATTGGTGGTTTGTATGGAGATTTTGGGGATGTCTGCATTTTACATACTAACATTTTATCAGTTTTCTTCACAATGACAAATCCAGAGATAATTATATTTAGCATGTATCATTAGACAAGCTTTAGCAATATGTGTGTGAGCACGCTTGATAAAAATTATTCATTGTTTTTATGTAAATGTAAATCAAATGATGTATTCGGGAGGCAGTTAAAAATAATTGTCTTTGTGTCTAACTTTTCCCTTTTTCTCGCAACCTTCATGGCTGCAGGCCGCGTCGCCTGAACATATACGCATACCGCGGTCTCCACTCAAGAACGCTGTTATCGGCTCTTCGACTTTGGCCATTGGCAAGCCCACTGCCACTACAGTTTGCCAATTCTATGAGCCAGGTTGCCTTGGATCTCTATCGGCTAGTATTTTGTGCCAATTACCACCGCTAGATGGCAGTTATCTGATTTGCATACAAACGGCCGGTTTGTTATGCACAAGGCATGCGTTTGCTCGTCTGCATAACAATATGGGTGTAGACTCCGTATTTAATATTAAATTATTTATCTCTGCCAGGGGAGTGAACTCACGGCCTGGTTACTTTGAAATTTGTGACGTGTGCTGCTGGATTTGGGTCGAAAATAAAGATGAGATACTCCAGATAAGATTCGAAACTATCGAAAAACAATAATCTCAAATTCATATTACATTGTGGTACATATCCGAAAGTATCCGAAAACATCCGAAAGCAACCGAAAGCGTAATAATTTTTTTTTTGTATTTTCCCTCTTTTTATTTCCCCCTGACTTGGTTTTAACCATTTTTTGTGTACAGACATTCAACCTCTACAGTTTTATTATATGTATAGATAGAGACAGACCGGGAAGGTGATATTGTGGGTGCGTGTAAGTTTAATTCGCGAAGTCGTGTGGTAGCGGCTCATTAAAAGAATACTATCAACCTATTTCTTTTACGACACAAAAGCGACTAATGGACTTAGAACTGCACAACATCCGATAGCTTATAGCGGCGGGCTCACCACCTGTCACGCTAAGCAAATGTGCTTTTGCGGTGCTTTTGCCTAGTCTCTGATTAACACTTAGGGGATAATAGTGATGTATGTATATATGTACCTATATAAGATTTATTTCTTATTTTACTATTTATTTAACCAAAAAAATAGCAAGCAGCATAAGTGAGCAATTGAGCATTAGGGTCTTACTTAACGTTAATATTAGGCCCTTACCTATGAAATTGGAGTTTCGTATGGAGGTTTTGGGGAATTCTGCATTTTCCATACTAAATTTTTTTCAGTTTTCTTCACAACGACAAATCCAACGATAATAATATTTGGCATCTATCATTAGACAAGCTTTAGTAATATGTGTAATATCACACTTCATAAAAAATATTTATGGTTTTTAAGTGAATGCAAATAAAATTATGTATTCGAGAGGCACTTAAAAAGAGTTGTCTCCGTGTCCAATTTTAACACAATTAAACTTACAACAAATTATCAAAACAAATCAAAAGAGCTCAAAAATATAGTCTATTTTTAGACGAGGTAATTATTTTTTAGGAATACTCTGAATCTTAATAGTTACCGACAAATTGCTAAGACAGAATAAAAACACCAATTTCATAGGTAAGGACCCAATATTACAATGTTACCTAGGTTTTGTTCTGTTTCCGGGAGCAGCTGCGTGCGTCGGATGGCTTCCACGCACGCGTATCACCGGCTGCCACGTCTGGATATTATCCGAATGAGCCCAGAAAATCTCCAACTGGCGCAAACCCCGACCTAGTGTCCGCCTAGGTCGGGAAGCCTGGGAACGGCTCGGAGAGTTGCTCTGGCAGACCCCGAGTCGCTCCCACAGAAGGGCAGGACCGGGTATATCGGGGAGTTTTAGTGGTAGTGCCAATATGTCAGGTGAGTCTCACACACAAGCTTACCGGCTAGCCACCGGTAGGTACGGTCCGTAAATGGATTTCTTCTCGTAAAAAAAAGGCTTTGTTCTATTTCAAAATTAATTTACAGCTCACCTATAAAATTCGATTCACCGTGATCTTATATATCGTTAACTTAATACTGGACGTACCTGTAACAAAAAAAACATAATATTTATTAAATATTTCTTCAAGAACGTAACTCTTCTTCTTTCTTCTCTTCCTCTCTTGTTTTCCACTTTCCACTGCCGACTTAGCACAACCTCTCCCATTCACTTCTCTTCTTCTTATATCACACGTCACACACTCAACCCACCTCTCTTCCTAGGCCTTTCTCACATTCTATTCCATCTACATCTACACTAAGCATTATATACTTACATAAAATCACGCCTGTAATCCCCGAACAGGTTGGCAGAGTCCAAGGAACACAGTGTTCCTTAAAACCACATTTAGCCATACAATAATTGGGTTTGGTCAGATGAAAAATCGTGAAAGAGTAGTAACAAGTGGCTAGCTCATCGCCTACACAATCACAGACCCAGTACCCAAAACGCCCTTAGTCGCCTTTTACGACATGCTAGGCAAGAAAAGCCCCGGACCAACACGGGACTAAGTATTAACTAAAAATAAATTTTCGCGAAGTAATTAAATGGGCAGCCATTTAATTGTTTGGTCAGCAGCAAAAAGGTTAACCGAAAAATCATTCGGGCAGCAAACAGATATTTTGTGAGCAATATTAGACAATACTCGCTCGTGAGGCCGCGGGAATCACGGGTTCAATCCCACCGCCTGTACCACTGAGTTTGAATAAAAATTAAAGTACAATTCATTGTGAACATCGCTTGCCACACATTGTACCCGGTGCATGGCAACAGGCTCGCCACCTGTTACATGGGGACCTAACATATCTGGCGGAAAGTGAATGTTTTACACCTCTGCCTACCCCTTCGGGGAAAGAGGCGTGGTATGTATGTATGTATGAATGTATATGATAATTTAGGCGGCAAAATAATTACTTGATTAGCAGAATAATTATTATGTTACCGGAAATGTATAAAATCTAGGAAAAGATCAATAAAGGATCAAGGATCATTAGGAGAAGGTTATTTTTTATGACCCTTAAAGATCCAATATTTGTGTCATTAAAACCTATATTACAGTGCCTACAAGAAAAGCTTACACAATTGAAAAACTAACCAGTATTGAGAAAGACAGTGGGGAAACCGGTTCAGACCGGAACGTGCTGGTTGCGTTCCGGTTCGTGCCGGATACCGGGTAGCGTGCGACACGCGAAGTAGGGCGAGTAACTTTTGATTGAAACGCGGGACGCAAGTTAACGAAAGTTCGAAATTTGTCTGTCTGGAGAGACTCACAAAAGAAGTCATCGATATTGCTCTGCTGCGAATAAATATATGATTGGCTATTGAAATAAAAGGCTCATGAGTTTCTAACCAGGATTCTTCTCATGAAAAGCCCAAGAGCGCTTGTAACGGTCCATTTCTTCACCAGATATAAAAAAAACGGATGTTTACAAGCGCTCTTACTCTCAAAATACGGCTTGTATTGATTACGTACACAGTCAAAGCGCTGTGTACTTGCTACAAGCGCTCGCGGTAATGAACTTTAATACTTTTTTAATTACTATTTTGTGAGTTCTGTAAAATATACAATTTTGACGATTTTAAGTGCCAAGCTTGGACAATGAAATAAAATTATTTTTTTTGTTCAAAGAATTGCGAGGCTTAAGCGGCTGCGTTTCTTGCTCGGATTTGATGTTCACATAGGTATTGTAAATACCTTGTCTGTTATTTGTTCGTAATATTTATAAACAGTTATCCCGTGTTGGTCCGGGACACAAAAAGAATGTACCAACTGCTTTTCTTGCCTAGCATGTCGTAAAAGGCTACTAAGGGCGTATTGGGTACTGGGTCTGTGATTGTGTAGGCGATGAGTTAGCCACTTGTTACTACTCTTTCACGGTTTTTTATCTGACCAAACCCAATTTTTTATGGCTAAATGTGGTCTTAAGGAACACAGTGCTTCTTGGACTCTGCCTAGCCCTTCGAGGATGACAGGCGTGATTTTATGTATTTAGTTTAGTTCTCGAAGTATTATATGTATGTGAATATACTATATCACATACCTAAGCCCTAATCGCACTAAATTAGAACGTCTTTGCCACAACCAAATAATAGACGAAAACGTTACGGCCCTTTCACACTCCATAGGCGAAACGAGGGAACGCGAGTACGAGAGTATGGAGTGAGGATGGGCCGTAACGTTTTTGACTGTGGTTTGATTGAGTTAAATAATATATGATGAGAGGAAGAAACACCTGAATATTTATAATTAAATTATTTTCCCCTTTTTTTTCAGTTGTGTGGAGGAGGTTGGTGGCATAGTGATTAGTAAGCTTTGGCTTTCGATCGAAAACAATGCTACCTTTGCCATAGTCAGGCCGTGGATGGGTGACCAAAACTTTGTGATCTCGAGCTCCTCCGTGCTTCGGAAGGCACGTTAAGGCGTTAGTCCCGGTCGCAAATATGGACCCGCTAACCCGCATTGAGCCAGCGTGGTGGTTTTACGGCCCATACTCCTCATGTGTTTCTCCATGAGGAAGGCCTGTACCCAGCAGTGGGACGTATATAGGCTATCTTCAGCTGTAGAAGTCTCTGGGCTGATAGATGATGACGAAGCATGTCTTGCTGAACACCAGACGCATGGTGACCACATTAACGGAATCATAATTAATAGCCACACCCGCAGTCTTCATTATACCACGTCCACGTCGCCGACGTCGCGTGTCGTCCGAAATTTTCGCGATCGACATTAAATTACTATGTAATTTACCTTTTGTATGACAGCAAACAAAGGTAATAGGGATTTTGGGACGAATGAAAGTAAATGTAGATGCCTACCCAACTCTGGCGACGGGACGGGCCGGTAGTGGATTACTTTTACGGTGCTCTCTGACTAACCCATGAGGGACAATAGTCGTGTTTATATGTATGTATGTACAGTAAAGTTTTTATCAAAACTCAGTGGTACAATCGGCAGACATTTATCCAACGACTTCATGGACGAGTAACTCTATTTTTCCCATCTCATCTGTGGCCTTTCATCGTAGACAATACGTAAACTGTTGTTTAACCCGCAACTCTAAACCCCCCGCATATTTAACAAAGTAAATATGTCTTTAATAACCTTCAAAATCCTCCATTACTCTTTTGTGCGATTGACAGCTGTCAATCTGATCCCGCAGCCATCTTGGAAACGCAGATGCCTCTTGGGATTATTGTAGGGGGCAGCGCACATTTGGCGAAGCGCGGCGCTGAGCTCGCGAAGTGTTCTGAGCCATGCCATGACGCATAATCAACATTATTCTCATCGAGTATTTTTTTTTCCATACGTTAGGAAAGCTCTTGACCTTCATCTCACCTGATGGTAAGTGACGATAAGGCCGAAGGTGGAAGCGAGCTTCACCTGTAATCCTCAACAACTGAGGAACTGGCTATCTTACCTCTGATTGCCGGAACACAACAATGCTTAAAACATTGTTATTATGGCGACAAATTTAGGTTAGACGGTGGTAGCTAGCCAGGCGTGCTTAGAAGCCTTACCACCAACCAAACCGAGCAGAAAAACTTCTGCCTCCATGGGAGATCGAACCCGGACCTCCCGATCAACACCCAGGGTTGTGAACCACTAGACCAGAGAGGCGGTACAAGCGGTACAAAAAGTATATTACGTTATACTCTAAATGGCACAGACAAAAAAAGGAAACATTACAGAAATTATAGTTAGCAAAGACGAACTCAATTCCCTTATGGAGATCTCTTCCTAACCCAAGACTCGGTCATGAAGTATGCTATAGTCCATTTTTAATACAGTATCCAGTTACTTAGCCTTAGATAATTATATGATTGGCTATTAAAAAAAAAGTGGCTCATGAGTTTATTGCCGGGTTCTTCTCATGAAAAGCCTTACTCTCGGAATCCGGCCGCTTGTGTCGATTACAATAACAATCAAAGCGCTGTGGTTGTACTTGATACAAGCGCTCGCGGCTGAGGCTCGCGGTAATGAACATTAATATTATGATTAATTATTATTATTTAAATTGTAAAATAATTATTTAAAATGTAAAATGTTGACGATTTTAAGTGCCAAGTTTAGTCTATGAAATAAAGTTTTCCTTGATTTTGATTTTGGTTTAATTTGAATGTTCCAAGGCTAAACAAAATTTCAAACTGAACATTATCACTATAAGTTATTGAAAAATGGATTTGATTTTATATTTACACTAGCTTTTTCCCGGGACTTCGTTCCAGATGGCACTTCGAGATGGCATAATTTTACAGCCTAAAGCGGTGCGGTAACGGTTCATTAAAAGAATACTACCAACCCATCTCTTCCCTTGGGTGTCGTAAAAGGCGACTAATGGACTTAGAACTGCACTACCATCCAGCTTATAGCGGCGACGGGCTCACCACCTGTCACGCTGAGTGCAGTCACTGCTTGGTGAAGCGCGGACTATTGCAGTGGATAGCTTTTGCGGTGCTTTTGCCTAGTCCCTGACTAACCCTTAGGGGATAATTAGTCGTGATGTATGTATGTAGTATATTATTCCAATAAATACAATGTCTATAATAAGCCTGACAGTGAAAAATGTTCCGCGCTGCGCCTCGCCACATGTGCACTGGTCCTTAGATATATTATTTTTTGTCGCAGGAAATCTATTGGAAATTATGACAGATTTTTCACTTTTGTGGCTCTGTGACTGGCTAAATAGTATAAACGAAAGGTTTAGAAGGAATAATGTCAAATGTACGTGCGGTATACGAAATTGTCTTGTGAAGTTATTTATATCTTCTGGCTAGTTTGCTCCTTATCGTGGTTAGTCTCATCCATTGTTGTTCCACCTCGCTATTCGTTTGGTTTGTGGTTGGTCCAATTCCTAGTTAGTCTAATAACATTACATATAATTACGCCTCTTCCCCGAAGGGGTAGGTAGAGGTGTTAGTGATCCACATTTAGCCAGATATGCCTAAAGCCCGATTTCACCAACGCCTTCTTAAGTTTATGGGTCCCTTTTGCTGACTTATGAGACCCCTAGATGCATATGGGCGTTTCACCGTTGTTAAACAGACCCCTGTTGTGTTAAATGACTTTTTAAAGTTATGGGCCCAATTTTTTGGCCCGAAGTCCCCATATAATATCCCCTGTTGCCATGAGCCCACTGCTCATGAGGCAAGAGATATTACAGGGATCGATCCCCAACTCGGCTACCGCAGTCTGTTTAGTTCATTAAAGGGTTCCCGTGGGATAGTTAAAAAACCATAGGAACCGCGGACGAAGTCGCGGGCGACAGCTGGTGGTAAATATATTTAAAAAAATTTAAGGGTTTTATTTATTGTCGACATCCACCACGTCACACGCGTAGACTGTCTAACATCCAGTTGCAGAAACGAACGTAAAAATTTAATGTCAGCATTATCTCTAATGCTCCATTAAATTTATTTATTGAAGTATCAAAAGAACACCTAAGCCTAGTTGTACGTTGCACAAAACGACATTAGCACCCTGTCAATGCTAAAGAAACATTAGTTAGAACTGTTTTGTGACAATCTTATCTTCAATTAACCTTAAAATTTCAATGTCTCATTAACAACTGTCGTCCTTTAAAAAATCTTTGTGCAACTGAGTGTATCTGTTCTAGACTGTCTAAGCTCCATATCACTTATAGACAGCCCAGCGAGCTTAGAGCTGAACAAGCGAAAGTCGAAAGTTAACCAGCTTTCGCTGTGAAAGGATAGTGTTTTTATCTTTTAAATGTCTAGCTTTATTGACAGTTCAGGTCTTAGTAAATTGATTTATAAGTCTACTAGCTTTTGCCGGCGACTTGACCGCGTAGAAAAGTTACTTTGAGATAGTGTGATGGTATGTAGCTATAGCCTTCCTCAATAAATAGGCTATTCGACACTGAAAGATTTTTTCAAACTAAAAAATAAAATAAACAAATATCCTCAGACATTCACACCTATCAACTAGTCCCATTTCAAGCAACTAAATGCTGCTTGTGTTACGGATACAAGATGACGGACAAATATATTCAATAGATAAATACATATAATTATTCAGAATATACATAATATCATACATATATAATGAACAGCCAAGACTGGAGAACAAAATTCATCACCCCAAACATTTGCCCCCACCGGGAATCGAACCCAGAACCTCTCGAGATGGCGACGCCTTGAGACCGGCGTACAGACCACTCGACCACGGAGGTCGTCAATTAGAACAGTAGCCTCAATTGGTGGAATTGAAAATTTATTCCTACTCTATTATTAGAAGCAAAGTTTATAGTGTCGTAAATTTGTCCTTCGGTTTTCTGGCGTTACAATTTTTTTTGAACATTTACCCGCATGGCACCCGAATGGCATGGCATGGAATAATCCGTTGTTCCCGTCATTATCAAGTCCTGTTATGGACCAAAACTTTGTGATATCGAGTTCCACCGTGCTTCGTGCACGTTAAGCCATTGGCCCGGTCGTTATTGCTACCGTTTCTACCATTGGGCCATTGTGGTGGTATTTCGGCCCATACTCCACAGTTTCTCCATGAAGAAGGCCTATGCCCAGCAGTGGGACGTATAAAGGCTGAGGACAGAGGAGAGTTTATTGAGAATATCGCTTGACTTACACTGTGTGTGCAATTCGTGATAACGGTCACCCACCCACCCAAAGAACAACCATGACAAAAGTAGCTTTTCTTTCAATATTGGCCGAGTTGGGACGGACGGGGCAATACTCGTTCGCTCGGCCGCGGGGCACGCGGGTTCGACGCCACCAGCACTGAGTTTGAATAAAACTTATGTACAGTTCATTGCGAATATCGCTTGCTTCACATTGAGCCCGGTGCATGGCATCAGGCTCGCCACATGGGGGACCTAGCCTGGCGAAATGTGGGCGTTTAACACCTCTGCCTATCCCTTCGAGGAAAACATAACTAGGGGTACAGTTTGTTTAAGCAATCACGTATTAGGTCCTTACCTATGAAATTGGTGTTTTGTATGGAGATTTTGGGGAATTCTGCATTTTCCATACAAAATTTTTTTCAGTTTTCTTCACAACGACAAATCCAAAGATAATAATATTTGGCATGTATCATTAGACAAGCTTTAGTAATATGTGTAATATCACAGTTCATAAAAATTATTTATCGTTTTTAAGTGAATGCAAATAAAATGATGTATTCGGGAGGCACTTAAAAAGAGTTGTCTCCGTTTTATTTTTAATTTAATTTTATTTTATTTTTTAATTTTAACACAATTAAACTTACAACAAATTATCAAAACAAATCAAAAGAGCTCAAAAATATAGTCTATTTTTAGACGAGGTAATTATTTTTTAGCCAATATGTTATGTAATTAAAAATAAAAGCGTTAATATGTGACAATTTAGGTTAGGTTACTTTATATTGGGTCCTTACCTATGAAATTGGTGTTTTTTTCTCGGCGCAGATCCATAGTGATCCAGCGGCCCTGAGAACCCGTTACGAATACGATACAAATCTCGAGTGAAAGTCGTTCGATTGTAATATCGATTCAATCGAGATAGCAAGTACCGGTTTAGCTTGATTTTAAACACAAAGAGGATGGCTTTAGCCTTGTCACAATGAGTTTGTTCTTGTAATGTATTGAGACTTTCACTCTGTAAGGAAAAAGGTTGGTGCGAAGTAGTCGTATAACTTTCTTTATTAAAAATAAATAAAACAAATAAGAATAAAAAAAAATTAAGCATTTGAGCAGTTTTCGATATTCGATATTCGTTTAGGATTTGGCCCTGAAGGCCCACTCGAGAAATACAACCTCATACGTAAAGGGGTAGTAGAAGGGGTAGGCAGAGTCCAAGGAGCACTGTGTTCCTTAAAACCACATTTAGCCATACAAAAATTGGGTTTGGTCAGATGGAAAATAGTGAAAGAGTAGTAAGAAGTGGCTAGCTCATCGCCTACACGATCACAGACCCAGTGCCCAATACACCCTTAACAAAAAGCAGTTGTTACATTCTTTTTGTGTCCGGGACCAACACGGGACCTGTATAGAAAATTATATGAAGAAATGTGTTTGTGTGTGTGTATATGTATAATAGTATATATACTTGCGTGATGCTTGTACGAGTATATTTGTGGTTAGATTTACACCATTCTCTAAAATACAGTAAAAGTTAGTTGAACACTGACAGCACAAAATCCACAACTCTACAGTTTGTTATAAGCGAAGTTCGCTTAATTAACAGCTTTTAAACGTAGCGAGCGTTGTTTAGCTTAAAGCGTAAAGAACTAATGCAACACGAATGTCAGACTGTTGATCTGGACAGAGACTACAGAGCTAAGGGTGGCCATGTTTTGGGAGTTTTATAGGACATGTTTATTTGAGCATTTTGAGCAACTCTGCGCGGGGCGGGCGGTTGAAATTTGTACCACGTTTGGTATTAATCGTAATTTGTATGTGAATTTTTATTCAGAAATATCAAAGACAGTTTTACAATTTTTTTGTACAAAGATTTTGAAATATCAAAGAAATTTAGAGTCTAATATATGGGCAAACCCTGGGTTAGGCGCTAACTCTCGATCGCGCAATTGGGCCTAAGTAACAGCAGTGATGAGAAAAATAATATTGTCATAATTTTTATTTTTGTTTAACTAAAGTCTGAAAACTGAAAACGGACTTCAAGTTAATAAATAACACCCCCAAACCACTGTTATTGTGCCTATAAAATAACACCCCCAAACCACTGTTATTGTGCCTATAAAATAACACCCCCAAACCACTGTTATTGTGCCTATAAAATAACACCCCCAAACCACTGTTATTGTGCCTATAAAATAACACCCCCAAACCACTGTTATTGTGCCTATAAAATAACACCCCCAAACCACTGTTATTGTGCCTATAAAATAACACCCCCAAACCACTGTTATTGTGCCTATAAAATAACACCCCCAAACCACTGTTATTGTGCCTATAAAATAACACCCCCAAACCACTGTTATTGTGCCTATAAAATAACACCCCCAAACCACTGTTATTGTGCCTATAAAATAACAAGCCCAAACCACTGGACGGATCGGGCTGACATTTGGCATGCAGGTAGATGTTATGACGTAGTAGTAAGTCTACCCCCAAGGGGATAAAATAGGACATGAAAGTTTGTATGAAATTTTGTCAATTTTAAACCGATCTGGCTGACTTTGAGAGAAAATTAAAGGGTTCCCGTGGGATACTTATAAAAACCATAGTGACCGCGGACGAAGTCGCGGACAACAGCAGTAAGGTATAAAATGATTAAAGTAAATAAAAAAACAAAAAAAATACGACTGTCAATGGCATGTTCATAGAATGTTTAAAATAGCCAGCGGCAAGACAAGGAAGTTTTTGAACAAATCAATATATTTTTTTACCCCTTGGAGGGCACCGCGAACACCGGTGCTCGCAAACAATACATGTTTCTATTGGGTCTCGTTTTGTGCCTATTGACTAGTTAAGATTCCCTGCCTATTCCGTATGTTTATTTGTGATGTTTATCAATAAGATTAGGATACTGCGGGGTTGAGATCTTGTTAAACAAAAGCCCCTAAACAAATAAGAATAGAAAAAAATTATTTCAAAACATCAGTGACCCGAGTAAACAAACCTCTCACAATATCCCTTTGCATAATAGATCAATAACAAAAAAATTTGGCAGTGATAGCTGATTGGACATAAACTGTAAATTACAAACCCTCCGTCCTCAGCTTATATACGTCCCACTGCTGGGCACAGGCCTTCCTCGTGTAGAAACACATGAGGAGTATGGGCCGAAAGACCACCACGCTGGCCCAATGCGGGTTGGTGGGTAGAAACGGTTACAATAGCGACCGGGACCAACGGCTTAACCTACCTTCCTAAGCACGGAGGAGTTCGAGATCACAAAGTTTTGGTCTCCCATCCAAGGCCTGACTATGGCGAAGGTAGCATTGTTTTCGATATCAAAAGCCTACTAACCATTACGCCATCCAGCTCCTCACGTCACCGAGCTTCTCCGTAACCTATTAAAAATATTGAAAGGACAACTAAAATACTTTGTGAGCGGCAAAACCTATATGCGGCCATCTTGTGTTTGTCCCGTGATGGTCCGGGACGCAAAAAGAATGTGCCAACTGCTGTGTTTGCTTAGCATGTGTTGAAAGGCGACTAAGGGCGTATTGGGTACTGGGTCTGTGATTGTATTGGCGATGAGCTAGCCACTTGTTACAACTTTTTCACGATTTGCTTCGTTGCTACTAAAAAAGACCTAAAACGAATAGTATTCTCAAACTTTTATTATGAGTATAGAATAAATACTTCCAAAAGAAGATGACCAATCATAACATGTTCATGACACCTTGAATCTACTTTGAATTTAATTGATATATTTAATATTTAGTATCATTTGGATGATAGCAATGATAGCTTGTTTTTTAAATACACTTAAAATACCTAATACTCATAAAACATTACTTCATTACACAAATAATGTTTATATTCAATGACAATATTGGCATATTAGGTACGGGTCCTCCTTTTCTATTTTATTAAAAAAAATTAGCCCATATTATTTTGTCCAAGAATTAGATAAAAAGTTTGAGAACCACAAATTCTTTGTTTACCTTTTGTCTCAGATCAAAATGGATAGAGTATAGATGGCCTCGTGTGTAGGCAAATCCTTAAAATTTTTAGTGTATAGAGTAGCAGCTGATTTAAGGGCTGATTCATCTCCACCACTGCTGCCCCGATACTGCCTCTGATTTTAGGGACGTCAGTAACCCCCTTGTGTGTAGTCTGTTTGTTCTTCTTAGAGTATGGTTCATGTACGTCGCAACCAAAGATAAAATTTTGGCAAGGAAAATCATTTACCGACCATTGAATATAAAAATCTGACATTCACATCTGTTAACTAGCCCAAAGAAACAGCTTGTGTTATAGAATAGATATTTATTGTTTCTTTTTATAATCCTAGAACTTTATATTTGTATTTTTTATTTTAAGTAATTATGGTACCAAATAAACAAATTTCTATTCTATTTTAAAATTATGGAATATATCCGGACAGGTCCTCCATCACCCTGAACCCATAGTCACACTACCAGTCTGGTCCTAATGAGCGCATGTCGCCGGCCATCTTTGAGATGTTGACAGCTGTCACTGCGACGCCCGCCTTTCGAAAGCCGGCTTTGGAGTTGTTTGGACACAACAACGAGGATTAAAAAGGTTTAGGAAGGGGGTGATTTTAATGGGGATAGTCGTGTGGTAGCGGCTCATTAAAAGAATACTACCAACCCATCGCTTCCCTTGGGTGTCGTAAAAGGCGACTAATGGACTTAGAACTGCACAACATCCAATAGCATAAAGCGGCGACGGGCTCACCACCTGTCACGCTGAGCAGTTGAGCACATGTGCAGTCAGCGCTTGGTGAAACGCGGACTATAGCAGTGGACTGTTTTTGCGGTGCTTTTGCCTTTCGACTTACCCTTTGGTTGCGACTGGGGTTTGACGGATTTTGACCATGCGTATTAATTGTTTACATGACGCGTTAATTCACCAATTTAACGAACATGTTGGATAGCATTTGAGAAAAAAAAAATGAAATAAAAATAATACATGTTTAAATTGTATTTCTATAGAAATCTCTTATTTATATTTATTGAACTTGGTATATTGCGAACCCTTGTACTAAATACTATGTGAATTAAACATTATTTTCGTAAACATTTATGAGTCAACTAATCTTAATTGATACAAGCGGTCGGATTCCGAGAGTGAGGCTTTTCATGAGAAGTACCCGGCAAGGAACTCATGAGCCACTTATTTTTTTTTTACATTATTAAAAACGAGTAATGTCGTTCTTCTAATCCCTAAAACATTCCTAATATAAACTTCCAAAAACCACATTCCTTCTCGCTCTAAGGGCTTAGGAACGAAAGAGTAGACCAACTCATTACGTCTCTCGAGTCATTCCATTTATCATGATCTCACAACTTTTCCTATTAGGCGCCCCAAAGTTGCTTATTTTTCTACGCTTAGTTTGAAGGGGAAAGTTGTAAGCATGCCTTAGAACTATGCCTGTAAGAATATTTAAGTCAGTCTATGTCGTGCAATTTGCCATAACCTATCATCACGGCTCTCTTCCATCGTTCACACCTATCAACTAACCATATCGTACCGCAACTAACCGTATCATAAAATACTTAGCCTTAGTAAGGTACGGTCAAATTCAAAAGTCCATACATACATACATACATACATATAATCACGACTATTATCATAAGGGTTAGTCAGAGACTAGGCAAATGCACCGCAAAATCAGTCCACTGCCATAGTCCGCGCTTCACCAAGCAGTGACTGCACTCAGCGTGACAGGAACCCGTCGCCGCTATAATCTGTTGGATTTTTTGCAGTTTTAAGTCCATTAGTCGCCTTTTACGACACCCAAGGGAAGAGGGGTTGGTCTCACTCATAGTCTTTAGACTCATAGTCCATTCATCGGTAAAAATTGTCGTATAGAGCGGGTCCGCCGAAACATGATATAAATGCATGGACCAAATTTATGATAAACTTAAAGTTGAAATTTATTTGAAGCGGTTTGTGTCACGCGTGTGAGTTGAATGTCGGGCAACGAAAGCGATGGATGAAAGAAAACTGCACTGAACAGAGATGCGAATGTTGCGATGGATGTTTGGAGTCACAAGAATGGACAAGATCAGCAATGAGTATATTAGAGGAAGATTAGGAGCAATAGGGTCGAATGTCACATTACAAGAAGGATGCTGAGCATGGATGTGGACGGAACTAGAGTGAGAGGAAGACCAAAGATGCGATGGATCGAATGCGGGAAGAATTATATGAGAAGAAATGAAGTGAATGCTGAGTTGACGAGTGACAGAGAAGAATGGAAGAAGTCATGTTGTGCTGAACACACAATGAGTGGGAAAAAGGGCAAGAAGAAGAAGTAGTTCCATGCCAGCTATTTTAGTTCTTTAGTCTAGATGGGCTTTTGAATGTGATCGTACGTAATTAGTATACGTTCTTGTACGCTGTTATGAGATCGTACTTCTTCAGCGAGACAAATAATAAATCATCACACAGGCAGTGGTAGCCGAGTTGGGATAGGGCAATCGTTCGAGAGGTCGCGGGACTCGCGGGTACGATCCCACAGCCTGCCACCACTGGTTTACCTCTAAAGGGGTAGGTAAAACGTTAACAGCCACATTTCGCCATTTTTTAAATTTTAATTTAAAGGTACGGTTTCTTCATTTATTTCTATCTATCTATCTATCAGCCAATTGTCGTCCACTGCTGAACATAGGCCTCCCTCAATGATCGCCACACCTCGCGGTCCTGCGCCGCCTGCATCCAGCGACTTCCTGCCACCTGCGTCAGATCGTGGGTCCACCTTGTTGGGGGCCTCCCTACGTTGCGCCTCCCAGTACATGGTCGCCACTCGAGAACCTTTCCGCCCCAACGGCCGTCAGTTCTACGAACAATGTGCCCTGCCCACCGACACTTAAGGTCCGCAATTCTGTGGGCTATGTCGGTGACCTTGGTTATCCTTCATTTATTTCTCCATACTATTATTAAGCTGAACGCGCTGATCTCAGGAGCTACTGGTCCGATCTGAAAAATTCTTTCAGTGTTAGATAGTCCATTTAATGAGGAAGGCCATAGGCTATAGAACATCACGCTATCGATCCCAAAGTAATTATTCCACGCGGACGAAGTCGCGGGCAAAAGCTACTTAATTAATGCTGCAACAAATATTTTTTTTTATGAGTTATATGCAGGTCTCATCCCATGTTGCCATGCACCGGGCACTATGTAAGGCAAGCGATATTTATAATACTGACTAATTTTATTTTACATCAGCGGTACAGTTTGCGAGTGAACCGGCTTCCTGTTGCTCCTGGGTTTCTTTAATAAAAATATGAGCTAATTAACCACTTTAGTATACTAATTATAATAGATATAGTATGCGAAGTCACGCGCATGCATATTTATACGAGGTAGAAATTTAACCTGCGTGCGCCCGGATTCACTCTTACCTATATAGTTGGAAACCTCCGTATCATAAAATACTTCATAAAAAAACTTTTGAAAAATCGTTCTACTAATGGTCTAAATATTTTTATTGGTTCTAAAGAATTTTCAAATATTTAAACGTGGTACGCATTTTCAGTCATTGCCCATTGATATAATAATTTATCGCATTAGTGCTGTGTGTGTCAATTTCATAATTTTAATTTAAGTTAAAATGTTGGCTGACCTTTTTGTTGCTGACCAAACAATTAAATGGCTGCCCAATTAATTACTTCCCTTTTTAAAACGAACTCACAGAACCGCAACACCTGTTAAGTTACGTAATCCACTAATAACAGTTAGTATATTAATAGCCTACTTAAACTAAATTCCACTTTTAACGGCGGTAGCTCCTCCCGTCAAGGTTATACTTACCCTATTCTGCGGGTAAATTGTCTGTATGATTTTTGATAGAAAAATTGTGGACGGTGACGGAAGAGAAGGTCGGTAGCGTTGTGGTTCGTACGCTTTTTTCGATATCGAAAACAAAGCTACCTTCGCCATGGTCAAGCTTTGGATGGGTGACCAAAACATCGTTTTTGTTTACATATGACGGGTAAGCGTGCCTTCGTCTCACTTGATGGTAAGTGACGATAAGGCCACGAAGGTGGAAGCGAGCTTCACCTGTAATCCTCAACAACTGAGGAACTGGCTTGCCTCTGATTGCCGGAACACAACAATGCTTAAAACATTGTTATTACGGTGGTAGCTAGCCAGGCGGGCTTAAAAGCTCTACCACCAACCAAACTGAGAAGAAAAACTTTTGCCCCCATGTGAATCGAACCCTGACCTCACGATCAACACCCGATGTTGTGAACCACTAGACCAGAGGGGTTAAATCTGATATTGACATTCTGATCTCCCATTGTGAACAAATGCAAAATTAATTACCCAAACATTTGCCCCCACCGGGGATCGAACCCAGAACCTCTCGAGATTATTGCAATTGTTTCTACCAACCAACCTAATGTTACGGCCCATGCTCCGCATGTGTTTCTCCATGAGGAGGGCCTGTGACCATCAGTGGGAAGTAATAGGTTCCTTCATCTTATACCACACACACCTATTCTCATCTTTGCCCATAAAAATCGATACCTATTATTAGGTCCTTACCTATGAAATTGGTGTTTTGTATGGAGATTTTGGGGAATTCTGCATTTTCCATACTAAAATTTTTTCAGTTTTCTTCACAACGACAAATCCAAAGATAATAATATTTGGCATCTATCATTAGACAAGCTTTAGTAATATGTGTAATATCACACTTCATAAAAATTATTTATCGTTTTTAAGTGAATGCAAATAAAATTATTTATTCGGGAGGCACTTAAAAAGAGTTGTCTCCGTGTCCAATTTTAACACAATTAAACTTACAACAAATTATCAAAACAAATCAAGAGCTCAAAAATATAGTCTATGTTTAGACGAGGTAATTATTTTTTAGGAATACTCTGAATCTTAATAGTTACAGACAAAATACTAAGATAGAAAAAAACACCAATTCCATAGTTAAGGACCCAATATTTATATCGAATTAAAGTTAATATTGTACTGGCTCTAATTGTCGTCCTCAGACTATATACTTCCCACTGCTGGGCACAGCTCTTCCTCTTGGAGAAACACATGAGGAGTATGGGCCGTAACACCACCACGGCCCAACGTGGGTTGGTGGATAGAAACAGTTGCTATAGTGGCCGGGACCGACGGCTTAACGTGCCTTCCGTAGCACGGTGGAGGCGAAGTCACAAAGTTTTGGTCACCCATCCAAGGCCTGACCATGGCTAAGGTAGCTTTGTTTTCGATCGAAAGCCAATGCGTACTAACCACTACGCCACCGAGCTCCTCACATATAAACATTGATAACAATAAGCTGTACTTTATTTTTTTACTTATTTATTGCCAATAAACATAAGAAGCTTAGGATACTACTTATATTGATGAAAGGAAAAATAGGGAAATCTCTCTATAAAAAAACATACCTCTCCTAGCGGCTACTGTAATAATATTGGACACGGGAAAATCCATACTAATATTATAAGTGCGAAAGTATCTCTGTCTGTCTCGCTTTCACGTCAAAACTGTTGAACCAATTTAACCGAAATTTGGTACATAGATAGTCTAGAGCCTGAGAAAAGACATATATAGGCTATTATTTCACACTAGCTTTTGCCCGCTACTTCGTCCGCGTAGATTAGTTACTTTGGGATAGTGTGATGGTATGTAGCCTATAGCCTTCCTCAATAAATAGGCTGTTCAACATTGAAACGTGCTTGTACTAGCCTAACATTTATAAAAAACAAAAATTGTAAAAAATGTGAAAAAAAGAGCAACCCTCGAGTTTCTGGCTCGCTCTTCTCGGGGATGTCTGCGTTCCGAGCGAGTGGTAGATTCACTTATTCATAAATTGATGTTTTTAAGTGTTTGTATATCAAGCCTATAAAATAAAGATATTTTTGATTTGAAAGATTTGTCAAATTGGAACAGTAGCCTCAATTGGTGGAATTGAAAATTTACTCCTACTCTATTATTAGAAGCAAAGTTCATAGTGGCGAAAATTTGTCCTTCATTTTTCTGGGAAGAGTTGTTTAATTTTTTTTTACGTTCGACCGCATAACACCCGTTCCCATGGGAATATCGGAATAAAAGGTAGGCTATGCCCTTTCTCAGGCTCTAGACTATCTGAGTAACAAATTTCGATTAAATATTAGTAGTTTTGATGTAAATGCGACACAGACAGAGTTACTTTTGCATTTATAATATTCATATTAAGAATGGATTTCCTACACAGTATATTTGTGACCTTTTCATAATTGAACAGTGACTATAGCTCGAGATCACCAACTCCCATCCAAGGACTGGCCAAAGCAAAAGTAGCTTTGTTTTCAATATCGAAAGCCAATGCGTGCAATATACAATGAGTCTTTCTTCACGGCAAATTCTACACGGCAAGTTGGGAATTTGAATATTCTTATATAAATATTAAGCAAATTCAAATGTATTCCATTTTAACATGGTTGCTTCGAAAATGATATAAGAATATCATTTTTAATGTGAAACACCTGCTGCGACATATGGCATTTAAGTCACACGAAAGGCAACCTTACTTTTCTAGTCATAGAGTCTGTTGAAAAATGATCGTTCCATTTTATTCGTAATCGTTTTGTGAAGAGATCAAGATTCGATAAGTTCTCGATTCGATACACACGAATTGATATTGAATTTATAAGGCGAGCCCTTAATTTTTAGGGTCCACTGAATAGAGTTTAAGAGCGCTCGAAAAAGCACCTTAACTAATTGATGTAAGTTACCTTTTCCTTTGTACAGAGATATGGTTAGAACGCTCGAGTGATTGTCAATTTCTTTCTATTGAAAACGAAGCTACTTTTCAATGGTCGATTTTGGATGGGTGACCAACATTTTTTTATTTTAAAATTTGAAAGCTTAGGAGTAAGATTGAAGGGGTCAATGTTGCCATGTACCGGGCACAGCAACAGGCAAGTGACAAACCTAACAAACTGTTCTTTTAAGGTTGCGGTTCCACTTACCACGTAAATGCACAAAAATTTCAAAAACAACTTCAAGATCAAAAATTGTTGGTCACCCATCCAAAATCAAACCACATCGAACGGTGCTTAGTTTTTAATATCAAAACTAGCAAACACTTTGAGTTAAGCTCTTCACATAAAAATGTCAGGTTAGTCCCATCATTAATCATTGGTCCCACTTGTCCCTTTAAATAAAAATAATGCGCAAGGTGCAAACGCAGCCATGCATAGACACTCCCGGTGGGGTCGCGATGGGAACTAACGATAAAAAACACATTTGTACTCCAACCATAGTGAAGCGGAAAAATCTTTTATCATATCATAGGTACATACATTAATATTACTGACTTTTCAATCTTTAGACATTGTATGGTTTTTTTACATACATACATATAATCACGTCTATTATCCCTTAAGGCTTAGTCAGAGACTAGACAAAAGCACCGCAAATCAGTCCACTGCCATAGTCGGATCACCAAGCAGTGACTGCACTCAGCGTGACAGGTGGTGAGCCCGTCGCCGCTATAAGCTATGTTGTGCAATTCTAAGTCCATTCGCCTTTTACGTTACCCAAGGGAAGGGATGGGTTGGTAGTATATTTTTAATGAGCCACTACCACACGACTAAATGACGATGGTTTTTTTGACGAGGATGAATCCACTTACGGACTGTACATCAGGAAGCCAGCACTACCCACTAAAACTCCTCGATATACCCATTCCTCGCTTTCCGAGGAAACCACCCGGGGTAGCCTTACCTAGCTAAGCGAGGTAGGTATTTTAAGATTCCATACTTTGGCAGTAATTTCTGATCCCATAATAAAGGCCTATGATATTTTAATTTTATTTCATCCGATCAGTTATTTCAAAAATTAACATAAATGTAATGTAAAATGTTAGCTTTGAATGAAGAGGCTTTTTTGTTGTTGTTGTAAAATTCTCTTTTTTTTTTAATATTCAGTTTTACGGCTCTGGTTGCAAGACTTTTTGAGCCACACGTAGAATACTTTTCTTCAGTAGTTTGCATTGAAATGCTAGTGTAATGCATCTAAATGCATCTTGGGAGAGTTTGGCGTCAAACAATCGATGGTAGACACTGTGGTGTTACTTCAAGGAGGTGGATTACCACGATAAAAATCCCATCGTTTTTCACACCACTTGACGATTAATTCAATAATTCTCCATATTGCTTTTCTTTATTGACAATTATTACACAAAACTACACTGATTTTACGCAACAAGATCCACTCCGAAACAATATTACAATCACTGAAATAAAAATCACGTCCGCCATACTTGAATGCCGCCAAAAACTCTGTAAAATTCTCCCATGTAGGGAAGGCAAAGGGAACGAAGCCCATACAGCCATGTATTAGGCATTATTATTTGTCAGTATTTGCATTGCAATGTAATTGCATTGCATTTCATGGGAGGGTTTGGCGCCAAATGGTCGATGGTAGACACTGTGGTGCAAAGTAGCTGAGGTGATTACCACGATAAAAACCATCACTTTTCACACCACTTGACGCTTACTTCAATGATCCTCCACATTGCACATCATCACAGACACTTATTACTCAAAACTACACTGATTTTACATAACAATATGCACTTTAAAACAATATTACAATCATTAAAATAAAAATCACGTCAAAGTCAAATGCGATAGTCAGATAATGATAGGACATAGTAAACAAACCACTTTTAAGACCTCTGCCTACCCCTTCAGGGATGGAAAGGGTGTCTAAATACTTAAATAGAACAACACCGTTTAAAAAGCCCTCAAAAATGTCAGAATAATTACGGCTTTCCGCCGCCGGAAGTGACGGAGATAGCTAGCGTAATTTTAACGGACGCCACTTCCGGTGCAACGGTTGGCTGCGCCTGCACTGTTAGCAGGTTCGAGTCCGTGACGGGTCGGGGTATTGTTTGTAAAGAGGGACGGGAATATTTTTACTAATATATTTTGGTTCTACTAGTTTTGAACTGCAGCTGTTTGAGATATTAGATAATACATTATAATCGTCACTATTGGAACCTGATGGCGTAGTGGTTAGTACTCTTTGGCTTTCGATATCGAAAACAAAGCTACCTTCGCTGTGGTCAGGCCTTGGATGGGTGGAAAACTTTGTGTTCATGAACTCCTCCGTACTTCGCACGTTAAGCCGTTGGTCCCGGTTACTATTGCAACCGTTTCTACCCACCGACCCGCATTGGGCCAGCGTGGTGGTGTTACGGTCCCCGTGAGTCTCTCCTTGAGGAAGGCCTGTGTCCAGCGATGGGACGTAAGGTTGAGGACGATACAGATTTGTGTCTTAGCTCGTGCATACATACAATCACGCCCTTCCCCTAAAGGGTATAACTTCATTCCACTTATACATCTTTAGCTAGCTTCATCTACTTTCTTATCAGTCTTCACATGCTCGGCGGCTTTGCGTAGTTTACTTTTTACGGGTACATTCTTTAGAAAGCTTTTCTTAGATCTTCAATAGTGATCAAATATGCTTAAATATTTTTAAGCTATTGCATAGCTTCTATCGCGGGCCTTGAGCGCGGGGACCGAATCCAGAAATTCCGTAACGAAAAAACCTCACGCTCCCCACTCCGATGCGCAAGGAGGTGTGGCTTGAAGGCCGTGCATCGTCTAACTTCGTTTCAGTTCGGCAGTCTTCGACACGGCGTTAAGATAATAAAACCCACATGTATTGTAAAATAATAAAAAATATTTTAAACAATATTAACTTTTTTTATTTATTTAATAATAGAAAAATTTGCTTTCTTATCGGTCACCACGCTCAAAAAGTGTAACTTGAATTAATATCAAAGAAAAAGAAATACTGCATGAATAAAATAAATTAATAAAATTATAATTGCATAAGTTGATACAAAATGCTATGCAATAGCTTTACCGCGGCAGTCCTCGAGTGCCACACGTCTTTTTTTTTTATTGGATTTGATATGTTAAGTTCCCATGTAACAGGTGGCGAGCCTTTTGCCATGCACCGGGCATAATGTCAGGCAAGCGATATTCACAATGAACTTTTATTCAAACTCAGCGATGGCAGCGCTGGGAGTACCGCGGCCTTTGTACGAGTAGTGCCCCGTCGTCCCAACTCGGCTACCACAGCCCCGGACTTTAAAATCAAGCGAAATTAGATTTAAGCAGCCTCAGATTACCCCTCCGGGAGAGACGCGTGCAAGTTGGCGACACAAGTAGAGATTTATCTGGACTCTAACGTTATTCAATTACTAACAAAAGCTCACCGCGAAATTCACCATCTAACAATGGTATTGTCTGTGTTGCGCAACATATTGTGTGTTGGGTTCCCACATATTGTTATGGCCACTATTGAGGACAAGGAGTGAAAGTTAGATGTCTTGAAGGAAGTTTTGAGGAGTTCGGTATGGTTTTCGATATTTTGCGAACAAGAGCGTGAAACACCACACCTCTTGTGCCACTGTTGTGACGTGATCCGGTGGTACATGAAAGGCGCTGGGTCGTCACTTCATAATTATATATTTTATTAATCAAAAACTAAGGCACTAATACTTTAAATACTTGCTCCTTTACAGGTATACAGGTATTGGTAGGTATATTCATTATTATAATATTTGGTTGAAAGTTGGACTGTTGGAGACCAAAAAACAATGAGAAGACAGACAGTGAATTAAAAAAAGAAAATACAGCGAAGAGTCGCTAATACTGATATAGCGCCCTCAGAGTAAACAGAACTGGAGTAGCCATTAGTCAATTTCTCAAACATTTTTTTCTGCCATTTCTTGCGGGGGGTGAGGTTACCACTACACTCAAAGCCAGCCGTTTTTACAAATGCACACATGCATAATTCGACACACAAATTTAAATTTCACGCACACACACGCTTAAAATAGTCACGTGGGGTGTGCGTTTTGACAACGTCACAGCCGCACTCCCCACGAGACTAGCGCTCGAAATTTGAAATCGTAGAATTCTAAAACATGAAATAATGAAGTAAATAATCATGAAATCTTAAAAATTATAATTACAAATAAAAGGTGACACCATCTTTTAGCATACTCGATGTTTTCTATTTATATTTACAACAAAAAACAGCACAGGCAGGCATTTTTGCGGGAGCTCTGTTCGCCGCAACGTTTACAATGTTATGGCTGTCAAAATGGCGGCTCAACTAGTTTTATTAAACGTGCAAGCATCCGATGCTTGTGCATTTGGCAGAGGGGAATGTTAGACAAAGGCTACTCCATTTCTGTTTACTCTGAGATAGCGCCTCATTACAATGTGAACCGCTGATTCACAAAAGAAGCAGACACCTGAGGAAACACACACCCAGATGAAATAAAAACAATCCAAACTGGGAACATCTTATCTTTCTTCGACAGTGCCCAGTTGGTGGAGCCACTGTAGGGCCTAAATAGAACTCACATAGGAGGCTGGTCACAATAGATCTTATAAGGTCGCAGTGATGCGAAGCAGCCCCGACTAACACAATAATAATAAAAATGGCTTTCGATATCGAATACTAAGCTAAAACTGTGATGTCGAGCTTCTCCGTGCTTTGGAAGGCACGTTAAGCCTTTGGTCCCGGTCGCTATTGCGGCCGCTTCTACCGCATTGGGCCAGCGTCGTGGTAGTACGAATTACTCCTGGGAAGTAATTATTGGGCAGCCATTTAATTATTTGGTCAGCAACAAAAAGATCAGCCGAAAATTCATTTGGACAGCAAACATATATTTTGTCAGCAATATAATTATTTGGGCGGCAAAATAATTATTTGGTCAGCAAAATAAATCTTTGGGTAGCAAAATAATAGTCGAGCTGCAAAGAAATTATTTTGGTAGCAATACTCTCACAAGAATAGGTAAGTGGCTAACGTCTCAGATAACAATATTTGTTCTACGACATTTACCTTTATTTGACAATATTTTTACAAGCTTATAACGTACTGTCGTTACATTATTAAGTCTACGTTTGGTTCATACGAAAAGGCGACACGCGCGACGCTCGCAGCCTCGCGATCCACACAGAGCTAAGAACATACAGAAATTGATTATTATTTTTGTACGAAAATAAAATTTGTTAAATTATCTATAGTTGTAGAACAAACGTAGTTATTTACGACGTAAAAAAAGCCAGTTCATTAAAAATAGCCCTGTTTAGAACTGAAACAAATGTATGGAAAAAATGCTCTTGCGATTGTCGTATAATTACATCAAAGCTCACATAGCAAGGTGCACAGACCCACATATACCAAGTTTAAAAAACAGACAGTTATAACACCTTACAGCTTTCAATGCATACAAATCACGAACTAGATAAAAGAGCCTTTTGTCTCTTTTACACACTACCAGAGAGAGGGAAGCCTGCGAAGGGCTTGACAAAACGCACGGTGACTTATGCTCGCGTCATTAGTCGCTACACTTGTTAATGCAGTGAAAGCAAGGCATGCAGTTGCAGTACGAAAACCGCTTTTATTATAAAGAAGATAAATTCGGTTTTAAGTTCTATATGTGTCAGAAAGAACTGTGTTCGCGGGTTTTATGCACGCTCGCTTTAATATTGGTTTGTTTTTTTTTAATGTAAACGGGCAGACGGCTCACCTGATGGTAAGTGATTACCGCCGCCCATAGACGTCTACAACACCGGAGGAGTTGCAGATGCGTTGCCGACCCTTAAGGAGGGAATATACTCTATTTTTAATATTTTGAAGGTCGTATTGGTCTGAGAATACTTCTGGTGACAGTTGATTCTATAGCTTGGATGTACGCGGCAAAAATGACGTGAAAAAGGAAGGGTCGTGCACAGCCAACTATCCAAGCTATGGGGATGAATTTGACGTCGCGCAGCCCGGTGACGGAAGGCAGCGGCCGGTATGAGCTGGAACACATCCTCTGAACACTCCCCGTAGTAGTAGCGGTAGAAGATGCAGAGCGATGAAATATCTCTACGCAGGGCCAAGGTGTCGAGCTTATCGGAGAGGCTAGGGTCGTTCACTATTCGAGCGGCTCTACGCTGTGCTGAAAAACTGACACTATTTGGATAGCCAGCCAATTTTGGTGGCCAGTAGACCAACTAAGCCAACATACCAAGGAATAGCACGGCCTAGAAAACTTTTCATCTAATATAATAAATATATCATTACCAATATCAGCATAACCATAGACTTCCAAATAACTCCATAAATGATTATTACCTGAAACAATTAAAAATAATTAAATATGTTATGTTTACAATAAAACGTTAACGTGGCAACGTGACAACGCATGGATAAGATGCCAAGGAAAGATGTGATACAATACACGATATTAATTTTTTTTTAATATGAACCGAATGATTCGGCCAAATATCTATAATATTCGGATATTCGGCGAAACCACTACACGGCGCATCTCTAATAATAAGAATATTTAACGTTCGAATACTAATCTCGGGAACTACTGCAGTGCGAGCATAGAACTTCGATAGCCGCCAAATTTCATCGACAAAAGCATCCGTCCTTTTCACTCCTTTGGGTTATCTGTCAAATTTATCGAATTTATCGACAATTGTCGATCCTAGACGTCAAATTGGGCTTTTCGAATGTTCTATGCTCGTAGCGCTGGTTCGGTATGAAAAATTCTTTCAATGTTAGATGAAGAATGCCCGTTTATTGAGGAAGGCAATATAACATCACGCTCAGCACTACTTTTCCAGTCGCAGCCAAAAGCGGCAAAAATATAATATTTCTGTGGTCGTGCTAGCTACTGATCAGTGATCAACAACCATCAAATTCTACTTAACCTAATGCCAGAGCTCTTGGCGTATCGGGTTCGCGTATTTGCTACGAGTATATTTGGCCAAGTGTGGGCGGTCTTTTTGAGTATTTATTTGCACCAATGGCGTAAACAGTGAAAATAGCGAAAATGCGTTTCCGTCCACTTGTCGGTTTTTGATCACACATCAAAAGATTACTTGAGCCGTTTGCCCGATAACAGTGGATTGGTTATTTGAAATGATTTTTTTTTGGTCAAATTCGGGCAAACACGTCGGTACGCTAAGCCATAAGCCAAGTGAAATGCCGCCGTAAACATTTTTCTACAAAAGTATGACGCGAATATGTAGGTAGTTAGCAACGAAGTGATTCTTATGCAAACCACGCTTCGACGAACGACTGTACCCAACATAAGCAATTTTATACACGTGCTTGCTCCAACTATAGACATTAAGGACATTGGTGGATTTTTTTAGTCTACCGGTTACGTCTTCTTACCAGTTACCAGTCTATATACGTCCCACTGCTGGGCACAGGCCTTCCTCATGGAGAAACACATGAAGAGTATGGGCCACAACACCACGCTGGCCCAATGCGGGTTGGTGGTAAGAAACGGTTGCAGTAGCGACCGGGACAAACGGCTTAATGTGCCTTCCGAAGCACGGAGGAGCGATCACAAGGTTTTGGTCACCCATCGACCGCCTGACCATGGTGAAAGTAGCTTTGTTTTCGATCGAAAGTCAAAGCGGACCAACCACAACGCCACCGAAACCACAGCTTAACGTGCCTTCCAAAGTACGGAGGAGCTCGATATCACAGAGTTTTGGTCACCCATCCAAGGCCTAGCCATGGCGAAAGTAACTTGGGTGGGTAACCAAAACTTTGTGATCTCATATTCGACACGAGCCGTTGATCCCGATCGTTAATGCAACCGTTTCTACCCACCAATCTGGATTGGGCCAAAGTGGTGGTGTTTCGGCCCACACTCCTCATGTGTTTCACAAATTAAGAAGGCCTGTGCCCAGCAGTGGGATCATGGGATGTATATCAAAGGCAAAAGAAGAACCACATACGGATGGGTCCTTCAGTTACCTATTAAAAATTATTTTTTTTTTGGTGGAGGAAATTTTTCATCTTCTCTCTTGACTTTTCTCTGATGTTCAGAGTATCTTCCCGGAAGCCTATTGTTCGTTGAAGGAATTCGCTAGCGCGATGCAACTTCCTGCAGAGCCATCTATTGGCCAAATTCGGTACTAAATGTAATATGAGGAACTGAGAAAAAGTATGAGGCGGCATTTGGGAGATCGTCACGTCGCGTCGTGTTTCAGTGGTTTTTACAAGCTTTTAATTATATAACTGTGTATACCTGAAACACAGGAGTATGGGCCGCAACCCCCCAATAGCCCCCAGGACCAACGTCGCAACGTGCACGAACGAGGAATTCGAGATCACAAAGTTTTGGTCACCCATCCAAGGACTGACCATGGCAAAAGTGCAATTTTCTAATTTCTTGTATTGCGACAATTCCAATACTACTGTTGGCCAATATTCCCATTAGGTTGTCAATTTGGCCCTTAAATACTAGCATTTTTACTGTTATACTAACAACGATTGTCAACTGTAGTTTAAACCAAAAAAATGAATAAATAAATTTTACAAAATTCCAACCCCTAAGAGGGTATAACGGGGGTAACCCGCGGGGCGCTAGTTCCACGATAAGTCTACGATATAAGCACATAAAAATCCGTTTTAAAAGTAAATAAAGCAAGATCCGTCGTTCCATGGCCTCTCAAAGCTGTCTGGATCGCTCGCAGCGCTTTGCTCGCTTGAGTGCTTTCAACGCTTGTCGCTTAAAAGCTTCTCTGAACTTCAACCGTTCTGCACAAGTCTGCTGTAAATTGGTTTTTGCAAGGAAATTTTAGTGCTTAAATGTTGATGCATTCTTATTTGGCAATAATGCTAGAATTGAACACACATACATGAGAACCATGGGCCGTAACACCACCACGCTGGCCAAATGGTGGGTGGAAACACGACCGGCGACAATAGCGACCGGGACCAACGACGGCTTTACGTGCTATCCGAAGCACGGAGAAGTTTGAGATCACAAAGTTTTGGTCACCCATCCACAGTCTGACCAGTGCGAAGGTAGCTTTGTTTTCGATTGAACCACTACGCCAGAGAATTTCAAACTTAGTGACTAAGTGGTACAGGAGCGGTCTATTACTCAAAAAAATATTTGGTAAGAAATAATTGGGCAGCCATTTAATTTTTTGGTAACCAACAAAAAGGTCAGCCGAAATTATTTGGGCAGCAAACAAATAATTTGTCAGCAATATGATTATTTGGGTGGCAGAATAATTAATTGGGCATCAAAATAATTATATGTAACCGGAAACACATAAAATCTAGGAAAATGATCAATGAAGGATCAAGGATCAATTCCTATGTAGGAAATGTATTCTGATAGATATTAGGTAAATGTTATTTTTTTTATGACCCAAACAATTTGGTAGCATAGAAAACCATCTGATTTGCTGCCCAATTAGTTATTTTAGCTGATCAATTGGTTTTTTTTTGCTGACATCCAAAAAAAATAATATCCGACATACCTACACAGGCAATGTTATTATAATAAGTAAGCATTGAATTGTGCTTGGCTCGAAGCCAAATTCGTTGCAACCACTCGACGAATGTATCCTGAAATTCAGACTGCAACTGATATGAACTTAAACCAGGTAAATGAACTTAAATAACCGTAGAGGGAGGGGTAAGGGAGATAGGGCATAATGGTAACCAGTGCTACAACTTTTTTGTGTTAGTCGGGGCTTCATATCACTGCGACCTAATAAAATCAGCTGTGACCAGCCTCCTATGTGAGTTCTATTTAGGCCCTAGAGTAGCTCCATCAACTGAGCACTGTCTAAGAAAGATAAAATGTTCCCAGTCTGGATTGTTTTTATTTCATCTGGGTCAAGGGTGCGTTTCCCCAGGTGTTGCTTCTTTTGTGAATCAGCGGTTTACAGCACAAGAGGTGCATTCGTGTTTGACGCTCTTGTTCGCAGAATCTGCAAGTGTCAATGTCCTTTAACTTCATGTTGTAAAGGTGTCTGTTTAACTTGCAGTGACCAGTCAAAGTCCTAATCATCACGCTCAGGTTGCTCCTGTTGAACATAATAGCTCGTCAGTGCGTTTGCGAGAGTATGGTTCGATTAGTGCTTTTGAGTGTATTATCCCGGACGTTTTATGCCAATCTGCTGGAAGCCGAAAATAAAATATCAACTGGGACCACCTTACCAAGGCCTTCGCGGCGAATTTCGAGATAACAAGGTTTGGATCATCCATTCACGGTCCAACCATGGCGAGAAATGCTTTGCTTTGAATAAAAAAACCAGAAAGTTGAACTACCATTAGCCATAACAAATGACTATTTTTGTACCTTGTCATTTTGACAACACTCGGGTCTGTGCGGCAAAATCAAAGAATTTACTCTAAGCCTTAGAAAGACAAAGTGTTAAAATAAAATAGTCATTTTGCTGGTGACTGAATAAGCATGGCCGCCTGAATAAAATGTTTGCTGACAGAGACAAGGGAATCCCTTTGCCAATGACGAGATGCGTATAAAAGCGTCTAAATATACAATAGGCAGTAAAAATTGGCTTAACGAAAACTTTGTAGGTACTTATAAAGAAATAGGTTTACGGAAGATACTTGACAAACCTTTACGAGGTAAGCGATCGATAGAGTTTTAAGTTACATAATGAAAACGTAAATACGTTAACACGTATTACTTTTAACCACTGGTCTAGTGGTTCACACACAGATATACATTTACAAAGATGACGTAATGCATGTACTGCGCGTGTTCGAAAACTCCGACAAAACGTCGGGGTTGGCCGCTGCTAAATAGTCTGTACGCGTCCGAATGGATGCAAAAAGAAAATAAAACGCCTTTTTTTAACATTCACACCTATCAACTAGCCCCATTTTAAGCAACTAATGCTGCTTGTGTTACGGATACTAGATGACGGATAAATATATTTAATAGATAAATACATATAAATAGGCTGAATATTGGGTCCTTACCTATGAAATTGGTGTTTTTATTCTGTCTTAGCAATTTGTCCGTAACTATTAAGTTTCAGAACATTCTTATAAAATAATTGCCTCTTCTAAAAATAGACCATATATTTGAGCTCGTATTATTTAATTTGATAATTTTTTGTAAGTTTAATTGTGTAAAAATTAGACACAAAGACAATTATTTTTAACTGCCTCCCGAATACATCATTTGATTTGCATTAACATTAAAACGATGAATAATTTTTATCAAGCGTGTTCACACACATATTGCTAAAGCTTGTCTAATGATACATGCCAAATATTATTATCTCTGGATTTGTCGTTGTGAAGAAAACTGATAAAATGTTAGTATGTAAAATGCAGACATCCCCAAAATCTCCATACAAAACACCAATTTCATAGCTAAGGACCTAATATATATAAACATCCAAGACTGGAGAACATATGCCTGAAAATTCATCACCCAAACTTTTGCCCCCACCGGGGATCGAACCCAGAACCTCTAAAGTTGGCGACGCCTTGAGACCGGCGTACAGACCACTCGACCACGGAGGTCGTCAACCACGGACCACGGAGATTTTGTATTTGGTGGAGAGGCTTAGGCGGCATTGGTATTTTTAACTATTTTCCAATCAGTTTTCATCACCTGGTTCAAAATTACGGCTGTGACGTCACAGTTCACATTAAAAAGTTGACACGCTTGGTTTCAATACAAATCGTTATTCTTGCGTTATCTATGTAAAAGTATATCTGTGGGTTCACAGTCACACCACCGGGTGTTGATCGAGGTCTGGGTTCGATTCTCAGACTAAGCCTTAGGGAATAGTAGTCGCGATTAGGGTGTTATTTAAACAGTCAGCAGAATATACGAATTTTGGTCAGCAAAAAAATACAATTGGTCAGCAAAAAAATACAATTGGTCAGCAAAAAAACTGATTGGGCAGCAACTGAAATGTTTTCTCTGCTGCTAAATTGTTTCATATATGTTTTGATGACACAAATTATTAAGGGTAAATTAATTTAAGGGTCATAAAAACATAACCTTAACCTAACATCTATCAGAATACATTACCTAGGAATTTATCCTTTAAACTTCATGGATTATTTTCCTAGATTTTATACATTTCCGGCAACATATAGGTATATTGCTGTCAAAATAATTATTTCGTCGCCCAAATAATTATATTGCTGACAAAATATTTGTTTGCTGCCCAAATGATTTATCTGCTGACCTTTTTGTTGCTGACCAAACAATTAAATGGCAGCCCAATTAATTACTTCCCTCGCGATTATATGTATGTATGTTAGACAAGATAATAGTATCAACAATCTAGTGGGCGTCGGTTCTCTTCCCGGCGTAACCTTGAAAACAAGTTATGACCAAGTAAACCCGCTAGGGCGGGCGTCGTTACTATACAAGGTTTAAGTTTAGTAACTTTAACATTGTTCTTCAAAGAATTCAAAGGGAATTTAAGTTATTAACGATGGTAATAATAACAAGTACCTAAGAGACTACTGTATGCTCGACGAAGAAAATAATTATATTTTTTTTTGCAGAAGACTGTCAATCTTATGATTGTGTCATTGAACACCCATCCAAAAACCATCAATTGTGAAAATTTCTTCGCTTTCAACTACTTACTTCGAAAACATAAAATTGGTCACACATCCAAAAACCAACCACAGTGTAAGCGTGTAACCTTCAAAATGCCAAGAGCTTAAGCAGCAAACTAGCCACCACAAATCGGTCACCCATCCAGAACCCAACCACACCAAAGACGCTTAGCTTTCAAGACTGTTCTCGGATTGACAGCAACAGTAATGTTTAGGTTAAAGCCCTTGCTATCGATTGGTGAGTCAGCACAAATAATTGCACTTAGGTCAACGGCCACAGAGACGATGCACTCAGCGTGATACGTGGGAGACCAGACAAGCAGGGTCGGATTTGGGAAGAAGGAATCAAATCAGATCATAAATATTTTTTCTTAAACATGCGCGGAAATATTGTCATTCCTTTTGAATAAAGAACACGCGAGGTATCACATTGAAATGTATTATCTTGCATTTCAGTGCAAATACTGAAGACAATATGGCTGTATGGGCTTTGTTCCCTTTGCCTTCCCTACATGGAAGAATTTATAAAAATAAAAAAAATTGGCGGTAAAGCGGAGTTCGTTGTTATTTTGTTAATAATATAACTTTTAATATTAATTAAATTAATTATGTAAAATACCCTTTTTGCAAAAAAACGCAAGGAAATAGCATTTTTTAAGAAAAGCACTATATAGGCCTCGGCCGAAATGGCCATTGCCTGTCTCGTATCAAACTCATACTCGACCTGCAATTGCCTATTTAGCTGCCTTTATGTACGTGTACTATTATTTCATAGGCAAAGTTTGGAACTTACAAACGTCAATATTTTACATAAAATGTATTTTACAAAATAAATCAGTATGTAATGATTAAAGAGACTATTGTATTAAAGTTCAAGACACATAAAGAAAATTAAGTTCACTACAGTAAAGCAAGAACTTCCCTGTTTAATATTGGGCTATTAGTTGTGACTGTGGTAAAGTTTTTAGTTTGTTTTATGTATATTTAATAAATAAATAAATAATACCCAAGTCCACCCCTGTCCTATAGTAAACGGCTAAAACTTTCATACCGTTGCAATTTCAAGAAGATTGTTTCGCTCGGACTTTGCTTTGTATAATGAAAGCGCGAAAAAATATCAAAGGAATTTTTTAAATAAAGAATAGGACCGGCATCCAGCGACAAAAAAAAAAGAAAAAACAATTCTCAGACCACAGAATTAAACAAAAGAGTTCTTATTACAAAAATTTACGGTCAGCTGTAAAGGTACCGCTGGATTCTATGCAGATGATTCCTTATAGGAACTCGGTGGTGTATAAAACAAAACAACATTCACCATGGTCTGTAATGAATGGCTTAAAAAGCGGTCAAATTCTGCGGTAGCCGAGTTGGGACGGACGTGGCACACATACACATAGAATTACGCCTGTAATCCCCGAAGGGGTAGGCAGAGTCCAAGGAGCACTGTGTTCCTTAAGACCACATTTAGCCATACAAAAATTGGGTTTTCAGATAAAATATCGTGAAAGAGTAGTACAAGTGGCTAGCTCACTGAGTTTGAATAAAACAGTACTTTATTGTGAATATCGCTGGCCCTACAATGTGCCCGGTGCATGGCAACAGACTCGCCACCTGTAACATGGGGACTTAACATATCTGGCGAAATGTGGCTGGTAACACCTTGCCTACCCCTTTGGGGAAGAAGCGCGATGATAATGTTATGCTATATTCTGCAGAGACAATATCCCTTCTCTAGCTTTTAAGCAATACAATCTTCCGCATAAGTTTTGTCGATCTACCCTCAATTCACGGTCATGGTGAAAAACAAAGATCATTGTTCGTAACTGTGTCTAATGGACAATGGGATGGCAAGTCGCTTCCCGGCCGAGACCAAGTTGTTTGACCTTCGGGTTACTATACATATAAAAGGTGATAAAGCTATTTGTGTGAAACTATGAGATATGTATTGATATTCATACACATACGTCACATACATACATATAATCACGACTTTTATCCCCTAAGGGTTAGTAAGAGACTAGGCAAAAGCACCGTAAAAAAGTCCATTGTCATAGTCCGCGCTTCACCAAGCAGTGACTGCACTCAGGTGGGCCCGTTGCCGCTATAAGCTATTGGATGTTGTGCAGCTCCAAGACCATTAGTCGCCATTTACGACACCCAAGGGAAGAGATGGGCTGGTAGTATTCTTTTAATGAGCCGCTACCACACGACGACATGTAGTGAAATTATATATAATAAAACTGTAAATGTCGAATGTCTGTACATAGAAAAAAAATGCTTAAATCCGAGTAAAAAGAGGGAAAATACCAAAATATGATTTTTTCTTTGTCTGTTTGTGCGGGGTAATCTCCGAAATGACTGAACCGATTTCAGTGAAATTTCGCATGGTGACCTTGTCCCTGGTCAACACATCTTAGATACCTTTTTATTCCGAAAAATTAAAGTGTTCCTGTGGGATAGTTACCGCGGACGAAGTCGCGGGCAACAGCTAGTTGAATCTTACAAGCATCCTCAGCCTATATACGTCCCGCTGCTGGGCACAGGCCTTCCTCTTGGCCACATGAAGAGTATGGGCCGTAACACCACCACGGCCAATGCGGGTTGGTGGGTAGAACCGGCTGCAGTAGCGACCGGGACCAACGGATTAACGTGCCTTCCGAAGCACGAAAATTTTCACGGACCCGTGATTAAAACAATGTTCTCTTCAACTACCACTCGAAGCAAAATCAACTGTATTACAATGGTGTAAGAGTTTCATAGACTGCACAGAATAATTTGTTTAGAAGATGAAAAATGTTGTATTTGATTGTAATCGTTCATGATTTATAGGCTCCTTCCAGGAAGAAATATTCTCTAAGGAAAATTTTGGAAAAAGTTATTTAATATTTAAGTACGGACGTCTGTGTGTCACTAAGTACCATAAATTAAGTACTTAGTATAGATCGCTATTCCCATACATGGGTTTTTAGTTTGGCTTAAACTCATTATTGTCGCTTGTACCCTCAGAGTAAATAGAAATGGAGTAGCCATTAGTCAATTTCTCAAACATGTTTTTCTGCCATTTCTTGCGGGGGGTGAGGTTAGCACTACACTCAAAGCCAGCACACATAAACAATAACTTTTACCATTTTTACAAATGCACACATGCATAATTCGACACACAAATTTAAATTTCACGCACACACACACGCTTAAAATAGTCACGTGGGGTGTGCGTTTTGACAACGTCACAGCCGCACTTCCCACGAGCCTAGCGTTCGAAATTTGAAATCGTAGAATTCTAAAACATGAAATAATGAAGTAAATAATCATGAAATCTTAAAAATTATAATTACAAATAAAAGGTGACACCGTCTTTTAGCATACTCGATGTTTTCTATTTATTTTTACAACAAAAAACAGCACAGGCAGGCATTTTTGCGGGAGCTCTGTTCGCCGCAACGTTTACAATGTTATGGCTGTCAAAATGGCGGCTCAACTAGTTTTATTAAATGTGCAAGCATCCGATGCTTGTGCATTTGGCAGAGGGGAATGTTAGACAAAGGTTACTCCAGTTCTGTTTACTCTGAGCTTGTACCCCTTCGATCGCCTTATTACGTCAGGTGGCGCTACTATACTAGCGGACTTACCTAATTTATCTATGATTCCGCTAGTACACTAGCGTCACCTAACGTAATAACTCGAACGAAAGGGTACAAGTAACAATAATAAGTTTTAGACGAACTAAAAATCCATGTTTATAATAACAATAATATTGGCTCCGTAATTTTAAGCATAACGTTTATTATCATAATATAAAAATCCATAATTTTGAAAGGCATAATCATCAAAACGCATAAAATCGCGACGCATAATTTTGAGAGTCCTAATATTGTATAGGCTAAAATTATTTGTCATAAGTATTAAAAGGCATAAAGTTTGAAACGCACAACTTATGAAAAGCATAATGATCACAACGCATAATATTTTTCTCTGCCTCAAATTGTTTACTAAATAAATTTCGATTGCACAAATATAGTTTTTAGGGGTTAAATGTTATGAGTAAGAAGGAATATGTGACATGATTGTTATGCTATTTGATGATTATGCCATTCGATGTATGACAAACGATGTTATGACAATCGACGTTATGCGAAAACATGCGCTCCCATTGTACGACTACGGCATCACTCATAGGTACAGTCGAGTGCTAAAATATGTTTACACATTTTAGAGGTGGCAATTGTATTTATAAAAATGGACAAGATCAGGAATGAGTATGTTAGAGGAAGATTGAAAGTAGCGCCAGTGACAGAAACGATTTGGAGTAATAGGTTAGCGTGGTGTGGACATGCGATGAGGAGGGATGAATGACACATTACAAGAAGGATGCTGAGCATGGATCTGGAAGGACCTAGAGTGAGAGGAACACCAAAGAAGCGAAGGATCGAATGCGTGAACAATGATATGAGAATAAAAGAAGCGGATGCTGAGCTGACGAGTGACAGAGGAGAATGGAAGAAGACATATTGTGCCGACCACTCCTAGAGTGGGAAAAGGGCAAGAAGAAGAATCTTTTTCCCTTTTCAGAAAAGTCAAAACTGTCAAAAGCGGCTCCTTTTTTTTTGAAGTAGACTGTACTAAAGATAAAACGTTAAAGTAAACAATATTGTTTTCATTCCAATGTGCTCGAGTTCTCTTTTTAATTGCCAATCAGCGTTACAGAAGTCAGACTTTTATTTTGGGGTTAAAATTTATGGAAGCTGTTCTGAATTCTTGATTTGATTAATTAATGTATTTTTTATGTTCTTGGTTGATTTTATGGCTCTTTTGAAGAGCTCGGTGGCGTAGTGGTTAGCACGCTTTGGTTTTCGATTGAAAACAAAGCTACCTTCGCCATGGTCAGGCCGTGGATGGTTGACCAAAACTTGGTGATCTCGAGCTCCTCCGTGCTTCGGAAGGCACGTTAAGCCATTGGACCCGGTCGCTATTGAGACTGTTTCTACCCACCACCGCGCATTGGGCCCTTACTCCTGAAGGGCCCAGCAATGGGACGTATAGAGGCTGAGGACATGCGAGTTCACATATAGCTATAACATACCTACATTTTTTGTCCTGCCCTGTTCCCAATTCTATTTGGCGTCGGCGCAACATGTCTTCTTCTTCCACTCTCATCTATCACTCGCCAAGTCAACACTCACTTTTATCCTCATCACAACATCATTCACACGATCCATCCATCGTTCAGTCTTCCTCTACCCCCGCGCCCATCCACTTCCAAATCCATAACTTTCCTGGTGACATGATCATTCTCCCTCCTCATTACATGTCCATACCAAGAAAGACATTATAGAAAGAAAGAAAGAAATAAACTTTATTAAGAACCATGATACACTGAATATAATAATAGATTCGACATGTTGTATACATCACGATACTTAATAGGTATTTCAGCATAGTCGATGCATCTGAATAATGCTCCGACGCTGGTCTTCCGTAGATGCCAAGAAAAAAAAACATTAAATTATACGAAATAAATAATCTAAATAATATTTAAAGGATAGGAGTTATAGGAGTTTATGAAACTGTCACATAGTATAGGTAATTAAAACACGAGTTTTGGCGAGTTCTTTAATAGTATCACGCGAGTGTTTTAATACCGAGTTATGTGCAGTTACATACACTACTTTATCTACACTCATTATTCAATGAAATAAAATGTTTAATAAATAATTTTTAATTGTAACACATCGGATCACCATTAAGTAAATATATGTCAACAAATGCGTCATCTTCTCACCTATAGTAAATTACGTGCCCGGCGGGGTCCATAATGATCTTATATTAGGTCCTCACATATGAAATTGGCGTTTTGTATGGAGATTTTGGGGAACTCTGCATTTTCCATACTAACATTTTTTCAGTTTTCTTCACAACGACACATCCAAAGATATTTGGCATGTATCATTAGACAAGCTTTAGCTATATGTGTGATATCACACTTCTTAAAGATTATTTATCTTTTTTATGTGAATGCAAATCATATTATGTATTCGGAAGGCACTGAAAAGCAGTTGTCTCCGTGTCCAATTTTAACACAATAAAACTTACAACGAATTATCAAAACAAATCAAAAGAGTTCGAAAATATGGTCTATTTTTAGAGGAGGTAATTATTTTTTAAGAATACTCTGAAACTTAATAGTTACGAACAAAATACTAAGAGAGAAGAAAAACACCGATTTCATAGATAAGGACCCAATATTTAATCCTGACCATACATTATTGTTTTTACAATAAACTTACGGCCACGGCCGTAAAAATACATACATAAAGTCACGACTATTATCCCCTAAGGGGTAGTCAGAGACTAGGCAAAAGCACCGCAAAAGCAGTCCATAGTCCGCGCTTCACCAAGCAGTGACTGCACGTGACAGGTGGTGAGCCCGTCGAAAAAAACATAATACAATATGTTAGACTTCAGATCTGACGTTTACACAAAGAGATATGTGGTAAGGTAACTAACAATTACTATTACATAGTAAACAGTTACAACATTAGAGCGAGACGGAAGGTATCTGGGTCAGAATTTAACAATACCTCGACATAACAACGGCTTTTAACTGCCGACGTGACTGTATTCAAATAATAATGTAGTGTCATAACTGCGAAAATATCGATGTAAAAGTTGACAAATATTCTAAATTTTAACCATTTTAGCTGTTATATACGAGTATTTTCTGTTTAGAAGTCTAACATTAAATTTATTTATAAACAAAACACAACAAATCATTGTGCCTAATTGCCTATACCCCGAAGGGGTAGGCAGAGGTTACCACCCACATTTCGCCAGATATTATGTTAAGTCCCCATGTAACAGGTGGCGAGCCTGATGCCATTTTTCTATGTACAGATATTCGACTTCGACAGTTTATTATATGTATTGATTTTACATTTGCATAGACAATAAAAAAAATAGTAAATTACCATTCATAACATACGTCGTCGTCGTCGTCTACTTTGCACAGTAAGAGATTTCGTGACTCCTTTCTCTGTCGCGCAGCTAGAGCGTGGAATTCCTCACCAGCACACGTATTCCCTCCTTCTTACAATATGGGTTCCTTCAAAAGAGGCGTGAAAAAGCATTTTTTGGGCCGGCAATGTGAGGGTGGCTAAGGCAGTGTCAGCATGCTGCAGCTATCTTCACATATGGACTCCTCTACTGCTTATCATCAGGTAGTGTGAAGTCATTTGTTGAGTTTTTATAAAAAGGAATTCTCGGAAGGTTTTGTATGCACACATACTTGTTATGACAAAAACAATTCAACAAAGTATTAAATGCAAGCCAAACTCACCCTTAAAGACATCAATTCCTAACCGATGATCATAGTTTTTGTAAGAAAGTAATATTCGAAGTGAAGTCACTCCAACGCAGAGGTTGAGTCTGATTCGTCTTTCATTCCTCTGTGTACTGTGTCCATTGTGTCACGGTGGAAATGGAAAAAAACGACTTAAGGTCAACTGTTTCAAGCCGGTTTTCAGGTAAATACCTTCGAAATGAAATGAAATGCTTTTTTTAAGCGTTTAAGTAATTATGGCGAGACAAAAACATTAATAGCAGCCTAAATAATTATCTCGCTGAACGATTAATTATTATGCTGCCCAATTAATTATTCTACTGATCAAAAAATTATTTTGCTACCCAAATAATTATATTGCTGAATAAATATTTGTTTGCTGCCAAAATAATTTTTCAGTTGATGTTGCCGACTAACTAATTAAAAGGCTGTCCAATTAATTACTTCCCAAAATAAATATTCCCGTGCCGTCTAACCGTGGAGCCGCGCACGCGCGCGTAAATATCCCTATCATTACATCTGTCCGTCTTTTTCATTCACAGTCCACTAAGTACGTATTTTATTGTAATAGTTCCGTCTCGCTCTAACTCTGGGCCATTTGTACGGCTCAAGACGTTCAAATGAAAAATGGGGTAGGTGTGCTGTTTTTGTAGCTGTTGTGAAGGGATTTGATCACGAAGAATTTATTTTTTTAAATAACGTTACTAAGAAAACTTTGAAAATCGAACGTTAGTTAACCTTTTTTTCTAATTAATTAAAGGCAAGCATTTGACTACTATCTTAAGGCGAAAGGTAAGGCAAATGACTTTCAGCGTTTGGCGTATTCGAAATTGAGCGACAGCGACATCTATTGAAAACTTGAGGTGCGTCACAAAGCACATTGCACCGTAGCGCCATGTTTTGATAGCTATGACGGCTAGTGTTTATCACAGAGTAATTTCATCTACAGAGAAAACTAAAGGTTTGTAATAAATTAAAATGTACGATTGATAGTTCGTAAATGAAATAACCTGATAGTAATGGGATCGCTACAGTTCATGTATCCAGTTTCCAGCATGTCAGACGATCCAAAATCAAATCAAGTTTTCTCAATTGATTTCCAACTCAATGTTTTGTGTAAGAATTGAGTTCATTATCTATCGATAAATTATTTTGTGGTAGTCTGATGTGCTCTTATCTGCACAATCAGAAGAACATGTACAATTCTTTATTGTCTTTTAGATACTGTATCTTGCTGATCTGTCTCTGAAATATGTTTTCTTTTTAAAGAATTTTAGTGTCTCTTTTTTTTGTATCATCATAACTGTAATTGTTTGTGCAACTAGGATTAGAACTGAAAAAAATAACATTATATTATGTTTTGTCCGAATTTTTTATTGTTTGTCAATAGAAACATAATATTTACTGATAAAAATCGTAAAATAATATAACGTCTCAAGTAAATACATTTATTAATGGAAAATGTTACGATTCAATTTTTTTACAGTATAAGTTGTATGAATACAAGCCTACACTAGTTTTTGTTTCATTCAAAAATAATCAGTATTTTTGATTTTAGACTTATCTAAAAGTCTTAGTTCCGCTTCCGAGCGTGAAACATCGTGTGTCGTCATCATATACATGCAGGCCGGTTGGGACGTCGGTATACATTTTTTAAAATCGCGAGAACTATTGATCGGACTGTCATTAAATAATTCAAAAGTAATATAAAGGTATCGAACCAGTCTTGAACATAAAGTTATTTATTTTGATAAGGATTAATACCAATAAGGAAATAAAGAGCATTTTGTAACAGCGAAATTTTAATTAAATTGAATAACAGTCACTGTGGCTAAACTATATTAATTAACTAAAATGATTATTATTTCTAGGCATTACGATATATTCACGCCTACAGTGGAATCCACACATATTGACCTTCGATACGAGCATAGAACTTTCGATAAGCCAAATTTGACGACTAAGATTGACAATATTGTCGAAAAATTCGGTAAATTTGACAGATAACTCTTAAGAGTGAAAAGAACGGATGACTTTATCGATCTAATATGGCGACTCACTGATGTTGAAACGGCGAGATTAGTTTATTTTAGCTATTTTCACAGCGTAATGTCGTATATTCTACTGTTGTGGGGCTCTGCTGCTGACATTCAGACTATCTTTGTACTTCAAAAGAGAGCCATTCGTGCCATATACAACCTTAGACCACGTGATTCGCTCAAGGAATTATTTAAAAAAATTGATATGTTAACTGTGGCGTCTCAATGTTTGAAATGTTCTAAATTCCTTTTGTTATTATGGCTGTATAAAAAAGGCTAACTGTTGAGTTTCTTGCGGCACTTCTTCTCAACAGGCCATTTACGTCGAAGTGCTAGTAGGAAAAAAATATTGACGTGCAAAAGTATTTCATGTAAATCTAATTGCAAAAAAAAAATACATAGCTCTGCTGCCTTTGCAGTAAAGAAAATCAGACTATTATCTGACGTTGAAACGGCAAGACTTGTCTACTTCAGTTATTTTCATAGTGTGATGTCGTATGGCTTATTGCTATGGGAGTCAGCAGCTGATATTGAGAATATTTTTATTTTACAAAAACAAGCTGTATGAGCCATTTACAAGCTTAAACCACGAGACTCACTCAGAGAGTTATTCAAGGAAATTGATATATTAACTGTTGCCGAATACATCTATGAAAATATTTTATATGTTTATAAACATAACCACACATTTAAGATAAACAATGAATGCCATAATTATAATACTAGAAGCAAAAATTTACTTGCTGTGCATTTATGGGGGAATGTTAACAATTTTATAATAAAATCCCACCAAACGTGTTGGGCCACACTCAATATAGGGTTCCGTAGTTTTCCATCCGTTTTGATTGCGTGAACCAATTTTAATAATTCTTTTTTTATTTGAAAGACGATATGTTCTTTATCATAAAATATGTAAAATGAGATAAAAAAAATGCTTGCATATATCGTTAAGACACAAATGTAGTTCAAAAATAATTTTGTAAAATTTATCAGAAACTGTTCAACCTATCAAGTTCAAAATAATTTTTATAGAAAGTACTTATAAAGTTCTACTTTTTTTTATTTTTATAACTTATGGTTCAAAAGTTAAAGGGGGGGGGGGATTTTTTTTTTTACTTTCGGAGCGATTATTTCATAAAATATAAATTTTATCGTAAAATGATATAAGAAAATTTAAACGTGGTGCACATTTTCAGTGATATAATTATTTATCATATTCAGTAAAATTTTCGAAAATTCTTTTAACCAAAATATTTATTTTCCCCTTTTGAGGCCATTAGTAAAACGTTTTATACAGTATTTATGTAACCCTTTTTTTATTTTATTTTTATATATTTTTGTTTAATATTGTATTGTCACTGGGAGCAAGCCTGTATGTAAAAATTCAACTCAATCGGATGTTGGGAAGTGGTCGAAAAATCGATCGCTAGATATGATCTCCACAGACAAGAAAGCAAGCTATGAAAAACGTAGTAAAAGTGTATCATTATTCTTCGTTTGTTATAAACACTAAATTATGTGACAATTTCACTATCAGCCAGTGATTAGAGAGCATACGTCTAAAGAAAACATTTGAGAAACCCATTTCTATTAATAATACAATCTTTTCTGCGTATACTCTGTATCGGCCACTACTCTGTGCATTTTAGTAGTGAGAAGTAATTTTTGGTAGCTCGATTGTTGTTGCACTCAGATCTGAAATCTTCATTATGACGAGGATAGGCAAGGTAATTAAAGAGGGTGGTACTTACTCTAGTGTATTATCAATATTTTGCTCTAGACAAATAATATGTAGAATGTTTAATAATTAACCGTTGCTTAGCAACGATGTCATTTCTTTGCAAAAGCGCCTACGAAATTTTGGCAGCAAATGTACAATTATGCAACTATAATATTTTAGTAGGCGCTACAGGAAAACACGTTGCAATTAATAAATTTGTGGTCTTTTCTAAAAAAAACTCACCGTCGGAGACTAGGTATTAATGTAACGGATATGTAAACTGGGTTTGATAATAAACAGAAACGTCTTTGAAAGAAAAAAGTGTAAAAGAAATTTCGATAGATTATGATAAATCGAAAAATTTTGAGTGCTCTCCATATGTTGCTATAAATAATTACTAGTATTTTGGACCGTCACGAACAAGTTTATGATATATGTCATAACATAAATTAACCTGATCATCCCATGTGCTGTATTTTTGCCAGACTACTGTACCAAAAACACCTCATTATGAACATTTGCCTATCCCTTCGCCTTAATTAGGATTACTCTGCAATAATCGTAATGCAATACTCTGCAACTGGAAAGGAGTAATCTCTGCCTACCCCTATGGGAATAACACGTGACTTTTTATATTGGGCCCTTACCTATGAAATTGGTGTTTTTATTCTGTCTTAGCAATTTATCCGTAACTATTAAGTTTCAGAACATTCTTATAAAATAATTGCCTCTTCTAAAAATAGACCATATATTTGAGCTCGTATAATTTAATTTGATAATTTTTTGTAAGTTTAATTCTGTTAAAATTAGACACAAACACCCAGTTGCAGAAACGAACTTTAAAATTTAATGTCAGCATTATCTCTAATGCTCCATTAAATTTATTTATTGAAGTGTCAAAAGAACACCTTAGCGTAATTTCAAAATGTAATTTCATTCATTGTAATATAATGACACGACAACAGAGATTTATCACCATGACAACAATTAATCAGATGACGCTGACAAGAAATGTTATTTTCATTATTTTAATAATTAGAGGTTTAAGTTCAACTATTAACAATCAACATTTTGCTAATGCGAGGTAGGAATGTAATGTTGAGGACTTTGTAAAAAAACAATGCAGTGTTAACAAACACACAAACACGTTTTATAAACTTTTATCGACGTTAAATCAATAGCCACGCGAAGCGCGTCGTGGGCACAGCTATAATAGTAAATCATACTTTAAACCAAGGCAACAAATTAAAGGGACAAAACTGAAAAAAAAAAGGATTTCGAGAAGCCTTAATATAGGAGTAGCCTTGAGCATACGCCAGTAGAATATACATATAATTACCATAAATTGTATGTAATAAAATTAGAGAAAGACGCGACACGCATGTTAAATCCACATTTTTTTATTCCTAACAATAGGCTAGTTGACTCATATCTTATTTGATGTTAGAATGGGTATTGCAGGATCAAATCGTGTATACATGTGCGTATTCTCCGCAATATAACCAATAAATTGGTAGGCAACCAGCCTTATATGTCTAAGGAAAGTAATTAATTGGACAGCAACAAAAAGGTCAGCCGAAAAATCATGTGGGCAGCAAACAAATATTGGGTCCTTACCTATGAAATTGGTGTTTTTATTCTGTCTTAGTATTTGGTCTGTAACTATTAAGATTCAGAGTATTCCTAAAAAAATAATTACCTCGTCTAAAAATAGACTATATTTTTGAGCTCTTTTGATTTGTTTTGATAATTTGCTGTAAGTTTAATTGTGTTAAAATTGGACACGGAGACAACTCTTTTTAAGTGCCTCCCGAATACATCATTATATTTGCATTCACTTAAAAACGATAAATAATTTTTATTAAGTGTGATATTACTCATATTACTAAAGCTTGTCTTATGATACATGCCAAATATTATTATCTCTGGATTTGTCGTTGTGAAGAAAACTGATAAAATGTTAGTATGTAAAATGCAGAATTCCTCAAAATCTCCATACAAAACACCAATTTCATAGGTAAGGACCTAATATTTTGTCAGAAATATAATTATTTGGGCAGAAAATTTATTATTAGGTCAGCAGAATGATTAATTGGGCAGCAAGATATTTATTTGGGCAACATAAAACAGCAATATATGTTACCTGAAATGTATAAAAATCTAGAAAAAGATCATTGAAGAATCAAGGATAAATTCCTTGGATATGTATTCTGATAGATGTTAGGTTAAGGTTATTTTTTATGACCCTTAAAAACAATATTCATGACATCAAAACACATATTATTAAACAATTTGTCAGCAGAGAAAACATTAAAGTCGCTGCCCAATTACTTATTTTGCTGTCAAATTAGAAATATCGGCTGCCCATAAGTTGCTGACCTATGAGTTATTTTGCTGATCAATTGTATCTTTCTTCTGGCCAAAATTCGAATATTTTGCTGACCGTATAAATAACATCCATTTTTTGTTGCGTTAAAAAGCTCAATTTCTATGGGAAATGTGAAAAGCGCCCTTAGTGGTAACCAGAAATCACGTTTCCCATAGGAATTGAGCTACGCAACTAAAAAAGTGACGTTTTTACAATGACAATAAGAACCTCCAAATTCCTCATTCACCTTATATAACTTACCTATGAAATTGGTGTTTTGTATGGAGATTTTGGGGAATTCTGCATTTTCCATACTAAATTTTTTTCAGTTTTCTTCACAACGACAAATACAGAGATAATAATATTTGGCATCTATCATTAGACAAGCTTTAGCAATATGTGTGCACGGTTGATAAAAATTATTCATCGTTTTTATGTTAATTCTTATCAAATGATGTAATCGGGAGGCAGTTAAAAATAATTGTCTTTGTGTCTAATTTTAACACAATTAAACTAACAAAAAATTATCAAATTCAATAATACGAGCTCAAATATATGGTCTATTTTTAGAAGAGGCAATTATTTTATAAGAATGTTCTGAGACTTAATAGTTACGGACAAATTGCTAAGACAGAATAAAACACCAATTTCATAGGTAAGGACCCAATATAATCATTCTTGGAATCGAACAAGCAATGCTGAATAAACTATACAAATCAAACCACAATGTGGTAAGCAAAAATATTATAATAATATTAAAACGTCAGACATTGTTCTGTTGTTTTCGTATCTTTTGTCTTCCTATTTTTAGTCGAGGATAATATCTTCTTGCGTCTTATGACACATATTTTTGAAATCCTTGTTCAACTTGTATTCAGCACAAACAATAGTAGATGTAGATGATTTATATATCTTCAGACATTCACACCTATCAAATAGCCCCATTTTAAGCAACTAATGCTGCTTGTGTTACGGAAACTAGATACATACATAGAATACATACATATAATCACGACAATTATCCCTTAAGGGTTAGTCAGAGACTAGGCAAAAGCACCGCAAAAGCAGTTCATTGCCTATAAGCTATTGGATGTTGTGCAGTTCTAAATCCATTAGTCGCCTTTTACGACTATATTGGGTACTGGGTCTGTGACACAAAAAGAATGTGCCAACTGCTTTTCTTGCCTAGCATGTCGTAAAAGGCGACTAAGGGCGTATTGGGTACTGTGTCTGTGATTGTGTAGGCGATGAGCTAGCCACTTGTTACTACTTTTTTCTTTTTCCATCTGACCAAACCCAATTTTCGAATGGCTAAATGTGGTCTTAAGGAACACAGTGCTCCTTGGACTCTGTCTACCCCTTCGGGGATTACAGACGTGATCGTAAATGTTCAAACGACTTAAATAACTTTGACAAGGCACTTTGTGCCTTATGTATTTAAATATAAATACAATAAGTGACGATATCGTCACAGTGCTATTCTTCTGTGTAAAATTATACCTTGAAGTACCAACATCTAAGCCGAGAAAGTATCAACAAGCACTTCAATGGGTCCAACGGGAATCTGAAGTTTATGAGAATTTTAACTAAATCCTGCTGAATTCTACAAAGCACCTCACGCTTCAACAATTAGAATCAGGTAATGAAATTAGTAATTTAACATGGGCGGGCATGCAAAAACCAAATTAAATTAATTACGAAAAACTCCGGGCTTTCGTGTTTACAGGGAACGGGAGGTATTGTCCCTTTATAGGTGCGGTTGTCTGTACGTTTATCTCGGAACAAATTTAAAGGTCATTCTGATGAAACTTGTGTTTAGGTACTCTCGTCATCGGCCTATAGACGTCCCACTGCTAGATGGGCCATCCTCACACACGCTGGCCGTCCGCAGCTCGAAGGAAGCCACACACGCTACAGTCTACCGGAGAGGTGTTCTGTGCAGGTGCGCCTGCGCAGGTCGACCGAACATTGGTAGCATGTATGGACACGGAGAAGTCTTCAGCTGTTCCTTTGACTGAGGACGATGACGCGCTGATATTGCAACAATCGTCCGATAGATAGATATAACACTAGAAAACAACAAGCGACCTGCGCAGGCGACCGGACGGGTACACAGTAAGGTGTTATTCAAAAGAATTGATGTTCAATCTTGCGCCGGTCTCCTGTGCAGGTTTAAAAACTGCACAGGTCTATTCTTAAACACATTCCAGTTTACCTTCCCGCAGCCATAAGCGAACGAACCACCGACCACCTCCTTAAGGACGTTAATTTTGACATTATTATCCTCTACACCATTATTTCTGTGGAGTTGTGTGTAGGTATGGGTTTGTACCTCTGTACCAACCCATCTCTTCCCTTGGGTGTCGTAAAAGGCGACCTAATGGACCTAGAACTGCACAACATCCAGTAAATAGCTTATAGCGGCGACGGGCTCTCCACCCGTCACGCTGAGTGCAGTCACTGCTTGGTGATCCGACTATGGCAGTGGACTGATTTGCGGTGCTTTTGCCTAGTCTCTGACTAACCCTTAGGGGATAATAGTCGTGATTATATGTATGTATGTACCATTATGTTTGTTTGATAAAACTTTTTCGACCGTGTGTTTTTTTTATCCGCATATGGACCGGTCTACAGCCAACTATCGGCTGGTGGTGAGACGGCTGAGTCATCCTCAGTCTATAAACGTCCCACTGCTGGACATAGGCCTTCATACGTGCAGAAACACATGAGGAATATTGGCCGTAACACCACTCAGTAAGGAGGCACTACAGCTATATTAGCGACTCGTTGCTGTCATTGCGCTCTTCTCTGACCATTTTTCTCTTGGTTTCCGTTTTTAAATTTACTGTCTGTCTCTTTTTATTTGTTTTGTTCCCGAAATTCACTCTTTCAAGAGTCAGTGTGTAGAGCGGTTGACTCACTGACAATAATTTTAATGTATTGAATATTGTGTTAGTCAAGTTATAAGCTTATCCTAAAAAAGTTACAAAACCACAACATTCTCGGTTATCAGTTCCAGGTATATTATAAAGTTCATAAGTTTATTTAAGGCACTTCGAGTATTGTAAGTAGCCCTACCTTTTATAATATGTTTTACTTTTAAAAGTGAAATTGTTTTTGTGTATTTTGTGAAATTTACCCTTTTATATAAATGCTTCAGTTGTGCCTTTAATCTTAATTTATATACAACCGCAATAAGTGACGACAACTGCATTTTTATTTATCGGTCCACCACGTCACAACATTATCCCAATGCGCGGTTTGCTGAGTCATTTGCTGTGATTTTTTTGTAGAGTCGTCTGCAAAAATATGTAATGAAATAAAGATTGTCACCTCTAAAATGTGAGTTTTTGTACTCGACTGAACTACAAGTACATAACTTTCGCTACAGCACAGGGGCGAAATGTGGCCAAATGTATGTCAATGAACTCGTGGTTGTGTAAAGGTTCACACTTGAGCGCGGAGGCATCCGAGCGGGGAAAGAGATGGAAGATATTTTGGTTACAATATCATTCTGATAGAATAAATGTCGGTCAAAAACGCTTCGCCATCTCGTTCATCTTCAATTACATCCTTCAATTACATCCATATTTAACATTCTTCATGTGACAGTCATCCCTATTACTCCTCACCTTCTCGATTACTGGCGGAGGAGCTCTTGAAAACAAAGCTACCTTCGGCATGGTCAGGCCGTGGATGGGTGACCTAAACTTTGTGATCTCGAGCTCCTCCGTGCTTCGGAAGGCACGTTAAGCCGTTGGTCCCGGTCGCTGTTGCGACCGTTTCTACCCACCAACCCGCATTGGGCCAGCGTGGAGGTGTTACGGCCCATACTCCTCATGTGAGTGAGGACTTGGACTTGCGACACATATCGGTCAAGGTGTCTTCGAGTAATTGGGGAACGAATTACTCGATGACACCTTCGAATTCGGTTAAAAATCTTATACGATACATACGTACAATACCTACGTACAATCACGCCTGTAATCCCCGAAGGGGTAGGCAGAGTCTGAGGAGCACTGTGTTCGTTAAGACCACATTTAGCCATTTAGACAAATATGGCCATCTTATACTATTCTTGTATAAATTTCTATAATATATACTTTTTTGACCTCAATATTACGCTTACTGCGCACATCATGGCAGTGAGTCACTTGAGGCTCACTGACTCACTGGTACAGGAGAAAAATATTGTGGATGCAATAAAATAAATAAAATGAGTAATTTTTATAATTATAAGTAGATACCAATAGTTTTTAAGGAATCACCAATAATTGAATAATAATAAATTATGCTGTCCTCAGCCTACATACGTCCCACTGCTGGGCACAGGCCTTCCTCATGAAACACATGAAGAGTATGAGCCGTAACACCACCACGTTGGTCCAATGCGGGTTGGTGGGTAGAAACAGTCGGAATAGCGACCGGGACCACCTTTGTCTGGGGTGCCTTTTGTTTTGATCACCCACCCACGGCCTGACCATGGCGACGGTAGCTTTGTTTTCGATCAAAAGCCAAAGTTACTAATTACAATACTATTATTATAATTATAAAAAATTATCAGTATCTAACGCGGAAGACTTTATTTGTTTGTTTGAACGCTCTAATCCCAGGAACTACTGTTTCAATTTTGAAAAATTCTTTCATAATATACATACATAAAATCACGTGGTAATCCCCGTAGGGGTAGACAGAGTCCAAGGAGCACTGTATTGGGTTTGGTCTGATGAAAAATCCTGAAAGAGTAGTAACAAGTGTCTAGCTTATCGCATACACAATCACAGAGCCAGTACCCAATACGCCCTTAGTCGCCTTTCACGACATGCTAGGCATGAAAAGCAGTTGGTACTTCTTGTTGGTAAATTCTTTCGGTGGTAGATAACCCATTTATTGAGGAAGGCTATAGGCTGTATAACACCACGCTATCACAATGTGACTATTCCACGCGGACGAAGTCGCGGGCAAAAGCTAATCCACACTAATATTACAAATGCGAAAGTAACTCTGTCTTTCTGTCTTGTTCTCACGTCAAAACTACTGAACCGATGCAATTGGTACACAGATAGTCTAGACTTCTCGAGCCAGAGAAAGACATAGGCTACTTTTTATCCCGATATTCCCATGGGTACCTCGCGGATGTAAGCGTGGTCACAATATCCGCTCGACCGAGTATTATGTGACATATTTCATTTCGAATTTTAAAACTTCTCGGTATTGTAAAATAATGTCACGACAACATAGATTTCTCACCATGACAACAATTCTTAGCAACAATTAATCTGATGACGCTGACTAGAAATGTTATTTTCATTATTTTAATAATGAGAGGTTTTGGTCCAACTATTAACAATCAACATTTTGCTAATAAGATGTAGGAATGTAATGTTGAGCACTTTGTAAAAAAACAATGCAGTGTTAACAAACACACTAACACGTTTTATAAATTTTATCGACGTTAAATCAATAGCCACGAACGACGTCGCAGGCACAGCTAGTATGTAATAAATTCTGAACAAAAAAAAACCTCCACAGTGTAAAACAACATACCTTGCTTTGTATATACGAGTACGTGTCATAAATGACTATTTATTCGTTATCCCGTAAAAACGCGGTTAAAAAAGCAGTTTAACTCGTCTGGTTAATGTTAAAGCTAACCGTGACCGTGAGGCAGGACACGGTTCGACGGCGTCTGTTTACAGTTAAACGGATGTCAGTTAAACTATCGGTTATTGGGAGTCAGTTTTAGAGTTAACGGCTTTTTATATTCGGTTTGGATCTTAATATTGAGTCCTTACCTATGAAATTGGCGTTTTTATTCTGTCTTAGCAATTTGTCCGTAACTATTAAGTTTCAGAACATTCTTATAAAATAATTGCCTCTTCTAAAAATAGACCATATATTTGAGCTCTTATTATTTAATTTGATAATTTTTTGTAAGTTTAGTTCTGTTAAAATTAGACACAAAGACAATTATTTTGAACTGCCTTCCGAATACATTATTTGATTTGCATTAACATAAAAACGATGAATAATTTTTATCAAGCGTGTTCACACACATATTGCTAAAGCTTGACTAATGATACATGCTAAATATTATTATCTCTGGATTTGTCGTTGTGAAGAAAACTGATAAAATGTTAGTATGTAAAATGCAGACATCCCCAAAATCTCCATACAAAACACCAATTTCATAGGTAAGGACCTAATACTTAGCAAAAATGTGTATGTTCCTTGTGACATGTGTATATTGAAATTGGATTTATTTGGTTTATTATTGTACTCTCAGCTTATATTCGTCCCACCGCCGGGCACAGGCCTTCATGGAGATGCACTTAAGAAGTACGGACCGTAACACCACCACGCTGTCCCAATGCGGGATGGAAACGGTTGCAATAGCGACCGGGACCAACGGCTTAACGTGCCGAAGCACGGAGCAGTCCTGAGATCATAAAGTTTTGGTCACACATCCAAGGCCTGACCATGGCGAAAGTAGCTTTGTTTCGATATCGAAAACCAAAGCGTACTAACCACACGCCACCGACTACTCATAAGTTACCTTTAAGTTATGCAAGTACCTACTTAAAAATAACGGTGTATAGAACAATAGAAGCTACTGTAAGTCACGGTTAGGTCATAACTACTGGTCTAACCGCAATGCAATTATAGGCTAATATAGGTAACCTGAGTCACCCTTATGATTGATCTTTGAATCACTGCTCTGACTAAGGTATGACTGGTTTTATATTAAACTAGCTGTGTCCGCGACGTCGTTCGCGTGGCTAATGATTTAACGCTGATGAAAGTTTATAAAACGTATTTGTGTGTTTGTTAACACTCCATTGTTTTTTTACAAAGTGCTCAAAATTCTTACCTACGTCTTTTAGCAAAATGTTGATTGTTAATAGTTAGACCAAAATCTCTAATTATTATAATAATGAAAATAACATTACTTGTCAGCGTCATCTGATAAATTGTTGGTGAGAAATCTATGTTATCCTGTCATTATTTTACAATGCCGAGACATTTTAAAATTCGAAATGAAATAAAATTTTGACGGAATATGTCACATAATACTCGGTCGAGCACATATTGATAACCACGGTTACACCCGCGCGGTACCTGTTCCTATGGGAATATCGGGATAAAAATAGCCTATGTCCTTTCTCAGGCTCTAGACTATCTGTGTACCATTTCAATTGAATCGATTCAGTAGTTTTGACGTGAAAGGAAGACAGAAAGACAGAGTTACTTTCGCATATATAATATTAGTATAGACTACATTTGTCGTGTGGTAGCGGCTCATTAAAAGAATACTACCTTCCTCTTCCCTTGGGTGTCGTAAAAGGCGACTAATGGACTTGGAACTGCACGACATCCAATAGCTTACAGCGGCGACGGGCCCACCACCTGTGACGCTGAACACATGTGCAGTCATTTGAAACAGGTATGGCAGTGGACCAACGGCTAAGACATGCACGAAATTCGATTTTAAAAAATTCTGGCCACCCATCCAAAATCAAACCTTGGATAATGAAGCTTAGTTTTCAATTTCGAAAGCCAAGAACCACTTAGCCACCTCCACGACTAATATTTTTGTTTTATCCATAGGTTTTATCACCTCTCTGTCTCTCTCTTACACCGAACTAATAAAAGCTCAAGTGTTTTACACGAATATAATTTCTGAGTACAAACAAACGGACGCGTGTAAATATTGATATTATGGTGTTATGTTAACTCGGTAAACAAGCTGTTATGGGTAGAACAAGATGTCTATGGTGGAGCGAGGATTGTTAAGGGTTCTGTAGGTATATTTATAATTTAAGAATGGTTAACAATCAACAATAACAATATTATTTATAACATGTTTTGTATATTTTGTTCAAATGAATAAAGAGTTTATATACGTAAGTCTGTCGCCATAATAACAATCTTCTTCAGACTAATACGTCCCACAGCTGCGCACGGGCCATGAAAAACACATGAGGAGTATGGGCCGTAACACCACCACGCTGGCCCGCGGGTTGGTACAATAGTGACCGGGGCTAACGGCTTAACGTGCCTTGCGAACGGAGGAGTTCGAGGTCACAAAGTTTTATAAAGCATATAAGAAATTGATAAAATAATATCTTTAGGTATTACGATCCTTGAAAGCGATACTTAATATTTCATACTCGTGCTTCAAATAAGATAGAGTTTTTGATCCGTAGTAATAGTTAAGGCGATACCTTGTGATGTGAACTATATTTTCAAAAGGGCCACGCCCACTTTCATTATCTAAAGATGCGTGCTGACAAAGACAAAAGATATGACTAAGCTGTGTTATATATGTTATATGTTATATAATATGTTATATGTTATATAATATGTTATATGTTATATATATATTTCATCTACACTCATGTTATAACGTTCGAATTATGAACTCAGACTCGAACTCATAATGACATACTTTTTAACACAGATGATAAAAACGAAATGCAACAGGTTGGACTCATTATGCAACTTTTATTTTTCTTAAAAACAATAAATATAATTTTTTTTTAGTTTCATTTCTTTGATTAATGTATAGATATAGCACTGTTTGTAACTGCACATAACTCGGTATTATGAGACAGTTACATAAACTACTATTTTTCAAACCCTGTAATATATTTTTTTTCTTAATAAAATTAATTACAAATAGATTTTTTACGTTTTTTCAGAGGTAGAAGCTTCGTTTCCCATAGGATGACGTACTTACAGAGTCATTCTCCAATCATAGGTTTATTAAGTTTTATAATTCAATTAATTATAGTTTTTCCTACATCGATCTTTAAGTGTATAATTGTCTATTACACATATACATGCATATAACTGTGTTAGGAAAGAGAGCGCATGTGCGAAAATAAAAACGTGGAAAGCGACAAATTGGAAAAAAAAATTGTTATATGAAATAACTTATTTAGAGAAGAGTGTTAAGATTATTGTTTTGCTCTTCTAATAAAATAATTCTATGTAAATACTCGATCGGTCTGCTTATAAAACTGAAAAAACTGAATCAAAGGGCTCATTTTAGATTTTTTTTTGCGTTTCCATTGACGATATTGATCTAGAATTTAACTATTGTACATACTTAAATACAATCACGTCTGTAATCCCCGAAGCGGTCGGCAGAGTCCAAGGAGCACTGTGTTCTTTAAGACCACATTTAGCCATACAAAAATTGGGTTTGGTCAGATGAAAAATCGTGAAAGAGTAGTTACAAGTAGGTCCCTCGGCTGTACCACTTATTTTGAACAAAACTTTTGACCGCCTATCTGGTCTGGTGGATGTCGCCACCGGATGTTGATCGGGAGGTCCGGGGTTCGATTCCACACAGAGGCAGGAGTTTTTCTGCTCGGTTTAGTTGACAAACAAACAATAACAAACAATAACAACTTAAAAACGTCAATATTTTACAAATAAGACACACACATACATACCACGCCTGTAATCCCCGAAGGGGTAGGCAGAGTCCAAGGACCACTGTGTTCCTTACATTGGGTTTGGTCAGATGAAATATCGTGAAAGAGTAGTAGCGAGTGTCTAGCTCATCGCCCACACAATCACAGACCTAGTACCCAATACGCCCTTAGTCGCCTTCTACGACATGCTATACAAGAAAAGCAGTTGGTACATTCTTTTTGCGTCCCGGACCAACACGGGACTTATTTAACTATTGTGGTTAGTCTATTAATAAGGATACGGATCAAAAAACTCGCCTAATGAGAGAGGTATAATAATAACAAACAAAGGGTCAACACTGCGTCATTACATCCTTGTCCTTATCTGTCCGGCCATGACTTCCCTGAGGAAATTACCTTGTTCCCAGCACACCGCAGCTGTCAACTTGACAGCTGACGTCCAGCGGCGTTTATGGGTACATGGATTTAGATATGGGTGACAGGCAATATATTATAAACTACAAGTAATGGAAATGTGGTAGCTTAAGAGGGTTATTTTTATATTTCATCTACACTCATGTTATAATGTTCGAATTATGAACTCAGACTCGAACTCATAATGACATACTTTTTAACACAGGTGATGAAAATAAAAATTTAAAAATGGAAACTGTAACATAATGACCATTATGCAACAGGTTGGACTCATTATGCAACACTTAATTTTCTTAAAAACAATAAATATAATTTTTTTTTAGTTTCATTTCTTTGATTAATGTATAGATATAGCACTGTATGTAACTGCACATAACTCTGTATTATGTGACAGTTACATAAACTACTATTTTTCAAACCCTCAAATATTTTTTTTTCTAAATAAAATTAATTATAAATAGATTATTTACGTTGTTCCAGAGGTAGAAGCTTCGTTTCCCATAGGATGACGTACTTACAGAGTCATTCTCCAATCATAGGTTTATTAAGTTTTATAATTCAATTAATTATAGTTTTTCCTACATCGATCTTTAAGTGTATTATTATGTCTTTTACACACATACATACATATAATCACGACTATATTACTAGGAAAGCACCGCAGAAGCAGTCCAATGCCATAGTCCGCGCTTCACCAAGCAGTGACTGCACTTAGCGTGACAGGTGGTGAGCCCGTCGCCGCTATGAGCTGTTGGAAGCTGTTGGTGACTGTGGATTCTTCTTTTACCTACCCTAATCTAATTACCTACATAAATAAAAGAATTGATGGATTTTAATACTGTGTAACAAAATCCCCAAGGACCCCTAAACATCTCATCTGTCGACACACGGATGCTTTGGTTTAAAGAATGCGCACACACATAAACAAATGCTGTTACACAATACAAGACAATACATTATTATGGTAGGGTAGATCGATTTTGAAAGGTAAGCTACCATCGCCATGGTTTGATTGTGGATGGGTGACAAATTGTGGTCTTAAACGAAGCAAATGCATTACTGAAGAGTAGCTTTGAAGGTTAGATTATGGATGGGGGTGGGTGACCAATTTATGATCTTGAAATGTTCGCAAGTTGCTTCGGCACATTCAGTTGTTGGTTTCGGTTGCTGTAGAAACCATTTCTACCCACTAATCCACATTGGGCCAGAGTGGTGGTGTTACGGCCCATACTCCTCGTGTGAGACTGACAAAGGACGTATACCTCTATAAGCTGTAACGTAACCGTCAACGAACCGTCGTCTATGTAACGTAAACGTCAATACACGTAAACAAAGAAAATCGATACTATTTGCTAGTCTTCGATTTTCTAAAAAAAAAACTAAATTAGTCATAAACTATAAAAACAATCTATCTCTATCCCCGAAGTGGTAGGTTCAGTGCAGGTAACAGATGGCGAGCCTGTTGCCATGCACCGGGCACAATGTGAGGCAAGCGATATTCACAATGTGCTGTACATAAGTTTTATTCAAACTCAGTGGTACAGGCGGTGGGATCGAACCCGCGAGTCCCGCGGCCGCTCGAACGAGTAGTGCCCCGTCCGTCCCAACTCGGCTAACGCTGATTGATTTTAATTCGGCCATTGCGTTCCACGTGTTCCAAACATTAAATATTCACAGAAAAAGTTTTGCCCAATTGTAGTGTACTACTTTTGATACGATGCACAGGCTCGACAACCCACAGTGTTCGCAGGCGCGCTCCGCTCCTGCCGGTGGCTCAGGCGGTAGTAGTAAATGCGCACGCGCTGCCACACCGCAAGCACGAGACGGTGTAGCTATATTTATAGCTTATACAAACACTACATCCCTTCCTTATCAAAACTTTATTATTTATATTAGTAGGTTAAATAACAGTGTATCATATTTTAATTTAATTTACAAATCATTCATCATTTTCTCTAGGACTAGAAGACTCATCCACTTGTTCTCCACCTACAGCTTTCCATTGTCCTTCTATTTTTTTTAAATGTAATACATTCCTTCTTAGAGTTTGCCCAGTTTCTTCGTTCCTTATTGTTACATCTCCGTTCCTTGTTTTTTCTACAATGTGTGGTGTTGGATTATAATTTAAGGTTAGTTTGTTCATCTTGTTCATTTCTTTTACGTAAACTTTTTCTCCTTCATTTAGGTCCGATTCCTGTGCTCTCCTTCTCTTATCTCCATACTCTTTTCCTTTTTCTTTATGCTCCCTATCTTTATCTCTTATTTCTGTGTCGTCATCTTTGTTATTAATGTTTTGAAGAGTTGGAATTTTATCTCTGTTTAACCGTCTAAAAAATAATTCTGTAGGTGTCCTAGCAGTGACAGAATGAGGTGTCGAATTATACATCATGAGGTATTCGTTTAAACTATCTTGTAAGTCTTTTTTCTCTAGTTTGCCAATCTTTAAACGCTTTAATATATTTCGGTTTTGTCTCTCTACCTCGCCGTTTTGTTGTGGACAGTAGGGGACAGTATTGAAAAGCATGATGTTGCATTCTTTGCAGAATTCTTTGAACTCGTCACTAGCAAATTGTCGTCCGTTATCAGCTGTGATGGACGAGGGGTAGCCTAAACGGCTAAATATTTCTTTTAAAAACTTAATGATTACAACACTAGTTACGGTTTTTGTTATTTTAACCTCTTTATAGCGGCTGTAATAATCTATTACCACTAACAGATATTCACCGCCGGGTAATGGACCTAGCAGGTCCATTGCAATATCGACCCAAGGTGCTTCAGGAAGTTCACGACGCTTCATAGGTGTAGGTGCATTTGGCAGCCCAACTAAAGTGCAGCCCTTACAACATTTGACTAGAGTTTCGACATCCTTATCAATTCTTGGCCACCATACTTTGCATCTCAACCGACTCTTCATTGCTACAATTCCTGGGTGTCCCTCGTGTGCTGCATCTAAAACAGTCTTCCTTAATTTTTCCGGTATGACCAGCTTGTTACCTCTTAACAGAACATTATCAAAAAAACATAATTCGTTTTCGAATATTTTATATCGTTTTACACTGTCATCCCAATCATTATTGTAAATTCCTTTTTTTACTTTACGTATATCCGAGTCATCTTCAGACTGCATCTTAATCTCAGTCATAGAAACTGCTCTGGGTCTTGCATTTTCCACGATTTGATGCACATGTTCGTCGTCGTTAATCTTTGGATGATGTACGTAATTACACAACCGAGACAATGGGTCTGCTATATTAGTCTTACCAGGCTTATACTTAATATTATACCGGTAAGCTTGTAGTCTTAATACCCACCGCTCTATTCTGGCGCATGGTTTTGACTTGGTTCCGAACAAAACTTCAAGGGGCTTGTGGTCAGTGATTAGGTCGAACTCCTTACCGAAAAGGAAAACATTAAAGTGTTCTATGGCCCAAACCAATGCAAGAGCTTCTTTCTCGGTTTGGCTATATCGTCTTTCGCAGTCTGTTAAGGTCCGATTTCCGTAAGCAATAATTCTAGGACCCTTGGCATCGATTTGTACCAAGACTGCTCCTAATCCAACCGGACTAGCATCAGCTATGACTTGTGTTTTGTCGTTAATATCATAATAACCTAATGTGTGAATTTTCGACAGTGAGTATTTTAATAACCTAAAAGCATGTTCTTGTGGAGATTTCCAAAACTTATCGATGTTTGCGTTCTTTCCAAACTTCTGTCTCAATAACTGCTTCAATGGTTCTGTCATTGTAGCCATGTTGGGTATCCATTTATTGATGTAATTGACAAGGCCCAAAAAGCTTTGCAATTCCTCTATAGTTTTAGGTGCTCTAAATTGAGCAACGCTGTCTATATATTTTTGTAACGGTCTTATACCTTCTGGGGTAAGCTCGTGTCCAAGAAAATTTATTTTTTTAACTTTGTATAAGCATTTATCTTCATTTAAAAGAACATTATTTTCCTTTAGTACAGTTAGTACTCTTTGAACGCGTAAATCATGTTCTTGCTCCGTACACCCGTATATCAAAATATCATCTATAAAATTTATAGCTCCTTCACATTTGAGAAGCATTTTTTCAAGAATTTTTTGAAATAATTCAGGCGCACAAGTTATACCGAACATTAATCGCTTGTATCGATAAAGACCTTTTGGACCGATGAAAGTTGTTATATGTCTAGAGTCCGGGTGCAATTCAACTTGGTGAAATGCATTCTTTATGTCTAGTTTTGTGAAGAATTTTGCTTTCCTTATCTTTGGCAAAAGATGTTCCATTGAAGGTAGAGGGTGGTTCTCCCGCATGATGGCGATATTGGCACGTCTCATATCTACACATAATCGTATTTCCCCATTATCCTTTAATATTGGTACCATAGGTGATACCCATTTTGATGGTTCATGGACTTCCTCTATGATGTCACTCTCTAATAACTCTTTGATTTTCATTTCTATCTTCTGTTCTATTGGTATAGGAATACGCCGATAGGGTTGAGAGACGGGTTTTTGTGCATCATCAATAGGTATTTCTACCAAAACGTTTTTAAATTTTGGAAATAGTTCGCTTTTAATCTGATTTATGTCGATACCTAGTTTCAAAACTCCAAGGTTAATGGCGCTATCTTTTCCTAGTAAGTTTCTCGATCCGTTTGCAATAACATATATGTTTGCGAGGTCTTCTCGGCTATTGGCTTTGATAACTGCCTCAAAAGAGCCTTTGATTTCTAATGGGGACTTACTGCCATATGCAAAAAGTGTTTTATTTGGCTTCATATTCTGGTTAAAACATGTCAATCCCTTTTCTTTTAACACTGCCCATGTCTGGTCTGAAATAAGATTGTATTTTGATCCTGAATCTATCAGCATTTTGGTTCTTACACCTCCGACATCGCATTCAATATTCGCATCATTGTTTATATTAAAAACATAGTCTACTTCCTCTTCTGCTATATTATCGATTCCTCTCCGCTTCCTTATTTGTTTGTGTGGTCTTTCTTCTTTCTGTAAATCATTATTTTCAATTTTCCTCTTTCTCTGTAATTGTGTCTTGCAATATTGCCTAAAATGTCCTAGCTTTCCACACAAATGGCAAGTCTTTCCTATAGCTGGGCAATTTTTTTCTTTTGAATTGTGTTTAGAGTTTCCACACCTACCACATCCTTTATCTGATATCAATTTAGGTTTTCTGCTCTCGTATTTTGAAACAGTTTTTCTAAAAGTAGCAATAGCATTAACATCGTGAATCTTATTTTGCTGTCCATATTCTTCTAACTGTCGACTGACGACCTCTAATGTATTTGCTTCGGTAATTATCTTATCTAGTGTAATGTTGTCCCCTATTGTTAAAATTTTCTTCCTCAAATCGAGCGACAAACACTTCTCTGCAACCTGATCTATCAAATGCTCTTCTGGTTTATCGAATTGGCATTTTTCCGCTTGATTTCTTAGCCTGACAAGGAATTTCTCGAATTTTTCTCCTTCTTCCTGTTTTATCAGGCGGAAAATGTGTCGTTCGTAAACTTTACTCTGTTTAGGTGTGAAATAATCGCCTAATTTTTGTATCGCTATTGCAAAAACATCGTTATCATTAGTTGGTTCTGCATTAGCTCCTGGTAAGTTGTAAAATATCTCTTGGAGGCTCGATCCACCTAGTAATAGCAACGTGGCTCTTTTCTTTACTGGTGCTGTAATATCTGTGGCCTCCAAATAAATATTCAGAGACCTCTTCCATTTTTCCCATCGCTGCCCTAGTGAGGCACTGTCGCCTTCCAAATCGAGTTTTTCTAACGATGGTAAGTTACTAGACATCGTGTGAGTAGATTGGGACGACCTGTAACAAATATTTTGATGTGGAGGTATCTACCTTAAAATGTAAGCGTTTGATAATTTATTTCCAATTTAATGGGGGTATATTAATACCAATTTTTTTTTTCCAATTTAATGGGGGTATATTTATACCAACATATGTGGGTACATTTGTACACCTATTTCCAATTTAATGGAGGTACAATTACACTGTACCAATCACACTTGAAATAACAAGTGCATTTTATAATTTTATTCCCAATTTATTGGTGGGGTACATTTGTGTAATAAATTTTACATTTGTAAAATTTATGGCGGTATTTGTTTACCCGTAACAGAGGTCAATGTTTCACATTTTGTTACATATTACCCCTAGCTATTATTTTTGGTTTGGTACCTCCATATATATTATGAATTGGTGTTGCATGAATCATTGCTATATCATGCCGTATATATCAATAAGGAAATAAACATGTCGTACAGATTGAAATTGAAATGAAATTGAAAATTGAAAAGTTACACTACTCGTCTAAAATTTCACTGTCAGGGAATCGAACCCAGAGCCTTTCGTATAATGACAGAATGTGCCATATTATTATTTAAGCATGATTTAATAAATAGACGAAAAACACAATGTGATTATTTATTTTTGAAGAATCAAGTAGGCCAGTTTTGTATATTGTTTTCATTCGTCCATTTTAGCAGAGAGGCACTTAAATCGTAACGAAGGGTAGGATAGCTTTTTTTTTTATTACAAATGTTTAACTACAATGACAGATTTTGCTAAGAAAAATTAGTTAGTTGTTGTATAAATTATGTAATTGCGTTGCTAAACACGCAATAAAAAAACAATATATTTACTATTTACCAAGTACCTACCTACATTAGTGACCAACCGGTATGAAAGGTATTAATAATTAATTGAAGCGTATGTATGTACCTACGGTAAGAAAGTTACAAAATAACGGAATAAATCCTTAATTTCCGCTTCTGAGTGAACACATTGTTCCCTAATATTTTTCCTTTTATTCATTGTTTTTTTTTTATTATTTTTATTAAGTAAAATCTGACCTTTGACCTCGTCGCCACTTGTAGTGTACTACTTTTGATACGATGCACAGGCTCGACAACCCACAGTGTTCGCAGGCGCGCTCCGCTCCTGCCGGTGGCTCAGGCGGTAGTAGTAAATGCGCACGCGCTGCCACACCGCAAGCACGAGACGGTGTAGCTATATTTATAGCTTATACAAACACTACACCAATATTCGTAACTTTTCTTTTATTATTGCCAATCAATGTACACAGTTGATCTACGAAAAGAGATTTTATTGCGTACAGCATAAAGGCGCACTTAAGGTCAACGTGTATTCTGACAGTCCATATTTGAAAGTTTCTGACCTGTCAGCTTTATGAAAAGGAAGTTATAAGGTCAATCAAAGGTCGAATCGTAATACAATAAGTATTACGGTTTATTAAATATTAGCTGTTGCCCGCGACTTCGTCCGCGGTTACTTTGGTTTTTTAACTATTCCACGGGAACTCTTTAATTTTCCGGAATAAAAAGTATGTAAGATGTTGACCAGGGATATAAGGTATCACCATGCAAAATTTCATTGAAATCGGTCCAGCCATTTCGAAGATTAGCCCGTACAAACAAACAGACAGACAAACAAAAAATAAAACAATTTTTTGGTAATAAGCTTGGTTATTAGGCACGTCTATTGGTTCGTATTATTGTGTTGAGACGAGTAAAACTTTAAAATATAATGGAACAGAGAGAAAGAGACAGCAGAGTTCTGAGCTCTGTGGCAGTTTGTCGGGAAAACACAATTTAGGTACCATAGACACGCAAATAAGAAGAAAATAATAAATATGGACTTAGTTACCTTTGCCTTTTCAATATGGGAGTATATTACCAAAAAAAAAACAAGGTGTTGGGTTTTTGGCGCCATTCAACTATGACGGTCGTGATTTTTATTTCAGTGATTGTAATATTGCTTCGGTGTGGATCTTGCTGCGTCAATGACGAGCAATGTGGAGGATTATTGATATAAGCGTCAAGTGGTGTGAAAAACGATGAGATCTTTATCGTGGTAATCCACCTCATCGAAGTAACACCACAGTGTCTGCCAACGATCGTTTGACGCCAAACTTTCCCAAGATGCATTGAAATGCATTACACAAGCATTTCACTGTAAATTACTGAAGACATAATCACCAAAGACATGGCTGTTATGGGCATAGTTCCCTTTGCCGTCCATATATAGGGAGAATTTTACCAAAAAAAAATTACATCGAGTATTTTATTGGCCTTTAAATGCTATAAACTTTTATAATTAAATAAATAATGTGAGCTGTCAAATTTAAAAATAGAAGCGCTTTTTGGCGCCTCTTTACGATGATGGACGTAATTTTCGTTTTTATGGTTTTAAACTGTTTCTAAGCGAATGTGCCATAAAATCAATGTTTATATAACAAGTTCGTTAATACGAGTATAAGCGTCAGTGTGGTGTGAAGACGATAATTCTTTTTATTGGTAACAGATTTTAATATCATAATTTGGCGTTAAATTCTGTTAAGATGCATTGAAATGTATTTATTTACTCTTGCATTCTAATTTAACCACTACAATTATCAATGGGCTTAAATTCCTCTTTTCTTTCCAAACGATAGGGAGAATAAACTCAGGGGAGGGAATAAACTTAAAAATGTGGCTCAAAAGTACATATAACCCGAGCTTTGAAGATATTTTAAAAAACTAAAGCTAAAACTTACCTGTCACTAAGCCAGCAATAAGCAATCCAAAAAACGCGCGAAGGACTGCCATCTTGGAAACACTTTCAAAATTGGAACACTCACAACACTGGTTCAATCTATACGCATACTAGGCGATGCCTTCTAAGCCGCCGTTCTTTTTTCAAAAAACGTAAACCCGTTCCGAACTGGACACTATCCGTCTCACTCACTCCTGCGGCTCCGTCTCGCTCACTCTGCAACAAAAAAGGAAACTATTTTAGGTTTTATTTTTATTATTTTATAGGGATGCTATAGGGATTATGTAATTTGACATGTCCAGATAAGGTGGAACTGGGACCGTGTAGTGGAATAATAGGTTATGGGGTCACATAATGCTGGTTTCTTGGTTCGAATGGTCGATTTTACCTGTAGAAAAAGTTTTGGAGAATGTCTCAAATGATGTTTCTAAGGAAACAGTTAAATCGTTTGTAATTACTAAGATCAAGCTTGCGTGTAAGTATAACAGGTAGAAAACAAAAATGCATATATAGGTTTATTTTTTAGTTTTTGTTCATGACCATGGATACCGAGTCCTTCAGTCGTATACATTGTGTAGTCTAGTCTTTAGTAGTATTAAGTCTTTATTTGCATTGAAATACACTTTTAATACATTTCAATGCATCCTGGGAGAGTTTGGCGCCAAATGGTCGATAGTAGACACTGTGGTGCTACTTTGATGAGGTGATTACGATAAAAGAACTCATCATTTTACACGACTCGACGCTTACTTCAATGAGGATATTGCACATTGCACGTCGTCACAGACACTATTACACAAAACGACACTGACGTAACAATATCTCCTCCGAAACAATATTAAAATCATCGAAATAAAAATCACGTCCGCCATAGTCAAATGCCACCAAAAACTCCAGATAGGTTTAGAAGAGGCGAAGCCACAGATATCTATACATTTACATAGATATCGCAAGGATAACGATTTATATTTCTTTTTTATTTCTTTTTTGCAGCCATTCGGACACGCGCAGACTAGTTAGTAGCGGCCAACCCCGACGTTTGGTCGGGGTTTTCGGACACGCGCAGTACATGCTTGCGTCATTTATGTTAATGTATATTTCTGGGCCAGGCAAAGTTAAATTTATCACATAATGGGAAATAATTACACACGTTGAAGGCAGATATTATTGGGAATTAACATGGTAATTAAGGCCCACTTGCAGGAAATTTAATTCGAGATTTAAATCTCGATTTTACTATGGCCCTAATGCCAAAAATTTACAAAATCGAGATTTAAACTAGGTTTAAAATTTCCTGCAAGTGGCCCTTAATGTACAATGAATAGCGATTAAATCAAGTAATCTTACAATTTGACCATTATAAATTTTGATGACATTGGTTTTAATAATATTGATTATTTAATTGTTTTATTTTTTTATTATTATGATTATTTTGTTTGTGACTAATATTGACAATTTGAAATTTGATGGGATATTTTTTTTTATAATCAGCCCAGCAAATGACTCAACACCACCTGATGGTAAGCAGTAGATAAGTCCATTTGCGAAGGAGCGACCTCCACCTTGCTGGCTCATAAGATGCTTTTTCACGCCTCTTTTGAAGGAACCTATGCTGTAGGAAGGAGGGAACTTTAGATATTGGGATATTGTAGTAATGATTGATAAAAGTATGTTTGCTTTCTATTTTATGGCGAGAATATGTACAGGACATTTCTTATTTTGTAAGAGCTGCTCTACTGAATACTCATGTTTAAGCAAAATAAAGATATTTATTCTACCACTTGCTTTGGTCATTTTCAAAGTAGTTACAAGCGTTTACGCCATTCTGCTTACCATCTGGCGGACCGTATGTTGAGCGATTGCTGCCTGTTTTATAAAAAAAAAAATCGGTGTGTATAACTTAATTGCTGTAACATTAAGACAAAGCATGAAACACGACCTCAAAAGTTTGGTCACCCATCCGAAGTCTTTGCCATGGCGTAGGCTACCTACTTCATTTCACCGTGAAAGTTAGATGAGTCAATATTCTAAAAATAGCTGGGGCAATAAAAAAGGTTTAATGTTGAAAAAAACTAAGCACAAAAAAAACAACACGTAATATCATCACGCCCTTTTTCCGAAGGGGTAGGCAGAGGTGTAAACACCCACATTCAAAATTCATCTAAAAGACACTTCTGATAAATGATTATGTTACTTATATACTGCTTCCGAGGTAGAGTTCATCATTTCAGCTTAGAGACGTCCACAGCTGGGCATAAAGTGATCAAGAAGCAAGAATACACCAATAATGGGTTCGACATTGCTGAGGGAAAATTATCACCAAAAAATCTAACTCAAGGGCGGCCATATCCCTCCCATTCTCTATCTACACAGTAATTACGGTCACCCATCGTAAACAAAGCCCGTTAATTCGGTCGATACACCCGCGGTTCAAGAGCGGCTATTTCGGTGCAGCGGATGCGCGGGCGCATCGAAGTACAGACAGCAAAATAAGATAAAAAATGTTATATGTTATTTTTAGAATTCAATTTAATTTTGGTACTTTGGTATTGGTTTGTATAATTAGATTCTCGTTTAGTATTTATTTTAGTGGAAATACCAACATACTAAGCTAAGGACAAATACAGATTTCTCATATTGAGGATAAACGTAATAAAGAAATATTTTGAATACTTCCCACTGTAACTCTGTACCTATTACTGAACCTATTTGGGTAGAAAAAAAACTCATTCATGAGTTTTGGTTTTAAGAAAAGTTACCTGCACCTATAATGCAATCAGTATTTTCCCCGATATACTCATTCCTCATTCGTGCCTTATCACTGGAAAGATTCGGGTTCTGCCGGAGCGATTGTCTGTATCGGTTCCAGGGCCTCCCGACCTAGTTAGGCACCAGGACGGGGTTGCGCCAAATTTCCGGGTGCATTCGGGAGATCCCCAGACGTGGTAGCCGGTATTTTGCGTGCGTGAAAGCCATTCAATGCACGCGGCCGCTCGCGAGGCAGGTAGGACGGACTTCTCCTGCCCACCCGTCTACGCCGGAGGGCCCATTCGGAGCCCTACCCGTATCACGGAAAGACCAGGGTTTTGCTGAAGCGATTCTCTGAATCAAGCACACGGCCCGCGGACTAAGTTAGACACTTTTCTTTCTTAAGTTTCAATGGCTCAAATCTCATGATGCTCAGCTCTTGGTGCTGAGGAATTTAGCTCCTCCATGGTACAGGTGCGGGGCAGCAGTGGGCGCGGTTTCATAGTCGCTCTTGGTACTCTCCCGATCAATGAAGCCCCATCTTGCTAACTACTCCCTACAGAGGCCGACCTGCGTTTGCAGATGGTTCAGGGACTTCCAAATCGGCCACTGTAGGTTGTGGTGGTAATGTTCAAAAAAAATTCTAAAAGCGGTTATTCAGTTTAGGTGCGTCTTAGCGCATGCTTATGAATGTCATGATGTGATGTCTTTGTCTCTCCTTAGTTAGGCACTTGGTCGGGTATGCTCAAAGGGGGAATTCCTGGATATATTCTTAACTGTACTGAATGTAATAAAATAATATTAAAATCTCATTGAAAAATATTTATTTTACATATTATTTTGCTATCGCTACATTCCCATGTGCGTGTGAACGGTAGCCGCAGACGGAGACAGCGCAGACGCGGATAAATAATTATAACAGGCGCGGCGCGGCGAAAGTGCGATCACTGGTGCTTTTACTTGTATGTTTGGTGGAACGCAAAATTACATACATACGTAATAAATGTGTCGATGTAAAGTTCAACACGAAAAAAGAAATTATTTTTAGTTATGGTTTTTACCACGCCTTCAAGGCAAAGGAAAGAAAGCAGAAAGATAAACGTTTATTGACCACGTACAAGTGCAAAACAAAACAAAAGAAGAAGAAAATATATTTTTTGTTTTACATATTATGACAGCTAAGCTCTTGGCCTTCACCTCACCTGACGGTGACTGACGATAAGGCCGAAGGTGGAAGCGAGCTTTACCTGTATTCCTCGACTACTGAGGAGCTGGCTATCTTTCCTCTGATTGCCGGAACACAACAATTGCTTAAAACATTGTTATTATGGCGACAAATTTAGGTAAGACGGTCATATTTACAGTCATAATTGTCCATTTCTACATTTACGACAATTTTATAGGCACTAACCAAAAGCAATAAGCAGCTTCCTATGTAATTATTTAGTATTACGTGTGATTATACGTCATAAAGTATCTATTAAACATGTGATAGACTATCCTGGTATGTCAATATAATAAAGATAAGCATATAAAATTAAACAGAGATGTCTTGTGTATAGGGACGACGGATAGATTGTGTGAAGATTTGGGATTTAGTACAAAACAAGCTGTTGCCCGCGACTTCTTCCGCGGTTACTATGGTTCCCAATCCCACGGGAATCCTTTAATTTTCCGGAATGAAAAGGATCTAAGATGTTGACCAAGAATATAAGGTATCAGCATGCAAAATTTCATTGAAATCGGTCCAGCCATTTCGGAGATTAGCCCGTACAAACAGACAGCGAACAAAAAGTAAACAAAAAATCATTTATTGGTATTTTCCCGCTTTTTACATTCTCCTGACTTCGTTTGAAGTATTTTTTTTTACAGACATTCGACCTCTACAGTTTTATATAATATATAAAATATTCTCCATATATTTACTACCAGCACGCGCGCCTGTCCATGTTACGATTGTAGTATAGTTTTACTATAAAACAATTTGACATACCCTGTCAGATTTCTCCAGCCCAAAAGGCAACGTTTATCAATTAACAAGTAATTCTCTGTATTCAGGCCAAACTAAAGAAAATGGGAAATTTCGCGCAGACACGTCTGCAACGAGACGACGCTGTACGTGCCTTTATTACGTGGAAACATATGGAGGAAAGTTGGCGCGGGACTGCCGCGGGTAACACATTCTTAGATATTGACCGTACGCGCCGTATTTGAAATCCATACTAATGTTATATTAGGTCCTTACCTATGAAATTGGTATTTTGTATGGAGATTTTGGGGAATTCTGCATTTTCCATACAAATTTTTTTTCAGTTTTCTTCACAACGACAAATCCAAAGATATAATATTTGGAATCTATCATTAGACAAGCTTTAGTAATATGTGTAATATCACACTTCATAAAAAATATTTATTGTTTTTAAGTGAATGCAAATAAAATGATGTGTTCGGGAGGCACTTAAAAAGAGTTGTCTCTGTGTCCAATTTTAACACAATTAAACTTACAACAAATTATCAAAACAAATCTAAAGAGCTCAAAAATATAGTCTATTTTTAGACGAGGTAATTATTTTTAGGAATACTCTGAATCTTAATAGTTACAGAAAAAATACTAAGAGAGAAAAAAACACCAATTTCATAGGTAAGGACCCAATATATGCGAAAGTAACCATGTGGGTAATTGATAAAAAAAATTATAACAACGCCCAGAAAAATGAAGGACAAATTTACGCCACTATGAACATTGCTTCTAATAATAGAGTAGGAGTAAATTTTCAATCTACAAATTGAGGCTACTGTTCCAATTTGACAAATCTTTCAGTGTTGAATAGCCTATTTATTGAGGAAGGCTATAGGCTACATACCATCACACTAACTTAAAGTAGCTACCAATAAAGGAATTACACGTATTACACGACCGATATAGTATAAGAACATCGCGGCACATAAGAACGCTGAGTGATAGTGAAAAGATTGCCTCTATATCGTCGGTATAGTGGTTCTTTTTACTTGACGCGAGTTATAGTAATGTTTCGTTTATGTTCTCGTGTGCAATTAAACAATATTGAAATGGATATTATTACAGCACAGAACCCAGTGAAATATAATTTTAAATTTCGTGAAGAAAATGCGGAGTGATGAACGTCAATTTAGTAGAACTGGTCATCATTCACTATTCATTTAAAACATAAATCAGTTTTGAAAAACCGTCCAATTTCAGTTTAACACAAACCTTAGACTTACTACGGACTAGGCTAACTGGCACAAAAAATCTTAATTATTGTCAAACGCGGCGAGCGCGCGCGCAACTCTCCCGTATGTACACAATAAATTCGAGTTTTACGCATGATCTACCACAAATTACAATACACCATTTGTTTGAAAGTCCACTTAAAAAACACTATGATATAAAAACGGAAATTATTCAGTCGAATCACCCTATGTAATTATAGTGGGCGCACCACCCTTGCACTTTTTGTATTTTGTATTCAGGTGTCGTTTGTAGACTCGAAGGACCAAAAAAGTTTCGTTTAAATAAATAAATGAATGCACCGATAGACGAGTTGGGAAAGCGGCACTACTCGTTGAGGTCGCGGGTTCGATCCCAGCGCCTGTGCCATTGAGTTTTAATAAAACTTTGTACGGTTGATTGTGAATATCGCTTGCCTCACATTGTGCCCGGTGCATGGCAATAGGCTCACCATATTACAAGGGTCTCGCCTCTGCGATAACATTTATATTGGTGGAATTAATTCCACTAACTGAGGCTACTGTTCCAATTTAAAAAAAAATCTTTCAGTGTTTAATAGCGTATTTATTGATAAAGGCTATAGGCTACATACGATCACACTATCTCAAAGTAACTATTCTACGCGGACGAAGTCGCAGGCAAAAGCTAGTATTAGTTAGGTTACTTTAAGACTTACACTAAACTTAATTTGCTGTAATATATTCTGTAATCCAACGCCCAGACCCCCACGACTAACGTAAGTTAGTTTTGTCACTGTTCTAGTTTAGTTTTAACTTAGTTTCGGGTAACTTGTTAACTACAGAACTAACTAAACGACTCTAAGGGTGAGTTTTTGATCCGTAGTAATAGTTACCTCAATAGTTAACATCTAGACCAATAGCGTCAATGGAGACGCCATAATGTATGACGTCAGCTTGACAAATTGTTTTTGTGATGATGATTTAAATCAATATAATGTTGGGCAACGAAAGCGATGGATGAAAGAAAACTGCACTCAGCAGAGATGCGAATGTTGCGATGAATGTGTGGAGTCACAAGAATGGACAAGATCAGGAATGAGTATATTAGAGGAAGTTTGAAAGAAGCGCCAGTGACAGAAACGATTAGGAGCAATAGGTTAGCGTGGTATGTGATGAGGAGGGATGAATGTCACATTACAAGATGGATGCTTAGCATGGATGTGGACGGACCTAGAGTGAGAGGAAGACCAAAGAAGCGATGGATCGAATGCGTGAAGAATGATATGAGAATAAAGGAAGTGGATGCTGAGCTGACGAGTGACAGAGGAGAATGGAAGAAGAAGACATGTTGTGCCGACCACACCTAGAGTGGGAAAAGGGCAAGATGCAGAAGAAGATTTAAATCAATATACATCAGCTGTGTCGCCAGCCGCCATTTTACTAATCCCAACACCGAGTTATGGTTATAATGTCAATGATTATTTAACTTTAGTTGTGTTTGAAAATTCGACTATTGGGCAAGCTGTCATACCACGACATGATACGTTTTCGCCATTGGTCCATATTTTAACCTACTAGTCAACCTGACCACGGATAAAAAACTGACCATTAGTCTGACCACACATATTTATCTTGATATCACCTCTAGTACCTAAGCAATTGGAGCTATTTTCGCAGTACAACTGCGTGTGTACGTGCCGATGATCGTATGCCAAATTGGTAATGACGGAACGGGTACGGAATATGTAATAAACATATGTTTGTCTCTTTAAGTTCCGATTTTCCCAACTTTGAAATTTCCGACTTACAGCTCTCACCCTTAGCGCGGCAGAACAAATGCTTTTGTATCTTAAGCTAAAATTAAACGGTTCATTTTTGCTTAAAATCGTCAACATTTTACATAATTATTTTACAATATAAATAATAATCATTGGGGGTATAATATTGATGTTCATTTCCGCGAGCGCTTGTAGCAAGTACAACCACAGCGCTTTGACTGTGGTTGTAGTCGATACAAGCGGCCATTCCGAGAGTAAGGCTTTTCATGAGAAGAACCCGGCAAGAAACTCATGAGCCACTTTTTTTTTAAATAGCCAATCATATAAATTCCGAAAATGAACTGTCTAAATTGACATTCATTAAAGTGTTGAACGTCAATTTACAACAAAAACGTCCAACATTCACAATTCATTGCAAACAAGAATCAATTTTGACAATTTCAGTTAAAGTTTGTTGTTATTGTGATCTGGTGAAGTAACAGCTAGATTTAACAACATCAGTTAATTCATAATTGATTATGACAGGGGTAAATAACCTCGGAAATCAATCGCTGCCTAGCAACGAAGTGACAACAATGACGTCACAAAATGGCGGAATTGGGAATCAATTATAATTATATATTTGCTTGTTGGTGCATCTAATTTAATGTTTAGTGTTCAGCCTAACATACCATCTCCCTATCCCAGAAGGGGTAGGCATGTTACAGATGGCGAGCCTGTTGCCATGCACCGGGCACAATGTGAGGCAAGCCGTATCAATGAACTGTACATAAGTTTTATTCAAACTCAGTGGTGGCGGCGGTGAGATCGAACCAGCGTTTCCCGCGGCAAGTTCTGCGATCTGTATGTAGGCTATTGTAATGTTATTTCTTCTCTTTTTTCCCTCTTTTATAAATGTTATTTTATCAAGCTTTATGTATTTCCTCATGTATGTATAAAGGAGGAGCGGAGCCTCCTGACACAAGTAATACAATGCTTAAAAGTAGGCTCCTGCCACTGTTATTTTATGTACAACAAACACATAAATAAATAAATAAGGTATCACCGTGCAAAATTTCATTGAAATCGGTCCAGCCATTTCGGAGATTGGCCCGTACAAACAGACAAACAGACAGAGAAACAAGAATAAATAAAAAAAAATTTGGTATTTTCCCCCTGATCTAATTTTAAATTTTCAATTCCACCAATTGAGGCTACTGTTCCAATTTGAAAAGATATTTCAATGTTGAATTGCCTATTTATTAAGGGAGGCTATAGGCTACATACCATCTTAAAGTAACTGTAGAATACGCGGACGAAGTCGCGGGCGAAAGCCAGAAGAGAATATTGACTTGCCCACAGTTACTAACAAAGGAAGTGTAAATCTAGGTTAGGCAGTAAAACCTTCGCGGTCTGGACCTTATCGAAGCCTAGTTTTAAACGAACGCGCGATTATTACTTACGAAGTAGGCTACCTCGGCTACGGTTTGAACGACAGCGGATAGAGAAAGGAAGAAAAACATTTATTAACCAACAAACACTACATATAGAACAAAAAACAAGCAAACACAGAGTACAGTATATAATTATATAAGACTACACAATAATGGTTAATTAGGACCCGGCCTCAGCATATGCTGCATCAGCGACTGATCCAGCGCTGGTGTTCTGACCGGGCCTACTTGAATATATATGTATATAATAATTAAATTAAATACAGCACAGGTGTCATAAAACTTAATAATTCACAACAAAACAAAAAGAAAGAAAAAGAGTAAAAAAAACCACGACGCACGATGTTGTGCACTTCTAAGTCCATTAGTCGCCTTTTACGACACCCAAGGGCAGAGATGGGTTGGTAGTATTCTTTTAATGAGCCGCTACCACACGACCAATGGAAGTTGAGTGTGCATAATATGAGGACCGCGTTCTGTAAATTGTTTTGAACTTTCTTCTTCTTGCAGATTATAATTCTGAATGTTGTCAGATTTCATGGTCCATTTTTTTCAAGTATACTAGTTAATGGTACTGGGATTGTAAGAATAGGCACTATCATAACTCGGCACAAACAACGTGTATTTCAAAAAATTCATAATTCTCCAATAATAATTTAAGCCGCTCCGCTACCCGCTTCCGCTTCACTCCCCGCTATCACACAGCCCGCGACAAAATTTCACCGATAAACCACGTTGATTATATTTATAACTGGAAAGTTATGAAGTTGTGCAAAATTTACTTGGTCATGTTGGTAATCAATCAAAAATGAACCTTCTCAACTTTATCTTAAGATCTAAAGTAATAACAACTTTCTAATCTGTAATATAAAATGGATGGAAACGGACACATTATTGTGTTACAGTTATAATATTAGAAGGAATACTTATTGATTAAGCAGCTCGACGCAGTGGTTCAATTAAAAACGAAGCTATTTTTACCATGGTTGGTCTTTGGATGGCTGACCAAAATTTTGTACTCTCAAACTCCTCCGTGCGTCGGAAAGCATTCTAAACCCGTTGTTCCTAATCGCTATTGCAACCGTTTCTACCCACCAACCCGCATTGGGCCAGCGTGGTGTTACGGCCCGTAATCCTCATGTGTTTCTCCATGAGGAAGGCCTGTGCCCAACAGTGGGATGTACATAGGCTGAGGATGTACGATAGTATATATACTTGTTACAAGCGCTCGCGGTAATGAAGTTTAATACAATGGTTTAATTTAATACTGTAATTTTAAAATAATTTATAATAAACTATTTATTTGTAAAATGCATAATATTGTAAAATGTTGACGATTTTAAGTGCCGAACTTGGCCTATGAAATAAAATTATTTTTGATTTTGATTTTTGATTTTATGTATCAGGAACGCAGCAGAGATATGAAAATTAGGAGTAATAATAATCATTATAAATGACACAACATATTATAGTGTAACGTTACGTCCTCAGCTTATAATAGGTCTTTACCTATGAAATATCCGTTTTGTATGGAGATTTTGGGAAGTCTGCATTTTCCATACTAACATTTTTTCAGATTTCTCTACAACGACAAATCCAGAGATAATAATTTTTGTCATGTATCATTATTAGACAAGCTTTAGAAATATGTGTGATATCACTCTTCATAAAAATTATTTATCGTTATTAAGTGAATGCAAATCAAATGATGTATTCGGGAGGAACTTAAAAAGAGTTGTATTCGTTTCTAATTTTAACACAATTAAGCTTACAACAAATTATCAAAACAAATCAAAAAAACTCAAAAGTGTGGTCTAATTTTAGAGGAGGGTATTATTTTTTAAGAATATTCTGAAACATAATAGTTACAGACAAAATACTAAGAGAGAAAACAAACGCCAATTTCATAGGTAAGGACCCAATATTAACACAATTAAACTCACAACAAATTATCAAAACAAATCAAAAGAGCTCAAAAATATGGTCTATTTAGAGGAGGTAATTATTTTATAAGAATATTCTGAAACTTAATAGTTACAGACAAAATACTAAGAGAGAGAAAAACGGCAATTTCATAGGTGAAGACCTACTATATACGTCCCATTGCTGAGCACGGGCCTTGCTCATGAAAAACAAAAATGAGGAATATATGCCGTAACACCACCACGCTGGCCCAATGCGAGATGATGGGTAGAAGCGGTCGCAATATAGCGACCTGGACCAACGGCTTAACGTGCCTTCCGAAGCACGGAGGAGCTCGAGATCACAAAGTTTTGGAGAAGGTAGCTTTGTTTTCGATCGAAAGCCAAAGCGTACTAACCACTACACCACCGAGTTTCTCAGTCAGTTTAATGTTTAATATAGTAAAATGAAACGAAGTGCTTCATTCAATAATTTAGGTAACAGGCAGTTACACTCATGACGCGTCAAACACATCACACTAATTAACAAACAAATCATACAATTCTACTTGTTGACCTCTGCATTTTTTCTTCCTGTTCACTATAGTTAAATCCACATTTTAAAATTACTGAGCTAAACTTTAGGGTCAATATACCTATAGCCAGTTATGCATAGTACACGCTTATATACACCATAAGTGTGCAATACATTGAAGGCTACGAATGTAGTCATTACTAAAGCATGCGACCACGCGCTCGGGAGGGCACTAGTTGCGACATCCGTGAATCATTATCGCAACTCGTGTGTAAAGAAATAAAATGCATACAATAACTTGAATAACACACAACATAACTCATCAAAAAGAATGTAACAACTGCTGTTCTTGCCTAGCATGTCCTAAAAGGCGACTAAGGGCGTATTGGGTACTGACTCTGTGATTGTGCGATGAGCTAGCCACTTGTTACTACTCTTTCACGATTTTTTCATCTGACCAACCCTATTTTTGTATGGCTAAATGTGGTCTTCAGGAACACAGAGCTCCTTGGACTCTGCCGACGCCTTCGGGGATTACAGGCGAGATTGTATGTATGTATGTATAACTACCTCATCATCACGCCGCTGTCCCCGAAAGGGTAGACAGAGGTGTCGATAACTTGAACTTGGTGCCGAAAAATTTAAGTTGTCGAGGAAGTGATTATGAGGAAGAGGAAGTATCAAGCACAAATTTAGAGAGTGTGGATGAGAATATATGTACCTATGTATATATTGAGTCCTTACCTATGAAATTGGTGTTTTTATTCTGTCTTAGCAATTTGTCCGTAACTATTAAGTTTCAGAACATTCTTATAAAATAATTGCCTCTTCTAAAATAGACCATATATTTGAGCTCGTATTATTTAATTTGATAATTTTTTGTAAGTTTAATTGTGTTAAAATTAGACACAAAGACAATTATTTTTAACTGCCTCCCGAATACATCATTTGATTTCCATTAACATAAAAACGATGAATAATTTTTATCAAGCGTGCCCACACACATATTGCTAAAGCTTGTCTAATGATACATGCCAAATATTATTATCTCTGGATTTGTCGTTGTGAAGAAAACTGATAAAATGTTAGTATGTAAAATGCAGACATCCCCGAAATCTCCATACAAAACACCAATTTCATAGGTAAGGACTAATATATATAAGCAATAAAGTTTATTTTTACTTTTGACTTCTTTTGTTTTTGGGCAAGCTCAAGAGGAAATACGCCTTTAGTGTAAAATAACAGGAGTAGCCGATCGGATCTTGTGACTCTTCATCGGTCGGGCAGCCGATCTCCGAGCGAACATTCCGCGCCGGTTGGTGCGAAGAGAAAAGTGTGTTCAGATCCCTCCGCGCCCGCGCCGCTCTGTGTGAGCGGATACTTAGCCGGCAATGTGTTTTTGAATACCATTTCCGATGCGACGACTGACATTGCCAATTTATACTCACAAATTGAATTTATGATTAAAATTCCTGTTCTGACATACGTTTGTTAGGGCGACTATGGCGATAAAATTTATTGAGAATTTATAATGAAACTAGCTTTTGCCCGCGACTTCGCCCGCGTAGAATAGTTACTTTGAGATAGTGTGATGCCTTCCTCAATAAATAGGCTATTCAACACTGAAAGACTTTTCAGATTGGAATAATAGTCTCAATTGGTGGAATTGAAAATTTACTCCTACTCTATTATTAGAAGCAAAGTTCGCAGTGGCGTGAATTCGTCCTTCATTTTTCTGGGAGGCATTATTTACATTTTTAACATTTACCCGCATGGCACCCGTTCCCATGATAAAAACGAGATAAAAGCTAGCCTATGTCCTCTCTCAGGCTCTATACTATCTGTGTACCAATTTCGGTTAAATTGGTTCAGTAGTTTTGACTTAAAGCGAGACAGACAAGTTACTTTCGCATTTATATTATTTGTATGGATTTATAATGAAATATGTATCATCATCTACACAGTTCGATATCGGTGTATCTGGTGATATCGAAAGTCAAAGCGTTCTAACCACTACGCCACCGAAGTCCTCCAATCAACTGTAATAGTTTTATTCAAACTTTATACAGACAGCCTTCAATCCATCGACTTCTAGGTTGGTATGTATTCAGCTTTCGTTATTTTAAGTTTCTCCAACGCTAGTTCAATTGATTCTCCTGTGAAATCACTGAACAGCCGCGGTGAATTGGTAAGCGTTTGCCAATTCTACAGTATTGCCATTGCCAAATAGGCATTCGATTCGCCTATGTTTCCCACCGCTAGTTCTAAATATAGACATAAATAACTTTCACCATGGTTGCCTGATGGGTGACCAGATTTTATTAGAAATGAAAGACATGCTTAGCTGATTTGAAATATTAAGAAAATGGCAAGGTAGGGTATACTTTTGGGTGATGGCTGTACAGAGTTGATGAAACTGATCAAAACGGTTAGAGACCTCTGTTTCAAAATTGAGTTGCAAGATTTCACACGAACATACACACATACATTGCAAGTTAAATAATCGTTCACTCTTAAAGCTTGTTAAAAGGAAATCATAAATCATAGACAATTTTATTTCTAAGAATAAAAGGTCAAGGGATCAATTTATACAGCCATGTCTAACGGTCTTTATGTAACATAATTGCGTTAGAAACAATACGAATTTAAATATTTCACTTTATTAGCAGTTTTTGATAAAGAACTTACAAAAAAGGTAATAACTTTTCACTATACATTTACTCTCAACGCCTCTAACGGCATTTACAACTATTGAAACTCATACTCGTGGGCAGTTACAACCAGATGTAATTGGTGTAAACAGGCTTTCAAATATTCAAAGAACAGGTGTATGATTCCATGAATAAGGGCAAAGGGCACTAGAAAGTTGACTCGTGGTTCACGGCTTTACAAGTACTTTATTGGACGGGAATGCTCATAGAAAGTTACTAGAGTACCATAGACTAGACGTTTCACTTTTTATCTTTTTTCTAGCTAGCCAGACTTAGTCGCATGATATGATATTTCTTCTACCTCAGCCTGCCTCAGCCTATATACGTCCCACTGCTGGGCACAGCTTTCTCATAGAGAAAACATGAGGAGTATGGGCCCAATCACCAGCACGCTGGCCCAATGCGGGTTGGTGAGTAGAAACGGTTGCAATAGCGACCAGCACCAACGACATAACGTGCCGAACGGAGAAGTTCGAGATCACAAAGTATTGGTCACCCATCCAAGGCCTGACCGTGACGATTGGCGAAGGTAGTTTTGTTTCCGATATCAAGAGTCAAAGCGTACTAACCACTACGCCATCGAGCTCCTTTGAATGCAATTTAAGTCATTATTATAATTTTTTTATTTTCATAAAAAGTCGATTTGATAAAACCCACTGCCTAATGTCGGTCTGTCCAGCACGGTAGGGTAGTTAAAAAAACCAATCGAAAAACAAACGAATCCATAAAACAACTCAATTATCCTGTCACGTGTCCCTTTTGCCATAGACACGACAAACCATAGACGTTCTAGATCTGGGGTGAGATAATAGACTAAATTACTCTAGAATTACAGTTAAATTGAGCAGTCGCCGACCAACGAATGACCTCATTTTTATTTCTTAAAGTGGCCATTTTGTAAGTCTGTAAGTTATGTGAAGTTGATATTTGAGCTGTAGAAAGTGTAATTTGTTCTGTCGGTGAGATTTTGAAACAAAGTTTGTCTTAGTTGTATCTTGGATGGGTGACCCAAACTAAGTAGTCTCTGGTTCTATGGTTCCTGTATGCCAAGTCTTAAATTTTTTTGAAGTAGCTTATTTAAGGAAGTTCTCGTCGTCAGCCAATATACACCCCACTGCTGGGCCCAGGCCTTCCTCATGGAGAAACACATGAGGAGTATGGACCGTAGCACCACCACGCTGGCCCAATTCGTGAGTAGAAACCGTTGCAATAGTGACCGCGACCAACGGCTTAACGTGCTTCCTATCCAAGGCCTGACCATAAACAAAACTCGTGTTTTCTATGTTACAAGCGTAATGGTATTGAATGAGTGTGCGCAGTCCCTTCTTCTCATTTGTCCGTTTACGTATTCGATTCAGAGTCACATCTCGTCTCGTTCTAATTCGACGAAAAAAAAGTCATACATAGATTCCATGAATTTGTTTTCCGACAATTGAAAAGGAGCGGTACTGCTATTGTACATCTCATCCTCCCGCTCCCTCCTCTTTAGACTAGCACTCTTCTAAGGCGTCCGATATTTGACAAATCTCTCGAATACGAGTAGTACCTATGTTTTTCTTTATAAACTTCAATGTCGTTGTAGTTTATGACATTTTTAAATGATACTAATGTAAAGGGAGGGTCAAAACTTGCTGAGTTTCTTGCTCGGTTTTTCTCTTTCACGAAATATTTTAAAATGTTTATGACATTCATAAGCATGCGCTAAAACGCATCTGAACTAATTAAACGCTTATGAATTTTGTTTTTTTTTTAATTTAGAATAAAAGAACAATGTTGGCCAAACTTGCACAAGATCAGCGCTTTCCAAATCAAAACCAAACCCCAAATTCCAGCGGTTCCCAACAAACACCGTGACTTTACAAAATCGTGGCCCTTGGTTGTTAAAACCACGCAAAAGTTTCCCAAAGCTAACTATAATGTGCGCCATTAGACCGAGCCATTTAAACGCGAACAAAATAGTCTTTGACTGGATTAGGGTCGTGTTACTTCACAAGATACGCTTTGACTTAGAGGGATGAGGTAACATTACAATTAGTCATCACGCTTCCCCGAGAAACAGGCACCGCGGATATACTGTAACGAGGCGCCATAGCTATATAAGCGCCTCGTTGCTGTCATTGCGCTCTTCTCTGGCCATTTTTCTCTTGGTTTCCGATTTTAAATTTGCTGTCTGTCTCTTTTTATTTGTTTTGTTCTCGAAGCTCATTCTTTATCAGTTTCTAATTTATAACAAAGACTATAAGTTTCTCTAAGGCACTATTGTAAGTAGCCCTACCCTTTTTATAATATATTTAGTGTTAAATGTGAAATTATTTTGTGTTCAGTGTAATTTACCTTTTTTATATAATTGTTTCAGTTGTGCCTTAATTCTTAAATATAACAATACCTAAGTGACGACCCAGCGTTTTTCACCCCGTCACATTGGCGCCCAACGTGGGGCACAATATATTTACATAGATGACGCAAATGCATGTATGACGTGTGGACCCGGAGATAAAATGAAACTCCAACTCACGTCACTTATTGTTTATTTAGGAAACTTAGGCACACTGGAACAATTTTATGAAAAAGGTTAACACAAATCACTACATATAAAACTAAAAGATATAGTGCCTTCAGTAAACTTATAAACTTGATCAGTATACTTTAACTTGTAACTAATGTAACTTTTGAAAGTACAGATTTATAATTTTGCTATCAACATTTTTATAGTTATAATATTAAAATATTTATAATAATTTACAATGAGCCAACCGCTCCAGACGCTGACTCTGATAGCAAAAAAATTTCCAGAACAAAACAATTAAAAATAAAAAGAGACATAAAACAGAGATACCTGTTTTCGATATCGAAAGCCAAAGCGTACTAACAACTACGTCATCGAGCACCTCTATGAACAAAACTATATCTGAACGCATCCATCGCCTCGCTGCCACTACAACACAACTTTAAAGGGAGTGTTTTGCCATGATGTTGCCTTATTGATTCTTTTATACTCCAATGTCATTAGGGTTCAAAATGGCCTAGCACTAAAACTATTAACAAGACAACTGTAATGGTGATAATAGTTTGTGAATTGATATTTAAAATGGCTGACTTACAAAGTTATGAAGAAGTGCTTTAAGTATGAGTGGTTGAATCAATCTATTATAATAATCCCGGTCTCATGGGAATATCGGGACAAAGAGTAGCATATGCCCTTTCTCACGGACTAGACTATCTCTGATTTTAAGACGGGAGATCAGAACTGATTGAAAGATACTGATGCCGCCGATGCCCCTCCGCCAATTAGACCAAAGAGGTATTTTTTTTTAGTTTTTGCAGCCATTCGAACGCGCGAAGATTAGTTAGCAGCGGTAACCCCAACGTTTGGTTGGGGGCGGCGCGCGATGCAACACCGTGCAGCGCCATCTCTTGGCGACTTTCGGAACTAACCTTTATGGAACGTTTTATATACCCTTTATGCTCTTGAACACAAGAGAATTGTAAAATGGCAAGATTTGAGTTTGATGTCCTTGGAAGAAGACAATGGCCAACAATGCCTCGAGGCTAAAACTATGATGAAGAAGATTCATAATCCAACAATAGCAAATAGGAAAACTTGTCATTAAAAATAAAGAAATATAAACCACGCTTCTTAATTAAACGTAACATGCGAGATACTACAACCTTGGTGAGTTTTTAAATCCGCAGTAATAGTTACCTCATTAAAATCTAGACCAATAGCGTCTGGAAACGCAAAAATGTGACGTCAGCTTGACAAATAGTTTGCGATGAAAATCCAAGCAATATACATTAGCTGTGCCGCCAGCCATTTTACTAATCCTAGCATCGTGCTGTGGTTAAATTGGCTATGAGTATCAGACGCTCTGGCTATGAGTATCAGGCCCTGCAAGCTGCGGCATCCGCTCCCTCTCACCATGTACGCGTGGCCTTCTGCTCGCACGTACAGACTCACATGTCCCATACGATCGGCCCAGTTTGGTCCCGGATTATATCTGGCGCACATGCCCTAGTAAGTAGCTAGCGCAGCGCCGCACCTCTCCCTTTCCTGAGGGAGGGGGCGCATTCAGGTTATGCTTTACCAGGGCCCGTAAAACGGCTTGAAGCAAGGTGGTGTTTAGTCGGTAGGAGTCCGGTAACCCCCGGCCGGCCGGTGGGTATCCAATGAGGGATTCACCACCACCTTCTCCCGCATGGGAAGGTAAAGAGTCCTCCTTCAGAGGCTCGAAAAAAAAATGGACTATAGATAAATTTGAAAATTCGTCTATTGGACGAACTGTCATATCATATCATACGTTATCGGCATTTTAACCTACTAGTCCACCTGACCACGGATAATAACCAACCCTAAGGCCTAACCCTGGGGCAAATCTATGGGCAAACCCTGAGTTTACGCCATATTTGATAAATATTGTAGTAAATAATAATAATATATATTAATAAAGTAATTAAATAGTCATGTACAAACTAATACAATAAGTTCATATAAATAACATGGTTTCCGTATTTTAACTTAGCTACTTAAAGAATGTATGAAATGTTAGTTCTTTTAACTAACAATAGTCGGCGCTGTATGTTCGTTACATCACGCTAATGAGTTCCTCGTATCGCCTTATATAGGTCTGATAGTTTTGTGGAATAATTACTTTTCAATGGGATAACCAGGCTTTTTTTATTTATTTTTACCTACACAATGCTATACGAAGACCGCGGTTCAAACACCCTGGGTTAGGCGCTAACTCTCCATCGTGCAATTGGGCCTTAGACAATTAAAAGATTATGAATAGATGTTTACTATTGTTATATCACATTATTTATACAGATAAATTACGTAAGAACGCTTAACAATGAATACGCATAGATTTCATTTGAACGTACTCTTGCGTTCAGTAGTTTGGTAGAAGTTAGCGGAGGTGATTGAAGCGTTGATAGTTTATGTGATTTTTGTGTGGTTGGAAAGGGTTTAGAACTTGAAGGAGAAGAATTAGTCTGCTGAGCGGTAAGAATAGAATAGAATAGTCTTTATTTGCAACAAACATGAGCATGTACAAAAAATGTAGGTCTTATAAGTTATAACTAATACAACGTTCTTACATGTTCCTGCCGTCACAAACAGCATGCAAATTGTAAACAACATTATTTCTTTCAAGATTAAAAATTAATTAAAATAATAGTCATTTAAAAGGTATTAATAATTAAACAATTTCAAGTCACAAAAATCATTAAACAGATATGTCAGAACTATTATCTTTTGTCAAATTGTATAAGTCACTTTAAAAAATATAATTCTTAAGATACGGGACGAGGCAGACCTAGGCGAACGTTCCTCCACCAAATTAAAGGCGTTCTAGAGAAGGGCCAGGTCAAAAGTACCCGAAATCGTCGAGCATGCATGAGGACTGTAATGAGAGTTGATGAAGCGAAAGAAATATGCAGATCGTAGCAAGTGAAGGATGTAATCTCTGCCTACCCCTGTGGGAAATAAGCGTGTAACTGAATGGAAAGAAACATCAGTATTCGCCATAAAATCACCGGTTCGATCATCACCACCACAGAATTTGTTTAACCATGGTCCGCTGAAGACGAAAGCGCGCAAGGTCATATTGCTTTACTAACAAGACTTGTTTGCAGTATTGTGTAACGGTGAATTGCAGCAGACTAAAGTAATTTAAATAATTAAAAGCAGTCGCGTAAAACAATTGGGTAATTGGATTTGATTTAAAACTATTAAGACTTGGTACCGATCTGTTGGTGATACGAAAATGAGGAGCTCGGTGGCGTAGTGGTTAGTACGCTTTGGCTTTCGAAAACAAAGCTACCTTCGCCATGGTCAGGCATTGGATGAGTGACCAAAACTTGGTGATCTCGAACTCCTCCGTACTTCGGAAGGCACGTAAAGCCGTTGGTCTTGCAACCGTTTCTACCCACCAACCCGCGTTGGGCCAGCGTGGTGGTGTAACGGCTATATAAAACGCTACTTTTGTAGTAGAAAAAAACTGAGAGGACGCGATTTCGATCCTCGAAGTAGGTAGTTCTTGTAGTTTTTCTGCGTGCAAACATTTGCCCTGGGGATCGATCCCTGAACCTCTCGATGCTTTGAGACCGGCGTACAGACCATGAGACCATGGAGGTCGTTAATATAATGCAACATGAGCTTCATGTAAGAGTCTGTCACATATGATGAAAAGTCTGTGACAGGTTTTTTGTCGTAGAAAACGCATGTAATTTCCACAAGTTTTTAATTTTTCTAGCGTGTGAATATCGCAGTTCACTTGTGTATTTTTGATAATAAATTCACCAGCATAATAGTATGTACCACGCACGCAGTTTACACAATAATTTTAAGGTATACTCAAAAAAATGTACCCGTGTGAAGTTTTCGTACTACAAGGTCAGGACCTAGTTATAAAAAACCATTATTCTCCAAGGTGTGTCGCTCTAACCCAAATAGCGCCTATCAGGGAAACAAAACGATAACGACCGTCGATTAGTTTGCGAAAACTAAACACGGTCAAAGTGGTAATTTTGAGTTACAAGGTTCAACGAACAATCAATGCCTCTTTGTCAGTGCGTATAAGGTTCAGGGAATCATACATTATTCGTACATCCAGAGCTGAAACTCCCTGCCAGCACACGTGTGCCTTCGTGAGCCGAGGCAGCGGCTCATTAAAAGAAGACTTCCAATTCCAACCCATCTCTTCCCGTGGGTGTCGAAAAAGGCGACTAATGGACTTAGAACTGCACAACCATCTAATAGCTTATAGCGGCGACAGGCTCACCACCTGTCACGCTGAGTCCATGGGCAATTGTGATGTCACTATTTTGTGAAGCGCGGGCTATGGAAGTGGACTGTTTCTTCACGTCACGACTAAGAAATATTATACATAAATGTGTACTATCACCACAGATATACATTTACCTAGATGACGCAACGCATGTTCGAACCCCGACCAAACGTCGGGGATGGCCGCTGCTAACTAGTCTGCGCGCGTCAGAATGGCTGCTAAAACTAAAAAAATGCCTCGATGTGTGATAATTGGCGGAGGGACATCGGCGGGATCAGCATATTTCAATCAGTTTCGCTCTCCCATCTCAAAATAACGACTGTGACGTCGCATTCATATACATACATAAAATCACGCCTGTAATCCCCGTAGGGGTGACAGAGTCCAAGAAGCACTGTGTGCCTTAAGACCACATTTAGCCGTACAAAAATTGGGTTTGGTGTGGTGGTTTGGTTTGGGTAACGTCACCGTTAGTCGTTAAAACGTTGACACGCTTGGTTTCAATACTAATCGTTGCACATGCGTTATTTATGTAAATGTATATCTGCGACTATCAATATGTTGGTTCGTATAAAATAATATATAAAAATCCAATCGGTACATCGTCTATCTTTGCCTTCTATTTATTTACACTTACACCAACTGGTTAAGTGTACCCCAGAAAACGCACTAAGCCTGGCTTCAGGGAACTTTAGAGGTGGCTTATATACAAACCAGAAAACAGAAGTCGTCAAATACATACGTATACCTACAAGCAATCTTCACTTAACAGTAGTGCACAGCTGGACAGTGACTGTGGACGGACATGGGGGTATAAAAATAAATAATCTTTATTATCCCAGCGTGACACGCAGATATCCTCCCACTTGCTACAATCCTGGTACCTATCGCTTGAACACATACCAAAAACAAATGTTCCGAGACCTTGTTCGACAGGTCAGTGACTCACCAAAGCGTCACGGCACTCAAATAAAGCCTTTTTTATAGTCAAATGAGTTTCGTCATTAGAGCCGTGTGGTCAGGTACAGCTAGCCGTGAAACTGTGGAGCAATTGATGTTACACTGTAAAATGCTTTGTTAAATGTATTTTACAGTTTTGTTACCACTAGTTGATATTAAGTCCCTTCATCCTGCCATTTTCCCACAGGTGTGGTCGGCACAACATGTCCTCTTCTTCCATCGCTTCTTTGGTCTTCCTCTCACTCTACGGCCGTTCACATCAATGCTTACCATCCTTCTTGTAATGTGACATTCATCCCTCCTCATTCCATGACCATACCGCGCTAACCTATTGCTCCTTATCTTTGGACCCTGGTGCTACTTTTAAATTAAATTTTAAGGTATGATCTCTTTTTTAACTGACATCTTCGCCGAGTATCTTCAAAGATAAATGATGATGTCATCTTAACATTGTAAAAAAACCTCCTTAATACAATAAATTGCAACGAAACCCGAACTTAACAGTCGTTCCACAAAATCATGTCGCGTCGCCAAAATTACTGATAATCGGAACAAGCGGAATTAGTGCCTATTGTTTCAATTTTAAAAGCTACAACGACAGCACAATAAAAATGGGAGGTCTTTAACCCACTAACGGAACGACCGTTAGTTCCCGCGCAATCAATATGGCGGACAAAAAGTTTCGCGCGCGAAGGTGTCATTCTTAACAAATGACATAGACTAGAACATTTTTTAGCAAAGGAACCTTTGTATTATGCCACGTAGTTAGTACTTTTTTGATATTGCGTATATTGATGGATGGTATAAATTTTTTTTTGTCGTTAACGTAACATAGTAATTGCTTGATTTTCTTTTTAAGACTTCCATTGTTAGTTGATGCGACGGCGCGGCGCTGTTTCTTCTTTAGCGATTTCATTTTAATGTCGTATTCAAAGTGAAAACCAATAGAAATTTGGCTTTTGTCGTGAATATTGAAATTTCTTTTTTTGCCTTCAAAGCTAAAAGGATTTAAGCCTTCAGCCGATGGTTGAATAATGAGTCAACTGTTATTTATAACGAGAAATATCTGATGAAATAATCCAATGAATAATATTTTATGGCATGTAATGGGCGGATTTGTGGTACAGATAGGTCGTTAAAAATTGCCTGTATTTTATTTGATCAAGATAAGTATAATTTGTAGGAAAAATGGATGTATATCGGTTTTTTTTTTTTCGAAAAATTACTATTTCTTGATTCTTCAACTCGTTCGAGCGGCCGCATTAAACGCCGGTTCAATCCCACCGCCTGTACCACTGAGTTTGAATAAAACTTATGTACAGTTGATTGTGAACATCGCTCGCCTCACATTGTGCCCGGTGCATTGCAACAGGCTCGCCACCTGTTACATATCTGGCGAAATGTTGGTGTTTACCTCTGCCTACCCCTTCGGGGAAAGAGGCGTGATGATATGTATGTTGTGTCATCAAATTGAACTGTGTGACTCATTTTCTAGAATTCATAATTTTAGTTCTTGTAGCGTAATGACATCTTCTAATAGGGTAGTGGCCCTTTTTTTTATTGGGCCCCAAAAATTCATTACTGATAGTCATCACAGAAAAATATTACAATTTTTATCTGAAGCCTAAAACATAATAAATTTTAAATTATAAATTACGTTTTTGCTTAAATGTCAAAAACGCCTTAGTAGGTCCTGATGGTCTATGTATTATCTGTGACGTAGCGTCACGATTATTGTAAACAATTCAATACATATGCGTGACATAGCCGACAGTTATGCTTGATTGGTTGCGATTGGCGTTTGACGGATTTTGACCATACGTAGTAATTTCTTACATGAAACGTTACGCAACTAATATCACGAATATGGTGGATGGATAGCATTTTTGACAGATGAAAAAAGAAGTAAAAATAAAACATGTTTAAATTGTTTATATTTATCGAACTTGGTATATTTCGGACCCTTTTGTACTAAATACTATGTGAATGACACTCATTTTTCATTTCTTTTGATATGAGTCAACTAGCCTATTGATTTTGTTTACAATGTGAAAGGTTGATATGTGTGTCCTCAGAATATATACTGTTGGGGTTATTTATCAGCGTCTATAAACAGCGTATTTATGTACAAACGTATATTCTCAGGTAACAGGGTAACAAGAACGAGAGGTGACAACGAACATCAATACACATTTTTTTATAAATTCGAAATTACATCGTCATATAAGTAAGAAACGGTTGCAATAGGCCTGATAATGGCGAAGATAGTTTTGTTTTCAATATCGAAAGCCAAAGCGTACTAGCTCAATTTCTGGCGTTTTTTATACTCCTGATCTTTAACCAACCATAGTAAAAGCTTTTTGGCTTGACTTCTTCCACATAATCTTGCCGTTACAATTGCTAAACTTTTAAGTGCTTAATTTTCCGATTCGCTGACTAGAAATATTGAAGGTTACGATATTCCCAGTAAAATGTTATAAGATACTCTGATCGATTCAAAGACATTTATATTATATTTTGACGACCTCCGTGGTGTCATGGTCTGTACGCAGGTCTCAAGGTACTGGGTTCGAACCCCAGCGGGGGTAAATGTTTGTGTGATGGATACATGCATTTGTTCTCCAGTCTTGGATGTTAATTTATGTATTGTATATTTTCTGAATGTTTATATATATTTATCTATTTAATTTATGTATCCGTCATATAGTATTCGTCACACAAGCATCATTAGAGTGAACGCTAGAAGATTTTTTTTTATTAATATACAACATTTTAATATGGTGGGGTAAAGATGGGTGACCATAGAAAACTATTGTTGACACCACGTAAGACAGACAAGACAGATCATCTTTAAACCACCTTACAACACAAACGGCTCAAAATATAAGCACCAAATAATTACCAACCTTACATCATAAGCCAAATCTCTAATTATGAGCGCTAACTCTACACAATCTCAAAGGCTTGTTATTCTAATTAATCGGGTATCGATGTATAATCTACCGGATTATATTAGAGGTTAATGACCTTAAGCCCTTCAATACGGTTTGATTTCATTGGGTAGTCGGGTCCCAGCGCACTGCCCCGGCTTCGCACGGGTTACCCATGCTTTATCCCCGTGACTATAAAATCCAGATGTCTACGCTCTATAAGAAAATACCTGCCTCCATGGGAGCAGAAGTTTTCCTGCTCGGGTTAGCTACCACCGTCTTACCTAAATTTGTCGCCATAATAACAATGTAATAAGCATTATTGTGTTCCGACAATCAGAGGTAAGATAGCTGGCTATCTTCCTCAGTTGTTCCTCAGTTATTTGTTGAGGGATACAGGTAAAGCTCGCTCACCTTCGGCCTTATCGTCACCTACCATCTGGTGAGAATGTTAAGATGGATGTATATTAAGATGGATGTGTGGGGTGACGAGGATTGATTGAGTGATGAATGAGTAAATCAGGAGATGCCTGGATGTTGCTCCAGTGATGGAGAAGTTGAGAGAAAAGCGTTTATCGTGGTATGGGCAAATTTGGGAAGAGAGAATGAGCATGTAACGAAAAGAGTTATGAATATGAGTGTGGATGGTATTGCAGGGAGAGGAAGACCGAAGACGAGATGGATAGATTGTGTAAATGAGGACATGGCTAGAATGGGAGTGAATGTTGATATGGCGTGTGATAGCGGAGAGTGGACGAGAAAGGCTCGTTGCACCAACCACAACTGAAATTGGGAAAAGGGCAGGCTAATGATGATAATGTAACTATTACCTAAACTGAATAAATTATTTCACTACGAATGGTATTTCGCTTTTATAAATATAGTAGAAAAATCCAAGACTGAAGAACAAATAAGTAGGTAATTCATAACACATTTTTTTTAATTTTCTTGACATATTGCTGACTTTTAAATAAATAGATACTGTCCTAAACCCCCGACCCATACGATATTGAATGTTCAGCTTGATGGGTGCCTTGTCTCGTAATATCTCAACGGCCGAACCATCTGTCTTGTCGGCAGAAGTCGGCTCGTTGTAAATAATGGCCGCCAATTAAAAACTGTTCAGCTATTGGCGCACAACAATTAGGGGTTTTCCTAAATTATTTCGAGATAAAACTCAGGCTCGATGATCGTGATTTACTTGGTAATTTTAAAAACATAACAAGTAAAAAAATTGCAAGTCTCGTTATTAGATTTTAAATCTTAACTTAAGCACGCCGCCGCATCTGCTAGCAAGTCGCTGAGTGCAGTCACTGCTTGGTGAAAAGCAGACTATGGCTGAACAACCCTGAAGCTGCCTGAAGGCACTTTGGTGTTCATGATTGCCTGTTGAAGATTGCCTGTTGAAGACCAATGTTGAAGCCACATCAACTGACTAACTGCTACTGGCGTTTATTCTCGTCGTCGATAATCAAACCTCCAGTAAATAAACCAATAGCATTTTCAATTTATCCTTTTTTGACTTTATTCTTGGAAAAGTTACAAATGCGCACTGACAATGAAGAGAAAAAATAAAGTTGTTTTTAGCGGTTAACCTAACAGTGAGCTTATCTCAAAAAAGTCACAGATAACCAAACATTTCGTTTATTAAACACAGAGAAAATAATGACAACTATGAACATGAAACAAATTACTACACAATGGACTGCTTTGCGGTGCTTTTTCCTAGTCTCTGACTCTAAGGGGATAATTGTCGTGATTATATGTATGTATGTATCTACTAACAAAACATTCGAAAATCGCCTGAATGGCTTCGAGAAAAGGATGGTTTGGCCGTTTCTTTTTGCTAGATTTGACTGGGGGCATGCTCGACTTGGCGGAAGCACGGCCATGCTCCCAGATTTTTGGCTTATAAAAATTATAAATTTTATACACAGTATGTTGGTTCGACTTAAGGGGCAAGCATTACTGTATAAAACCACAATCACTTGTTTGTTTGTAGAGAGATTACTATTATAATCAATAGGCATCACTTACTATTCTATAGCGTTACTCCTTTAGGTGGTAGTTATAGAACGTACCTGAAATAAAAAAATAACAGTTTTAAATATAAATAATCATAAAAAGCCTTACTCTTGGAATCCGGCCGCTTGTGTCGATTACAACCACAGTGGAAGCGCTGTGCTTGTACTTGCTACAAGCGCTCGCGGTAATGAACTATTTATGTTATAACATTATGTAAAAGGTGACGATTTTAAGTGCCAAATATGGCCGATGAATTAAAATTATTCTTGATTAGATTTTGATTTTGAAAATACTTATAACTATATTGACCTCTGAATGGCTCGCTTCGTGTTACAGATAGGGAAGTAATAAATATTTGCCCAGCAGAATAATTCATTGGGCAGCAAGATTATGTTACCGGAAATGTATAAAATCTAGGAAAAGGATCAATGAAGGATCAAGGATTAATTCCTAGGTAATGTATTCTGATAGATATTAGGTTAAGGTTATTTTTTATGACCCATAAAAACAATATTTGTATCATCAAAAGATACATTAAGTATTAAGGCAGCATAGAAAACATTTAAATGACTGACCAATTAGTTATTTGACACTTTTCTATCTAAAACTTTTTTTTTGATCACGAACTCCTCCGTGCTTTGGAAGGCACTATTACAACCGCATTGGGCCAGTGTCGTGGCGTTACGGCTCATACTCCTCATGTGTTTGTTTGCATGAGGAAGGCCCGTGCCCAGCAGTGGGACGTATATACGCTGAGGACGAGGATTGCACCGGAAGGGGAGAATTGGGATATTGGAGAACTCTAGCAGGTATTCTCTCAGAGTATCTGAGCGACTTCCACCGCCTACCGCCTAACCAGCAGTAGGTACGATCCGTTAATAGGATTCCTCTTCGACAACAAAGGACGCTTCAAATAAAAAACTTTTTTCGACAATTGATGCAAAATTACGATCGCAATTTCCAATACTTTTACTTACTATAAAGTAGTGAATCAATGTCATTTTTTTATCTAATGATTAGGTATCACCGATATTCCTAGAGGCAATTGTACCGTATCTTATCTAGAATGATAGGATATCGAGTTTAATGTTTATGTTTAAATTTGTTCAATAAAGAGAGGTTTGTTTGTGAGAAGTATCATATAAAATTGTAAAAAAACTTATTATTCCATACAAATTTATTATCTAGTATTCATAACTAGGCCGTAAGCACTTACTTTATAACTGTTATGAATGAGTGTCGAACCTATTTTTATTCACGACCTGCGTGATCGTATTTACACAGCGTCGTTATCACGAGACGTTCTGGGTTCGATTCCCAGTAAGGGGCAAATATTTGTGTGACGAATACAGGCATTTGTTCTCCAGCCGCGGATGTTTATGTGTAACGTATATTATATTATGAATACCTACCTAATTATTATGTACATAGGTACAGTTCATTGTGAATATAGCTTGCCTCACATTGTGCTAAATTTGGTACTCAGATGGTCTAGAGCCATAGGCTACTTTTTATCCGGATATTCCCAGGAACGGGTATCGCCTGGGTGAAACCATGGGAAGACACTAGTATTGTATAATTGTGTACTTATAATGTTCGATTCCCAGAAAATCATGGTGGTAAGTTGTTCCCGAATTCAGGATATTAATTAACTTAAATGATGTACTTCGAGGTACAGGACTTTCTGAGAAAGGGAATTTCTCAGAATGGACTACTCTGACATACTGATAATAAATCTGACCTAGATGTGAGCTTGCATTATTAAAAATATAAAAAAAATGTCGTCAGCGTCACGTTTCACTGGGCTTTCTTTAGGGTGTTATTTAAACGGTTAGCAGAATATTCGAATTTTGGTCAGCAACATATGGGCAGCAAATATTTCCAAATTGGTCTGCAAAAAAGTAATTGGGCAGCAACCAAATGCTTTCTCTGCTGCGAAATTGTTTAATATATTATTATGTTATGATGATACAAATATTGTTTTGAAGGGTCATAAAAAAAATAACCTTGACCTAATATCTATCAGGATACATTTCCGGTAAAATATATATTGCTGTCCAAATAATTATTTTGCCGCTAAAATAATTACTTACATTACTGCCAAATGATTTCTCAGCTGACCTTTTTGTTGCTGACTAAATAATTAAATGGCTGCCCAATTAATTTCTCCCCCTTTCCTAAACGAAGAAAAATGAGCAGTATGGACCGTAATCGAATGTAGCTCTTTTTTCATTATCAAAATCCAAACGCCTACAAGCTCCTCGGAGATCATTTAACAATCCCATAAAATAATTATAAACGAAAACTCCAATAAAACTTCACTTTTAAAACTAATTAAAAAAATCACTTAATAAACCGTTGAGAAGTTTTAATTATCCCTGGCAACATTAATGTAATGGCGGCAAAATTGACAGCTCTGCCGCTCCCGCCAAAACGCCACTCAATTAAGGATGACGGAATTATTCCTCCTTGGGGACTTAAAATGACTCCATTATTAAGTAAATGTTAAAATAGGCTTGTAGTTTTATGTTAAAAGCTCAGAGACACTTTTTTATTAATACAGTTGTTAAATAATATATATTAATAGGGGATTTATTTATCGCTCGCCTCACATTGTGCCCGGTGCATGGCAACAGGCTCGCCACCTGTTACATGGGGACCTAACATATCTGGCGAAATGTGGGTGTTTAACACCTCTGCCTATCCCTTCGGGGAAAGAGGTATGCTGATATGATATGTTATATTTGTACCAGGATCGTAGCAAGTGGAGATCTGAAATACTGTATACCCCATTTAGAAAAATCGTGATTTTATATAATAGGTCTTTACCAAAGAAATTGCTGTATATTTCTCTCTTAGTATTTTGTCTGTAACTATTAAGTTTCAGAGTATTCTTAAGAAATAATTACCTCCTCTAAAAATAGACCATATTTTTGAGCTCATTTGATTTGTTTTGATAATTTGTTGCAAGATTTATTGTGTTAAAATTAGAAACGAAGACAACTCTTTTTAAGTGCCTCCCGAATATATCATTTGATTTGCATTCACTTAAAACCGATAAATTATTTTTTAGAAGAGAGATATCACACATATTGCTAAAGCTTGTCTAATGATACATGCCAAAAATTATTATCTCTGGATTTGTAGTTGTGAAGAAACCTGAAAAAATGTTAGTATGGAAAATGCAGACTTCCCCAAAATCTCCACACAAAACGGCAATTTCATAGGTAAAGATTTATTATTATGTGTATGTTAGAAGATATTTATTCACAATAGGCTATATCAAAAGTAATGAAAATAATGTGTCATTCATATAGTACAAGGGTCCGAAATATATAAGTATAAGTTCGATAAATATAAATAAGGGATTGCTGTAGAAATTCAATTTAAACATGTTTTATTATTACTTCTTTTTTCAAAAATGCTATCCACCATATTCGTGAAATTTGTTGAGAAATGCTTCGTGTAAATAATTACTACGCATGGTCAAAATCAACCACATTTGACATTAAAGCAAAAACGTAATTTATAATTTAAATTTTATTGTGTTATAAGCTTTAGAAAAAAATTGTATTAGTTTTTATGGTGAAGACTATCTGTAATTAATCGTTTGGGGCCTAATAAAAAAAGGTCAACTAGCCTATTGAAACAGAACTAAAACCACTAATATTCCGTACAACGTTCTCATAAATCTTGACAAGACAAAGCAGGAAACAGCACAGAAATAAAAAGAGCGGCACGCAGCAGCTGACGTCAGCGGATGGGAATTTAAAAAAACTGGCTGCACGTACAGACGCCATTGCCTCTACAGAAAAAAAACATTCCCGCTCACCGCTGTCATAAGCAGTAAAATGGCGCGCGTGAATCTAAGAACTAAGAATGTTAAATTAAGATTCTATTGCCTGATCGGTCACAGGTTGGATAACATTTATTTATATTAAAACTAGTTTTTCATCAACATTTAATAAACAAGACCAGTATTTTTGGGTTTCTATTATTACTAAGACTCCGCCGTCTGTTACCGGACTACATCTCATAAATCGTGAGAATTAGACAGTTGATATGTTCACAGACGAGGTGTTTCTGTTGCTGCTAGATATGACAACAAACAAATAATAAAAACATACATACATATAATCATGACTATTATCCCCCAAGGGTTAGTCAGAGGCTAGGAAAAAGCATCGCTAAAGCAGTTCATTGCCATAGTCCGCGCATCATTAAGCAGTGACTGCGCTCACCTATTGGATGTTGGGCAGTTCTAAGTCCATTAGTCGTCTTTTACGTCACCCAAGGAAAGAGTTGGGTAAAAAATAATGAAAAACAGAATAAAAGAAATAATTTTAAGTAACATTTAAAATTCCATTCATAGTCGGTAAGAACGATCGCATGGAGTAGAACAACAAAATATATCATCACGCCTGTTTCCCCGAAGGGGTACGCAGAGGTGTTAAACACCCACATTTATGTCAAACTCAGTGGTGGCGGCGGTGGGATCGAACCCGCGTTTCCCGCGGTCTCGAACGAGCAGTGCCCGTCTGTCCCAACTCGGCTGCCGCTGCCTGTTTTGCCTTTGTGCAATGTAGGGACCCGGGAGTAGTAATGAAAGAGATGTTTACTCTAAGACGACAGGTTTATTACTAAGTTACTTAATACTAATTACGCTACTAATATGTATACTAATGTATGGGAGGTGCGCTGCACACTACATTTGCGCGGAGTAGAGCCTGCCTAAATATGATACTAATATGTTAGACCAAACCTATTTTAAGAGTAACTTTTTAATATATACCACCCTGGCTAGTTTTTATATGACATATGTGTTTTATAGTTTGAATTGCTTCGCCATCTCTAAAGGTTCTGGGTTCGATCCCCAATGCTGACAAATGTTTGCCAGCCATACTCCAGCCTTGGATGTTTATATATATTCAGTATATTTATATGTATTTACTTATTAAATATATTTATCCGTCATCTATTGTCCGTAACACAAGCAGCATTAGTTGCTTAAAATGGGGCTATTTGATAGGTGTGAATGATTAAAGATATTTATTTATTATATGTCATTGTTTTGTTTACTACTTTACTGTCTATCTGTCGAATTCTACCACTGTGTGAACTCGTAAAGTATTTTTCTTCCAAAATTCATAGAAAAATGCATTGAGCCCTAATTTGTGATCATTTAAAGTTGAAATTTAATAGAGGCATCTTACGACTTACATAAAGTGTGATTTCCGTTCAAGTTATAGTTCTCAAAACATTATAGTATGAATGGACTTCTGAATGTGACTGTACAATATACATGACACAGAAATTGCGATATCCGTTCAGAAAACTGCCAGGTCATATTCTGAGAATAATACTCAGCGAATACCTTCCTCTTAATTTTTATTAATGAACGTGCTTTTTAAATGATAAATAAATACCTACTAACACTGTTAATGGAAGGTTCATCAAAGTATGAGGGATTTAAATAATATCTATCCATACAATAAAACTGTAGAGGTCGAATGTCTGTACATAGAAAAAAATGCTTAAAACCAAGTCAGGGGGATGTAAAAAGAGGGAAAATACAAAACAAAAAAAATTTTTTTGTTTCTCTGTCCGTTTGACTGGAAATGGCTGGACCGAATTTAATGAAATTTTGCATGGTGATACCTTATATCCCTGGTCAATACTCTTAGATACTTTTTATTCCGGAAAATTATATGGTTCCCGTAGGATAGTAAAAAAAACATGGTAACCGTGGAGGAAGTCGCGGGCAACAGCTAGTTAATGTATATTGTTGCTGGCGTCTGAGAACACCTTCAAGATCTACTCCGAAATAATTTAAACCCATATATAAAAACACATCCTATCCGACATAGTTAAATGGCGCCAAAACTCCTAGGTATCCGTTTGCTCTGTGTTGCCAGATTATTATTTATATGAGATGAAGTAAACATGATTTGATTACAAGTGGTTCGCACGCCTTGGCTTTCGTTATTGAAAGATTTTTCCTTGAATGGGTGACCAAAACTTTGTGATCTTGAGGTACGTGCTTGTGCGTCCCGGTTGCTCTTGCAACCTACTCCCGAATATGTCATAGGTACAGTTCGCTTTGGCTTTCGATATCGAAAACAAAGCTACCTTCGCCATGGTCACGCCGTGGATGGGTGACCAAAACTCTGTGATCTCAAAATCCGTGCTTCAGATGGCAGCCGTTGGTCCCGGTTTCTAATGCAATCGTTTTTGCCCATCAACCCGCATTGGGCCAGCGTGGTGCTGTTACGGCCCATACTCCTCATGTGTTTCTTTATGAGGAAGGTCCAGCAGTAGGACTTATATAAGCTGAGGACGATTTAATTATCTCATTAGCTAAGTAGCACACAGGCTCATATGAACAGTTAATTAAAATTCAAGTCAGTGGTATCATTATGCCGACCGTTTCCTGTCAAATTACTAACTGCTTATTAAAAATGCCGACTTGTGAAATGACATAGCAACGGAAATATAGGAAATTAATTAATATTTCATTACTCATGATCGGAAAGTAGGTCGGCAATCCACGAGATAGGGGACGAAAAGTAACTGACAGTTAGCTGTCTTTTATATATTAAACTCTATATTGCACATAAACAAAAAGAAACAATGTAAAAAGCAGAAGTATACAAGGGAGGACTTATCTCTAATAGGGATATCTTCCAGGAATAGGGATTCTTCTTCTTCTTATCTTCTTCTTCTTTTATAACCTGTTTTCTCGACATTTAACAAGCAACTTTCAAGCAATTTTCAAGCATAATATGAATTGGCATAATCTAAATCTACACTAAATATACATACGCATAATTGATGTTGGCATAAAATTTTATGCATAATTACTCATGGCATAACCGTCTTAAAGCATTATTAACTATTAGCATATTTGAGAAATAATTATCAATAAATATTATAGATTTTGGCGCTTCAACCTATGCGGCAGCACGCTCGCTTTGCTCGCTCGGCACGTCGAGGGCACAGTTCTGCTACACTCGTCCTCGCTTCGCTCGTCGTCTTACCTAATCGAATTTACATTATGCCGTAAACCATTATGAGGAAAAATATTATGGATATTTAATTATATTAACTACAGTAACTAACTAAAGTAACCTCACTTTTTGATTGATTTACCAACTCCTTGGATATTATTTACACATCTCATAAATTTTCTATTATTTCATTATGATGACTCGTAAGACCTTGGCTCGCCAGGAGGAGTGTCAACTGGTTTTGCAGGAACTAAAGGCTTCCAAGGAATTGGTTAAGCAATTGCTTAGGGAAAGGGATGACAGTGAGGGGGAGCTGTTGGATGCGCTAGACAAAAATACTAAACTTAAAAAGGAAATGGCTGAGTTGCATACTCAAAATTTGTTAATAATAGATCAAAAGGACAGATTGCAATCTGAAATAGACAGATTCGACCAATGCAGTGATGAGTATGAGCAGGCCCTCAGGCGCATCACTGAATTGGAGAAATGCTTACAAGAGGCAAACAGGCAAATAAATAACCTGGAAACTGATAAATTTAACTGGACAGCCTCACAAAACCAAAGTCTATTTGATGAGTTAGTTGGTGATGCCCCGGACATGGTTTCTGTTGCATATAACTTAAATCCTGCTGTGTCCACTAGTTTGTTTTGTAATGAAACAATAAATACATCTGACACTGTATTGAAGGTTAAATGCAGCAAAAACAAAGTAAAAAAATATTTAAAATTAAATAAATTTATTAAAAAAACTAAAACTTTAATTAAAAAACAAAATTGTTTTCATAAAAATATGAAATTCAATAAGGAACGTGTAATTTTATTGAATGAATTAGACAAATACTCCAATATAATAAAAGAAAATCAACAAAAATATGAGCTAAATGTGAAAACATTAAATAAAAAAATTTGTTTGTTACAAGAGTCTTTGGATAGTTTATCCTACAAAAATAACTTAATAAAAAAGGGTTTGAGGGACTACACATTGACACAAAATCACATCTTAAATAATTCACAACTAAGAAATTCTTGTAATTTGGAAAACAATTCTATTAAACCTAGTATACTTGCCTTTGAACAGCTTGAGTGGTCTATGTCAATGTGTGAGCCGTCTATCTCAGAGCAACTCAGCTTATCACTTGGCAACGCAAATGAAAACAGTTCCATGTTAGTGCATAATGACAGTTATGTGATGTTTAGTGATGACATTGGAAAAGATTTGGGCCTATTAATAAGTAATCAGCTGGGGAAAAGTATAACAAATTACTGTATGCCAGGCTTATGTTTAGAAAAAATTATAGAAAAAGTCATGAAGCACAGTTTTAAAAGCAATGATATTTTGATTTTATTTATTGGAAATAGAGGTAATGTAAACAAAAAATCATTGCAAAAGTGTTATGAATGTCTATTAGAATTAAAAGTAAAAAGAATTGTGATGTTTACATTTCCCTATTGCGATAGTATGCCACAGGTGGAAAACAACTTAATATATAATTTGAACATTAAATTAGACACTTTGTCATATTTTAATGACAAAATAGATGTTTTTGACATTAATAAAATAATAATGAAAAATAAAATATGTTTGATAAGAGATAGAATTATTCTATCAAATAAGTTTAAAAAACAATTAGCAAAACTGCTAAGCTCATATATATGTACTACAGCCAAAAATTTGGCAATACGGACTGCTCCTATTGAGCAAACTTTTGTTGACAATGCCCTTATACAGCATATTGACATTGCTCCTATTGAGCATATTACTTCAGACATTGCTTTTATTGAGCAATCCAATTTGACATATAATAATTTAAATTAAAATATAAGACAACAGAGGAATTCTCTAGCAATAATATAATAGTAAAAAAGGTGAATCAATTAAATATTGTTCACCAAAACATACAAGGCTTAGCTGGTAAAGATTTAGAAATAAGTTTATTTTTGAGTAGTATGGATATACATATCTTATGTTTGACAGAGCACTGGTTAAAAGAAAGTGAATTACCTGCCTGTATTGAGAATTATAATATTGCTAGTACATTTACAAGACAATCTGCTATTAGAGGTGGATCTTTAATAATGATATTAAATAGTGTAAAATACAAAAACAGACCAGACATTGTTTCTCACTCCATTGAGAGAACAATTGAAATTTCATGTGCGGAATTGGAAAAACATATTATTATATGTGTATACAGACCCCCTTCTGCTAATTATGATCTTTTTGAGTCTTCAATGGAAAATTTACTAAATGTAATTTCTAGAATTAACAAGAAAGTAGTTGTATGTGGTGACTTTAATATAAATATTTTAGAATCTTGCCCAAACACAGATAGATTTATAAATTTGTTTAAATGTTATAACCTACAACATACTTTTAAAGAACCAACTAGAATTACACCCACAACAGCTACTTGCTTAGATAATATTTTTTGTAACTGTTTTGTAATAAAAAAGGGTATTGTAAATTTTGTAAACTCGGATCATAGTGGACAGTTAATCTCAATTGAACACGATAACGTTAAACAAATAAAAACAATTACGTTTAGGCCTATAACTGACAACCGATTAAAGAAATTTGAAGCAAATGTAATTAATAGACTCCACCAAATAAATGAAATAGATGATCCAAACCTGTCATATAATTTTATGTTCCAGCAACTAAATGAAGAATTTCAAAAAAACTTTCCACAAAAGACCATTACAATTAATCTTAAAAAGAAGTTTAGTGATTGGGCAACTCCAGGAATTTATAAAAGCCGACGGAAATTATATGACTTATATTCTCAGAAAGTGACTTCCACTGATCCAGTTTTTATTGATTATGTTAGAAGGTACTCTAAAGTTTTTAAGAAAGTCTGTACTATTGCGAAAGCAAATTTTCTTAAAAACAAAATCAGTAAATCTGACAATAAAGTGAAGACTACTTGGACTGTAATAAATCAAGAAACACGTAATAAAAAACATACTGATAAATCTTTGAAAATAAATTTTAATGGCTGTATTGTAGAGGATGATAATGGAGTTGCAAATACTTTTGAATCTTTCTTCTGCAATGTACCCATAAAAATTACTAACGAAATAAATTCGAGTACTAAGCGAGCACTACATGTTTTAGAATTAAGTGTTGATAAATGCTATACCCCTTTTGATTTTCATGAGATCAACTGTAGTACAATTTTAGAAGCTTTTAAATCTTTAAACATTAAAAAAACTGAAGACCTATGGGGCATGTCTGTTAGCTTTTTAAAATCAATAATGAATTCTGTAACTCCTCATTTGACATTTATTTTTAATAAATGTATTAATGATGGAGTTTTTCCAGATAAAATGAAATTAAGTAAAGTAATACCGCTTTTTAAAACGGGAGATAATAGTGACCCCACGAATTACCGTCCCATCTCTATTTTGCCCACTCTTAGTAAAATTTTTGAAAAAATCATTTTAAATCAATTACTTTCCCATTTTACTAAAAATAAATTATTTCATGAAAATCAGTTCGGGTTTACTAAAGGTAAAAATACTACAGATGCAGGAATTGCACTTATGAAGCACATTTTTGACGCTTGGGAGCATCAACAGGATGCTTTAGGTATCTTTTGTGACTTGTCTAAGGCGTTTGACTGTGTTGATCATAAAACGCTTTTAGGCAAATTAAAGCATTATGGAATTTCTAAAAATTCATTAAAAATTATCGAATCATATTTAAGTAACAGGATACAAAAAGTTGTTATAAATAGAACTGAGTCTTCCGGAGCGCCTATGCGTATGGGCGTTCCTCAGGGATCGATATTAGGACCACTACTTTTTTTAATTTATATAAATGACCTACCTTACTACTCAAAATGTTTATGTGATACGGTATTATTTGCAGATGACACATCATTAATTTTTAAAATTAATAGAAATAAAGCTGACTTTGACGATGTAAATAATGCTATATCAAAAGTACTTGGCTGGTTTGAAAATAATAATTTGTTATTAAATTCAAAGAAAACTAAATGTGTTAAATTCTCTTTACCAAATGTAAGACAGGTCAACCCTCATATTAAAATAAATCATGAAATTATTGAATGTGTAGATTCCACAGTGTTTTTGGGTATTACATTGGATTCAAGATTACAGTGGTATCCTCATATTTCTTCCCTCTCTGGAAGACTCAGCTCCGCGGCTTATGCTGTTAAAAAAATCAGATCCTTATGTGATGTGGATACTGCAAGACTTGTTTACTTTAGTTATTTCCACAGTATTATGTCATATGGTTTACTGTTGTGGGGGACAGCAGCTGATATTAAAGATATATTTATTTTGCAAAAAAGGGCTGTGCGTGCTGTCTACCAACTTAAGCCACGTGACTCACTAAGAGATCTGTTTAAAGAAATAAACATATTAACTGTTGCATCCCAATATATTTTTGATAATATTTTATATGTTCAGAAATATTTACACATTTTTAAAAAACAATGTGATGTTCATAATGTCAACACTAGGAATAAAAATAAACTCGCTGTTCCAAACTTTAGACTTCATAAGACAAGTCGGTCATTTATGGGGAAATGTATACACATTTATAATAAAATACCACCAAATTTAACTGAACTGCCTTTACACAAATTCAAACTATGTGTCAAACAAAATTTAATAAAAAAGGGTTACTATACAGTTCAGGAATATTTGGACGATAAAAATGCGTGGACAGATTGACACGTCTTTGTTACATATTGTGCTGACTCGTAATGTGGGATGTTGCCAGTCGCTTTTTAATTGATTTGTTTTTATCTTAATTGCTTAGCGAATTTCAACATCGTTCATTGTTTCAAGTGCTCATATATTATTCCTGATTATAATGCTAAAAATCTATGTTCATAATATCTATGTTCACCCATTTGATTGTACTAGCCTAAGTAAAAAAGGTGAAAAAAAGAGCAACCCTCGAGTTTCTGGCTCGCTCTTCTCGGGGATGTCTGCGTTCCGAGCGAGTGGTAGATTCACTAATTTATAAATTGACGTTTTTAAGTGTTTGTATATCAAGCCTATAAAATAAAGATATTTTTGATTTGATTTGATTTGATTAGTCTAGACAAACGAATTATGCTTAAGTTATATTATGCAAAACAACATTATGCCAAAAAAGAAGCCCAAATTAGAATGCCTACCTCTTCGGGGAAAGAGGCGTGAAGATATGTATACAAAATTAGAATACCTATATCGCTGCCAGTTTAAATAACACAAACATACATACATATCCTCACACCACATTCCCCGAAGTGGTGGGCAGAGGTGTTACACATCCACATTTCGAGATATGTTAGGTCCCCATGTAACAGGTGGCGAGCCTGTTGCCATGCCCCGGGCACAATGTGAGGCGAGCGATAAATAAATCCCCTATTATTATATATTATTTAACAACTGTATTAATAAAAAAGTGTCTCTGAGCTTTTAACATAAAACTACAAGCCTATTTTAACATTTCCTTAATAATGGAGTCATTTTAAGTCCCCAGAGAGGAATAATTCCGTCATCCTTAATTGAGTGGCGTTTTGGCGGGAGCGGCAGAGCTGTCAATTTTGCCGCCATTACATTAATGTTGCCAGGGATAATTAAAACTTCTCAACGGTTTATTAAGTGATTTTTTTAATTAGTTTTAAAAGTGAAGTTTTATTGGAGTTTTCGTTTATAATTATTTTATGGGATTGTTAAATGATCTCTGAGGAGCTTGTAGGCGTTTGGATTTTAAAAATGAAAAAAGAGCTACATTCGATTACGGTCCATACTGCTCATTTTTCTCCATTTAGGAAAGGGGAAGAAATTAATTGGGCAGCCATTTAATTATTTAGTCAGCAACAAAAAGGTCAGCTGAGAAATCATTTGGCAGTAATGTAAGTAATTATTTTAGCGGCAAAATAATTATTTGGACAGCAATATATATTTTACCGGAAATGTATCCTGATAGATATTAGGTCAAGGTTATTTTTTTTATGACCCTTAAAAACAATATTTGTATCATCATAACATAATAATATATTAAACAATTTCGCAGCAGAGAAAGCATTTGGTTGCTGCCCAATTACTGTTTTGCTGACCAATTTGGAAATATTTGCTGCCCATATGTTGCTGACCACAATTCGAATATTCTGCTAACCGTTTAAATAACAACCTAAGGAAAGCCCAGTGAAACGTGACGCTGACGACATTTTTTTTATATTTTTAATAATGCAAGCTCATATCTAGGTCAGATTTATTATCAGTATGTCAGAGTAGTCCATTCTGAGAAATTCCCTTTCTCAGAAAGTCCTGTACCTCGAAGTACATCATTTAAGTTAATTAATATCCTGAATTCGGGAACCACTTACCATGTGTGTGGTAATTTGATTTTCTGGGAATCGAACATAATAAGTACACAATTATACAATACTAGTGTCTTCCCATGGTTTCACCCACGCGATACCCGTTCCTGGGAATATCGGGATAAAAAGTAGCCTATGGCTCTAGACCATCTGTGTACCAAATTTCGATAAAATGGGTACAGTGGTTTTGACGGGAAAGCGAGACAGAGTTACTTTCGTATTATTTCATACTATTACTATGGAAGTTTGGATTATTTGCTGTTCGATGTCCGACTTACTGCGTTAGAAAATTGGATGTTTTAACGCATTGGCGGTCACCGCGAACGCCGGTGCTCGCACACAATAGATGTATCTGTTGTGTCTCGTTTGTGCCCGCTTTATCATTTCGGACAGACTTTGTCGTTTTACTTTTAAAACCCCGATGGCATCTCGGAATGCCACAAACAATAGGTTCGTCTACAGCCTATATACGTCCCACTGCTGGGCACAGGCCTTCCTCATGGAGAAACACATGAGGAGTATGGGCCGTAACACCACCACGCTGGCCCAATGCAGGTTGGTGGATAGAAACGGTCACAAATGCGACCGGGACCACATCTCACAAAGTCTTGGTCACCCATCCACGACCTGACCATGGCGAAGGTAGCTTTGTTTTCGATCGAAGCCATGAGCAATTCACCCCCGTTTCAAATAAATTTGTTTTTTGTATGAAGTTGCGACAGACTGACAGAGATAATCAGATGACTCCAACAAGAAATTTTATTTTCATTATTTTAATAATTAGAGGTTTTAGTTGAACTATTAACAATCAACATTTTGCTAATAAGAGGTAGGAATATGGTTGAGGACTTTGTAAAAAATAATGCAGTGTTAACAAACACACCAAACCTTCTTGTAAACTTTTATTGGCGTTAAATCAAAAGCCACTCGAACGCCGTCGCAGGCTGTATCATCGCCTCTTCGCAAAAAAATTTTGTGTAAATTTTTTTTGCTCACCTATTTTTTCTGGTTATTTAGGCTATTGCCATACACCGAGCTCTGTAAAAACAATATTGATTCTCCCGAAAAATCATTTACTGAGCCCAAATCACCCGCTATTCTTATAAAATGCCGATCCAATTACATTAATTATCCTAAATCGAGCATCTTTTCCGCTAAAAATAAAACACAAAAAAGGATATTTTATAAGTAATCGTTGTTAGACGTCCAATGTTTTAAGTAACTTTTAGCATTACACAGTGTAAGCACAGACAGCACGCGAAATACAACTAACAGATTTTAGATGTGATGCAATTCACATCCACGATCTCCGTGGTCGAGTAGTCTGTAGCGGTCTCAAGGCGTCGCCATCTCGAGAGGTTCTGGGTTCGATCCCCGGTGGGAACAGATGTTTGTGTGATGAATACAGGCATTTGTTTACTAGTCTTGGATGTTTATATGTATTGTATATTTTCTGAATATTTAAATGTACATATCTATTAAATATCCGTCATCTAGGATCCGTCACACAAGTTTAACACAATGCATTTGTTGTATAGTATTCGTCATACCACCAGCATTAGTTGTTTATAATGGAGCTAGTTGATAGATGTGAATGTCTGAGGATAATAATTTATTTATTTTACATATTTCTTTTTAATAATAAAGCGATGGATTGTATGCGCGAAAAATGTAATAAAAAAAATGGATGCTGAGCTAAGCTGACGAGTGATTGAGAATGGAAGAGGAAGACATGCTGTGTGCATATCAATCACTTAAGACACGGCTGTATGGGCGAAGTTCCCCTTGCCATCCCTGAATAAGGAGAATTTGCCTAAAAAATATTACAGTCACAAGTGACGTCATGCAGTCTGATTAGTTCGCCATCACGTGACTTACGAGTGATTTTTTATTTTATTTTGTTTTTTGAATATTATTAAAATTCAATAAAAATGAGGAAATATGTTTTTTGGAATTGTATTATAGAAACTACCATTGCGGATCAAAATTATACCTTAATTTGAATATTGTCAACGTCCCGATTATTTACAAGTTTCTATACTGAGTGTAACATACACTATGCCAGAGCTCAGATTTTGTGTGGGAGCGTTAATAAGAGAACTCGCCGTCGCTTCATTAGCGGTGCCATGGCAACCCGATATCTCTAGCCGGATAACATTTTTATAATGTACAGTCAACTCCAAAAATATGTGACCACTTCTGCCAGTAAATGACTCTTATTATAAGGAATTATAAAGATTGTCACCTCCAAAATGTGTATACATATTTTTGTACTCGACTGTACCGTAATAAACACTCTACTTGTGTTATGTTGTACACAATGGACAAAATGGCGTCTGTAATAACGTTATGGTACTTTCTTTATAAGTACTGACAAGGGAATCAATGAAGCTCGGTGGTATAGTAGTGAAATAACCAATATTGAAAGCCAAGCAATTTTCGCTATGGTCAGTCCCAGGATGGGTGACCACAGTTCTTCGTGCTTCAAGCTAGTTAAGGTCTCTTCTCTGCCCATGGCGCATACCATGACCGGAGTAAACATATTCTTAGTATATAAGCGTCTGAGAGTATGCTCGCTACCGTTCCGCTACACATTTCTTTCATCATTATCTATACATTTAAAAAACTGTAGAGGTCGAACATAGAAAAAAAATACTTAAAACCAAGTCAGGGGGATGTAAGAAGAGGGAAAATATAAATAAAAATAAATATCCGTCTGTTTGTACGCGCTAGTCTCCGAAATGGCTGGACCGATTTCAATGAAATTTTGCATGGTTATCACCTTACTCATATATCCCTGGTCAACATCTTAGATGTTTATTATTCCGGAAAATTAAAAGGTTCCAGCCAGTGTGGTGGTGTTACGGCCCATACTCCTCATGTGTTTCTCCATGAGGAAGGCCTGTGCCCAACAGTGGGATGTATATAGGCTGAGGACGACTAAAACTCATACTAGTACTAGCGCAGAAATACTGAAAAATGGGCCGAATCGTCCCATTATCCGCTAAGCCCCGATCGGCCCAATAATTACTTATAAACTTTTCGAGCATCCATCTTCGTTTTTGTAAATTGAATGCGTATTTATTACTTTCTCTGATTTATGTTTAAAGTTAGAGGTAGGGTCCATCTGGCTCCGAACTGATAATTAAAGGTTATTAACCCCGCAACGGGAAAGAAAGTAAGAGGAGTCCACATTTTTTATGGAGCTTGGTTTTTTTATTATTCTACTATTAGGTCCTTACCTATGAAATTGGTGTTTTGTATGGAGATTTTGGGGAATTCTGCATTTTCCATACTAACATTTATTTCAGTTTTCTTCCCAACGACAAATCCAAAGATAATAATATTTGGCATCTATCATTAGACAAGCTTTAGTAATATGTGTAATATCACACTTCATAAAAAATATTTATCGTTTTTAAGTGAATGCAAATAAAATGATGTATTCGGGAGGCACTTAAAAAGAGTTGTCTCCGTGTCCAATTTTAACACAATTAAACTTACAACAAATTATCAAAACAAATCAAAAGAGCTCAAAAATACTGTCTATTTTTAGACGATATAATAATTTTTTAGGAATACTTTGAATCTTAATAGTTACAGACAAAATACTAAGAGAGAAAAAGCACCAATTTCATAGGTAGGGACCCAATATAAGTAGATCTAGGATATAGGTGGGTAGATCCGTATTAACATAAATGTTTAAGTCCTTGTGTGTGGTCCAATTAATATACATCCCACTGCTGAGCACAGGCCTTCCTCATGGAGAAACACATGAGGAGTATGGGCCGTAACACCACCACGCTGGCCTAATGCGGGTTCGTGGGTGGAAACGGTCGTTATAGCGACCGGGACACCTCGGCTTAACGTGCCTTCCGAATCACGGAGGAGCTCGAGATCACAAAATTTTGGTCACCCATCCACGGCCTGACCATGGCGAAGGTAGCTTTGTCTTCGATCGAAAGCCAAAGCGTACTTACTAACCACTACGCCACCGAGCTTTAATATATATATATATTTTTCATAAATTAATTACCAACCTTAATACGAACGGCGTTTTGACGTACTGTTTAAGCCACGATTTTTTTTAATATTTTGGTCACCCATCTGACTCCAAACATAACCAAGGTTGCTTCGCTCTTACACAAGTGGCTGATTCTTTCAGGCTTTTCATATAAACGATAATGAATGTCTTTATATGTTAATTTAACATTCACCCGCCTACTACGCCTACCTTCACGTCGTAATATAACAGCAAAAAGTCTCCATTTTCCCTGACAAAGCGTATTAGAATAATAAGAAAATTAATTGGTAACCAGCTAATCTACAAGACGACAAAAACAAAGCTGTTCCCAGCGGTTGCACCGGAGGCAAGTGTGAGTCGCCCGTGAGAGCGGATTCCGTACCTCCGTGGTCGAGTGGTTTGCCGGTCTCAAGGCGTCGCCATCTCGAGAGGTCCTGGGTTCGATCCCCAGTGGAGCAAGTGTTTGGGTGATTAATTTTCAGACATTTTTTCTCCAATCTTGGATGTTCATTATGTATGTTTTACATGTACCTATATCCCGAATAATTATGTGTAATATATTTCCGTCATCTCGTATCCGTAACTGATGTAAAAATAATAATGACTAGTTAGAATTTAGATTCGAAAAGGTCATATGATGCCGGTCGCGAACAAATTACCACGGCTCCATTCCCAAAGGGATAGCAGAGGCGTCTACACCCACACTTATGTAGTCTACAATACAAACCGCTCGACCACAAAAGACGTCTTACAAACAAGTCTAAACTAGCCTAAACAAAAGGCAGACGGAACCCTAAGCCATTGAAAGCGAATCGTTTATGTATTACTTATGTAATGTAATTATTACACTTTTCATAACCGATCCCTTATCTCTACGCTCGTCCGCTTTTAACACGACTTTCAAATGCAATACTTTACGTAATACGATTTTTTTTAATTTTTACAACGCTGCAAATAAACATGGAAAAATATTGTTAAATAAATAAAAATAAATCTTTTCAGACATACACACCTATCAACCAGCCCCATTTTAAGCAACTAATGCTGCTTGTGTTACGGATACTACATACATACAATCACGCCTGTAATCCCCGAAGAGGTAGGCAGAGTCCAAGGAGCGCCTTAAGATGTTGACACCTTGTGTTTAAGACCACATTAAACCATACAAAAATTGGGTTTGGACAAATGAAAAATCGTGAAAGAGTAGTGACAGGTGGCTAGCTCATCGCCTACACAATCACAGACCCAGTAGGTACCCAATACGCCTTCTACGACATGCTAGGCAAGAAAAGCAGTTCGTACATTCTTTTTGTGTCCCGGACCAACACGGGACACGATACGGACACGAGATATCGGATAAATATATTTAATAGACAAATACATATTATATAAATATTCAGAGTTTTATATAATACATATAATCATCCAAGACTGAACAAATGCCTGTATTCATCACACAAACATCTGCCCCCACCGGGGATCGAAAGAACCTCTCGCGATGGCAACGCCTTGCCGGCGTACAACAGACAGAACACTCGACTACGAAGGTCGTCGTCGTAATAACCACCTATGGTAATGAAACAGCCTAATAATGGGTCATCGTCATCAGCCTATATACGTCCCAGTGCTGGGACAGGCCTTCTCATGGAGCAACACATGAGTATGGGCCGTAACACCACCACGCTGGCCCAATGCGGGTTGGTGGATAGAAACGGTCACAAATGCGACCGGGACCAACGGCTCACAAAGTCTTGGTCACCCATCCACGGCCTGACCATGGCGAAGGTAGCTTTGTTTTCGATCCAAGCCAAAGCGCACTGACCACTACGCCACGGAGCTCCTCCCAATAATGAGGATATTAAAACTATATTAGAACCTAACCCATAGTTTAATAGAGATGGCTAACGTGGCCGGCGTCATACGTCCCACTGTTAGTCACCACACATAACACAAGCCTTCCTACACAGAGTTATGGAGAAAACCAGTGAAAACACAGCCACGCTGGCCCAATGCGGGGAATGGTTGGAATAGCGACCGGAACCAACGGCTTTCCGGAGCACATAGTTTCAGTCACCCATTCAAAGACCGACCGTGGCGAAGGTTGCTTTGTTTTCAATATTAAAGGCCAAAGCGAACCACAACGCCAACTAACCAAAATATCCGACGAATCTTAAGCTTTTTGGATTACAACAAGTACTTACGTGGGCCGTTTGGCTTTCCAAACACGGAATTTAAAAACAAAGAACCTTTCGCCATGGTCAAACCTCGGATGGGTGACCAATACTTCGTGAGGTCTAGTTCTTCTGTGAAATCTGAAGTCTCGTTTATTTGCTGCCAATTGGCTTTAGGTCACCGAGCAGGTCTGGCTTACACTTCTCACGTTTCTTTAAAAATGTATGAAGGGCAGTCCAGTTTTAATATTTAATTTTTTTCTTAAATTAATTAATTTATTATGAATAAGCTTCATAAACGAAAACTAAGAAAAAATAAACGCTAAGAGACTAATAAGATAAAAGTTCGACCTACCTACTTAAATAGACAACTTTATCCAAAGTTTCCATAGCGTTATATTATTTTCTTATCTACAATAATTTTTATCCAAAGATCAACAACGAAAAGTTAATATAGGTAGGTACTTTCATCCTTTGAATATTAATCTATTTTTATGAATTTCGCTAGAAATCATCAAGTTAAAAATAATAATTTACGTTTAATTAAACTAGGATCACTCATTTTAAATACCTACGTGCTATTTACACATTGATTTCCTTTTAAGCCACTAACATAAAGTACCTATTAATAAAATTAAGATTACCTCCAAAATTTACCAACCGGTTTTCCTTCAAAATAATTAAATCAATTGACTTCGTCTTACGTTATTTTTAAATTACTTATTTTAAATACCTACATAGAGATATGATTCATGTGATAATTGCATTTAAAAATCTGTCTATTCAAGTAATAATAATAACAAAAGATAGTATCATTAAAGATTTAAAAAAAGACAATGCGGCCAACGAAAAAGTTAGTTCTTAGATAACAAGAGTTTTAATAAGTAGGTATCATACCTTAATTTCGAGATAGCGGCACCGGGTGATCCTACAATGATTCACACACTGCACTTTTACTTTTAAAGTTGATTTTTACACAAAAAGTTGATATTTGTACTTCAAAAAGACCGTTTTACGGTTGAACGCCGCACTATACTCGCCTACGCCACACCTAGGGCACTTTCCAACCGGTTTTAGAGGATCCACGTAAAAGTAGACTCACACCGCGCAGAAACAACGTATAATCTCTCTACGAACGGTTCCGAACAACTGGCTCTTCTTTGTGAAAAAGTTGGGTCGGTGTTGCCGCATGCGCGCATCGAAATCGTACTACAGTGTAGCATTAAAATACTGGGTACTAAATTCAAAATAACGTATAATAACAAATGTTATTCTTTTCTTTACTTTTGTAACTGTTTAAATGTTATATTAAACAGATATGTCAATAAAAATAATAATAATATTCATGTGAATATAATCAAAATAATATGTATAATAATATTATATGTATATATTATAAAAAAAGCCTTTGTTTTAACTTTTTTATTATTCCTTGTATTAATGCTATATATTGTATTGTGAAGAGAAATAAAGATTATTATTAATATTATTCCTTTTTAATTTTATTATTATGATAACCAATATTATTATTATTATTATAAAAAATAAAATAAATAGTTACAGTACAATCCCGTGAGAGATTGTGTCACTCACAGTGATTGAGCCAGACACAGTCCAATCTTCTCGCAACCATGCTCAGAATGCCGTTGGCACTGCCACAGAATCTTCACAGGACGCGCATCACTTGCGATTTTTGGTATAAAAACAATCTACTTGCGGTTTTCTGCGCACATCCCTGACGCACACTACAGAACGCCGCAGCCCCAACAATACCCTGAACGCATTAAAATATTGATTTTTGTGTATAACCAGCCCATTGGCTGCAAGTATAAAATGATGTGCAGTATGATCTTTAAGAGTGTAATTTTCACCTTTTAGAACAGCTAGCAAACTTTTGGGCTATCACTTTTGCCTTCACCGCCAGCGCCCTCCGTTCGTTTTATTTGTTCTTAATGATTTTGACACCATTTTAAACGACTTTTAAATTTCTCAATAATAATTAATGAAAGTGGTTAATAGCATTTAAAACATAAGAAACACATAAACTTACTTTACTTACATTATATTAGAAATTAGTTTTTATAGCTCGTAAATTTATATTTCTCATTGAATTTTTTCATACTTTTGGTGAAATATTGCAATATGTGCTAATTTAATTTTTAATCATCAAAAATACCTAACATAAAAAAAAATATCATGATTACTAGAACTCGCCTGGGGTTTTTTAATCTTTACATACCTATACAGCCAGTCCAAACAGAACAACAACAATATAACAAAAAACAGAAACAAAAAAAAACAACACACTCTAATATAAAAAAATACAACATTGTGTAATAAAACACAAAGCTGGCAACTCCGAGTACAACTTTCATTTCGCATAGCGCGCTTGCTCGGGCCCCTTCGGCAAACGTCGGCCTTCCTCGTTCGTTACGGTTCACGTTCACGTTTTACTTCACAATTCACATCTTTGTTGTTCTTTTCATAACAAGACTGTGTTGGGAAAGAAAACAAAAGTAATGCTTATTTATACATACAAACATTTACCAAACATTTTTTGTATAACTAAGTTTTAAATTAAATTCTTTTAGTTACAAAATAGTCGTTTAAAAGGCCGCGCTCAGTTTGAACGCGATTTCATAGATCGTTCTTTGTGTAAACAGTAGTATACAATACTGTCTTAGGAGAGTCGGCGGTGGAAACAGAATACAAGCAATGAATTAATTAGAGCATTCATTTATATTATCATAACAGATATGAAAAGCAATGTACCTATGATGTTTTAATGCGTTTAGTTTAAATATCATTGATATTTCATTAAAATAAAAATACGTGTGGCACTCGGGGACTGCCGCGGTAAAGCTATTGCATAGCATTTTGTATCAACTTATGAAATTATAATTTTATTTATTTATTTTATTCATGCAGTATTTCTTTTTCTTTGATATTAATTCAAGTTACACTATTTGAGCGTGGTGACCGATAAGAAAACAATTTTTTCTATTATTCAAATCAAATCAAATCAAAAAGGTATTTATTAGCCCATCACAAATTAGATACATAGAATAAGGTTTAAATCTAGATGATACATAGAATAAGGTTTAAAAAAAGCAGAAAAAAATCACGTTTGTTGCATGGAAGCCCCTTATCGATATTGTTTTTAATACCTAATTTTAATTTAACAATATTAACTTTTTTTATTTATTTAATAATAGAAAAATTTGTTTTTACACAACGCCGTGTCGAAGACTGCCGAACTGAAACGACGTTAGACGATGCACGGCCTTCAAGCCACACCTCCTTGCGCATCGGAGTGGGGAGCGTGAGGTTTTTTCGTTACGGAATTTCTGGATTCGGTCCCCGCGCTCAAGGCCCGCGATAGAAGCTATGCAATAGCTTAATAATGAATACCCCTAGTTCAGTGACCAAATGAATCTAATGAGAAATAAAAAACAAAAAGGCAAAGTTTTTGGCGGGAGGAGTGTGGGCGCCATTGGCATTTAAAAATGGCGGGTGTGATTTAATATCAATATATACTTAGGTACTGGCATAAAAATCCGCCTTCCAGGAAAAAAGTGGGAAAGAAAGAACAATCAGTTTGATGAGTACCATAGTTTCGGCATATAAATTACATCTAACGCGTAGTACGCGGTTTTGTATGTGTAAACTAAAAACAAATTATAACATACATGGTGCTCATAAATATATCTTTTTAATACAGTCGATGTTTTTAAATAAACCCTTGATCTTTACCGGCAATTTAATTAGGTAATAAGAATTAATTACTGTACTTAACATTTAATTATGAGCTGTATTACTTGTTCAAACAAAGACGACACATAAACAGCCGAATATGAGTCAGTGATCAAAATATTTATAAGACGTAATAAATTATTAGTTTCAAAATGGACCGTGGATTTTTATGATTAAAGCTTATAGGGTTGCCAACTTTTATAGGTATTTGATTGGAAAAATACTTCTTGTAAGAAATCTATCTTCGCATCTATCAAAGTCAAAGTTATTTATTCATTACTAGCTGTTGCCCGCGACTTCGTCCGCTGTTACTATGGTTTTTTAACTATCCCAAGGAAACTCTTTAATTTTCCGGAATAAAATGTACCTAAGATGTTGACCAGGGATATAAGGTATCACCATGCAAAATTTCATTGAAATCGGTCCAGCCATTTCAGAGATTAGCCCGTACAAACAGACAAACAGACAGAGAAACAAAAAAATTTTAAAAATATATTTTTGGCATTTTCCCTTTCTTTACATCCCTCTGTCTTGAATTTAAGCATTTTTCTTCTATGTACAGTCATTCGACCTCTACAGATTTTTTTTTTAATGTAGGTTTATATGTATATATTAGGTTGGGGAAAAAGTCTTTTCGCATTATAGTATGTATAAACTTGTAATAAAATCTCTTTGGCTATACTATTTGTATCTGGCTGGTTTTGGTATCATTGAAAGTTTAAATTTTAAAGAACATAATTCCAAATTCAAATTAGGAAAATGTGTGATTTTCATTTGTTTTTCGTACCGCCAAGATGAGTGAATCTAATGAAGAAATTCGATACATTTTAAAATTTTACTACAAAAAAGGTAAAAATGCAACGCAAGCCGCGAAAAAAATTTGCGATGTTTATGGACCTAGTGCAGTGTCTGTGAGAGTAGCACAAATTTGGTTTAAGCGTTTTCAATTCGGAAATTTTGATGTCAAAGATGCACGTCGCTCTGGTCGCCCTATTAATTACAGATAAAATGGATGCCATTTTTGAAAAAGTAAAAAAAAAAAACGACGTAGCTGAAGAACTGGGAATTGGCCACAAAACAGTTTTGGCGCATTTGAAAAAAACTGGGTACACAAAAAAGCTCGACATTTGGGTATCTCACGAGCTCACTCACTCACTCATTTGTAATTCTTTATTACGGCGTAATGAAACCGAACCATTTTTGAAGAAGCTGATAACTGGTGATGAAAAGTGGATCACGTACGACAAGAACGTGCGAAAAAGGTCGTGGTCAAAGGCCGGTCAGGCTTCACAGACTGTGGCGAAACCCGGGTTAACTCGCAACAAGGTGATGCTGTGTGTGTGGTGGGATTAGAAGGGCATTATTCATTATGAGCTGTTACCACCAGGCAGGACCATCGATTCTGAACTCTACTGCGAACAACTGATGAGATTAAAGCAAGAAGTTGAGAGAAAGCGGCCGGAATTAATCAACAGAAGGGGTGTGGTTTTTCATCATGATAACGCTATCCCTCACACATCTTTAGCCACTCAGCAAAAATTAAGAGAGTTTGGCTGGGAGGTGTTAATGCATCTGCCGTATAGTCCTGACCTTGCACCTTCAGATTTCCACCTGTTTCGGTCTCTTCAGAATTCTGTAGGCAGTGTCAGGTTAACATCACGAGAGGACTGCCAAAACCACTTGTCGCGGTATTTTGACCAGAAGTCCCAAAATTTCTATAGCAATGGGATCATGTCCCTACCTACAAGATGGCAAAAAGTTATCGAACAAAATGATACCTACATACTTTAGTTAAATGTAAATAAACTATATTAAAAAATGTTTTGAATTTTCTTGAAAAATGCGAAGAAACTTTTTCCCCAACCTATTATATTACAGGTAATTATGGTATAGGACAATAATAAAGTGCCGCTGTAATATAACTTTTCAGGTGTATGAATTTAAACAAAATAATTATTCAAATAAATATTATTAAATTAATCAAATTATTCTTAAAAAGTCAGTCTAGAAAAGACAATTTGTTGTTTATTTAATAAATTTTGAATATCATAATTATATAATGTCAAGTAGTGTGAAAACAATGACAAAACAGCTGTACCTATTACAATTTACGTGAGGTATTCGTTGACACAACAATAATATGTATTTTTATACAAAATATAGTGTTCAATGTCCAATATATCTTTTGGAAGGTGATTATCCACGTTTGGGGCCATAGTTTTTCCGCTTAAAAATACAATTAAGACACTGGTTCCTAAATTCACAAATTGAATTGAATAATACTATCTAAGTAGTTACGTATTACATATCACGACTATTATCCCTAAGGGTTAGTCAGAGACGTAAACAAACCCACCGCAAAAGCAGTATACTGCTCAGCGTGGCAAGTGGTGAGCGCGTCGCCGCTATAAGCTATGGGATGGTCGTGCAGTTCAAGTCCATTAGTCGCCTTTTACGACACCCAAGGGAAGAGATGGGTAGATAGTATTCTCTTAATAAGCCACACCACACGAATAAATTAAAGAATATAATATTATAATCATTTGTTGCATGCATTACATTACAAAATTATTAAATCACAAACAGGTAGAAAGTGTAACATATCTTTGATCAAAACAAAGCCTTTATCTCACTCGACAGTTTAATTATATTATTATGTAAAAAGCTTTAAATTGGAAAACATGAAATATCAAATTTCAAAGAATCTCCTTATATGCTTGATAGGTCCCCCCCCCACCCCCCTGTTTCAAAGCACACGTCACCTCACCGCGATGACACGACACGACACACGATGCTTAGGGTGCGCCCAAACTAATTCGCATTCAACTGATAAATTATTTGACTTTTGACAAGATAATTTTATACTTTTGTATTTTGAATTGTATATAATGTGAATAAGAAACGTGCAGAGTGCACCTAGGCGAACATATACGTCTATATACGTCCCACTGCTGGGCACAGGCCTTCCTCATGGAAAGAAGTACATGAGGAGCATGGGTCGTAACACCACGCTGGCCCACAAACCTATTTTACCCTTGGAACACAGCAGTAAAAGAACAAGATTAGGAAACACTTAATCTACTCTGAATTAATTATAAGTATTAAAAGAATAGTACCAACCCATCTCTTCCCTTGGGTGTCATAAAAGGCGACAAATGGACTTAGAACTGCACAACATCCAATAGCTTATAGCGGCGACGGGCTCACCACCTGTCAAGCTGAGTGCAGTGAGTGCAGTCACTGCTTGGTGAGGCGCGGGCTGTGGCAGTGGACTGCTTTTGCGGTGCTTTTGCCTAGTAACTGACTAACCCTTAGGGGATAATTGTCGTGATTGTATGTATGTATGTAAATAGGGTTGAGAAATTGTTATTTAGTTTTAATACAGCGCAGCGTAGTAGTAGGTACGCCCAAGGGAAAATGTAGGTGACCGCGGAAGACCAGCGTCGGATGTCTGCTACAACTGACACATGCTAAGTGGCTCGCCATTTGGTGTCACAATTTTCTTAGGTATTAAGCTTAGTACTAAGGTTGATTCTGTGTCACTATAAATTATTTTCATTCTTTCTTTTCTTTCTTTCTTTCTAAATAAAAATTACGTCAATAGAAAAGATATTACGCCAAAACACGAACTTTACATTCGCCGTAAGATGTGACACCGTCACGAAACCAACAAAACCACGAAATTCGTATGCGAACAGCGAAATATCGAAGAAAACTGAAAGTTCCGAAAATGGAAAAAGTTTTACGCTTCGTATGATTGTCGCGTGAGTTTATCGGGTGTGTACGAAGCTTAATACACTGAGTACACATTTAGTACTTACTTACATTACATGGGATTTAAAAATAAATAATACTTCTCATTCAAGATGTTGCTTAAGCGATCTCTGCCCGTACCATAAAAACTCCATTTTTTAATTAGTTAAAAATGATTTGACAATTTGAAATGACATTTAGCGTTAGTTGTTTTGTAATATCTAAGATTAATCAACGAAGCTATTATTATTAAAATCTAAAATATAACCCATTTTTTCATTATAAAAAGTAGAATGTTTAGTTTGAAATCCCTAAGCCTAAAATATTTCAAATTATCTTAAGCAAAATGACATTTCAAACTGTCAAATCACTTTTAGTACCAAATTTAAAAAAAAACACGTTTTACTAATGGACTAAAAAGGGGAAAATAATTTTTTTGGTTCTATGGATTTTTATGGTTCGAAAATTTTCAGCGCATTTCCAGTCATACAGCCTTTTACAAACAAAATCGCATTAGTGATGTAGCCTGTAGGTGTCAATTTCATAATTTTCATTAAAAAAAAATGCGGCACACTTTTGAATTTTCGAAAACTCCATTAGTGAAATGGGTTTTATTTATGTTTCTTTTATAAAGTATTTATTTAACTTGGATGCAAGCGTGTGTGCAAAATTTCAGCTCATTAGTTCGATTAGTTCGATCTCGACGGACAGACAGACAGGAAGTGAAACTAAGTAAAACGTTTTGAAAATGCACTTTTGTTTATCTAAGATGTACAGTTTGGAATATCGCTTGCCTCACACTGCGCCCGGTGCATGGCAACAGGGTCTTATACATATCAGGCCACCTCTTGAACTAACAATGCCATCCGTACCAACTCTGCTGTCGCTGCCTTATATAAGATAAGATATATTTATTTGCATAAAACACGGTAAACAAAGGTGTTAATAATAATAATATATATCACACACAATACAAGTAGCGGCATATAACTTTGGTCCTCACCGTAACTCTATCAGCGCATCAGCATCTATTTCATCCGTAATCAGCGGCCGCCGATTGGCTCTCCAATCGCGACTACGTAATAACGTAAATACCAGCGTAAATTGACATAAAAACATTCCATCATAATGCTGGCTCTACAAGGGACTTTCTTTTCGTTACAAAAAAGTAAATGAGGTCAACAGACAGTGGCTGAACATCGACAAGAAAGAGGTATGTGTACTCAGGCCTCAGCTATACGGAATTCGGTTATGATGAGCAATAGGGACGGGAAATATTGGCAGTGTTCAGTTGTGGTAGTCGATGAAAAATTTAAGTATAGCTTTTGCTTCGTCCGCGTAGAATAGATACTTTGATATAGTGTGATGGATGGTATGTAGCCTTTCTAATAAATAGGCTATTAAACATTGAAATACGTTTTCAAATTGGAATATCAATTTCCCCAATTATATTAAATATTGGGGAAATTGAAAATTTACTTCTACTCTATTATTAGAAGCAAAGTTCATAGTGGCTTAAATTCGTCCCTCATTTTTCTGCGAGGCGTTATTAAAAATTTTTATCATTCACCCGCACCCGTTCCTATGGGAATATCGGGATAAAAGGTAGCCTATGCCCTTTCTCAGGCTCTAGATTACTGGTGTACTAAATTTCGGATAAATTAGTTCAGTAGTTTTGACGTGAACTCGAGACAGACCTACAGACAGAGTTACTTTCGCATTTTAACCTGTCACGGTTGTTTATTTACCACTCGCTCACGAAAATATGATTTTTATATGTTTCACTGTTGTTTGTGTTCTTGTTCATCAGGCAGGGTGTGTGATGGCTCTTCAATGATTGAATTTATTACGACTTGAATATTTAGTATTTATTTTAAATAGACCGATACAATAGCGATTAGAAAGAAATAATAATAAAGAAATTGACTGGTCGTCGTCGTGGCTTGATTAGCTCCGCTGCCGGGGACCGTGTCTTGATCGCCCTTCCGTCGGTGCCGCCTCCGTCTTCGTCCCGCGCCCGCGCGCCCTGCGTAGTTTCTGTGTTTGACCGCGGTGCCGCGGTGGCGTCGAAGCGTGAACAACTGTTTTTCGATAAAGCTAAGTAAATATTATTATAACTTGATCTGATTCACAATAATTCACACGAGTAACTTGAGACTGCATTTTATCCCAGGAACGAAGTAATTTCAGCTAAAACTTTCCTACACTTTGGTTCAATATTGAAAACAAAGCACTTTTACCGTAGTCAGTCCTTTGATAGGTGACGCTTCGGAAGGCCCGCTAAGCTGGCCCCTGTCGTATTGCAACGGTTTACCCACCATTCCGCATTAGGCCAGCGTGGTGGTGTTACGGCCCATACTCCGTGTTTCTCTCTGTAGGGAGTATATATATTTATATATTTATTATATAAGTATTTGAAAAGTATATTTGAGTGTATACATATATTTGATATTAGGTGTTATTAATTTATATGTTGTTTTACTTTATTTTCATATCTGTAATTTCAATTAAATTTTTTGTTTTTTCTTTCGTGTCCTATTTATTAACCTTTCATACTTTCTGCTCTGGTCGACTGGTAGAGAATGCCTATGGCATTAAGTCCACCATTTCTACAATTTACTGCGCAATAAAGATTTTTAAATAAAATAAAGAAGGATAGAATTTTTTTTATCGTGATGGACATTTTAAAAACTATCGATATCTACCCAACACTAGTATGTGGAGCTGTTAAAATGGTTGAATCAACAGAAACTTAGCTGATAACTACAACTGTTACTGCTAGCTGCAATACGCTAAAAGGTCTGTTAATAATAGAACAAACAAAACCTTTTTCATCGAAACAATGACTAGACCACACATGAAATATGAGCTTCCTCAAGTTTTGACTTGAGCAAAAATTCGCAGGTTATTGTCTGAGCTGAGTTTTTAAATCAATTTCCCTACATTTTTATTTTTAAGATTTAAAACTGTAGAGGTCGAATGTTTGTTAATAGAAAAAATGCTTCAAATCAAGTCAGGAGGATGCAAAAAGAAGGAAAATACCAAAAAAATAATTTGTTTTTTTTTTGTTTCTTTGTCCGTTCGACCGGTTTCCGATTTCAATGAAATTTTGCATGGTGATACCTTATATTCCTGGTCAACATCTTAGATACTTTTCATTCCGGAAAATTAAAGGGTTCCCGTGGGATAGTGAAAAACCAGTAACCGCAGACGAAGTCGCAGGCGACAGCTCGTTAAAACGACCTCCGTAGTCGAATGGTCTTTGTATGTCTCAAGGCGTCGCCATCTCGAGAGGTTCTGGGTTCGATCCCTTGTGGGGGCCAATGTTTAGGTGATGAATTTTCAGGCATCTGTTCGCCAGTCTTGGATGTTTATATATATTCAGGTTATTTATATGTATCTATTAAATATATTTATCCGTCATCTAGTATCCGTAACATTAGCAGCATTAGTTGCTTAAAATGGTGCTAGTTGATAGGTGATAAAAAAAAATAAGCAACATTCGATCCCTGGAATGGGTGACCAAATTTGGTGACCTCCGGGTTCCGGAAGGCATGTAAAGTCGTTGGTTTCTCACTAGCACATGGATACCTAACATGCCTAAGTGTCGCCCGTTCTTCTCAGAACAAGGCCTCCTGGTAGTTTTGTGAACGGATGGCGTAGTTTATCGCTTTCACGAAATTTTATAAAATGCTTTTGACGTACATAAGCATGTGCTAAAACGTATCTAAAATAAATACCTTTTTGAATTTTGAATTCTTTTAACTAACTAACGTATTTACGGTGAAAGGACAAGGAACCTTAATTTATTTTCTTTACGTAATATTTTAGACTACCTAATTTTGTAACTTCAATGTCGTTGTAGTTTATGACATTAAAAAAAAAACAATGTTGATGTAAAGGGGGATAGAAACTTGCTGATTTTCTTGCCCGTTCTTTGTTCTCAGAACAAGGCTTAGTTTGTCGCTTTTGCGAAATTTTATAAAATGCTTTTGAAATTCATAAGCACGTGCTAAGACGCATCTAAATTGAATAAGCGATATTGAATTTTTAGCATTTTGAATTGTGGCCTTCTGTTTGCCTTCTATTAAAATCACAATTATTATTATTTTTTTCTTGTTTGTTTGTCTTTTTGTCTCGCATCAGAAGTAAGAAATCTGAACAAGCCAATGCGTTATGCAAGAATCGGTTAATATTTGTTGAAATTTTGACCTGAAATTTTAAAGTGCTTGTACAAAGTTGAAAGTAGTTGCAAGTTGCATTGTCACCGGGTTCTGAACTATTCTCACAGTTTCAGCTCGATAGCTAGTCCAGAAGTATCTCAAAATTGAGTTACAAACTAGAAAAGTAAGTTAAGAAAAACGTGGAACAATGATTCACATAGCCGAGCCCCGGGGGTCCCCATAAAACACTTTGGGTACCACTGGACTAGACGATCTAGACCCAGATGAACGTATTAAAGTTTTAATGAAATGGTATCACACTCATTGCGTCCCTTTCACTCTAACTTGACATGAAAGAGACGGACGATCTCTTAGATTGAAATGTCACATCATTTATTCATAGCTTCTAACTAATTCTAAGGATTCAAGACTGTGTTAGAACATTTATTATTGAGGTTTGAAATGAAATTTTAGTTCCACTTACTATTTTACTTTACTTTTTTTACTTTACTTTACTTACATATTAAATCTTTCATTTTAAATGACGTAGGGAACCAGCTTTGGTTATTTTTTAACCGATAGAAAACAATCTGAAATCTACACATAATAAAACTTTCGATTCTAACTCTACAGGTTCGAATGTCTTTACATAGAAAAAATTGCTTAAAACCAAGTCAGGGGGATGCAAAAAGAGGGAAAATTAAAAAAAAAAATCTTTTTATTTCTCTGTCTGTTTGTCTGTTTGCACGGAATAATCTCTGAAATGGCTGGACCGATTTCAATAAAATTTTTAGATATTTTTTATTCGGGAAAATTAAAGGGTTCCCGTGGGATAGTTAAAAAACCATAGTAACCGCGGACGAAGTCGCGTGCCAGCTAGTAGTTAATAAAACGGTCTGTGTCAAACGCATTTTCCGTCCAGTGTAGATTGTGCTGCAAGTGTGAGTCAGCTCTTTGTGCAAGGTTCGCTGCAAGGTCTCTTTATCAGCTTATACTGAGTCACTGTTTGATATTCAACACTGGTTCACCGATTGGCTTTGTGCCATTGTATCATCTTTGTTAGAAATTTTAAATATTATTAAAGTAACTTTTGCCTGCGACTTCACATTATTAGAAGGTTACAAGAACTACATAATGTAAAAGCCCAAAGCTTGAAGCCAATAGCTTATAGCGGCGACGCACTCACCACCTGTCACGCTGAGTGCCCGTGGAAATGTAACGATTGCGAAAAAAACTCATTATGATTAAATGTATTCTTTTCAGACAATCAGGTGTTACAGCCTACAATGTCCTAACCAAACTGGGCTTTGAATTCGGGACCTCTGTGTTGGTGTCGAATGCTCTACCACCACAACGCAGAAGCAATCAATAACAAACAATATCGATAAAAAAGAGTTATATCTACACTCATGTTATAATTATGAACTCAGACTTGATTGGTGGTTTAACACCAATCAATAGAAGGTTCTGTGCGTAGTCACCAATCTCCATACAAAACCTAAAAGTTGAAATTTCGACCTGAAAGTTCTCGTAGAAAGTTGAAAGTAGTTGCAAGTTGTAAATCGCCGTTCGGGTTCGGGTCGGGTTCTGAACTATTCCCATAGTTTCAAATAGCTAGGGTAGGTAGTAAAAATTGAGTTACAAAAATCCAACCGGACAAACAAAGAGACAAAAAGACAAACAAGAAAGTGAGTTAATAAAAATGTTGTTAAAAAAGTGGATAATATTAATCTCAATTATTTCGCGATTTTTATGCTATCTCAGCCAGTAAAAGACCAGTGTGGTGGATAGAATATGAAAATTGTAGGTACAACCGGCTAATTCGCCTCAATAATTACACCGGTATTTAGACGTTTGCTGGAAAACAACACTTTCTCCGCTGCCTTGAAATTATTGACAATTACATTCGTAGTGAGTTATAAGCGATAGCGTTTGGTAATTTTTGTAACGGCTACGTCATAGCGCTTTGATATCAAATAACCGAGAAATAGTTGATCAACGAAAAGTGCAACACTCAACGTATTGGAGTCCGTCCGTAGTCTCATGGTGTGTTTGTTTTGTACGCCGGTCTCAAGGCATCGCCATCAGGTTCTGGGTTCGATCCCCGGTGGGAGCAAATGTTTGTGTGATAAATACAGGCATTATTTCTCGAGTCTTGGATGTCAATATCATAATATGTATTGTATATTATTATATTCAGAATATTTTATGTATCCGTGACACAAGTAACATTAGTTGCTTCAATTGGGGCTAGTTGATAGGTGTGAATGTCGGAAGATATGTGTATGCAGCATTCATTCCTGCGTCTTCACATTTTAATAAAGAATTCCACGAGAATGTAGATATTTTTTCCGAAACCGTCCAAAACAGTACCCCTAACCTATTGTAAGTTTTCCTTTTGTAAAAACACAACTTATTTAGCTGCGTTAAAAATGTCAATTGGGAAACGTGTTAAGCTCCTAGCGGAAAGCAGTTGAAATCACGATTCTCATAGAAATTTACATATTTAACGCAACTAAAAAAGTAAAGTTTTTGCTGTAAGTTACTTTTTATCCCTAGGCACGAAAAATACTACTTTCGTTCCGGTTTGCGGGGAATTTTCTGACCTATTTTCCGAGCATGAGATAACATTATTTAAATGACATTATTTTTATTATGTTGACATTCCTTCTCATACAAAATTTTGCCCGCTCCCATCTTATCTCTTGCGCCACACATATACCATAGTCTTTGTCTCCTCATTCGATACGTTTCGTACAAGGATATTAATATTATCCCCTAAGGGTTAGTCAGATAGTGAGCAAAAGCACCGCAAAAGCAGTCCACTGCCATAGTCAATAGTCCACGCTTCCCCAAGCAATGACTGCATGTGCTCAGCGTGAGGTGGTGAGCCCGTCGCCGCTATAAGCGTTTCTTCAGTGGGTTTATTATAATCCATGAGCGAGTGATTTGTACTGTTTACCCACTCCCCTATCACCCCTCAGTTCAGCATTCATTTCTTTAATCATCATAACACACTCAATCCACCGCTTTCTTGGTCTTCCTCTCGTTCTAGGTCCATCCACGTTCAAACTAAGCATTCTTCTACCCATCTCCTCATCTCATACCCATACCACGTTAACCTAGTACTCCTATTATCACAGATATACATTTACTAGCTGTTGCACGCGAATTCGTCCTCGGTTAATATGTTTTTTTTACTATCCCACGGGAACCATTTAATTTTCCGGAATAAAACGTATCTAAGATGTTGACCAGGGATATAAGGTATCACCACCACCATGCAAAATTTCATTGAAATCTGTCCAGGCATTTCGGAGATTATCCCGTACAATAGGAAAAACAGACAGAGAAACAAAAAATTTAAATAATATATTTTTTTGGTATTTTCCCTCTTTTTGCATCACCCTGACTTGATTTGAAGCATTTTTTTCTATTTACAAACATTTGACCTCTACAGTTTTATTAATATGTAAAGATGTAATAGATATTAGATGAAAGCAAGTATTGATTTGTATTGAAACCGAGCGTATCAAATTATTAACGTCATTTCGAGGCGGGAGATCCAAACTGATTGAAAAGTACACGAGGCATTTTTTTAGTTCTTGCAGCTGTTCGGACGCGCGCCAACCCCGACGTTAGGTCGGGGTTTTTCGAACACGCTCGGTAGGTAGCTACCGGGTGAGTCCGAAAAACCCCGAAAAACCCTGTGTTCGAAAATGCATTTGCGTCATTTATCTATATCATACTTACTTTCAACCACCTCTCTGGTCTAGTGGTTGACACCACCGGGTGTAGATCGGGAGGTCCGGGGTTTGATTCCCCACGGGGCAGGGGTTTATCTGCCCGGTTTGGTTGGTGGTAGGTTTCTCAACCCGCCTGGCTAGCTACCACCGTTTTACCTAAATTTGTCGCCATAATAACAATGTTATAAGCATTGTTGTGTTCCGGGAATCAGAGGTAAGATAGCCAGTGCCTCAGCTGTTGAGGATTACAGGTGGAGCTCGCTTCCACCTTCGTCCTTATCGTCACTTACCATCAGGTGAGATGAAGGCCAAGAGTTTACCTGGTATAGCTAAAAATAAACTTACTACAAAATCGATTGCTTCAATGTAACCAACCATACTGTTTCCGTGTTTATATATTCCCCTTTGCCTCTGCCACTAATGAAATTGAATCTCCTATCAAATTACATCGCGACTCGTAATTGGTAAGCGAACGTACTCAATAAATTGATGAGCAGCTTGTTAGATTTGTTAGAATCAATTTAGATCGTCGTATGCGTGACATTCTTGGATGTTCTATTGGCTTTTTAGGTTGCAATCAGGTTACATGTTGGTTTAGCGACCTTATTTGTAATGTAATAAAAGCTGTTTTCGTAGAGTAATTTGTTTTTTTTTATATAACGGCCAGTCGCTTTACTACATAACTATCATCTGCCTAAGTAGCATAAACACCGCGATATAATATTTATCACGCTTATACAGTGTGTGGTAGCGGCTGATTAAAAGAATACTACCAACCCATCTCTTCCCTTGCGTGTCCCCTTAGAACTGCACAAACGTCCATTAGCTTATAGCGGCGACGGTTTCACCACCTGTTACGCTGAGTGCAGTCACTGCTTGGTGAAGCGCGGGCTATGGCAGTGGACTGCTTTTGCGCTGCTTTAGCCAAGTCTCTGACTAACCTTTAGGGAATAATAGTCGTGATTATGTTTGTATGTATATCACCCCCAACTGTCAAATTCTATAGTACATTGACAGTTGAACGCGATAAAAACCCGATATACGCTAGTCCAAAAACAAGGGTATCTGGTACCTATGCCGATCTTATTGCCACATCATAGGTACTTACAGGGACCAACAAAAAAATATGACGATTCAAAAACCTTGTCATTTTATATAATTTGAATCCAGTGAATTCCAGTGCGACAAAAATGTATAATCGATACATTATAAATGCGAAAGTAACTCTGTCCGTCTGTCTGTCTCGCTTTCACGTCAAACCTATATAGTAAACCTCGATAGTCTAGGGCTGAGAAAGGACATATAATGCTACCATTTATTCCGATATTCCCATGGGAACGGGTGAATGTTAAAAAATTTAAATAAATAAAGGACATATTTACGCCACTATGAACTTTGCTTCTAATAGTAGAGTAGAAGTGAATGTTCATTTCCACCAATTGAGGCTGCTGTTCCAATTTGAAAAACTCTTTCTGTGTTGAATAGCCTATTTATTTAGGAACGCTACAGGCTACATACCATCACACTGCCTCAAAGTAACTATTCTACGCAGACGAAGTCGCGGGCAAAGCTAGTTTCCTGTAAACCTTAGAAAGACAAAGTAGGTACCTACAATAATAGCTATATCCTTTTGCTGGTGTTCTACTACCTAGGCAAAGCCAGTGATATTCATGATAATGGTCCTTAAACATGTGGGGTTGAATCGGTAAACTTTTGCCGATTTCGAAACTCCCAACTGCTCTTAAAATACTCTCCTATCGCTCAGAACTTAACTCAAACAAAACTAAACATTTTAAATATTTTTTTTTTCTATGGCTTTTTTTTTTAATGGCTAGCACGGTTTGTGCAACAGCCAAAGCAAAAGGTAGGGAAACGAGTTGGGAAAAGGAATTTTTGAAAATACGGAAGATCAGGAAAGTAGGTGTATAGGAAGAATAAGGCATGAAGGAAAAATATAATTAAATATAACTTATAGTTTTATATTGTTTGCAATAATAAACTTACATAAAATTAAATATATTTGTATATTATTAGTATGTAACAGGACCGGAATGAAAGAATGGAATAACGAGGAGGAATCATTAAAGACACAAGCAAAGAAAATATGGTTGATGTCACCCTCATCATCACCACATTCACAAGAATCATTATTTAAAATTTTCAGTCTGGCTAAATGAGCAGGACAGCAAGTGTGGCCCAGCCTCATGCGGGATATAATTGAAGAGCATCGTTTACCAAGCTTCATTACAGTAAACCAAGGTTTTACAGGAATAATATTTAACTTTTTAACTTTGACAGCAATTATTTGAAAGTTAACACTATGTTGATTAATAGGTATATGAGAAGAAGGAATAGAATGACTGATGAGAAGGGCTATCCCACCATATCCGTCAGATCTTTCTTCTCTATAACAAATAAATCCAGGTATTTTGAAATTTCTATTAGGCTTTAACCACGTCTCTTGAAGAGAAATGGCAAAAGGACAAAACTTATTGATTAAATAAAATAATTCTGATTTTCTTATATTCACACTACGACAGTTCCACTGAATGGCAATTGAGAGATCCACTGTGGGGGATTGAGATACTATTATTAATTACCTTATCAAGAGCAACGTTGGACGGTTGTCTTGAAAAATTATTCAATGTGTTTATCAAGGCTGTGATGAGTTCTTTAAGAGAAATATCTTCTTTGTGAGGAGTAGATGATGAGGCATAATTTGAATAAACAGGGCCAGAGGTAAGATTCATATTATACTCTTTAGTTAAATTTGCATGTTCTTGTTTATCATACCCAAAGTAGGGCTTAGAAGATACATTTTTGTTAATTAGTACTGTTTTTTTATAAAGGAGGAAAAACAAAAGGAGGCCAACCTTGTGACTGAGATTTTTGAGGAGATGGTATGGTTGGAGGAGAGAAAAGAACATCTGCAAAAGATTTAGTAACAGGAGGGTGAAGTTTTACAGCTTCAGAATAAGATAGCAAACTTTTTGCCATGGACTCCTTGATATTATTCTGTCTATTATATTCTGGGCACTTCTTACTGGTTGCTTGATGGGACCCTGAGCAAATTCAACAATTGACATCTTCTTCATCAACAGAACAAGAGTCACAATTATGACCAAGACCACAACGGAACGGAACATTGGGTTGTGGGGAATATGTACAAATCAACATGATAATGATAGTCATGCATGGGACATATAGATTGCTCCACACTGCAATCTTACATTTGGTCACTTTCGTAATTGTATATTGAAATGTAATTTTTTTATTTTTTTTATTATACATTTTGTTTAGCTCATAAATTCCTTTTTTCCTATTATATCAACACAAAACTTTTTTGTGAAACAGTTATTATTGTATCCATTTATATTAGATATTATTTTTTTTTTTTTTTGTTTTGGCCAGGAAAGTGTTCCAAATAGACATGACAATTAATTAACTACTTAAGTATAGTTATTACAATCACTTGTATATTCTGATACGTCGCTTTTGGAGCATTTTCCTTCCAATTCAATTTTGACATTTGTGACTAAAGGTATTGTATAATACACGTAAATTTTATTAGGTTTTAGAACATATTCATGTAAAGGGAGGATGGAACCCTTGCAGAGTTTCTTGCCTGTATCTTCTCTAGACAAGGCCTCCCGGTAGTGAACAGGCCGAAAAAAAAAGTAGTGGTATTGTCAATTTTAGGATAATAGTAATTTATTTTGTAGGAGACCACTCTCTACAAAACTATTAGCATCCTCAAATTTTGAAAAGGATACAGAGACCCTATTTCTGCCAATTTTTTTAAGGCTGCCATTAACAATATTTGATCCGGAACTAAAGATGTATTATTTTCTGAGTGACACACAGTCATTAAAGGAATGACCCAGCAATTGAGCTTTATGAGACCTTCTCTTCTTGTTGCAATGCTTACGAATTTTGCGAGGAAGAGTCCTTCAAGATCCTTCAAGATACATCAGTATCAAAAAGTGAGCCATCTGTATCCATATCCGACCTCTCCGTTATAGTTACAAAGTTAGATACCTGGAGGGCAGAGCCCCCAGGGTCTTCTAGAACGCTCATACAGGAATATCAAAAGAAAAACTTACTAATGCTGCAGAAAAATATGAAAATAATATTAATAAACTTAAATATACTAAAATTACCTATATATCACCACTTAACTGATCTTATCTTACTATAATAATTATGAAAAAGAAATAAAAATCTGAAAACACGACGACCTGAGGAGCTCGGTGGCGTAGTGGTCAGTGCGCTTTGGCTTCGATCGAAAGCAAAGCTACCTTCGCTATGGTCAGGCCGTGGATAGGTGACCAAGACTTTGTGATCTCGAGCTCCTCCGTGCTTCGGAAGGCACGTTAAGCCGTTGGTCCCGGTCGCATTTGTGACCGTTTCTACCCACCAACCAGCATTGGGCCAGCGTGGTGGTATTACGGCCCATACTCCTCATGTATTTCTTTATGAGGAAGGCCTGTCCCAGCAGTGGGACGTATATAGGCTGATGACGAAAACACGACCACCACAATTGCCGTTTCCCGCGCTTCGGCATTTTTCTTACGTCTTTCTTGCCATTATTTTTTTTATAATGTTGCCAAGAGTTAAGTAACTTATTTCTAAATTGGTAAACTTTCATCTGTTTTTTTTAATGTTCCCAAAATGTAAAGAAACATTCAAACTGTAAAGAAATATTATATTTACTTATTTCAAAATGAGTAAAAAAAAATTTTGTTTCTTTACATCGTATGATTTAGTAGTCAATTCATTGTCTTCTTATATGCATATATTGAAGGCGGTACGTATCTAATGATAGCGAGGTACTAATAACTACCTGCAACCGCCAAACATAGTATTAGTATTGGCATTTAACCCATAACCCAACCATGGGAATGGTTTGGTTTCCGTTCCACAATTAGCCACGCTATTACTAGAAATGTAGATATGAATGATGGGTAGTGTGTTTTTGATGACTTTGACCTCTTTATGCAGATATTTAGCTATTATGTATGCGTTTCGTTGGAAAGTAACTATGGCTTAATAGTGAACTAAAGTACTCGGTTCATTCCACGATTTTTTAGGGTTCCGTACCCTAGGAGTAAAACGGGACAACAAACGCATTTTATCCATATTATTAATATTATAAATGCGAAAGTAACTCTGTCTGTCTGTCTGTCTCGCTTTCACGTCATCACTACTGAACCAATTTAATAGAAATTAATCGTGTACCAAACACAGATAGTGTAGAGCCTGAGAAAGGACATAGGCTACCTTTTATCCCGATATTCCCATGGGAGCGGGTTGCCATGTGGGTGAATTTAAAAAAAATTAAATAACTCCTCCCAGAAAAAAGATGTCCTTCTTTTTTCTGGGAGTGATTATTTAATTTTTTTACGCCGCTATGAACTTTGCTTCTAATAATAGAGTAGGAGTACATTTTCAATTCCACCAATCGGAAGAGGTGTTAAAACCCCCATTTCTATTCTAATCTATGTATTTGTGTATATTTCTATCGTATGTACTATATAGCAGTTGGCATCCTCTGTCAGACCTAAGGGGTGCCTATTGAAAATCAGCGTCAGAACATTTTGTTCTCGCGTAATGCTGAATTGGGTCTCCCATTCCATGCAGTTGTGGAGCTTTTTTTAATGATCACTAAGCTTAAGTTCTTTTGTTTCAACCTTAGTTTCACAATTTGATGGAAATAAATATATTTTTCTTTCTTTCATTTCGCCAGATATGTTAAGTCCCCATGTAACAGGTGGCGAGCCTGTTGGAACTCAGTCCCTCCCCCCTCCGAGCTCCATTCCATATACACGGTAACATTTGGCAGACCCCCAGATACTCTCTTGATGATTTTATTTTCTTAACTGCATAGCCCATTGGTTTACTGGTAGAAAACGATGATAGTCGTCAAGTCACCATGTGTAATATGTAATAGTTTACATAAAAATAAATAAGTACCACGACCATAAAGATTTACATTTTTATGCAGACACTTTCTCGACCAAATCATAAGAGTGCAAGGAACCTCGCTGAATTTAAATGCAAAGAACAATCTGAAATTAAGAATTAATTAACTGAATTCATTAATTTGTGCTACAGAGAAAGGCAAAGAGAAATCATCGTAAAATAATGGCTAGAATAATTTCGATTCAAGACGCCAATTCCATATTTTTCAATTGCATACTTGACTTATATTATGATGTATTCGAAATAGCTAATTATTATGTATGCAATTTAAAATACATAAACCTATCTGCGAGTTCGTATTGCTAATAATATCAATTAGGTAATTTATAATGCCCCTGCCGGAAATAGAATAAGATAGCTGAATGTATGTTTGTTTGTCATTATCTATTGGAAATGCGAAATAACAAGTAATTATTTCTGTTATGTTTTCTTTATTACAACAAAGAAAAATGCAATGGGTTTCATATTCACGTTTATGTATAAATAATATTAAGCTTGATAAGAAAGAGTGACAACTTAAGCGTTTGATTATTTAACTTTACTTAGACTATTATGAACAAAAAAGTCATCGAAATAATAAGAAAAGTATTACAGTGGTTACGTATATCTAGGTGTAGAATGGTCAGTGCGTATATATATATATAAACCATTACAGTAGCTACATTCCATAAGATGGTATAAATGAAATTACGGCAGTTTGAAGTGAAAACTGTCTGTAGTTGTGCTAAGGCATGTAATTTCTTGCATTTTATTACATAATTAAATTTAAAAATAATAATTCTAAGAGAAAGTTATCTTAATTGGGGTGAAAGTTACACTCTTCGCTTAAATGTAATTATTTTTCATATCTTGGCAACACTGAACGGTTCTGTCATTGTCAGTTTTTGTGTTTCCTCGCTGCCGTGTTCGTGTTTTCAATTCAAAGTGATTCTAATGTTTTTAGTTTAATTAGTTTTATTACAAAACATATTTTTTTTACAGCCTAAACTGGTTCGTAAATATTTTAAGTGTAATGTGAAGTGGAATTGTACTTATAGTGGTAAGCTTTTAATAGAAATACGTGTAAACTATTTGTTGATTTCTACTATGTAGACAAGCAATGCACTTGTCACTGGTTGTTCCTATTTAATTATCTAAATTGATCGTTCCGTATACGTTAACAATTGTTTTTTCATCAACATTTTTACGATAGAACAGGTATAAATTCAGCACAGCATGATACACAAGTTTATCTATACTGTATTCCATTCAATTGTTTGTTTATTTAATCTTGTTTTGTTGATAATTTTGTGCACAAATGACTTAAATTTAACTTTAAATAGGTAGTAATAGTTGTTTTTAAATACTTTTTTTTATAATTTAACAGTATTTTACTAAATAAAAGTAATTGCTGATTTATCAAATATTATGTGATTGACTTCAATTTAGTACACACATTAGTTAGGTACTTGGAGTTTCTTTGTTTATTCTTTGGGAAATCAAATACAATATGTATGAGACACGCATATAAAAAAAAAATCTATTTCCTTAAGTGTGTGCAATAATATTTTATTGCACAATAATATCAAATAATCAATTTTTCTTAATATTATTGTGTATTGCTGAATAAACGATTCTTTCTTTCAAATACAATTTAAATATCAGTATGCAGGCTTTACTGAGATTTGTATAAGTCTTTTAACTAAACATTTCCATGGTTGAGTGGTCTGTACACCGGTCTCTAGACATCACCAGCTTGAGACGTTCTGCGTTCGATCCCCGGTGGGGCAAATTTTTGGGTGATGAATTTTCAGGTATTTGTTTCCAGTCTTGGATGTTTATATATATTCAGGATATTTATATGTGTTTTATCTATTAAATATATTTATCCTAGTAGTATCTGTATCCGTAACACAAGCAGCATTAGTTCTAGTTGAGGCTAGTTGATATATATGATAGGTGTGAATTTTTGAAGATATTGATTTGTTAATATTTATTTAATTTAACACTATTACTCAATAATAAAAGAACCAACTTAGTTTAATGCACAGAATTTGAAGTGGAAGTTAAATATTTACAGAAAATTTCTTTACACTCAGACTTATTGAAGATTTGATTGCAAAACAACAATAATCAATCTATAATTTTAAGTTTGTTTGACACAGCTTAATCACCCCTTATGCCTTAACAAATAAATTAAAAAAAAAAAATCTAATATTTAAAAGAACAATCCTATCTTACCCATAGAGAACTTAGAGATTCATTAAAATCCTTTTGTATTTTTTTTTATTTCTGTATTATAAACCTTTTATTCTAAAATGAGATGAGTCTTGCCCTCGTGTTTTACAACTCATGGATAAAGTTTCGCATTATCTATAAACATAAAATGGCTCAAGATTTTGTTGGGAATCTGTTGAAATGTTACCCAACACTAGCATCACTAGCAGAGTCACACTTCTCGTTCTCTCCACTCAAGGCCCACTGTACAGATGTGTTCTCCAATATTTCTAGATTCTGTGTTACCGACGACGTCAGTGCTTGTTTTCAGTACCTGTGAATGTACAATATTTGGAATAAACGCTTCTTATGAACCAATAGTATTTTACGATTACCTACAAATAAATACAGTCCACACAACCACATCCCAACCGAATCTTTGGACTGAAAGGCCCAACTCTGCTTGAATACTGTAAAAAAAAATGGTGCTATTCATCTCCTCATAACGCCATCCCTTAGCTGTGCTCAAGCGGCTCAAGCAGATCTATGCTTAATATTGATTCTAGAATGTGGCTCTCAAATTTTGTCCCCTTTGCATTCACAATCTCAGATCTTTGAATGTACTTGCTACATGTGCTAACATGAACTCTTATTTTTATATTATTAATATATTAATATTATTCATATATTTATAGTATTATTTATTTTTTATTTTTGTAAAATTCTCACATGTAGGGAAGGCAAAGGGAACTAAGCCCATACAGCCAAGTCTTCGGTATTTTAATGTCTCCAGTAGTTGCAGTGAAATGCTAGTGTAATACATTTCAACGCGTCTTGGGAGAGTTTGGCGTCAAAACAATCGATGGAAGACGCTGTGGTGTTACTTCGATGAGGTGGATTACCACGATAAAAATCTCATCGTTTTTCACACCACTTGCGCTTATTTCAATGATCCTCCACATTGCTCATCATTATTGACACTTATTACACAAAAACTACACTGATTTTACGCAACAAGATCCACTCCGAAACAATATTACAATCACTGAAATAAACATCACGCCCGCCATAATTGAACAGCGCAAAAAACCCCCTTACTTTTATTATTTATTTATATATATTTTTTTCAAATTTTCGAGTACTAACTTGAGACCCTAAAAAGCAATATTTTTTATTTTGTTTGGCGGTGCATTTCAATAATTACTTTCACCAAATCCAATACTACAAAAATAACCATGCCTTCTCATCAACCTGTAACTCTCTTTGCTAGATTAATGTGATAACCATGGAGGGCACGGACACAGCCGCCCTACGCAGCGCGGCGCCGGACTGGACGCTAGCCGGAGATAAGCAGCTGCTTGACTTGCTGCAGAACATCCATCAGGTAAATTGTCTATGGGAATTTCATTTTTATAATTTTTTTATTATGTTTCAAAACTTTTTTTTTGTTACCGCCGCCTGCAACACCGGAAGGGTGAGAAGTGCGTTGCCGGCCTTTTAACACGAGAAGCGCGGGAGTTCTAAATTTCACCCATGTCGATGTTCTTTCTGCTATGTAATACATTATTATGTAAATCAACCATGTAAATGCTATAGTTTTTTTATATGCTGTAGATCTATATTTACCTCGAAGCAGTCATGGATCAGAGTGTAACTTGTTTCTTCTAAGAAATCGCAAAAGAAAATATTTTTCTCCTTAGCACTATATTCTGTCAGTCTCCTCGCCGCGTTGGTCAGTTCATACTTTTTATTTGTGAGAAAACTACCTTTACGTTTGATATTGTTTTATGACCTAAATGAAAGAAAAAATCAGCAGAAGGGAGGTTTTAAGGAGAAGGAACTGGCTGAGCTGCTGAGCTCTAAGCAAGAATCAGAAAATTATACGACGACCTTCGTGGTCAAGTGGTCTGTACGGCGGTCTCAAGGCGTCGCCATCTCGAGAGGTTCTGGGTTCGATCCCCGGTGGGGGCAAATGTTTGGGTTATGAATTTTAGGCTCCAGTCTTGGATGTTTATATTATTCAGTATATTTATATGTATTGACGTATTCCATGTGAGGTCGCATCTGCGGCTTTTAAACTTGCAGGCGGTGGGCTGGCTGGTGCGAAATACCGTCTCGATACTATTTAATTGGTGTAATTCTCACATTGCCCTCAGAGCTTAATGACACGATGCCAGGACGTGAACCAGCGACTCGACGAGATGGTGACCAGCTTGGACGATGCCAGCGTGGACCTTCAGAATGTTAACAACAAGTATGTTGTTTTGTATTTTTAATTAATATTCGGTTACGAGCTGTGGTTGTTCTAAGTGAGAAAATGTAGTGTTCTACCAAAAATAAACAGTTTTATTGATTTATATAAATTCAATCAAATGCTTATCCCTTCAACTGTGGCGGCAATTTAGCACAAATGGGTGTCTGTGTCGCGCTTCTTCTTGGATCTTCTTTGATAAAATTTAAGAGCTATCGTAATTCTTAGAATTTCGATAGCTCTTAAATTTTATAGGGCAGTATATTATAAAATCCGAAACAAAAAAGCACTCAAAAGTAAAAAATAATTCCTGACGTAAATACTTTGATGTTGGTACAAATAATTAAAATAAAATTAAAAAAAATATTTAATTTAACAATTTATGAATTCGGTGCCCAGGCAATAAAAAATACAAAAATACCTACTTACATAATAATATCATCATTCACGCAATCCATCCATCTCTTCTTCGGTCTTCCTTCACTTTTAATTACAAGCTTTTATTTAACTAGCAATGTGTGTAAGTATGTTTGTCCGGATGAAATCTTACAAATGCAACTCAATTTTGTAGTAGATATCTTTAACCGATTGAGCTGAAATTTTGCATGCATGTTTAAATCTGATGACAATCAAAAATTATTATGACTTGGAGCTGATCTGATGATAGAGCTGGAAGGTGGCCATGGGAACTCAGTAATTATATGATTCAATGTCATCAAGTTTGGGCTCGTTTGAATCGCCTTAACGAGTACCTACTTTGGTTTAAACACTAAAAAGTAAACAATAAAAAAATCTTTTTAAAAATCAAGCTCTTATTACTTTATTAAATAAAAACGTGTTACAATTTTATGGAACATTGAAGAACATCTTTTATTTAAGATTAACACGCTTTTATTTAAAAAAGTAATAAAAGCTTGTTTTTCAAAAAGATTTTTTTATTTTATATTTTTTGCTGACCTTTTTATAAAACAAAATATTTACCACGACGACATAGTCATTATTAAAACAGCTGCTGTGTACTTTGTGTATTTTTTCAAAACGGGTTCCTTCCATATTGCTGCTTGCTAGGCTCGCCACCTGTTATGTGGGGACTCCACGTGTCTGGCGAATTGTGGGTGCTATCACCGTTCACTCCTACTTTCAAGGGTTTTTAAATGACGTTTTAACATTCCCGTGTGCAGGTTCATGGCGCTCAGTAACTCCCAGTTCATTGAGAGCAGAGTGTATGACGACGACGTGGACGTACTTGTGCAGGAACGTGCTAAGGTATTTTTTTTTTTTGTAAAATTCTCCCAGGTGTCTTTAAGACTCCGGCATTTGAAGGCAAAGGGAACTAAGCCCATACAGCCAAGTCTTCGGTATTTTAATGTCTCCAGTAGTTGCAGTGAAATGCAAGTGTAATACATTTCAATGCATCTTGGGAGAGTTTGGCGTCAAACGATCGATGGCAGACACTGTAATGTTACTTCGATGAGGTGGATTACCACGATAAAAATCCCATCGTTTTTCACACCACTTGACGCTTATTTCAATGATCCTCTACATTGCTCGTCAACACAGACACTTATTACATAAAACTACACTAATTTTACTTCGAAACAATATTACAATCACTGAAACAAAAATCACGTCTGCGCCAAAACACCCCTTTTCAATGATCTTTACACATAGGAGGAATTAAAATTGAAACTCTATTTAGAGGAGGCGCCTAAGAAATTTGAGTGTTCGAAATATGGGGACCGCTTTTAGATTATGATTCTTAATGTTACGGGAGAATTTTAAGTCCAAAATACCTATTCACTGATGTAACACACGACGACCTCCATGGTCGAGTGGTCTGTACGCCGGTCTCAAGGCGTCGCCATCTCGAGAGGTTCTGGGTTCGATCCCCGATGGGGGCAAATGTTTGGGTGATGAATTTTCAGGCATTTGTTCTCATTTCTCTCGTTTCACTCATCTCCCTCATTCATTTCATTCAAAAGTTATTGCAGACAAATAAAATTTGTTTCTATTGTCTGTTCGATTAGTACGAATGATTCAAATCTCATTTTTGCCCGCTAAAAGTTCTAAACAGAAAAGAGCTGTTTTGCTCCCACTTATAGAGGAGCAAAACGACACTTTTCGAACAGAAGGGATGAAAAAGGATTCTCTGTGACAGGAGCCCCCTAAAGAGACAGAGCCATCATCAGAGCTGGCCGGCATGAGGGAAAGCGTCAAGATACTAGAAGGCATGCACGAGACGATCCAGATATTGGACAGCGACTCGGACTCGGATATGGAGGATGATGATATTACTAGGTATGAATAAATCTTTTTTTGCAAATTTCTTTGCAATCACCCTAAAGGATTCACCAACTCAAGGTAAATTCCTGATAAATAACATACATAGATATAATCATGACTATTATCCCCTAGACTAGGCAAAAGCACCGCAAAAGCAGTCCATGGCCATAGTCCGCCCTTCACCAAGCAGTGACTGCACTCAGCGTGACTGGTGAGAGCCCGTCGCCGCTATAAGCTGGATGGTTGTGCAGTTCTAAGTCCATTAGTCGCCTTTTACGACATCCAAGGGCAGAGATGGGTGTTTGTTTATACAATATATATTTGTATATATTCAGGATATTTATATGTATTGTATATATTAAATATATTTATCCGTCATCTAGTGTCCGTAACACAAGCAGCATTAGTTGCTTAAAATGGGACTAGTTGATAGGTGTGAATGTTTGAAGATATTTATTTATTATTTATGATATGTTGCAGAACCATCCTAAAACCCAAAGACGTGTACCAGCGCCCCCTCCCGCACGTGATCGGGTCCCGCGCGTGGCGCGCCGGGCCCCGCGCGGACGGTGACAGTGACAGTGACAGTGACAGTGACAGTGACAGCGACGTTGACAGTGACAGCCGCAAGCCGCGCGAAGAGTACTCCGACTCCGAGCCCGATCTCATGGACAGTTTCCAGGCGCCCGATGTTCAGGTGAGAGAAATATGGTGCAGCCAGATGCCTCTTTTTACATATGACAGGCAAGCTCTTGGCCTTCATCTCTGACGGTGAGTGACGATAAGGCCGAAGGTGGAAGCGAGATTCGTCTGTAATCCTTAACAACAAATTATCAAAACAAATCGAAAGAGCTCAAAAATATAGTCTATTTTTAGACGAGGTAATTATTTTTTAGGAATACTCTGAATCTTAATAGTTACAGACAAAATACTAAGCGAGAAAAAAAACACCAATTTCATAGGTAAGGACCCAATATACCAATAAGTGACAAGAGTTCCATTTAATTATATCCGGGTCCACCACGTCACCATCTTACCTCTGATTGCTGGAATACAACAATGCTTATAACATTGTTATTCTGGCGACAGATTTATAAACTAATAGCTAATTGTAAGTTTAGACAACGCTACCTTCGTCAGGCCGTGGATCGGTGACCAAAACTTTGCGGTATCGATCTCCTCATTAAGCCGTTGGTCCTATTGGTTCCTACCCACCCACCTGCATTAGGCCAGCATGATGTTACGGCCCATCCGTCATGTGTTTCTCCATGAGGAAGGCCTGTGCCCAGCAGTGGGACGTATAGAGGATGAGGATGATGAGGTTTTTAAATGAAAAACTCTAAGAGTCAGTTAGTTGACAGTTCAGCTTCTTTCCATCGAACTAATCAACTAATCACCCAAATGCATAGTCAACTAGTGGCTTCTCGCGGTTTCACACGCGCAGTACCCGTTCTCATAAGAATACCGAGAAAAAAAGTAGCCTTTGCTCTACCTTAGGCTCTAGATTATCTGTGTACCGAATTTCGGTTAAATCGGTTCAGTTTTGACGTGAAAGCGAGACCGACAGACAGACTGTGTTCCTTAAAACCACATCTAGCCATACAAAATTGGTTTTGGTCAGATGAATAAACTTGAAAGAGTAGTAACAAGTGGCTAGCTCATTGCCTACACCATCACAGACCCAGTACCCAATACGCCCTTAGTCGCCTTTTACGACATGCTAGGCAAGGAAAGCAGTTGGCACATTCTTTTTGTGTCCCGGACCAACACCGACCGGGATAATATTAGTATGGATTAAATGACTTACAAGCTCGCCTTCGCAGGAGACAACAAGCAGTTCCTCTCTACCATCAGACCAGGATCTGGCGCCTGCTAAGCCTTCGCCAGCTGACGTGGCTGCAGAGCTAGCCAAGAGGTTACGAGGAGCTACTCCGCCGGTAAGTTTGTGTTTTTTTATAAATAGTTCAACAAATGACTCCACACTACCTGATGATAAGCAGTAGAGGAGTCCATATGTGAAGATAGCTGCAGCATGCTGACATACTGCCCTAGCCACCCTCACCTTGCCGGCCCATAAAATGCTTTTTCACGCCTCTTTTGAAGGAATATTGTAAGAATAACATAAAAAGATTATTTAAAAATTACACATACATACATAAGTCACGCCTTTATCCCACAGGGATAGGCAGAGATTACATCCTTCCACTTGCTACAAAAAAAATTAAAATTAAAGTGAAGAAATTAAATAATTTATTTATTATTACTTAAAATAATACAATATTGGAAATCTTTATAATGCTATTTATAACACTAAAAGTGATATTTAAGATATAGATATCAATAAAATATATGGGAACTTTAACTACATAAAATATTATAAATAAATTTAAAAAAAATCTGAATAAATAACTCTAAACAAAACTTTAAATTTAAGTTAATTTTATGTATTATGTTCCTCCTCTCCATTGTTGTTGTGCCCGACAGGGTTCGCAGTGATAATTAATCTTTTGTAATATCTGTAACCACACTGTGAAAAGCAATAAAGTATTGAGTATTAAGGAGGGAATTCGTGTGCGGTAAGGAATTCCACGTTCAAGCTGATCGACGGAGAAAAGAGTCACGAAATCTCTTAGTGCGCAGAGTAGACGTAGCGACAGTGGAAGAGTGGCTCCGTAGACCAGCGAACTCTTGTGTAGGAAAGGAGTGGGAGGGATAAGCGACGGAGAAGGGAGGCCATTCCATCCTTTTCTCCCGTATCCCATTCCATTCCACAGTCTTCTTCTTTTTCCTGCCCTGTTCCCAATTCTATTTGGGGTCGGCGCAACATGTCTTCCTCTTCCACTCTCCTCTATTACTCGTCAACACTCACGCCCATCCTCATCAAATCATCATTCACACAATCCATCCATCTTTTCTTTGATCTTCCTCTCCCCACAGCCCATCCACTTTCAACTTTCCTGGTGACATGATCATTCTCCCTTCTCATTACATGTCCATGCCAAGAAAGTCGTTTTTCTCTCAGTTTGTCAGCAATCGGGGCAACTTTCAGGCTTCCCCTAATGTATTCATTCCTCACTCTATCCATCCTCGTCACACCACACAGCCACCTCAACATTCGCATTTCAGCTACATGCAATCTTTGTTCATCCATCCGCTTTACAGGCCAACATTCCGATCCATACATGATGACAGGTCTTATTACAGATTCCATTCCACAGTATTCCACAAAATTTATAATGTACAGTCGTCGTCCCATTACATTTCTATTAACTCTATCAACATTTGTTCCCAGATGCCAGAACCAGACCCAGAATACGCTATCCCGAAACCCTCCAAGGTTTACAGAGGAGACCAGCCTACGAGTGAGTTTTTTTGAGAAAAGAGTGAGACGTTTGTGTCGGCCATTAAATATAAATATCTTGAAACATTCAAACAGCGTCAAAACTACTGAACGTATTTTACCAAAATTTGGTATACAGAAAGTCTAGAGTCTGAGAAAGGACATAGGCTACCTTTTATCCCGATAGTCCCATGGGAACAGGTGCCATGCGGGTGAATTTTACAATATTTAAATAACGCCTCCCAGAAAAATGATGGACAAATTTACGCCTCTATGAACTTTGCTTCTAATAATAGAGAAGAAGTAAATGTTCAATTCCACCAATTGAGGCTACTGTTACAATGTGAAAAAATATTTCAGTGTCGATTAGCCTATTTATTGAGGAAGGCTTGAATTTCCATGCGGACGAAGTTGCGGGCAAAAGCTAGTATTTTTTATATTTTTCAGGTACAGTATTCTCCGACGAACCACCACCGCTAGACCAGTACGAGTCAGAAGAGGATGACGATATATTCGCGGAGCTACACAAGACCAGCACGTATGCCAATAGTAATAAGGAACAGAGTAGTTTGGCCAACGATTTGTTCAGTGCACCGAGTGAGAGCAGGACGGATAGAGGTGTTTTTGATGACTTCAACGATAATACGGTAAGTGAACTTATACTGTTATATGTTCATAACAATATAAAGACACACATTTTAAAGAGAAATACGAAGAGTATGGGCCGTAACAATAGCGATCGGGACCAATGATTTAACGTGCAACTAGCTCGGAGAATGTCGAGATCAAAAAGTTTTGGTCACCCATCCAAGGTCAGACCATGACGAAGTAGCTTTGTTTTCAATATCGAAACAAAAGCGTACGAACCACTACACCTCGTAGAAGGAAATCTATTATATTATGTTTTTTACAGCCCACACAAAAATCTGCCAATCAAGTTTCGACTCTATTTTCTGATGAATCAGAGCCAGAGTTGTTTGCTCAGAAGCCCGCGAGCAAACCTGGGACTTCGGATAATAAAGCTGATGTGGAACCTGTGAAGGTATGTAATATGTAGAATTTTAAGATTAATGTGATACTATAAGTAAGTCTATCTCTAAATTATCTCTAAATTTTGATATGAGACAAAATGTAAACAAACCATTAAAGGGTTTTAGTAACTATAGTTATAACCTTTTACGAGGGGGAATTCTCAACATAATTACATACATCACCATTATTCTTGACTGCCATTGTTTCAGAAACCAATCGGTGGAATATCACTATTCGGCTCAAATAAAGGTACGGAAAGCATTGGGGCAGCCATTTTAAAACGCAACCAGAGGAAGACATCGTCAGACGAAGAAACCACTGAAGAGTCTGTAATCGTTAAAGATACAAAACCAACCGAAAAAGATATATTTGAAGACCTTTTCGCTAAAACTGCTAAATCTAACAAACCTATAAATAAAATAGTTAAAGAAGTAGAGAACCCTAATAAAGTTACTAAGAGAGATAGTGAAAAGAAAATAGATTTGTTTAGCGATGACTTGTTTGATAATATAGATGATATATTCACTACTAAAAATGATAAAGTTACATCGGAAGTTAAAGGAGCTAAGAAAGTAGATAAATCTATATTTGACGATAATTACGATGATTTGTTCGCTGATATCGCTATACCTAAAAGTAAAGAGGTTAAAGTTGATGACAAACCAAAAAAAAGTCTTTTTGATAGTGATGATGAATTATTTTCGGACAAAAACGCCAAGTTTACAACAGAAGAGGCTAAAAAAGAAAGTAAACCTATTATTGAGTCGCATATTAGTAAACCTAGTGAAAAATTGCCTAAAAGTATATTTGATGATGACAGTAGCGATAGTGACATATTTACAAAGTTAAGGGAAACAAGAATAACTAATTCTAATGAAGATTCAAATGTAACATCTACTTATGTTAATGGTAAAAAATCAAATACTGAAAACAGTGCTACTTATGGGTCAGTATTACCAAGTATCGAGGCAGTCAAAGTGAAAAATATATTCAGTGATAACAATGTATCGAAAGATAAAGTGCAGACTTTATCATTATTTGACGACGATGATAGTGAATATATATTTAGTACTGTTAAAGAAGCATATGACAATGAAAAAATTAACAAATCTAAAGAAATAACAAACACTGATAACATTTTTGCAACAAAAATTGCAACAAAACTTAGTAAAGAAAATGAAAATCCTTCAAAAACATCTTTATTTGATGAAAATAATCACGGTGACAATGATATATTTGCGACTTCAACTAGTTTATTAACAGATAATACTAAAACACCCTATTCTAATAAAGATCTAATTAAAAATGAAAAAGTAATTACAAATAATAAAACAAGCGAACTGTTTAACAATATTGGATCTGATGCGATTATTAATGATACTAAAGAAAAATTCAATGATATTAAAGATACTTATAATGTGGACGATATACCACCTCCCTTTGATATTGAAGAAGAGGATGATTTAGAGGAGAATGAAAAGACAGCAGAAAATGTTAAAAATACTATAGACATTGCTGACTCTAATATCATAACTAAAGAAATACCGCCAAGTTTGGATGTTTCTAAGAAAGATACTGTAGAAAATGTTAAAGATCCTATTATTAACAATAAAAGCGTTGAAACTGACAGTATTCCAGAAACAAAGTCGAAATCAGAAAGTTTATTCATAGATGCTGAAGAACCAACATCAGTTCAAAGTGAATTAAACTTTAATGTTGAGAAAATAAAGCCAAAAGTACCTGATTTTGATGTAACTCCATCTGATAGTAACAAAGACAATAAATCAAATGATTCTCTATTTTCTTCATCTTCAGTTTTCGAGACAGATAATATTTTCAGTGATATACTAGACGAGCCTCCAGTGTTTGAAAAATCTAAAGAATCTAAGAAAAGTAAAAATATTAATGCATTATTCGATGATGATTCTGATGACGAAGCGTCGTTTTTCAAGAAAAATGACGTCATTCTTGATGATAAGCCTGATTTTAATACTGATAGTAGCAAGGATGCTCTATTTGGTGTATTCCATAACGAGCCTCCGGCTATAGATATTGATTTTACTCAAAAATCTTCTAAGATTGTTGAAGAAATTCCTGACTTTATACCTAATTTAAATACTACAAAAGAAAATGAACCAAATCGAAAAAAAAAAGATAATTTTACAGATAAATTTAACGAAAATGATATTCCAAAGACTGATATAAACGATTTATTTGATATTAAGAATACAGATGAAAACATTAAAAGCAAACAATTGCCTATGCAACCGAATACAGATAATTCAAAGTCTTCTAAACCCGACGATCTTTTTAACTCAGATTCAGACGACATATTTCAAGCACCAAAGCCTAAAAACGATATAAAACCTGAGCTAAAAGAAAAAATCGACCAATCTAAATTACCACCAAAGCCCGAAGTTTCAAAGTCCAAAATCGCAGATTCTGTAAAAGATTCTGACACTCCAGATAGTCCAAAGAAAATCGGCAAATTAAAAAGCATGAGTTTCAATATAAATGTGAACACATTACTACCAGGCGCTTCTCCTAAAAAAAAAAGTGTTGAACAAACTGATGGAGGTGTATTGTCAACTAAAAGTCAAGAAAATTTACACACAGCAGTTAAAATTGAACCTGTTATGGTAAAATCTGTAAGTTTCGAAGGTGAACCTGATTCCCAAGTTCTAGACAATAAAATTTCTAAAGAAAGAGCTAAGATACAGGTCAAAAGGAGACCTAGTACTAGACGCGCAAGAAGAGAGGCTGTTAGAAAATCTGCTATAGACATTGGTGATGACTCAACTGATAATTCCAGCTCTTTCGATGACATTCCTAAACCCAGAATAAATAATACTGAACCTAAATCTGAAATTAATAACGTTGAAAATAAAATTGATAATAAACATAATACGGAGAAACCAACTCCGGAATCTATAGATAATAAAGAAACTACTAAAGTTAAAGAAGTAGATATAAAAACAGACTCATTTATACCTAAACAGGATAATTTTACTGATAATGAATCTTTAAATAAAATTTCAGAATCAAATGTGAAATCTAAAGTAGTATATATTTTAAATGACGAAGATATATTTAATTCGAAACCGGAAACAATTGATCCTGTACCAAAGAAATCTTTAATCATTTCTAATGATGATGATGAAGATCTTTTTAAGAATCTAAGTAATGACAAACCTTTAAAAACACTAGGAGATGTTTACAAAAATACTATTAAACCAGAAACAAGTGAAAATGCAAAGAAGTCACTATTTGACGATCTCAGTGATGATGAAAATGAACTATTTAACACTAACAAAAAGACAGTGACAAAACCAAAAGGTATACTCGATTCTGATAGTGAGGAAGACTTGTTTGGTGGTAAGAAGGAGACGAAAGACAAAGTAGCGAGTGTGAAAGAGACAAAACATATAAAAGCGAAGGTTGAAGTTAAAGGATCTTTATTCGGAGACGACGATGACGATGATCTGTTTGGAGCCAAAGTTAAAACTGATTCTGGTAAGTACAGTTAAGGTTATGATAGAAAAGTATTTATTTATAAAACATACAAGAATTTCTGCCGAATAAATGTTTTACTATTGGATTCGTCATTGAACGTCTACGTTGGGAATTATAATTTCTGTTATAACAATTTTGTTTGTGCTTACTTGAATTTGTCTTAGATGAAATAATAATAATAAATAAAATAAAATAATCTAAACCAAATTCTGTAATGTTAGATTAAAATAAGTGTTTACTGTGGCAACTTATTCTTTAAATTAAATATCATAAAATTAAAAAAAAAAACTACGTTTCTCTTTCGTTCATTGTTCATGACCATGGATACCGAGTCCTTCAGTAATTGTGTGTAGCCTAGTCTTTAGTAGTAATAAGTCTTCATTTGCATTGAAATGCAAGTGTAATACATTTCAATGCATCCTGGGAAAGTTTGGCGCCAAATGGTCGATGGTAGACACTCTGGTGCAACTTTGATGAGGTCATTACCTCGATGAAAAACTCATCACTTTTCACACCACTTAATGCTTATTTCTATGATCCTCCACATTGCTCGTCAACAAACATTTATTACACAAAACTACACTGATTGTACGCAACAAGATCCACTCCGAAATAATATTACAATCATTGAAATAAAAATCACGTCCGCCATAGTGATGGGGATAAATCGTCACTAAAATTGGCTGCTACCTTACACAATAAAAATCGTAACGATTTGCCTACACACGAGGCGGTCTAGGAGGTGGTTTAGGACGCTCCACTCCACTATGTTGGCCCTATGTTGGCCCGACATTGCCTCTGATGATATAGACTTGAGTATACCTTTATCAAGACCATTAAAGCACGATACCGAATATTTTTGGCTCTGAAATGTCAAATTCAGTGAAGTAAAATATTTTTACAGTTTTTTTTGAGCATTTTACTATGTAACATTAACTATGGCGGACGTGATTTTTATTTCAGTGATTCTAATATAGTTTCTGAGTGGATCTTGTTACGTAAAATCAGTGTAGTTTTGTGTAATAAGTGACAATAATGATGAGCAATGTGGAGGATCATTGAAATAAGCGTCAAGTGGTGTGAAAAACGATGAGATTTTTATCGTGGTAATCCACCTCATCGAAGTAACACACAGCATCTGCCATCGATCGTTTGACGCCAAACTCCCCCAAGACGCATTGAAATGTATTACACTTGCATTTCAATGCAAATACTGAAGAAATATATACTGAAGACTTGGCTGTATGGGCTTCGTTCCCTTTGCCTTCCCTATATGGGAGAATTTTACAACAAAAAAAAACTTAAATTTTCATGGCTGTATAATTTAATCTACTTACTATTGGGTAGTTTGAGTTTGATTCGTGTGGTAGCGGCTCATTAAAAGAATACTACCAACCCATGGGTGTCGTAAAAGGCGACTACCGGACTTTGAACTGCACAACGTCCAATAGCTTATAGCGGCGACGGGCTAAGCTGAGTGCAGTTACTGCTTGGTGAAGCGCGGACTATGGCAATGAACTGCTTTTGCGGTGCTTTTGCCTAGTCTCTGTCTAACCCTTGGGGGATGATAGTCGTGGTTGTATGTATGTAGTTTGTGTAGGCAATTCTAGTTACGGTACTTTAGACTAGCTAATAAGAAAGAAATTGTTCTCTTACGTTTACATTAATAAATTTTCAGTTTCAGTTGGGCCGTCGCAACAGCCTAAACCAGTAAGAGATGTCTCAAAACCAGCAGAGTTAGTATTCGACGACCCGCTATCGTTGTTTGGAGAAGACGAAGAATGAGTCTACCTTTCAAAACCATATTTTTTTTGCTGGGTACTCTCACTATATTTGTTGATCTAATATTATTCAAAATGTTTACCAGTGAGGGACAAAAACTATAAAATGCCTTAGATTTTTTCTACGTCTCAAAACAAACTTTCTCAAAATATTATTGTTAAATATTTTTATACACGATAAATAATAATTGTTTCTTGTCATTTGTTTTTTGAGTTGGAGTAGTGGATAAAGGTGTGATGATATGTTGCGGTTATTTTATTTTAATTGTTTTAAACAAATTTTATTTGTTATAATTATAGTTAATATCAACTGCATTTTCTTGCTACTTAGTGTTTTTAAATCTTTTACAATAAGTGTGCGTTCCAAAACTAGTATTAACTACACAAAGTAATGCAAATTTTAAATTAACGCCGTTCTAAAATACATTAGCTACAATGGCAATTTTTATTTTGAAGTAAATTTTACCGTTTTAAAACGCATGTATATAATAAACTCATTCTTGTCTAATTTCTTTGCTTGTCACAATTTTTAATTTTAACGGATTTATCTGAAGCCTTTTGGCTGCGTTCACGTTTCCCAATGTTGCTAGTTGAAGAAAAAATATCATCTATTTTGTTACTTAAATATTTTATATTTCTTGTTATGTTTTTTTCGTTATTCCTTTTTAATTATTTCGCTCTAATTTTTTAATTTTGTTTCATTTTTATATAACTACAGTGGTAAGTAGTAAATAATGTCTTATGAATGAAGTATTTTGCAACAAGTTCATAGCCTTTATGGCATTAAAAATAAGGTTGAAAACGTTATAATCGGAAAAAATAACTAAATTAAATTTTCATTTCTTTATCTCTCGTCTGAGAATATTATGGATTTTTTTTTAATTTGTAAATATTTTTGTAGTTATGTTTTGTATTTAACTTTATTGTATTGATTTTGAAGTAATATTATGTATTGGAAAATTATTAGTTGGGCAACACCTAAAATTGGTCAAAAATTATTTTGGTTCATACCTACTCGAGGCACGTGTTGTATTCTCTTTGGTCTATAAAGTTATTTAAAATGTTAAATAAATGTAAATATAATCGTATTACACTGAAAAGTTACGCAAATAAATTAATATAAATAAGTATTTTAAGTGCCTATAGATATTTGTATTGTATGTTGAAATAATAATTGTAATTAAATGTTATTGATTAAATTGTTTTTCTCTATGTGGAATCTGAATCCAAAGAGAGCGAAGGTATGGGACGAGAAAGACCTATGCGAATTTTTCGATTTAATTATATTTATTGCCAGCGGTAGCTGAGTTGGGACGGACGGGACTCGTTAGTTCGGCCGCGGGAAACGCGGGTTCGATCCCACCGCCGCCACCACTGAGTTTGAATAACACTCATGTACAGTTCATTGTGAATATCGCTTGCCGCACATTGTGCCCGGTGCATGGCAACAGGCTCGCCACCTGATACATGGGGACCTAACATATCTGGCGAAATGTAGGTGTTTAACACCTCTGCCTACCGCTTCGGGGAAAAAGACGTGCGAGCAGAATGACACTCGTACTCGACACGTTCGATACATATAGGTAAGTCCGAACCTACTAGAAAAAGGTTCTATCAAGGTCAAGGGCGCGTCACATGGAGATGACTAGTCGATTCTAAGAAGATCTATTATCTTTAACTTCGCTACTCGACACAAGACTCGGTATCTTTCTCGAATATTCTACAATTCTTTTTGTACGACAGCCTTCCTCGATGTGCTCGAATCACTTCTACGATACACTGGAACGCTCCCGATTGTTTTCGATTGTTCGAGAATAAGTTTATTTATTCGATGGCATGGTCTGTAATATTTGCCCTCTCATCGGGTATATCAAAAAAGATGAATTGTTCAAGATCGCACTCTTGGAGAGTATTTTGATCCGATAATTAAGTAAAAAATTTTGGGTCACCCAACAAACAAACAAAACTGACAAATTGTTGGTGTACTGACAAATTTTGATGACCTCCGTGGTCGAGTGGTCTGTATGCCGGTCTCAAGGCGTCACCATCTCGAGAGGTTCTGGGTTTCATCCCGGTGGGGGCAAATTTTTGGGTGATGAATTTTTAGGCATCTGTTCTCTAGTCTTGGATGTTTATATATATTTAAATATATTCAGGCTATATGTATGTATTTATCTATTAAATATCTATCATCATCATCTAGTGTCCGTAACACATGCAGCATTAGTTGCTTAAAATGGGGCTAGTGGATAGGTGTGAATGTTTGAAGATATTTATATTATAATTTATTATCCAATGCACAAACTGTGAATATTACACGTAACAAAAGATGTTTTATAAATTATTTAAAATCAATGATCGCTAAATTGGAAAATAATTTGTAGTACCCGAACGTATTTTCAAGATACTGATGTAAAACGGCTGAAGGCCTAGAAGCCAGGGCCGATTAAATAAATAAAAAAAGTTTTTTGGCGGCATTCAACTATGGCGGACGTGATTTTTATTTCGATGATTGTAATATTGTACGGAGTGGATATTGTTACGTAAAATCAGTGTAGTTTTGTGTAATAAGTGTCTGTGATGATGTGCAATATGGAGGATTATCGAAATAAAGTTCAAGTGGTGTGAAAAGTGATGAGTTTTTTATCGTGGTCATCCACCTCCTCCAAGTAGCACCACAGTGTCTGCCATCGATCGTTTGACGCCAAACTCTCGCAAGATGCATTGAAATGCATTACACTAGCATTTCAATGCAAACTACTGAAGAAATATATACTGAAGACTTGGCTGTATGGGCTCTGTTCCCTTTGCCTTCCCTACATGGGAGAATTTTACAACACATAAATAAAAAAAAAACGGTTTTTGGCGGCATTCAACTATGGCGGACGTGATTTTTATTTCGATGATTGTAATATTGTTTCGGAGTGGATAATGTTACGTAAAATCAGTGTAGTTTTGTGTAATAACTGTCTGTGATGATGTGCAATGTGGAGGATTATCGAAATAAGCGTCAAGTGGTGTGAAAAGTGATGAGTTTTTTATCGTGGTAATCTACCTCATCCAAGTAGCACCACAGTGTCTGCCATCGATCGTTTGACGCCAAACTCTCCCAAGATGCATTGAAATGCATTACACTAGCATTTCAATGCAAACTACTGAAGAAATATATACTGAAGACTTGGCTGTATGGGCTTCGTTCCCTTTGCCTTCCCTACATGGGAGAATTTTACAACAACAAAAAATAAAAAAAAAATAAAAAAACTGATGTAAAAAGTAAAATTATTAAAAATTGGTTCTCAATCAACTGAATAAGGTTCTAGTTACAATGCACGTTCTGTTATCATGAAGATGTCAGTATATTTGACTTTGACGTTTAGTCTTTGACTGTCAAAAAGCAACATATCTCTCTAATCTGTAATCTGTGAGGTGTGAGCAAACCTCTCGGAGGCAGGCACACGTTTTTGTGTGGCCGCGGATTTTAAGGACGCCAAAATGAAACCTGTGAATAAAACTGAAGAGAAAAAACGTAAGAATATCAAAAAACCTAAAGTCAAGAATAAAAAAGAGAAAGTTCTTGTTGTGGCTCAGGAAATAAAATTCGCGAGACTACTGTCTGGCAATGAGAAGAAAACTCGTGATAGAGTGTTGAAAACATTCAAAAAATGGCTTCTGAATTGTTTTAGCAAAGGATATGGTTAGTATAATCAAATAAATTTACTTTAAAACAACTTTTATAAAATAAGTATAATGGTTTTTCGTGTTGTTAAAATTCTAACCTCCAAATTCTCATGCTTACGTTTTGACTCAGAAACTAGATTTAATAAAAATATTATTTGATAAACTTAAATTATTGTTTGTATTTTTGACTGTGTTTAGCTTTATATCGCCCGTTTTTTATCGCAATATAATTGGTATACAGTTGATTACTTTGGTCCACAGCATTCTCTGTATACAGTTTAACAATTAAATAAATTATTGAACAGTTACTTAATGCGATATATTTTAGTAAAATAATGTTTGCTTTAAACTATATTCTGTATTTATTAAGTTTCTGTATTCATAATTATGGTTTCACTACTCCTTTTGAGTATAAATTTATTTTTAAAATTAAAATGATTATATATGTATACCTAATATCTTGTAATAGCATAGCACAACAAAGATAAATATAATATCAACCTGAAAAAAATTTGGTTTTACATAGGTCTTATGTAAAAGAAAAAGATATATTATAGTTATATTTAAGCTTATTTATAAGCAAAATATTCCAACAGTGCGCTATAAAATTTTCTGTAATAATATTGCTGTTATGCTTACATTTCAGAATTCAAAGAAGATGACTTTGTGAGAATATGGAAAGGATTGTTTTATGCTGTTTGGATGTCGGACAAGCCGCTAATCCAGGTATGTTGGTGTGTTTGGAACAAGGGTTTATCTGTTCCAAGCCGTGAAGATAGATGTGGCTTATTTATAATAATTGCCGGTGCCAGACCTGTGGCTCAAAAATTTGTTCACATATTTGATAGACTTTGACCAGATGTTTGCGACACTGCCAGACATGTGTTCAAATGTTTAAACACTCCATTGAGCTCACAGTTTTCAAATAGACTTCACAGAACTGGGAAGACGATGTAGTTGATGCAACTTTCTGATATTATTTAAGTTAGTGTAATTATTAATTTTCACTGGAGGAGGCCTATACCCTGAAAGGGACCATATCAGTAGATGAAATAAACTAACTATACTAACACTAGGAATAAGTAATAATAAACTAACAAAATAATAAACTAACAAATCACTTAAATGTAACCAGCTCAGATATGGAAAAATAAAAGGCTTTATTATTATATTATTATTATTATAATTATTAATTACACATGCAACTATATATACAATGACAGCCAAAACGTAGATGAAAATGGATATTATTTGATGTTATTCATTGATGTTTTTTAGGGATGGAAAACGCTCATGTCATTCCACTCCATCGTTAGTACTTGTTAATGCACGATAGCTCTCCACGGCGATGCTGGCGCAACTGACGGGTTTCGGCAGTGTGGCAGGTTCACAAACATTTGGACAGTGATTTTTTTCATGTGCGCTAAAGAACTGATACAGAACAGCAAAGTGCACATATCTGCTCAAATATTTGCAAATAGTATCAAAGCCCCTGCTTCATATGTGTTCTAATATGTGAACAAATGTTTGAGCCGGCATAATAGAAATCTATAGACCGGGCACAATGTGAGGCAATATTTATCAGCTACGTTCTGTATTATTTAATTATTTATTAAACAGTTTATTGTATACAGAACAAATATACAGTTTTTTTGTGTTGCTTGCCCTTGTGCACCTCTAGATCTCAGTCATAACATCACATATCATCAGGCAGAGGTAACACCCACATTTCACCAGTTAAGTCTCCATGTAACAGATGGCGAGCCTGTTGCCATGCACCAGGGACAATGTGAGGCTGACGATATTCACAATCAATTGTTCTTAAGTTTTGTTCAAACTGTGGTACAGTTAAGTACAAAAATATGTATACGCATTTTAGAGGTGACAATTTTTATTTGCTTCTAATAAGAGTCATTTACTGTCAAAAGTGGTCACATATTTTTGGAGTTTACAGTACAGGCGGTAGGACGACCACGCGAGTTACCTCTAGATCTTGTGAATGTATCTGTAATTTTTAAGCAAGAACAAAACTACACATTAGCTTAAGAAAACCAGAGTTGTTATTATTAAAAATGACCTTATCATCTAAATTGTACATAACGTAACATAGCATATCATCACGCATCTTTCCCCGAAGGGGTGGGCAGAGGTGTTAAACACCCACATTTCGCCAGATATGTTAGTCAAATGCGAGCCTGTTGCCATGCACCGGGCACAATGTGAGGCAAGCCGTATCAATGAACTGTACATAAGTTTTATTCAGACTCAGTGGTGGCGGCGGTGAGATCGAACCAGCGAGGCCCGCGGCCTTTGAACGAGTAGTGCCCCGTCCCTGCTTTTTAATTTAACATACAAACATATTATCATATAATCTTAAACATATTGAGCGAAATTTATTTACCACCTCGGCCTACCCCTCAGGGGATAGAGGGTAATACGTTGTGTTATCTTAATTTCAACCCTACTTTTCCTCTATACAGGAGGAGCTCTGTGAAACCATAGCAGGTATATTGGATCTGTTCCCGGCCGAGCACCTGCGACACGCTCTGCTGATGGCCAAAGCTGGCTTCAAGGTGCTCGCCACGGAGTGGTACGGGATTGATTACCACCGGATTGATAAATTCCTCATGGTATGTAGTTTAGGAGAATAGTAACATTTGCTCGGTGGCGTAGTGGTTAGTACGCTTTGGCTTTGGCAACCCGCATTGGGCCACCGTGGTGGTGTTTTTCCCATACTCTTCACCATGAGGAAGGCCTGTGCCAACAGTGGAACGTATATAGGCTGAACTATGTTTATAAGTTCATTTCAATTATAAGATGATTGTCCTCCTCATTCTCATTCAAATATCTACCCTAACGGCACTCGAACCCGAGACTTGATGGCGACAGAGTTCATGACTGAGTGGCGCAAATAATAAAATTAAAAATGTTAGCTAACAGTAATATACATTATAATAAAACTGTAGAGGTCGAATGTCTGTATAAAAAATGCTTAAAATCAAATGAAGGGGATGTAAAAAGGTAAAAAATAATAATAATAATTTGTTTCTGTCTGTTTGTGCGCGCTAATCTCCGAAATGGCTTGACCGATTTCAATGAAATTTTGCATGGCGATACCTTTTTGTATTTCTTTGGGATAAACAATAGTAATGTTCGTGATTCGCAGCTGGCGCGGCGCTACCTGCGCGGCAGCCTACGCGCGGTGCGGCGCAGCGGATGGGTGACCGACGCCTGCCGCGCCTACGCCGACATGCTCGCTGGGAGCGACGGTAAAGACTATGCCATTAGATATATTTTTCAACATGTGTCATGTGATACTTGAAGGTGTACCTACCAGAATCTATGTCAAGCGTTCATCTCTCTCGTATGTCTCGGTAGATTTAGATCGTTACGTTTCCTAAAAATGGTTGAGCGAAGCGATAGCTGATTCATGCGTCATGCCTGTGAACAGGTGCCACTGTCGGTGTCTGGTCACCTCATGCTTGTCTTCATACATACAATTACACCTGAAATAGGCAGACTCCAAGGAGCAGTATGTTCCTTAAGACCTCATTTAGCCATACAAAAATTGGGTTTGGTCAGATGAATCATCGTGAAAGAGTAGTAACTAGTAGCTAGCTCATCGCCTACACGATCACAGAGCCAGTACCTTAGTCGCCTTTACGACATGCTGGGCAAGAAAAGCAGTTGGTACATTCTTTTTGTATCCCGGACCAACATCATGCTAGTCTGATTTGTAGAAATAGCCTAATCAATGAAATTTGCTTCGACTGTATGGCAGGTTGTGAAGATGTTTATTTATATATACTCTTTATCGCACTCAGAAAAAAACAAATGCTGATTAATGTCAAGTTTGTTTGGATCGTAGAACAAACGGGGACGCTATAAAATAAAATAAATAAATAAATATAAATATCTTCAGACATTCACACCTATCAACTAGCCCCATTTCAAGCAACTGATGCTGCTTGTGTTACTGACTCTAGATGACGGATAAATATATTTAATAGATAAATACATATTAATATTCTGAATATATGTCAACATATATATAAACATCCAAGACTGGAGAACAAATGCCTTTATTCATCATACAAACATTTGCAAACATAGCGACGCATTGAGACCGGCGCGGCGTACAGACCACTCGATCACGGAGGTCGTCAATTTGACTTTTGACTTGCATATAAAATATTCATAGAAAGAAGAACGTGGATAAGCCTTCCGGAAACTGGTATACCGGATCTCAATCAAAGAATTGAATAAATAATGGAAGGAATCGACGTAATTAAAATAGATTTTCGTTTTGCTGTAAATGAATTAAATTGAATTTTGACATGACCATCTGATATGAATGTCATTCATTCACTTTCTCTTTTTCTCTCGGTTTGTACTTGATTAGGATTTCTCGCCCACACGCTTCTTGTATCTTTATGGCGGAGCGAAAATAATCCTAAATGTATGGTGGGGATGAATCTATTTTTATCAGTTGAAATTTATTTATTTATTTCATCCAACTTAAAACTATTTTTACAGGAACTTAGCCTAACACAATAGTTAAGTGTACGTGTTAACGAAATGTACGTGTTAACACCTCTTTCTACCTCTTTTAGGATTTAACGTTATGAAATAGTTTATTACCTACATGTATATATTGTTTCAGGTATATTAGCGCTAAAGACACCACACTACGCGAGGAACGCTGGTTCCCTTCTCTTGCACATCGTGGACTGTTTCTTAGAAGAACTGGCAAAGGTATGAATTGACTTACCTAATTTTTTTTAACGACCTTCGTGGTCTCATGGTTTGTACTCTGTATGCCGGTCTCAAAGCCATCTCGAGAGGTTCTGGGTTCGATCCCCGGCGGTGGCAAATGTTTGTGTGATGAAAACAGGCATTTGTTCTCCAGTCTTGGATGGTTATATATGTATTGTATAAAATCTGAATATTTATATGTATTTATCTATTAAATATATTTCCGGCATCTACAGGGTGAATACAAAAATAATTGTCAATTTTTATGGGTGGGGGGTTCTAGTGCTATAAACATTATATTTGTGACGGAGAAAAAAAAATCTAAGTTGTAAAAAAAAAAAAATTTTCAGTTGCGTTTACTTGAAACTGGTAAATATACATATTAAAAAAAAAGCCGTAAAAAATTACATGAAAAATTTTACATTAAATTCGATACACACTTTTTACAAATGTATAGGTGTATCGTTCAATAAATGACACAGCGCGGCAGCTGCAACTAATAATTGCGTTATTGTATTTTCTGACATAATGTTTCATTAAGATTTTAATTGTTATTATACCGATTATTATAACGTTTAAAATGTCCTGTAAAATTTTGTCGAATGATTTCAATTTGACCCTGTAGTTTTCGTAACACAAGCAACATTAGTTGCTTAAAATGCGGCTAGTTGATGGGTGTGTATGTCAGAAGATATTTATTTGTTTCTCAGGTTTCTTCAGGCACCATCCCTGAAGACAGCGTGTCAGAGCTCCTTCGTCCGTTCTGCGCATATACTTGCGGGGGCGAAGCACCCACGCTGTGTGTGGCGGCGAGGAGATTACTTACCGCGTTGCTGAGGCAAAGCCCTAAGGGCCTGGAGTATGGCCAGAGGACCAGGGCCTGGGAACTGGTAAGTGGATAACAACAATATCATCACGCCTTTCTATGTATATGTTAAGTCCAGGCACCAGGTGGTGAGCCTGTTGCCATGCACCGGGCACAATGTGAGGCAAGCGATATTCACAATAAAAAAACCGCCTCTCTGGTCTAGTGGTGGACACCACCGGGTGTAGATCGGGAGGTCCGGGGTTCCATTCCCATGGGGGCAGGGGTTATTACAATAGAACTTAACATAATGCTCATTACAAATCACAAGGATTTAATTTTATGCGCCAGAGTTTATTTATTTAATTTTCATGTCCATTACAAAAAGAAAATGTACACATAGCGGATTTAACGACTAATATCGCTCTCTAACAGTCAACCATCAGGCAAAGCAGAGATCTGGTTTACCATATTATTATTACAAAAGTAAAAAGTAAAGGTACGACTATAACCCACTTTATAATTCTATGCGATCGTTGCCATCCAACACTCAGACACAATACCTTTAGTTTATTTTTAATATTTTTTTTACTAACAGGAAAACCATAGTAACCGCGGACGAAGTTGCGGGAAACAGCTTAATGCATTATTAATTAATGGATTGAGTTATGGTAACACTCGTAGAACAAATGTTGTTATTTATGTTAGCTGCCCAGTCTTGCGGGGTTGTTGATGAAATAATTAAATTAAATAACCCTGAATATTGCTAGTATGGAAACTCTTTTGTGTGTATAAAAATATGGATGAAAATAGATTGCATGTGGCCGAAATGCGTATGTTAAGATGATGTGTGGGTGCCGAGGATTGATAGAGTGAGGAATGAGTATATCAGGGGATGCCTGACAGTGGGTCCAGTGATAGAGAAGTTGAGAGATAGCGGCTATCGTGGTGTGGACATATTTTGAGAGAATGAGAAAGTAACGAGAAGAGTTCTGAATATGAGAGTGGATGGTAATGCAGGGAGAGGAAGACCGAAGAAGAGATGGATAGATTGTGTGAATCAGGACATGGCTAGAATGGGAGTGAATGTTGATATGGCGTGTGATAGCGGAGAGTGGAGGAGAATGACTCGTTGCGCCGACCACAACTGGAATTGGGAAAAGGGCAGGATAATGATGAACAATATGGAAACTTAATTTGTACCGATGTTATTGACTTTTTGGTAGCGTTTATGTATTCATAGATTTAGGATGTATAAAATTCATATAGCGTCTTGGAGACATCACAAAAAAAACATTTTTTTGGTAAATGTCAAATTGCTTCGTCTCGTAGAATGAACGGGGACGCTATGGCCTCTTACTACTCGCAAAAACATAACATACCTGTCATTCATTCGCTTTCTCTTTTTCTCTCGGGCGTATACATACGAAAAATCGTAATGATTGACGTTCGCCTCGCTGGTAATTTTTTTTGGAAATAACGATATACCTTATATTTTGTAGATGGGTTGCCCGCGCGGTGGACCGGATGCCTTAGAACCAGTGTCTGATGAGGAAGAAATTGAAGAGGATGAACATTATGAGGAAACACTCAATGGGTGAGTTTATTCAAAATTTATTACTCTTCAGCCTATATACGTCCCACTGCTAGGCACAGATCGTCCTCATGGAGATATACATGGGGAATATGGACCGTAACACCACATGTCTAGCCCAGCAGGCTGGTGGGTAGAATCGGTTACAATAGCAACCGGGACCAACGGCTTAACGTGCCTTCCGAAGCACGGAGGAGCATGAGATCAGAATATATTTCCTAGGAATTAATCCTTGATCCTTCTTCTAGGTTTCATACATTTTTTGCCGGCCAAATGATTTTGTTAACAAAATATTTGTTTGCTGCCGAAGTAATTTTTCCCCTGACCTGACTTCCCCTAATATTCCCTGCAAATGTTTCTGTGTGCTTCTCGTTCACTCTGTCTTACATCATCGAGGAGAATGCGCGATTGTGTGTTTCAATGTGAATGCAAATTTGAACCCTATATCGTGGGTTTAGAGGTGAAGCACCCCTGGACCCTCGCGCCGGGCGAGTGGACGTGGAGCTGTCGAGCATCCCCGTGCCGGCCGAGCAGCTGGCGGGGATGCTGCGGCGGATGCTGGCGACGGCCAGCTCCAAGGCTCACCGGCGGGCCAAGATTTGTTTGCACAGGTTTGTATTATGACTGCGACTGTACATTAATATACATAACGGTGGGGAGAAATATTTGTGTGATGAATACAGGCACCTGTTCCCCAGTCTTGGATGTTTATATATGTATTGTATATTTTCTGAATATTTATATGTATTTATATTAGATATATTTATCCATCATCTAGTATCCCGTATTGGTCCGGGACACCAAAAGAATGTGCCAACTGCTTTTCTTGCCCAGCATGTCGTAAAGGCGACTAAGGGCGTATTGAGTACTGGCTCTGAGTTGTGTAGGCGATGAGCTAGCTACTTGTAACTACTTTTTCGCGATTTTTCATCTGACCAACTTTTGTCTTCGTCAGACATTCAGAAGACAGTAGTTGTCAGAAAGTGACAAAACATTGAATAATTATTCCTTCCTTATAACTCGTTTATTAGTAAAGGGGATAGTATTTAATTATAACATAATAGAAAAAATTAGCATAATTATAAATATTCTAAATAAATTCAATAAATAATATACGTATTTATACTTGCTTAAAATGGGGCTAGTTGATAGGTGTGAATGTCTGAAGATATTTTTATTTATTGATTTATTTTATAGCGTCCCCGTTTGTTCTACAACCTGTTTATTATTATTATAATATACATAAATGTGAATACTGAATACTGTGAGCTCCTTTATTTCTCATAAAATCTAATGAGATAAGATTGAATTGAGATTTACAGTTCCAAAAGAGCTATAGTATAATTTCTTATTGTTTCTATTTGAAAAATTCTTAATGAAGTTAATATTACAGTTAATTGATTATCCCACCCACCTTGTCATACCATGTCCCATTTGGTCGACTCCTCCCCCGTGATGTGTGACGTAATTTATGATTGGTCCCAAAGAATTTCACACAAGTCCATTTCAGATTCGAGCAGCTAGCCAAAGACCAGTACCCATTGGTAGTGAAGGACGTGTTCGAAGACTCCCCCGGTAGGGCTCTGCCCCCGCGCCCCGCCGTCGTGGAGAAGGCCTCGGGCTCCGCTGAAGACCTGGCGCTTAGAGGTATAGTTACCTGATATACAGGTTGTGCCAAAAAATTGTGTCGAGTTTAAGCCCAGATATGGAACATCCTTAAATAACCCTTACATATAATAAAGTAGTTTTAAGAGATTTTTTGTAAGGCCCCCGTGACTAAAGCATAGAGTAAATAACATTTTTTTGTAAAATTTTCCCATATTGGGAAGGCAAAGGGAACTAAGCCCATACAGCCATGTCTAGGATATTTTCTGTGTCTTCAGTATTTGCATTGAAATGCAAGTGTAATACATGTCAATGCATCCTGGGAGAGTTTGGCGCCAAATGATCGATGGTAGACACTGTGGTGCTAATTTGATGAGGTGATTACCTCGATAAAAAACTCATCACTTTTCACACCACTTGACGCTTACTTCAATGATCCTCCACATTGCACATCATCACAGACACTTATTACACAAAACTACACTGATATTACGGAACAAGATCCACTCTGAAGCAATATTACAATCACTGAAATAAAAATCACGTCCGCCATAGTTGAATGACGCCAAAAACTCAGTAAATAACATAGACACCAACACAGATATGAGGCCAGCGCGCTCTAAGCTGAATCCGTATATTTAGCATCCACCATTACTTCAAAATCATTCTTATTATCATTTTATTTAACCATATTATACGAGGTTTTACCGCAGTTTAAAAACAACTGTTTCAACCAATTCAAGGAATATTTTGATGTTCGAAGTAAAGATAAAGGCATTTGGTACATAAAAATGTAAGCTTCCTCGAATACCGTGGTTTATTAATTGTAAATTAAGTAGGAAACATATTGTGGTGCTGCACAGACTGCGATCTGGACATTATCCATCAAATAAATTCGCACATTTGATGAAGAAAGTCAGTTCTCCAAATTGTAAAATGTGCGGCACCATAGATGATGTGCGTAAATACAACTTGACACGGTTCTGCAAAGATTTAAAGTTTTATCTGAACCTCTATCCGACGTTGCAAGTTGTATAGTGGATTCAATCAGGCGCTACCAAGTCTCTGCGCTCCCGTCTGTGCAACATAACAATAATTGAATTGTTCTAGTTTAGTATTTATTATACGATGGGGCTGTCATGTCACATTAGATAAAAGCGCCTTAAAAAAAAGAATAAAAAAGCATATCTGTATATGTAACATAATCTGTATACCATAAGTTATATGAAAGTCTAGGTCATGGTCTGAGTGTGTTTATTGGAGACAATGTTCTATAATCTTCTACCTTAGTAGAGGTTCATTGTTGTGTTCTTGTGCTAAAGAATAGTAATCACTTAACTATTGCATTAGGCTTAGTTCCTGTAAAAATAGTTTTAAGTTGGATGAAATAAATAAATAAATAAAATGTTCCAGGGCTCAGTCGAAAGCATCGCAAGCGCCTCCTCGCTAAGGCTCGCTCTGGGCAGAGCATCATTGAAGATCTGGCTCAAACTACGGTCAGTTATACACCTTGTTACCAAGCAATAAGATCCAATTTACAACATCAAAAATGAGGAGCTGGGTGGTTGTTGGTATGCTTTGGCTTCCGATCGAAAACAAAGCTACCTACGCCATGGTCAGGCCGTGGATGGGTGACCAAAACATTGTAATTCGAACTCCTCTGTGCTTCTGAAGGCACGTAAAGCGGTTGGTCCTGGTTTGCTATTGCAACCGATTCTACCTACCAGCCTGCATTGGGCCAGCGTGGTGGTGCTACGTACGGCCCATACTCCTCATGAGTTTCTTCATGAAGAAGGCCTCTGCCCAGCAGTGGGACGTATGTAACAACACTTATTGTACACATGATTGGCAAATAAAGAACTTGAACTTGAACTATGTAGGCTAAGGACGGATGGCGATAAAGTGGATTATAGACGTCCCTGTGAGTTGAAAACTATTGTCACTAGGGACGAATGTACCACTTTCCTCCCTTTTTTATAAGATTGCGACCCTACGTTCAGAGTATGGGTGATAAGAAGCACAATTTGAAAGAAGTATTAGAAGAAAATATGTTACTTTCATCCTTTGGATAACTATTATCAATTTAAGAAACTATATCATCTTAAGTTAACACATATTTCTTTACCACAGAACGGAAACTGGGAGGTTTCAACAGAGTCTACAGAGAAAAGCAAACAGACAGACACAAGTAACAAGGAGAATGTACATAAACAACAACAGACGAAGAAACGGAAACAGTCAGACACAGGCCCAAGCGCAGACAAACAAACTAAGAGACAAAAACCTAATAAAGAAAGGGGCAAAAATAATGAAGACAAATCTAAGACAGACGTTAAGAATTTTGAGAAAACTACCACAGTGAAAAGTAATAAAAAGAAAATAAAACCTAAATTGTTATGTGTTCAAGAGAAAGTTAATGTTGCTGCTAAGAACGAAAAAACCAAATCTTCGAAGTTATCAAATGGTTTTCAAGAGAAGGTAAAAGACAGCGTTGATAGTAAAAACGAAAAAACTAAATCTATTGACAAAATTGAGAAATCAATTAAAAAACCTATTCAATTACGTAAATTAGATGATAAAGAAAAGAAACCAGTGAAACAATTAAGTAAAAGTGAAAATGTTACTAAAGCTAGTGATAAGAAAGATGTGAAAACGAATGCAAATATAAAACCAAACAAAAATAAACTCTCAACAGTTACAAATAAAGTTGAAAATAAAAAAGCGTCTGTTCTAGTGAATAAAGTGAAGAATTATCAGAAGAAAACTGAGAAAGAGACACAGAAAAACACATCTTATGACACTCCGAAGAAGGTTAAATTTGTTTTGAAGAATAATTCGATGCAAGGTCCCGTGGATTACTACAAAAGTGTCAGGCAAAGCCCTAATATACCGTTTGACAGTAGCAAGCAGCCGTCGAAAACTAATTTAAAACCGTCAACACCATCCCCTATAAACCCCTTTTTTAAGAAAAAGTTAAGATTAAAATGAATTTAGACGAAATAAATTTTATTGAAGAGAAAGACAGTTTTTTAATGATTTTGGTGATTGGTTGTGGCAATGAAATACTCTACTAGTAGCACCCGCGCGGTGCCCGTTCCCATGGGAATATCGGGATAAAAAGCAGCCTACGTCCTTCCTCAGGGTCTAGACTATTTGGGTACCAAATTTCGATTCAATCGATTTTGACGTGAAAGCGCGACAGACAGCTGCTTTCGCTTATAATATTAAGGTGCCGCTTAAAATGTTTACGATACGAACGTTAGTAACCATTTGTTGGGGCTTGGGCCATGAATAAATTGCGAGATCCAGTTTAAGATTGTATAATATTAGAAGTAATCAAATACAATTATTTGTTAATTAATTATGCACAGACGTCCGTCCATCAAGGCGTAGCGATAGCGAGAGAGAGGGCAACGCGTAGGGATGGGACGCGTAGCTGACGCAGTTCGGGCTAGTGATGCGCTCGAACATACTCCCCGGCCCTGGAACTGGTGGTGTCCAAGTCGTCATCTCCAGGCTCCAGCAATGGGCATAGATGTTTGACAGCCCGTCGACACATGCCATGCGCTGTCTTGACCTCGGCTACTCTAGGTACTCCGTCCTTGCCTGGGAACAAAAGAGATATTCTCCCCAACCTCCATTGCATAGGTGGGGTGTTAACTTCCTTCATCAGTACTAGGTCCCCTGTCTGTAATGGCTTGCAAGGGCGGCGCCACTTAGTCTTCTGTTGCAGCTCAGCTACGTATTCTTGTTGCCACCGATTCCAGAAGTGCTGCCGGATGCTTTCTATTCTCTGGAACCGGTTCAATGTGTTAGCCTTCATTTTGTTTGGTGACGGCAATGAGGTTAAGGCTCTCCCAATCAAAAAGTGCCCGGGAGTCAGGGAATGGAGATCATCAGGAGAGGAAGACAAGGGATATAGCGGCCTGCTATTAAGGATAGCTTCTATTTGACTAAATAAAGTTGCCAATTCCTCAAATGTCAAATGACAATTACCTAACATTCTCTTTAAGTGGAATTTAGCTGACTTTACGCCAGCCTCCCATAACCCACCAAAGTGCGGAGCGTACGCCGGTTGAAACTTAAAATTAATGCCCTCTTCTGAAGAGAAGCTTCTTATGCCATCAGAGTGTGATGATAAGAAATCCTTGATTTCTTTTGAGGCGGCTACAAAATTGCGACCATTGTCACAAAATATTTCTAATGGTTTTCCTCGACGAGAGATAAAACGACGTAAACTTAGTATGAATGCATCTTTAGACAGCTCACTTACAGCTTCTAAGTGCAGACACTTATATCTGAGACAGACGAAAAGACAAAGATAGCATTTCGTTATTTTACAGCCTCTGCCCTTTCTATCTGTTATAAGAAACGGTCCGGCGAAGTCGACACCGGTACTAACAAAGGGGAAATCAGGATCTACACGTTGTGCAGGTAGCATGCCCATGATAGGAGACTGCGTGCGACCACTCGCCCGTCTACATGTTACGCACTGTCTAGCCACAGTACGTGCTAGATCTCTGCCACTTATAGGCCAAACAAAATCTCTAACTGAGGAGAGTAACAACTGGGGACCAGCATGAAGAAGACGTAAGTGCTCCTGTTGGAATAATAATTTCGTAAGTTTATGTTTAGCATGTAACAATATAGGGTGACGTTTGTCGAACGAGTAACAAGAAAGTTCTAACCGGCCTCCTACTCTTAAAACATTATTTTTATCTAGAAATGGACTTAAAGGGAGTAGAGGGCTCCTTATAGGTAAATCTTTATTACTATGAAGAATATTTATTTCGTTTGAAAAAGTTTCCAGTTGTGATAATTTTGCCAATACTTGAAATGAGTTATTGAGTTCATCAGGCTGTAAAATACCAATTTTTTTATTAGAAGTATGTCTACAGCAGTGGCGGAGCGTCCGTATAACCCGATTCCCAACAGCCGTACCAAACGAGCGAGCATAAAAAAAATACCTAACTATAAACAAATTTGTCTTGTTTCATTACTATAATGCAGGTACAATACCATTTTATAAACATAAAAAAATCAATAAAATCTTATCATGTAACAGTAAAACACGCGCGCGAAACAATACGCACAAGTTCCAATCACTCACACATCGCTCCCGCTCTCTAGATTCCTTCAATTAACTCGTAAAATCTCGAGTTATGGACGCCTGCGATACAACACGCACACAGACAAGCGTTCTCTTGTCACGTCTGTGTAGGTCTCCCATAGGCGCACGCAATAGAGAAATAGTACCTAAAGATTGCCTAACATGCCGGCTTTTCGCGGCCTACGAGCCTATCCATCGATACACTACGACACACGCACACATTAGTAATAAACTCTCACATACGTTTCGAATGCAAATTTAAGAAGTAAATATTTTTTATCTTATGCCAATAGCCATAAGTGCGGAATTTCTTTGGTGAAACTCATTAAATATCGCGACCGTTCGCCGCCTGAAATGCTGCCACCGACCGGCTTGTATCGCCCTTCTCTTTTCAACTCAGCCAGTTTTATAATGATCACTCTTTCTAGCCTCGCTATGAAATTGCGGTTTATACCGATGCCGGCCGAGTTATAGATATTCTGTCTTACTTAGACGGTATATTACCGTCTCATTCTTTCTGGCTTAGTGGATATTACATTAGTTTATTTTGTTTTGAAATTCGCTTGCACTCACATAAACTTAACGTAATTAATTAGTTTTATTGTATTTTTAGCAGTAATACAGTGAAATAGTAAAATTTAACTAGCCTGTGTGTTGTTGTTTTAAAGGTGTTTTGTGAATTGTGTCGCTCCGCAGGGATTTAATTGGTAGGTTTTAGTTTTTAATTAATTTTGGTTTATTCTCTCTCGGCACAATAATGGCCGCTTTGATGCACATAGATTGTTGTCTTACCGATTTCTTGCTAAGTGAAGGAAAGCAGTTTTCAAAGTTGTCCTTTGAAAATAAAAAATATGTCATACAGTTAGGTCGAGCTCGTCCAAACATGTCAATAGATTACAAGCGTAGAGACGGTTTTTTCAAGCATTTTCACAGTTCTCTTTATGATAAATATAGTTGGCTTACAGGCAGTTGTTTATTAAATAAAATGTTTTGTTTTCCGTGTCTTTTGTTTTCTGATTCAAGCAGCGTTTGGAATCGAACGGGATTTTCTGATGTTAATAATTTATCAAACTCTGCTAAAAAACATGTTCAAAGTGAGAAACATATACGTAGTTGCTTAGCGTTGCATGAATTTGGAAATAGTAGAATAGAAAACTATTTTAACAATAATTTTGAGGCTCATAACCGCAAAGTCGAACGTAATCGAAATCTGTTAAAACGGTTCATAGACACAGTTGTTCTCTTAGGTAAACAAGAATTAGCGTTTCGCGGGCACGACGAAAGTATAAATTCGGATAATCGTGGTAATTATACTGAAACATTATTATATTTGAGTAATTATGACTCCGTATTAGAATCTCACTTTGAACAATGTTCTTCCACTTCTCATCCTGTTTTTTCTGGACTTTCTGGTGACATTCAAAATGATCTGATAAACTGCGTGTCTGCGGCTATTTCAGATCAAATTAGGTCTGAGATAAATAGGGCGAAGTTTGTGTCGGTTATGATCGATGAGACTCCTGATTTGAGTCACAGGGAACAGCTGAGCGTCGTCTTGCGGTATTTGTCTGATACAGGTATAGAGGAGAGATTCGTAGGTTTTTTTGATGTAAGCGCGAGTCGCACCGCTGAAGTATTATCATCACAACTGTTGGAGATTTTAGACCAATATCGTTGTAAAGACAAGTTGATAGGTCAGTCATATGATGGTGCTAACGTCATGTCCGGCGAGCATGGTGGAGTCCAGGCGTTAATTCGTCGTGAATGTCCTATGGCTCATTTCGTCCCTTGTTACGCCCATATATTAAATTTGGTTTTATCCCGTTCGTTAGAGAATATTCCCGAGCTAAAGTCATTCTTTGGCCATGTCAATGGCCTTGTTCGCTATTTTAATAAATCTTCAAAGCGATCAAATCTCTTAAAACAGATTTCCGATCGCCGATTACCTGGTGTAGCCGATACGAGATGGCATTACCATTCGCGTATTATTAATGTTATTTTTAATTGCAGGTTAGATATGATTCAGACCTTCAATTCCATCATAGATAATCCAGAAACGTGGGACTCTGATTCTCTTTCTTTGGCAGAGTCATTCCTGAGTAAGTTAGAAAATATGGAGTTTTGTTTTATTTTGCATGTATTTTCAGATATTTTTGAAAAAACCGACGTCCTTTTTGCTTTATTACAAAGCAAACAAGTCGATATTGAGGTCGCTACTCGAGAAATTAATTCTTTTCTCTCATGGTTATCGGATATATTTCCGAATCAATTCGATCTCATTTATGACAGCATCCAGGAGTTCTGCGAGCCACCGCGGCGTCGTCGTCGACTAGATCCAGAAATCGATCTAAAAACCCTATACAAACGGTTATTCATAGAAATAATTGATAACGTAAAGTCACAAATTAATTCCCGATATCAATCGTTTGCGACATTATCGTATCTAGATCTATTAAATAAAAGGAAATATGAACAATATCGAATATCTTTTCCTAATTACCTAATTTCTACACTTATGTCCGAATTTCGTTCCCATTTTGATTTTACTGTTTTAAAGAATGAATTAAATGTTTTATACACTTCACCTAGTTTAGGCAAATTAGATGTTTACGAACTCTATTTGCATTTAAATGGTTCCGCATTGAGTGAAACTTTTCCTCAAGTAATTTCTTTATGCAATATATTTCTGACCCTTCCTGTATCAGTTGCGTCCGTTGAAAGGTCGTTTTCGGCCTTAAAACGAATTCATACTTATTCTCGAAATAGCCAAAAAGAGGAAAGGTTATCTAATTTAGCATTAATTTCTATAGAAAAAAATTTGTTAATGAAAATTAAAAGTAAAAATGATTTCTATGATAAAGTCCTTGCCCATTTTGTAAAAAAAAACCGTAGAATTATTTTAGAATATAAATAAACTTAACCCGTCGCGTGTCTAGTCCGTCCGTTGTTTAGTTTCCGTTTGTATGGGTTTTATTTTGTTTCTCAGGTTTGCATTTTAAGTAAGGTTTTTTAAGTAACAGGTACAGGTGCGGCGGGTGCAAACTTCAACTTTGGATGCTTTGTTGTATGTTATTTAGGGCTTAGGTAATTTCTTCAGTGGGGGACTTGCGGCCGGAGTTAACGATTTTTGATCTTTGTTTTATTTCTCGTTTAACATGCGTGGTTTGGTTTATTAATAATTTTTAAAGTTTTTCTTGCATGGGTATTGTTAGTTAAATTTTACTAACCCTTATTAACATTTATTTTATGGTGTTTTTTCGTTTGTGTTTTATTGAATGATTTTCTATGAATGTGTGTGTAACGCTACCCACGGCTTTTTTAAAAGCCACTTTTATCATGCTCGAAATACACTGTTTTAAATACACCAGTGCATATCAAGTATGGTGAAGGTGGTGAACAACTAACAACGACTGCAAGATGCCACATCCAGCACAAGAGCACAATTACCTCCCGACATTGCCACGCTTGCCTTGAGCCTGTAAGAAGTATTGTAAATGGTATGTTTTTTTTGCTTATCGCACACTGTAGACCCGTCCACACACACAAACACATGCACTACAGTACACTGACCAAATTACGAACATAAAAGAAAATTTCTGCGAGTACCTATTTTTTGTGGGTCTTAATTTTTACTGTGGCTTGCCTAACTTTTTTTTTCACGCCACGCCACTGGTCTACAGTTATGTATAAAACGAAGTGCATACGCCATTGAGTGTTGTAATGATTTCAGTTTTGAATAGCGGTTAAAATCAATTAAGACATTTTTATGTTCATTTTGAGAATTATTTATTACATTAATATTTACCTTTATTTCAGGTAGTATTTGCGGGAAACTATAATTAAATATAGGCCACGAAGGTTCTGATTCAAGCAAGAAGTTAGGGCCATTCCACCACAACTTTAAGTTATTTAATTTATTAGCGTTTATACCCCGCGAGGCGAGGTCGGCTGGGTTCAGTGTGGTAGGAACGTGACGCCAAACCGAGTCAGTTGTTAATTCTAAAATGGTGCCAACCCTGTTGGCTACAAAGGTTTTTAGCTTATCGTATCTAGTACGTAGCCATGCCAGCACTATAGATGAATCGGTCCAAAATACCTTGCGCGTGATTACACATCGCAGAGAGCGACACACGGCCGCCACGAGTTGAGCACCGAGGTAACACGCACACAATTCGAGCCTGGGTACAGTGGTAGGCTTGGCTGGAGCTACTCGAGCCTTGGCGCACAGCAAGCGAACTGTAACTTCACCCTGTACGTTCGTTGACTTAAGATAAATGCAGGTTGCATAAGCGTAACCCGAAGCGTCACAAAAGCAGTGAAGTTCTATGTTGTTCGATGCCTTGCACAGCACATGTCTAGGAATATTTAACATATGCAAATGAGTAAGATTATCAACAAATGATTTCCACGATTCACCAACTTCACCGGGGACAGGCTCATCCCAATCTATTTTTGCTAACCATAATTTTTGTATAAGTACCTTTGGCGTAATAGTGATTATACTCAATAAGCCTAATGGGTCGAATATTTTACATGAATCTGATAAAATAGTTCGTTTTGTGGGAATCGAATTCTTTATTTCGTAATTGGTGGGGAAATTGATATGGTCTTCGTTAGGATTCCATCCCACACCTAAGGTATGTGATGATGAGCTTATCACAAGGTCACTTTGTGACTCTTGTGGATTAATAATTAAACTAGGCATGTTTGATCTATATTTGCGCAAGTTAAAACAACCAGATGCTAAAGTTCGCTCTATTGAATGTTTTATTTCCAGTATTTCCTCTTTGTTATCGCAGCCAGTCAGTAAATCGTCTACTAAAAAATCATTTTGAATAATTTGTTTTATCTTTGGATCACAACACTCCTCCCCCAGCTGCCATAAACATCGAGTGCTAAGAAAACTGGATGAAGAGTACCCATAAGTAACTGTATTTAATTTATAAGACTCTAATTTATCAGTATTATTTGAACGCCATAGTATCATTTGTAACTTACGATCACTGTCCTGCATTTCGACCTGTCTATACATCTTCTCTATATCGCCTGAGAGAACGAAGGTGTATTGACGAAATCTAAGTAGAATATTGAATAAAGTGTCTTGTATTTGCGGACCAACCATCTGTAAATCATTTATAGAATATCCAGATGTGGTCTTGGAACTGCCATTGAATACTACGCGCAGCTTAGTTGACTCACTAGATAATTTTAAAACTGCATGGTGAGGAATGAAGTAAGACGCATTAGGGATTAAAATGTTAGACTTAGACATATGCCCTAAGCTTTGATATTCTTCTATAAATTGTGAATATAATTTTTTCATTTGTGGACTTTTAATAAGCCGTTTTTCTAATGACAAGAATTGTCTCTTAGCTATTTGAAAAGAATCGCCTAAACAATCTGGTTTTGCCAAGAGAGGTAATTTTACACAAAACCTACCATCTTGATTACGGTAAGTATTTGCTACAAAATGTTGTTCACATTTAGTTTCCTCACAAGTATATTTATTACTAAACTGAGGAATTTGTTCTAGTTCCCAAAACTTAGACATGTTGTCATTTAAAGTTTTATTTGAAATAATGTTTCTATCTTGTTCTGTCATTATGTGATTGCATTGAGAAAAGCTATTACTTGTTATACCCTTTGAACAAAATGGGCCTGCTAATATCCACCCAAGTTTAGACTTATGCATGGTGGGTTGATTAGGACCAAGGGTTATCTGCTCAGACTCAATTAAGCTCCAAAACAAATCCGCACCTATTAGCATGTCGATAGGAGCGGGCTGATTAAAAGAAGGATCTGCAAGCTTAATATGATTAGGCAGTTTTAATCGAGAAGTGCTTATTGTGTGACTTGGTAAATCGTTGGAAATTTTTGATAATACAATACATGATATAGTGGTTTCGTACTTGCAATTATTGGATTTTATTCTTATAACACAACGTTCCGTTGCTGTTATAATAGACTTGTGACATATACCTACAATATTAACACTGGTTGGCTGAGGAGTCAATTGCAAATTATTTTTCAACCTACTTGTTATTAAAGAAGATTGACTCCCGCTATCTAGCAGTGCTCGAATTGTGAGGTGTTTCCTTGTGTTTGGATTATATACTTCAATCATCGCGGTTGATAGCAACACATTATTATTGGCGGTGATTGACATACTTGTAATAGTTTTGTCTGATCCTGGCTCAGCCTGAGGATCAGGTGTAGGTGTGGATACATTGGACATATTTACAGCCTGAGAAGTTTCCCTATGCAACAATGTGTTGTGTCTGTCCTTGCAGAGGGAACAGGGACCGAGTCTACAATGACGTGAAGAATGACCCTTACGTAAGCAGTTACGGCATAACTTCAGCTGAATCACAGCAGCCATTCTGTCCTCAATGGATTTGGCGAGGAACGAGGCGCAGTCGTACAGCCGATGGCTGCCATTGCACAGGACACACGCGCACGCCGCCACAGTGGAGCCGGAAGCAGCTGAAATTAGTATAGATTTCGTGTGAGGGCTTTCATGTTTACGAACTGAACCAGAAGGTTCAAATCTATTTTTAAACTGAGGTTTGTTATTATTATTAATGGATTCTAGTACATCTGCCCTATTTTTTAAGAAATTAAAGAAATCTTTTAATGTAGCGGAACCTTCAAGGTTATTCCTATTTTCTTCCCATTTGACGATAGTGCTATTGTCAAGCTTCGCCATCACTAAGTGGATAATTAGGGTATCCCAAAACTCTGTTTTCTCGCCAAGTGAATTAAGAGCTCGTAAATTTTTCGAAACATGATCGACAATAAACCTTAAACCTTTAGATGAATCTCGCACTATTGGTTGAAAATTAAGTAAGGAGTTTAAATGGTTTTTTATTAATTGTTTCTCGTTGTTGTATCTCTCACAGAGAAGACGCCATGCTTCCTTATAATTATCGGTGCTCACCTCAAGATTGCTGATGACACGAGAAGCCTCCCCCTCAAGATAAGAGTTTAAGTAGTGAAACTTGTGGATTGCCTTAATTTGTTCGTTACTATGAATTAAAGATGTGAATGTGTCTCGAAACTCAATCCATTTAAAGTAAGATCCATCAAAGTTTGAAATTTTTATAGTGGGCAATTTAAAATTAATGGTTTTATCATGGTTACAATTATGACAACTCGATCTGCTGGATATAGATCCACCTTTATTTTGCATGTTATTTGTTGTGTTGTGCTTGTCTAGAAAAATGCGTGTTTTCGCTAATAAAGAAGAAAATTGTGTTTCTATGATATCTCTGTTGTCAATTTCGTTATCTAAATAAGTTGGATTAAGCAGTTCAATTTGAGTCTGTACTTCATCAAAGTGAGAACATAAATCCTGTAATTTTTCGTGCCTTTGCATCAATTGGTACAACTCATCTTGTGAAACTACTTCTAGACAACATAACTCATTTAATTTATTTTTATATTTAGTTAATCGACCTTTGATGGAACTTCGCTTTGTAATCAAATCTTTCAAATTATTATTGTCGACTGTAATTTGTGGCAAATTCACATTTAATTTCTCCAATGGTGATTTTGGAGCAATGTCACTAGTTTTAGACATGTTGGCAATTTAAAAAACTCCACTACTTGGCAACAAAATGAAATTAAATGAGAGAAAAAATATTAAACAAAATGATTACGATACGTAAATTTCTTATCGGCCAACGCTCCGCATGCGCGAGAAAGTAGGTCAAGGGCAGCTAGCGGTCGCTCGCCGGGTGCCGGCAGCGCGTCGTTTACTGTTGCTAGGCTGGATTTTTATGCGCACACGCAGTAAACACTAGAATGTTAGAAAATTACATGTAATTAGAATGAGAGTTTTAGAAAAACATGTATTTATGGCGTTACGTTACACAAAATGATTGAGATTACAATTACATTGATAAAATAATTATTTAATTATAATTTGAATTTATCTATTAAATGAGTTAAATGACATTTGAAACGGCAACAACTGTATTTAGCAATAAAAGGGGACTGTTTGTATAGGTCTAAATGGGTGAAATGAATGGAAAAATAAATGGGCACTTCTCTGTAGGTAAGCACTCTGGTCCAATTCTCTGGTCTTCTTCTCGATATCTGGATTTTTGATCACGTCGGGGTCACCATGTTGGGGCTTGGGCCATGAATAAATTGCGAGATCCAGTTTAAGATTGTATAATATTAGAAGTAATCAAATACAATTATTTGTTAATTAATTATGCACAGACGTCCGTCCATCAAGGCGTAGCGATAGCGAGAGAGAGGGCAACGCGTAGGGATGGGACGCGTAGCTGACGCAGTTCGGGCTAGTGATGCGCTCGAACACCATTTGTTAAGAAACAATTACAATGTTAGATAACAAGTAAACATTTCCAAACTAGTTAACAAATTGTAACAAAAAAAAACATTTGTTACCTATCATTTGTTTGTAATAATCCTGGCCTCGCCTCGGAGCGTCAGTCCAAACAGCGAGCGAGTAGATTCTTCAAATGTATGTAAACATTTTCCATCAGTGTAGGAGCACTTAAAACATTTAACAAATTTTAAACGAACGTAAAAATTCCTAACAATTTTGTTATTGCAACAGTCTGCCCACCAACCCGGGGCCAGCGTGGCGGTGTTATGGCCTATATATCTATGTTTCTCCATGAGGAAGGCCTGTGTCCTGCAGTGGGACGAATATAGGAGGACGACTTTATATTTATTGCTCAGCCTAAGTAGCATGAGCAGCACGATATGATATGATAAATAAAACGTACGTTTTTGATAAAACGACAACTTTGACAAAGGAAATGATGAAACCCGTTAGATATCATAATGCGGTATTCATGCTAAGAGGGCAGATACAATAAAATTATAATACAGTAACATTTCTATGAACAATATAATCTAAATTCAAATCTCATTCCCGCCGGCTAAAAGTTACCAGAAATGAGATATTTTGTCCCCACTTATTAGAGGAGCAAAACGACACTTTTCGAAACAAGGGATGAAAAATATATTGCTGTTTTTTCCTCAAGCGCAGAATGAAAAACATTTAAGGAAACCGTTTTCTAGATTGTTTCAAATCTGGCTGTTTTGGGATGCTGCCCCGGTTACAAGTTGTCTGATACTCGTATTACAGCTTAACGAACAAAAATTCGTTACTTAACATCTTTTCGATACTGCGCCCGAGGATAAAACAGAGCCACGTTTTTTCCTCAGGCGCAGTGCAGTGAGCTATTAAAACAACGAATTTTTGTTTGTTAGGCGGCAATATGAGTACCGCGTTAGACCGGTCGTAATGTATGGATCTGAATGTTTGGCAACGAAAGCGATGGATGAAAGAAAACTGCACTCAACAGAGATGCGAATGTTGAGATGGATGTGCGGAGTCACAAGAATGGACAAGATCAGCAATGAGTATAGAAGTTTGAAAGTAGCGCCAGTGACAGAAAAGATTAGGAGTAATAGGTAAGCGTGGTGTGGACATGTGATGAGGAGGGATGAATGTCACATTACAAGATGGATGCTGAGCATAGATGCGGACGAACCTAGAGTGAAAGGAAGACCAAAGAAGCGATGGATCGAATGCGGGAAGAATTATATAAGAAAAAAAGAAGCGGATGCTGAGCTGACGAGTGACAGAGGTGAATGGAAGAATACATGTTGTGCCGACAACACTTAGAGTGGGAGAAGGGCAAGAAGAATGAGTGCCAGATGACCTGTAACCGGGGGCATCATCCCAAAACCACCCAGACTTACGAAGGAAACAAATTAACATAATTATTAACAATATGAATATATAAATTACATATTTGTTACACTGAACATACAAAAATAAACGGCATAGCCTTCATTTCGGACCTTGGTAAATTATGTATGGGCCGTGACGATTCTCCTTTATGGGGTAGATATAGTGGGGTACAAATAAAACACTAAGGTGTATAATAGAATGTCGCTATGTTGTCATTCTTACACATACATATGTATATATTTACAGTTAATGTACACGTGGTCATTCCTTACAACTAGCGCACCGAGAACGAGATCACATCACTAGTTGTGAGCGAGACGACGACCATAACCTCTTCGTCACTTAATATTTACATCACCATCTCATTCACTCTGTACGAGAGTGAGCGGGACACCATATGGTCGACGTTCAAGTGAACGCGTTACTTTCTACATATTTACATTTTAGCCCTATTTGTACATTTCTTATTCTATGTGTATAACAGATATTATATAATATGCGATAATATATAATTCTTTTTTCATAATTGTTACAAGATTATGCCTTAAGATTTCATTTTATGAAAAATAATTGTTGCTATCCAATAAAAATCCTACTATAATGGTAGGTTTGTAGCCAAAAAACTACTAGTTCATTTTTAACATACAATAAGTTTAATTACTCTATGTTGAGAGACTCCGTATTAATACATTATATATCTTGAATGTACAACATACCATATAAGAAATGGTCTATTCAACGTCGATGTATACAATATACTATATAATTACACAAGAACGAGCTAAACTTAAACTATTTACAGATTCATAACAAGGAAACGAATCTTTAACATGCTTGTAGCATATTACATTAACCTTTATAAAGTGTTGACTTTTTTACATTAAAAATCAATTATCATAGAATGGGGCTGCAAATATCGTTAATCATGAAGGTAAACGCAGGCATTACCGCGGTAGTCAAAAATTCGCAGGTATTAAAGTTGTTTTACTAAAAAGCTTACAGTTATCAACGAAACGGTTATCGAAAAACCATTATTATATAAATTAAGAACCTGGTTGATTGATAAGTGTTTTATGTCCTAAAAGAATGTTTTGACATAAGTGGATTAAAAAAAACATTTCACAATTGACCTAAAGATATTCTTTTAATATAATTACTATTTGACAAATTTTACTTTATTATAACCATAGACATAAAACATGAATTATAACATATATGGAATTTATTAATTATGTAATTTTATTAATTGTGATATTATTGTGAATTTAACAGGCAAATAATGTAATCGTACGAAATTTGTTGCCTTTATTTAGTGGAGATTTTGCATGCCAATAAATTGACAAAGCACGCTTGACCTAGTACAGTCAGCGTCAAATACTGAGTGACACTCAGGGTGTTCAAATAAATAGACGCTACCAGAAAGTCAATAATATCGGCACAAATATAGTTTCCATTTTGTTGTCAACAATATGGAAAGTCTTTTGTGTTGTCAACATTATGGAACTTTATTTGTACCGATATTATTGACGTCTTGGTAGTGTCTATTTATTTGAGCACCCTGAGTGTCACTAACTATTTGACGCTACCGTGTATTTATGCTAAATAAATTTCATTTCATTTTCATTGCTTTCATAAAAGTTATTTATTTAGGTATTACATCTGGATCTGAATAAAACTGCAATAATATTACTTACCTCGATAATACCAGCAGTTTTTGACTACTACGGTAATACATGCATTTACCTTACCTTCCATTAAATAAACGCGAGTCATCTTAAGCCGGTACTACAGTTCCCAACTGTAGCGAAATATCGCTTGAGAACAGTTACAAAAGAATGGTGCTATCCATTATCGTTCTAACAGTGTTCCAGCAGAAAAGCTTTAGCTTGGTTCTGTAAAACTGGCGTAAGAGTGGTCTTATAATTGCTTATTTATAGTCCAGGGGCTAATGTCCTTCTTAATTTATCATGAATGTTGATATTGTACATTGAACACATGTGCAAGGTTGTTCTGATCGCACTGTTGTCTTCATCAACTATTGTTTTTGTATATGTTAGCAGTGGAGACTTTAGATGCTATCGTGCTTTTCTTAATTAATTATTTATATGTAAAATAAAAAAGCTGTAAGTATCCTTTATAAATAAATAATTGAAAGGTTGGTATTGCCGTTAATATACATTAAATTTTCTTTAATTCGTATTGAGTAACATAGTTCGCAGACAGTAGAATGGGAAATCAAAATTTGTCGAACACTAAACTACGATTGATTTTGTACTACATGCACGAGGCGGATCCACTATTTTTCGGTTAATTAGAACAGTATTAATTTTATTATGATCACAATAGACGCTATACAGTAACAGTCGCAGTTATACATTATAATTGCGGTGAAAGTCTATATTTAAATATTTTTGAATAACTCTAGAACATTAGCCCCTGGACTAAATTTAAACGTGCAGCTACATATTGTACTATATTAATATAAATGCATGTAATCAGAATTACTATAAAAATACGAAATGGACATTTTAGTGCAGAAACATGGTTTTTCTTTTAGTCACGTATCTTTGGTCGCAATATAAACATACATACATATAATCACGGATTTTCCCGTTCTACATCTCTCCATTTACTAATTATTAAATATCCAATCTTTAACAGCAATAATAACATGCTTGACCCTTAGACTATAATAACTATTGACACTGCACAGGTTTATATACAATTATGTTTACGTCTACAATTTGTTATCATTAATAATTTTCACTTTATTTGTATACATATATTTTTTATTTAATTTTAACAATTAAAAATAATCCTGCATGGACATAGGAGAAATGTGGATTTCAAAACATCTGGTATTAATGAGAAAGAGTGAGGCCTATATCGTTCTTTATCTAACATGCCTTTAGGACATCGTAGTGACGTAACCAGAAGTATTGATATATCATGAAAAATAGGAATGAATAATAAACACGCTATCGATAAGCGACCAAAGTGCTTCACTTATAGCACCGCAGCGAATTAACGTTATACTAGTCCAGCATGTTTTCTAAATGCAAAATACATACATTACATATTAAATAAAATTGTATCCATCTCCTCGAACTCGCTTCAGTGTAAACGCACCCTGGCTAGCTAGCATAAACTCGGTTAACATTTTACAATGCCGTATCACAATAAGCGGTCAAAGTTCATTGAATATTTTGAAATAATGAATTTGTTTATGCGATGAATTTCTACGGTTCATTTAAGCTGAAATTAGTCGGTTCGTTTTTTCTTTAATTATCGATTCATCATCGATAAAATGCCGAAAATGAAATGTCTCAATTGGGACGAAAAACGTTCATCACAATTCATTGCAAAATGAATACATTTTTAATGGCCGTCAATTTTGATGACCGTCTATTTTCATTAAAGAATTTTGACAATCAATAATGATAAATACTTAATTATATCATAGCCTATCTGCTCATGCAGAACGAGATAGTTTAGACGTAGCCATTAGCTCAATAAATAAGAACCTTGAGCATATTTCGGAACGGTCTGAGCGCTATGGTGTGGCGGTCAACCCCGACAAGTGTCAAGCTATTGTGCTGGGCAGCTCGCGGCGTCATGAAAGTCTAGCCGGTGTTACTCTGTCTCAAGTGATGTTTAAGGGCAAAATTATACCGTTCTGCGGCCATGTCAAGGATCTCGGGCTCATCATCGATAAGACGTTAAGCTGGTTGCCACATGTATCGGAGGTAAGTCGTCGAGTTACATCGACCCTTAATGCCCTTTACCGTTTTAAAAACTTTTTACCAATTTCGACTAAAACACTTTTAGTACAGAGCCTTGTTTTACCACTTCTTGACTACGCAGACGTGTGCTGCTCAGAATTACGTGAAGACCAACTCAACAAGATGGAACGACTTCCAAAAAACGACATCCGATTCATTTTTGGTGCACGAATATATGAGAACATCTCTGAATATAGCTCTCGTCTTGGCTGGCTACCCATCAGACAACGCTGGGACCTCAGGATGTTATGCACTCTTTACACCATCTTGTTTGATTCAAAGTCGCCAAGCTATCTCAAGTCGAAATTTCAATTCTACGACAATACAGGCAGTCGAAATCTACGTACCTGCAGGCGCCATAAAATTATGATTCCGCAACACCACTCGTTAAGTCCGCCTTATGTACAAAAGTGTTTTTTCTTTTGGAAATAAAATATTAAATAATTAAATATCCTGGCTTGGCATTTCTGCTAGTTTCATGATAAAAGGTGCGTTTACAATCAGTCGTTTAACGCGTCCTTTGTATAACCTAATACTACGTCTGAGTTGCATCATTTTTTTTTGTAAATTCGGCATTGTATAAATCTCTGTATGTGCGAGGGAGGCATCGAATATACTTGTCCTTATTGTCCAATACATAATATTTTATTATAGAGATAGTATTTTATGTAAATGAATGAAATAATAGATAGGAATTTCAAAGAAATTTAGATTTTGAGGATCTGCCTCTTTATGGTAAACTGTAACTTTATGGTAAACGGAAACTATTCCTGTCACTTTTATTCCGGCGAATTAGAGCGAGACGGAACATGACTTTCCGAATTGAAACCGCGACCCGACAGTTTAGACTAAGAGGGCTGATGTTATACAGGTAAGATTGGAAAAGCCGTATCTTGTGCGAATTGTTCACCTACGAAACATAATTAAATGATAAAAAGTTAAAAAAAAAAAAACTAACAAATACCTTGGATACCGCAACATTTTCATTTTTGATAGTTTAAAACGATGAATTGTTATATCATAATATAATATTACTGTGATCGTGCTAGCCTTACGGGTCTAGTTTCATATTTGTGGTGATGCTATATTTTCGTTCAAAGTTCATTCGCCAACCTAATATAAATATAATCAACTTTAAAATTGTTGAATACCTTAGTGACAATATAAATGATTTAATTAATGCCATCATTATAAAGCTGGCTTCCCACGGTCTGAGATATTTCAGACGGACGCAGATACATGAACGAATTTCATTGATGAAGATCTGTCTCATGAATGGATGTCTGCAATATAACAGACTGTGGGAGGCCAGCATAAATACTATGACGAGGTCTATTCGCTCTTATGACATATCTGTAGGTATAAATATAATTTGCCTAACATATATAAAAAAGTCCCTCCAACATTAACATTATTTAGAATCGTGTAATAATAACTGACACATTAAAGTCTACATCAACAGTGACCTTGAATACTATTGCTCATAATATATATTTCATATTCTAAGTATAAATACAATGAGCGGACGCGCGTTCTTGTCACAAAAGCATATAATTAATATATTTTATTTGACTACCAAGTGAATTCAGTGTAAAAAAAATTCTTTATAGGTCTTTTCACATTATTCCAGCAACAGTTGTCATATTCATATAAATATTGCGTCTCGATATCGAAGACAAAGCTACTTTCATGATCAGTCCTGGGATTGGTGACCAAAACTTTGTGATCTCGCTCCTCCGTGCTTCGGAAGGCCGTTAGCTCCGATCGCCACTGCAACAGTTTCTACTCACCAATCCGCATTGGGCCAGCGTAGTAGTGTTACGACCCATACTCATGTATCTGTCCATATAGGGTGTTAGGGTGTAATAGGCTGGTAATGTTTTTCGCTTGCATGCTAGCTAAGCTACTTTGACGTTTATGGCTTATATTGAAGTCCGTACTGTTACCCCCCCCCCCCCATTTTGTCCGCTGCGAATCAGTGAGACAGGGCGAGGAGACGTTCCGAGTCAACTCATCAAATTTATTTACACTGTTATACACTGGATGATAATAATTCATAATTTCATATATCTATATTATTTACACATATAAAACAATGCAAGATCACGCGTCTGCCTTCCACAAGCGTTTATTACTAGTTTAAGAGCACGCCGCCGCCATAATAGTCTTTGTTACACATTACATAGAGTCGCTTTCACTGTATCACGCTTGTTCATCCAATTGTGTCACTTAAGTCACTTACTTTTTTTTCACTATTCTATACGTTAAAGATTCTCTGGAATATCATTTTTGAATAAATATAATACAATGCGATTTAGACCTACCTTAGGATGCGGTTTTCATAGAAAACTACACGAAAATTGCAGACGATTTCCTTCATACATTCACTATCGCCTCTATCTCCAACTACACAGGGTTATTTATAATGAATCAACAACCCCGCAAGACTAGATAGCTAACATCGTGAATAACAACATTTGTTCTACGAGTGTTACCATTACTCAATACATTAATTAATAATGCTTTACAAGCTTATAATGAACTGTCGTGACATTAGTAAGTCTATGCTCCGTTCATACGAAAAGGCAAGACGCGCTCGCGCGATGCGCACAGAGTTAAGAACATTCAGAAATAGATATTTAGTTTTTGTATGAATGTAAAATGTGTCGAATTATGAAAAGTCGTTGAATAAACGTTGTTTTTTACGACGTTAACTACCTTCTTACGAGGTTGTTGATTCATTAAAAAAACGCATGTCTACAACTGAAGTAAATGTATGGAGAGAAACCGTCTACGATTGTCGTATAGCTTACTATCAACACTCACGATAGAGCACTTAATACTTTAAGAAACGCTAATTCACGCACTACTGTTTCACAGCGGATTTTATAATAAATTATACAAAAGTGTGTGTTTGTCACGTAACAAATCTAAACGCACTTATAATATTAAAAAAATTGGAATAAAATTTGAAAGTATCTTTAGATAAAAGTCAGCATAAAATAAATAAAACGGGTAAGAAAAGGTCGCTTCATACCTAACGGAAGATAGATTGGTTGTATCGAATATCGTCAGCCTCACATTATGCCCGCTGCGTGGCGACAGGCTCGCCGCGTGGGTGTGGACACCTATGGTCACTTGGCGGGTACAGGGACGATGTATATGTGTGCAAGAGGTATGATAAACTGACAACCTTTCGTCAGATCTGGAGCTACCTTAAGAGTAAAGAAAAATATAGAAATTAAGTATATGGCACCCTGGAACCCGAGCGGGTTCGAAATGAATCGTGTAAAAAATATGAAAAATATAAAGGAGATTTTTAAACAGACTTAAGAATTTTTCGACATGAATAAACTAATATTTTTTGATTTACAGATAGAATAGTCCGGTATAGAGAATATAATAACTTTGCACCAGCGTGGTAGTAATTAAAACATTGATACGACCCGCATGTTCACGGTTAGTTGGCAGAATCAAAGCAAAGACATTTACAGCTCAATAGACCCAGAATTATAATGTATAACATTATTAGAAAATAATGACTTTGTATAAAAAAATCTCCTTCATTCGTTTATACTATAAACATAACTATAACATATACTATAAATGTCATACTGATAAAATAAAGGCTATCGCACACTGCAATAATATCCATATTAAAACATGAATAAATCGCATTATATTTTAAGCATAGGATAGTTTTTACGTTCTTACTATAAAATACCTATTTTATTTTGTACATAACACATTTTGTACATATTTTTATACCATGAACTGTTTAAAAGCAAAATATTAATACTATTACAATTATGATTGTGTGCAATAACCTTTAAAAACAATAATTTCATTTTAATAATATATTGATTCGCATTTTCTCGCTAATAAAAAAACAGTATGGAAAAATTAATCAATAATAATTTACAATTTGATAACACAATCAATGACAATTATAACTTCAAGATTTAACTTCTATTAATAAAAAAATTGCATTGCATTTTTTAAAATAAACAGATTATTCAATATTTTTGTCAACTAACACACTATTAATTTCTCGACTTAAAAATAAAACGGAACAAAGGTCATAATCGCGTAAGAGTACATACATAATTATATAAATGTCAGTAATGTCCTGTCAATGTCCTTATAAGGCCGAAATCTCAACTGGTCGTAGCGATAGCAGTGCTACGATATTTACATACAAGATCACTGCTACGAGAGCTATTCACTTTGCAACCGCTTCCAATCACTGCTACGAACACACATAACCATTATCATCGCGACCGCAAAAAGTGCTACACAACCGTAGCCGCCATACCGTGCTACGGTCAGGATGACTGCTACGACCCAAATATGTGCTACACACAGCCGCTCTTCCTCGCTACGGCCAGTACGACTGCTACGACAGTTAACAGTGCTACGGACATAAACCCTGCTATGACAGGCATAGCCACTCTCCCGCTACGGTCTAGTGTGACCGCTACGACCGTACCCTCAATGCCTTTATGACTGCTACGGCCCCAACATGTGCAACGACAGCTGTAGGCGCCCTCCACCACTACGGCCGCGGTGTCCGCTCGCTACGGCCGCTACGAGCGCTACGGCTGCTACGCGCGCTACGTGCGCGGCGCTACAGCCGCCGGCGGGGGTTTGGGCGGCAGGCGGGGGGCTGTGTTGCTGTGGAAATAGAGGTCAATATTGTATGACACGAATATTATAACGTAGTGAAGTTGGTGTTTTTTTTGTATAAAGAGTTTTTTTGATATACTAGTATCTTCAGAGGAGTACACAGCTCACATCAAACATTATTTATTCATTAATTAAGGAAAACAAACAGTCATATACATTTATATTATGTTTATTTTATCAACTGCCAAGCATAATTGTATTTATTAACTGGCTTTTTTTAGTCTTTAACCCATGCCGTGGCTGTCTTTAATTGAAAACATTTGGAAAACAATAAAATATTGAGTACAGTGCTTAGTTCAAGGCTCTTTTGATATTGTGGAAATTGAATTTATTGTCAGTAAGAAAAAATAAAGAAACAAATAATGTTTACGTTTTTATAGGTATAGTAATAATAGTGTCGTTACTTGGCCTCATGATGCCTCCGCTGCAGTATGGTGGAGTGCGCGGGCCGCAGCAGCGCGGGCGCGGGGGTGGGGCGCGGCGGCAGCGGGGGCGGGGCCGTCGAGGGGGGCGGGGCCGTCGAGAGGGGCGGGGCCGCGCAGGGGGGCGGGGCGCCCACGATCGGCGGCGGGGCCGCGCCCTGGCGACAAACACATTATGAGGCTAGTCCAAGCAAGTCCTCATTCATGAATTTAGTGAATTATTGTGAATAAAAGTAATAGCTAGTACAGTATAATTAGTAATATAATAATACTCACAGGAGTGGTGGGATCGCGACGCCTGCGCGGCGGCAATGGCGGAGGGGTTCCACAGGATATTGCTGTTGACACAATATATTATTAATACAACGCTGGTCCGATTACTACAATATTAAGTAACAATATGGTAAATAAACATCATCTTATAAAACGATCAGCCCAGCAATGAAAACTATAATTTTTTTATATAAATATTAAACGTTTTAAGATAACAATTTGTCACTCACTTCAATCATATTTTTTTCCACTATGTGTAGTTTTCCATTGTACCATTACTATTATCTATTGTATCGATTGCCTGTTCTATTTTCTACTATTTTTTAAGAAAAAGAATAGTTCATTCAGTGACCAAAATGACAAGAATTTCGTTAGATCACTGAAATAGGCATAAATTGTGTGTGTTATGGACTTGTCTATACAGATATGACATTCCCATAAAACCCAATAATAATAACTATACTCACGTTGATGCGGCGTCAATGGAGGGGGAACTGCTCCAGAAGGCGCGGGGAAACTGAATGCGCTCACCCTGAACATGGGGAATTCTCATTACATACAAACATATACAGATAGCAAGGAGAAATATAGGACAACTTACACTAAACGTGTATTAATTAAGAAAAAAATCTATTGATATGGCAGAAATAATGAAGCATACAATTGAAGACCACCTTAAGGCTTTGCGGACTTTCCTCCGCGGACTTCTTTGTACGCTAAAATAGATCGCTATGAATCGTATCGAGTAACGCAAACGAGGGATTATAAGTACCGCGTACAAAAAATCCCCCGCATAACCGAGGACATGCAGAGAGCGGAGCGGACAACAGTACGGAGTAGTCCTCGAAAAAGTAAGGAGCAACGCACATGGCGGACTTCAGTCCGCGTTGTGCACCCGACAGTGACGTACGTACGTGATGACGTGCGAATGATAGCACACCGTGTGCGTTGAGTCGCGGTAAATACGCGGCGGACTTTTTATTCGCAGAGCGTACTTTTTTTCCGCCGCGGAAAAAAGTTCTTCGCGCAGGCCATTAACTTGTTGAAAGATTCAGAATATACCAATAGTAACAAGAGGAGCTCGGTGGCGTAGTGGTCAGTGCGCTTTCGATCGAAAACAAAGCTACCTTCGCCAGTCAGGTCGTGGATGGGTGACCAAGACTTTGTGATCTCGTGACTTTGGAATCTGACGTGACTAGTAAATAAATATATAAGCACTAAAAAATTTAATAAATGATATACCTGTCTATACTCTGGCGGGGACTCTGCGGCGGCTGCGGCGCCGGCGACCGCTTCGGGGACACTCCGGACATCCTGTATATAAATCAACGATCACTAAATACTTACAGAACTATCGAACTAATATTATACATGTGAATGTAACTCTGCCTGTCTGTCGGTCTTGCTTTCACGTCGAAACTACTGAATCAATTTAATTGAAATTCGGTACACAGATAGTTTTATCATGATATTCCAATGGGAACGGGCAACCGCGGGAAGCCACTAGTCTTATAAGTATATTCAATACAAGTATATAATAAAGACTGATAAAGCCGAAACTTATCGCGACTATGACATTTTGTCTAAGTATTTTATGGCTATAACCTTCCTATTTCGATGATCTATTTCCTGTCCATCCTAAGGTTGCCTGGAAAACATCGCTCCTTGTGATAAGGCCGCCCATTGTACAGCACAAAAACCTTCGTTAGTTTTCAAATTGAATCATTTATCAGTCCTATAATCTTAATACCTTTTGAAACTGAATCGCTCAGAGCATGGCTGCATACAAAATTATGCTTCATTCTTATGACGTCAAGGATCAAAACTACTTCAACCGAGGCGAGATAATTAAGAAATCGACCTGTCATTTAACCAGCCCATTGCAAACGTCAATGCGACATCGTTTTATTTGAAGTAAAATGTTGGCATGAGTGACATTATTTCTCATGCAAAATAATGTGGACTTCAAAGTGAAGTTTTTTAAGCTTTTATTTAACTTGCAATGTATGTATGTATGTTCGAGTGAAATCTTGCAACTCAATTATGAAGCAGATATCTCTAACCTATTGAGCTGAAATTTTGCATGCACGTGTAAATCCGATGACAATGCAATATTGTTATGACTTGGAGCACTCTCAATTACAATTGGATAAACAAATTTTTTTAATGCATAAACCCGACACTATAAGAACAGGGGCCCAATTCTCGTGCATTGGAACTTTTTCCGTGTGGTAATTATCTCTATTCTACTGAAAAGTTCGGATGGATTCCTAAAGATCAAGACCAATAGAAGAATTACCAATCGAACTGTGAAGTCGTACATAGGATAGGCAAACAATAATGTTTCGTTTCGAGCGTTTTTATAGCTGCCGTGTCAAAATTGTTTTAATTGTAAATAATGATGCTTTTTTAGGCAAAAAATTTATGCAAAATTTATCCATTTATTTTTACGTTTTAATACAAATTGTATAAATTGGTAGGTTGGTTGAAAATTTGCTCCAATACAAGATCTTTCGTCAGTCGAAAATGCTTGACGAACTGCACAAGAAACAACCACAACAATACAACTTAACCTCAATATCGGTAAGTTTGACAGGTAGATTCGTATACGAACTCCGACTTCTACTGGTATTTAACACTCGAAGCGTTCGAGCGACGTTCGTTCGAAATTATTCGATTGTGAATTCCTAAGAATACACAAACAGTATTTCCTTCGAAAAAATTTCGATCTTCGAAATTTTTTACAAATGCGAATTTTTTTCCAATGTACGAGAATTGGGCCCCTGGACAGATAATGAGATAACTTTAGAATAGAATCTTTATTCGCAAAGGAGAGAAAAAGAAGGGATGGTTGTCTATTCCTATAGGAAAAAGATGTGATTTTTTATTTATGTATATTAAGAAATGCATATGTTACATACACATACTGACCAATTCGGATCAAAATACCGGAGTGGAATAAAACTTTACACTCAGAACGGAGGCAAATTTATTATCAAAGTACTAAAGCTATATATTATTTAATGCAGAATCTCATTAGCGCGATTTCGAGGTGCTTAACGCCATCTATTGGCACATCTAAGAACAATATAGAAATTAAAAGATCAAAAAGGTAAATAAAATTAAATTGTCAGAACAACATTAACATTAATCATTTTTGAGTAAATAAAGTTTTTATCTATCTATACAACATCAACATTTCCGAAGGGGTAGGCAGAGATTTAAACACGGACATTTCACTTGTAAATACAAGTGAAGTATAAGATTTCCAAAAAAATTTTAGTGTTTCAATAACAAACAAAAGCCGATAGTTAGTTGGGTCCCTTGTACATACCTCAATGCCAAGATATGATGACCGTAGCTTGATATATTCAATGCCCGAACAATTTTTATTTTTGCCAAAAATTAAAAACTATCGTATCGACATTAGAGCGAATTCCCTGACCTGACGACCTCCGTGGTCGAGTGGTCTATATGCAGGCTATCTCGAGAGGTTCTGGGTTCGATCCCCGGTGGGGGCAAATGTTTGGGTGATGAAATGTCAGGCATTTGTTCTCCAGTCTTAGATGTTAAGGATATAAACACGTACTTATTTATTAAATATATTTATCCGTCATCTAGTATCCCTAACACAAGCAGCATCAGTTGCTTAAAATGGGGCTAGTTGATAGGCGTGAATGTAAAAAAAAACTATATTAAAGGTTTAGTTAAGTTTATCGAAAGAAATTGCTTCCTAAATTTTCAACTCTGTTCCTACTCCTGGTAGCTAGTACTAGCCGGTGCTTAACATTGATTTTTAGGGGTGATTTTTAAGACACCGTGTATATAATTATAATCGATACAATAAAATATAAGTATAGAAAAATATTTATTTATATTTGACACAAATTTGTACAAATTAAATTGAGATCAAATTAAGATGGAATCTTAAACATAATTCTAATAACGTTAGCAAATAAATAAAAACCTCACCTTGTTAATCTAATCACAGAGCAACATAAAAAAAATCCCTCAAACTCAACACATCACTATATCAACTCTTGCGCAACTGTTACGCGAATATCAACTATTTAATGAAACGACATTGGCTGGCGGTGTTAAGTTACGCGATAAACCATATGGATGGTCTGTTTTTGGGCGGGTAGGTATGAAACTGTATATTATTATAATACGGCGGATAACAGAGTGGGCATAGTAACAGCTGTATTTCCTAAGAAATATGTATGGGAATATAAATAAAATAGATAAATAAATTTAATAAATATCTTCTAATATTTTCCACCTATCAACTAGCCCCATTTAAGCAACTAATGCTGCTTGTGTTACGAACACTAGATGACGGATTAATACATTTAATAGATAAATACATATAAATATCCTGAATATATAAAAATATATATAAACATCCAAGACTGGAGAACAAATGCCTGAAAATTCATCACCCAAATATTTGTCTCCCCCGGGTATCGAACTCAGAAGCTCTCCAGATGGCGACCGGCATACAGACCACTCGACCACGGAGGTCGTCATATATATAATACAAGCTTTTGCCCGCGACCTCGTCCGCGTAGAATAGTTACTTTGAGATAGTGTGATGGTAAGTAGCCTATAGCCTTCCTCAATAAATAGGCTATTCAACACTGAAAGATTTTTTTTAAATGTAACAGTAGCCTCAGTTGGTGGAATTGAAAATTTACTCCTACTCTATTATTAGAAGCAAAGTTCATAATGGCGTAAATTTGTCTTGAATTTTTCTGAGATGCGTTATGTTTTTTTTTACATTCACCCGCATGGCACCCGTTCCATGGGAATATCGGGATAAAAGGTAGCCTATGTCCTTTCTCAGGCTCTAAACTATGTGTGAACCAAATTTCGGTTGAATTGGTTCAGTAGTTTTCACGTGAAAACCTGACGACAGACGGAGTTACTTTCGTATTTATAATATTAGTATGGATGGTACAGTCGAGTTCGAAAATATGTATACACATTTGACAGATGACAGTCTTTATTCCCTTCCAATGAGAGTCATTTACCGTCAAACGTGTACACATATTTTTAAACTCGACTGTACAATTGTAGTGAAATTAAATTAAAATGCTTTTATTTAATCATTTAGGTAACAAGTAGTTACACGTAGGACGTAATGAATGGAGAACTGAGTATTCGTTTATTTGAATTTAAGATTTTTTTCTTTTGTATGACATGCTGTCTACGTCATACCAATGAACCAAAGTAAAATATGATACACATAATTAATTTAATACTACTAATTTTTTAATATTTTATTGTATGATTTTATTTTATTGGCTAAATATTATATTTTACTCTATAATCTTAGTTCAATAGTTTTGACTTTGTGCCTATAAAGGTTAAAAAATATCAATTAATTTAAACATATTATTATTATAAAGTAAAATGCTATATAGACTTACCGACAAAGGTCTTGTAGTTTAGGGCTCGGCAGCGGCTCTGCGGGAGACCAGTTCGTGCTCTCTGTATTAACATAAAATACACGTTATTATACTTTGAAATAGCATATTATCAGTTTTTTTGTTGTTTATTGTTCATGACCATGGATACAGAGTACTACAGTCAGTTCAATCATGGATTTATTGAAAAAAAAAACAGTATTTTTTCCAAATTTGTTTATTTTAACCCCCGACGCAAAAAGAGGGGTGTTATAAGTTTGAAGTGTGTATGTGTGTCTGTCAGTCTGCTGTGGCATCGTAGCTTACAAACGAATGAACCATTTTTGATTCTGTTTCTTTTATTCAAAAGGTAGGTTAGTGGAGACTGTTCTTAACTATGTTTCATAAAAACCTAGCCGTTTGAAAGATATGCGGAATGAAAGTGACAATGAAAAATCTGATGTCTGTTACAATTACAAAAGTCATTAAAAAGGCATTAAATAAAAATAAAGTAAAAATTAGAAAACCCCTGATTAAAAAACTAAAAACAAAATCTTTGTCTTGTCAATGCGGGTTGGTGGGTATAAATGGTCACAAATGCGACCGGGACCAACGTGCCTTCCGAAGCACGGAGGAGCTCGAGATCACAAAGCCTTGATCACCCATCCACGGCCTGACCATGGCGGAGGTAGCTTTGTTTTCGATCGAAGCCAAAACGCACTGACCACTTCGCCAGCGAGCTCCTCTCCTCCTCTTTCAGTATAATATTTACTGTTGCGATACTAGTGATATCAAAAAATGAAATTGACAAAGTTTTGTACTATATTAATAAAAATTGGTACATAAATATTCGTATATAAATAAAAATTCGGACGTTCATACATATTGTTACGAGCAAAAAGATTTTATTGATTTGACATCATTAGATTTTTATTTTTTTTATTAGTGAAACAAATGATGACGGCGTATGTATATTGAGGTATTCCACCCTCCAAAGGGAACTAATAAAAATAATAGTTTAAAAAACTAAAAAAACACGCTATTAGCACTTTACTCTTTTTGGACAAAACGCTCCACGTTTTCTATAAAGGCGTGTTTTTAAGTTTTTTTAACTATTGCTTTAAAAACTTAAGCTATTGTTTAAAAAACTAAATATACGCCTTTAAAAAAAATATTTTAGTCTTCTTATAATTCCATCTTAATTTACTACTTGGGACGGCCGCCATGTTGGATTTAGGTCACGTGATAATTTTTTTCGTATCCCATTCAGCAAACGCTCTCATTCGATATCCATATCATGGGGGTGCATTTCAAACAGCCAGTCTGCCATCTCGGGGAGGCAGCCATATTGGATTTGTAATGACGTTTCTTAGCTAGTCATGTATCGTCATCAGAACATCATCATCCTAATCAAGAGCGGGTAGTGGGTCAAATTAAGATTCCAAGATTTTCTTCCATAGTTAGTCACAAGTGAAGCTTATAAGCGTGTTAATAAGACGGTCGCATTAGTGGTGTGTGTGTTTGTGTAGCACTCACGGTGGTGCGGCGAGGCGGGCCGCGGCGGCGGCGGCGGCGCGCCCGGCGACGAGCGCGGCAGCAGCGGCGGCACGGCCGGCGGCACGCCCGGCGGCACGCCCTGACAATACCCGATACATTCAATACATACATACAGGGGCAGGCAGCATCCACGGGTCACGGAACCTTAACACCACATTTGTCATCAGCCTATATACCTATTGCTGAGACCGGCCTTCCTCACGAAGAAACACATGAGAAGTATGGGCCGTAACACCACCACGCTGGCCCAATGCGGGTCGGTGTGTAGAAACGGTCACAAATGCGACCGACGGCTTTACGACGGCTTCGAAATCACAGAGCCTCGGTCATCCATCCATAGCTTGGTTTTCGATCGAAGGCAAAGCGCACAGACCACTACGCCACCGAGCTCCACATTTAGCCATATAAAAATTGGATTAGATCAGATGAAAAATCGTAAAAGAGTAGTGACGAGTGGCTAGCTCATTGCGTACACGATCACAGAGCCAGTACCCGATACGCCCTTAGTCGCCTTTACGACATGCTGGGCAAGAAAAGCAGTTGGCACATTCTTTTTAGTACATTCAATAAACGAAACAATAGGGAAGTAATTCATTGGGAAGCCATTTAATTATTTGGTCACCAACAAAATATTATTATTTGGGTAGCAAAATATATGTTACGGGAAATATATAAAATCTAGGACAAACGAACAAAGGATCAAGAATTTATTCCTAGGAAATGTATTGTGATAGATATTAGGTTAAGGTTTTTTATAACCCTTCAAAACAATATTTGTGACATTAAGACATATTATATTGAACAATTTGGCAGCAGAGAAAACATTTCAGTTGTTGCCCAATTAAATAACGCCCGAAATAATAAGTCATTATCTTCACACATTGTCATCAACTAGCCCCATTTTAAGCTACTAAATGGGTCTACTCATGGGCAATTGTTTTATACATTTGTTGTTTATTGTTTTAGACATTGTTTTATATAAAAAAGTTTCACGCAATTCAACTCCGAAATGCCTGGATCTATTTCAGTGAAATTTTGCACGGTGATACCTTATATCCCTGGTCAACATCTTTTTTATTCCGAAAAATTAAAGGCTTCCCGTGGGATGCTTAAAAAACCAGTAACCGCGGACAATGTCGCGGGCAACAGCTAGTTTATAATATTAGAATTGATAGAAAAGATTTTACTATAACTCTTACTAAAGACATTCGTTACTAACACTTAAGGGCACGGCCTAAAATTAATGAATAAAATTGTATGTAATTATGGGTGATTTAATGGGTGATTGAATGTAACCTATGAAATTGCCGTTTTGTATGGAGATTTTGGGGAACTCAGCATTTTCCATATTGTTGGGGATTCAGGGTTTTCCTTTCAATAATGCGTTTATTAAAAAGTATAAAATGGTTTAATGTCTCGAATTATTCGACTACAAATTTAAACGTATATGCACACCGTGCCTCTCGTTGGTCGTCTAATCGCTTCTTCGACGGCTTCTTTCAACGGCTTCTTTCAACGGCTTCTTCCAGCGATGTTCCGCCCCACCTCTCACAGATGGCGCTAGTTACCGCGTAGACATGGGCCCGGCCTTGGAAGCTCCGACTTCCAACAGCCTAGTCAAGATGTCGTATAGTTTTACTGCAGCAGTGGGCAGATCTTGGAGAAAGCTCGTCGTACAACTCCAGTTGAAGTGCGTATGTCGGCTACTCGGTTCACACCATCTTTTTCTGGGAACACTTGAATTATGCGTCCCAATCTCCACTTGAGGGGTGGCAGGTGGTCCTCCTTTATAAGGACCAAGCTGTTGAGGGCGATGTCGTTTACCTCCGTCTTCCATTTAGTCCGCGTCTGAAGTTCCCCGATGTACTCTCTGGACCAGCGTTGCCAAAAACGTTGTCGAAGTTTTTCCAGCCGGTTGTACCGCGTCAACGAGGTCGCAGAGGCAGCCGTCAGGTCTGGTTCAGCACGTGCAGTTAACGGTCGGCCGACAAGGAAGTGAGCGGGAGTGAGAGGATTAAGGTCTGAAGGGTCTGAGGACAAAGGAGACATTGGACGGTAGTTAAGGACTGCTTCGATCTGTGTCAGAATAGTGCTAAACTCCTCGTAAGTCAATCTCGCGTTCCCTACAATACTTCTTAAGTGATACTTGCATGATCGCACCCCACTTTCCCACAGCCCGCCAAAATGAGGAGAATACGGTGGTATGAATTTGAACTTAATGTTATCTTTGACTAAGAAGTTCTGTATATCATTCGAAATGTTATTTAAAAATAAAAGAAATTCCTTTTCAGCACCTATGAAATTCTTGCCGTTATCTGAGTATATTATCTCAGGTTTACCCCTTCGACTAATGAATCTTTTTTAAAGTTAAAATGTAATCTTTTGAAGACAGCGTAGTGACAAGTTCCAGGTGTATAGCCCGTGTCGTAAAACATATGAATAAACAAATATAAGCCTTAGAAAGGCGAGCGCCTCTGCCCTTTTTATTTAATACGTATACTGGTCCAGCATAATCCACACCGGTTCTTATGAATCGGAAGGCAGGATCGATACGTTCACTGGGTAAATTTCCCATGATTGGACTCAATGTTTTACCTTTAATTCTGGTACAGGTCACACATTCACGAACAGTCTTTCTCGCTAAATTCCTACCGTTCAACGGCCACCAACATTCACGAAGAGAGGCCAGTAACAGATGAGGACCCGCGTGTAGCAAACGTCTATGTTCGTGCCTATATATTAAGACCGTGAAGTAATGCTTGCTACATAAGAGTATAGGATGCCGTTTATTATAAGGAAAATCACTAGAGTAATTCAATCTTCCGCCGACCCTTATGGTTTTTTCGCAGTCTAAAAATATATTAAGACCCGAAGCACGATTATTCTTACAAGTCTTTACTGGACGCTTATTTTCTAAACAATTGTAAACATCGGAGAATGATTGTGATTGCGCGCACCTAACTAGCATTCGCTTCGACGCGTCGAGCTCCGACGCCGATAACAAACCGGTTAATCGATCGTATCTGTGTGCGTAGCGAGTATTATGAATGAATCGCAAAATGTATGCGCCTATATTTAACAGTTTCGTGTACGAAGAATATTTATTAAATTGAATAAAATAATCATCATAATTGCTATGTGAGATTAAATTGGTAATTGTAATTGATTTTAATTCGTACTAATAATATAACTATCAAATGAGTTTGGAATCGGAATATCTACGTTTAAGTTCAGGTGAACGCTCTAATTTTCGTTCAAGTGATAGGAACCTGTTCTTTGCCATCGTATAAGATTCCCCGAGTACACTCGCCGACTCTTTGAGAGGAATTCGAACAGAGAATCTACCATCTCCTTCGCGTTTAGTCGTCTTGGTAAATAAATCTTCGCATGCACGCTCATCTTTTGAAAGAATGCATTGAGGTGATTGAGTAACTTCTTCTAGCTCCCAAAACCTCCTAAGCTGCGTATCAACATTCTGTACAAAGTTACAATGAACGTGTTTGTTTATATTGGCCGTATAAATTGGTCCCGATATTAACCAGCCTAATTTAGAACTTTGTAAATATGGACCGCTTGATAATCGTATAGTCTTCGTATGTAAAAGATCCCAGAAATGATCTACGCCTAGTAATAAGTCGATCTCTGACGGCATGTGAAAGTCAGGATCGGCCAGTTGCATATTGTTTGGAATTCGTATAAAAGTGGTATCAATGTTAGTTGACGGTAAACTGTTTGTAATACGCGGCAAAACTAAACATTGAACCTTTGTTTTGTAATTAGTAAATCTTGAACGCATAAAAATATTAGTCGTATAGTTTGATCGGGTAAGTGAACGACCTACACCCGAGATTTGTATAGTGGACTGTATCATAGATGTATTAAGACGTTTACATAATGACTGCGTAACAAAAGAATGCTGGCTACCACAATCAAGCAACGCACGGACAGTATGAAATTTGTTTTTGTCGTCTGCCACTTCCACTAGCGCGGTACACAATAACACCTGCGACGTCCGAGCGTGCGTCCCGCTCTTCATTTCGGGCTCAGCGAAACCAGTTGCTGCGGCGGCAGCGCCCAATGAGTGTAATGCCACCGAGGACGCGGGATGTGTCATGCTCGACCCCGCTAAGGGCTCGCCCTGCGCATGAGTTTTGTCATAACTCTTTACGTCGGAATGAAGTAAACTATTATGTTTTTGTGAGCATTGCTTGCACCCACTAAAAACACACTCACTAGACTGATGCCCCGATCGTAAACAGTTATGGCAAAGCTTTCTATCGACAACGAATTTAAGTCTATCGCTTACAGATAAATTTAGGAAGCGAAAACAAGTGTAAAGTGCGTGATTGTGATTACAGAAACTGCAGATTCGGACACCCTTGTTTGAACTGGAAGATTTATTTTTTACGTGGTTATTGCTATTCACTGACGCGTAACTATGGACGGTGGCGTTAGAATTTTTATTAAATTGAGTGAATTTGTTATTGTAAGCTTGTGCAATCTCTTTAGGTTTAACGTAAGAATGATTAACCATTTCTAACATATCGGCTCTGTTTCTAAGAAACGATAAAATATCTTCCAGTTTATACCTGCAGTTTGCGTTATGTAACGATAAAGTACCCTTGTACGTTTCCCATTCACGCTCAGTAGATGAATCCAGCTTCGTTACAATTAAATAAATAATTAACGTATCCCAGAATTCTGTGGGTTCGTCTAACGTTTTAAGAGCACGTAAATTACGTAGAATAGTATCTATTAATTTTCTGATAAGCATAGGCGATTCCTGTTTGATAGATACGATATTAAATAATGATTTTACATGATTGCTGATCAAAAGTCTAGTGTTATGGTACCTATTCTCTAAGAGCTCCCATGCATGAATGTAGTTGGCCGCGGTAAATTCTAATGCACTTATAACTTGTTGTGCGTTACCGGTTAAAGACGACCGTAAGTAATGGAATTTTTGAATATTATTGAGTTCAGATCGTTCGTGAATCATAGTAACGTATGAATTCCTGAATTCTAACCAGTGATCGTATGATCCGTCGAATATAGGCAATTTAATTTCGGGTAATTTTATATTTGTGAAACTGGTTGAAGATTGAGGTACGCTAGTCTCGTTAAGGCCGTTATATGCTTCTATTAAACAGTCAGCATTAGCCATAGATCTAAAATATACTGATTCTAGGGCCTCAACGTACTCAGCATTCGCCTCAATGTCAGTGTCACTTAAATACATTTCTAACTCGTTTTCGACAGAATTAAACCTCTGGAATATGTCACTAGCGGCCTGCACTCTTAACTTAATCTCGGCAAATTGAATTTTAGTTAAATTAGCACCTATTAAAGATTCAACATATTTATTAAACTGAGTCAATCTACCCTTCAGAACTGACCTCTGTTTCTTGAGGTCGAATAAAGAATCTTCGAATGATTTTCTCTTAGTAGGTGAAAGGGGAGGAATAGATAATTTAACACTTGCACTATCCGTCATTTTGGCGATCTATTAATAAGGAAAGCAAAGGTACTCACGTGCAACCATCATCTTATGGCTCGCGGCTGCTGCTGTTCCCGGACTTTTCGAGGAACACTGTAACGTATAAGCACTATTTTAACACAATGCGAACTGGGATTGGTAAGATAGGAAAAGATGCCTGACCGTTAATTCTGATGTCTTCAGTTTCGTTTACGCTGATCGGCTCCAAAATCTTGAAAATCCGGCTCGAAGACCAAATGTTGGGGATTCAGGGTTTTCCTTTCAATAATGCGTTTATTAAAAAGTATAAAATGGTTTAATGTCTCGAATTATTCGACTACAAATTTAAACGTATATGCACACCGTGCCTCTCGTTGGTCGTCTAATCGCTTCTTCGACGGCTTCTTTCAACGGCTTCTTTCAACGGCTTCTTCCAGCGATGTTCCGCCCCACCTCTCACAGATGGCGCTAGTTACCGCGTAGACACATATTTTTCAGTTTTCTTCACAACGAAAAATTCAGAGATAATATTTTTTGCCACGTATCGTTAGACAAGCTTTAGCAATATGTCTGATATCACTCTTCATAAAAATTATTTATCGTTTTTGAGTGTATGAAAATCAAATGATGTATTCGGGAGGCACTTTAAAAGAGTTGTCTCCGTGTCTATTTTTAACACAATTAAGCCTCGGCCAGACAGACGCGGTGGCGGTGAGTGGCGTAGTATGGATGTCTGAACAATAATAACATCGTTCACACGGGCGCGGTCAGGAGGCGGTCGGCCGCGGCCGCTTGTCACTTTGACATCTGTCTATGACAAAGTACTGTGCTTACTACTTTTCGTTTCTAAGCTTGGCGATCGCGGTAGGGTTATAAATTTTCGCCCAGTTATTAAAACTATTCTTTAGAATGAAACCGCAAGAACATGAATTGAAAACATGAATAGTTAAAAGGATTATAATAATATTAAAATTAATAAATATTTCAATATTATTATAATCCTTTAAAACATGCAGTATAGGTACCTGTATCTTTGAGTAATGGAATTTTGTAACTTTGAGCCAAATTATATTGTTCAAACCATTGACCTATTTACTAATGAAATATTAGGTTGGGGAAAAAGTCTTTTCGCATTATAGTATGTATAAACTTGTAATAAAATCTCTTTGGCTATACTATTTGTATCTGGCTGGTTTTGGTATCATTGAAAGTTTAAATTTTAAAGAACATAATTCCAAATTCAAATTAGGAAAATGTGTGATTTTCATTTGTTTTTCGTACCGCCAAGATGAGTGAATCTAATGAAGAAATTCGATACATTTTAAAATTTTACTACAAAAAAGGTAAAAATGCAACGCAAGCCGCGAAAAAAATTGGCGATGTTTATGGACCTAGTGCAGTGTCTGTGAGAGTAGCACAAATTTGGTTTAAGCGTTTTCAATCCGGAAATTTTGATGTCAAAGATGCACGTCGCTCTGGTCGCCCTATTACAGATAAAATGGATGCCATTTCTGAAAAAGTGGAGCAAGATCGGCATGTCAGTAGTTACGACGTAGCTGAAGAACTGGGAATTGACCACAAAACAGTTTTGGCGCATTTGAAAAAAAACTGGGTACACAAAAAAGCTCGACATTTGGGTATCTCACGAGCTCACTGAAAGAAACCTAATGAACCGTGTACTCATTTGTGATTCTTTATTACGACGTAATGAAACCGAACCATTTTTGAAGAAGCTGATAACTGGTGATGAAAAGTGGATCACGTACGACAAGAACGTGCGAAAAAGGTCGTGGTCAAAGGCCGGTCAGGCTTCACAGACTGTGGCGAAACCCGGGTTAACTCGCAACAAGGTGATGCTGTGTGTGTGGTGGGATTGGAAGGGCATTATTCATTATGAGCTGTTACCACCAGGCAGGACCATCGATTCTGAACTCTACTGCGAACAACTGATGAGATTAAAGCAAGAAGTTGAGAGAAAGCGGCCGGAATTAATCAACAGAAGGGGTGTGGTTTTTCATCATGATAACGCTAGACCTCACACATCTTTAGCCACTCAGCAAAAATTAAGAGAGTTTGGCTGGGAGGTGTTAATGCATTCGCCGTATAGTCCTGAGCTTGCACCTTCAGATTTCCACCTGTTTCGGTCTCTTCAGAATTCTTTAGGCAGTGTAAGGTTAACATCACGAGAGGACTGCCAAAACCACTTGTCGCGGTATTTTGACCAGAAGTCCCAAAATTTCTATAGCAATGGGATCATGTCCCTACCTACAAGGTGGCAAAAAGTTATCGAACAAAATGGTGCCTACATACTTTAGTTAAATGTAAATAAACTATATTAAAAAATGTTTTGAATTTTCTTAAAAAATGCGAAGATACTTTTTCCCCAACCTATTACTATAATTAAGTTGGTATAGGCCTACCAGAATCTCATGGCATTTTTAAAAAACATAAATTTATGATTTTCGTAAAGCCAACTCTATTCTCTTTGGTTATCTATCAAGTGAGTTGTCAAACGTTGTAATACATTTTGTTTTTACCTGAAAAAAATTTCTTGTTATGATATTATTAAAAAAAAACCTATCTCGTACAGTAACTGAAAATCTCGTATTTGTACCAGATTTGGCAACCCTGGCCGCGCGGCCTCACCGCGGCTGTGTGACCTGGTGTGGCGGTGGTCTTAAAGTTACAACTGTAACACGGCAACTTTTACAAATTCAAACATTCGCTCCTGCAGCAGTTCCGGACGCCGCCAACAGATGGCGCCACCAGTACGCTGCAGCGCGCTAACGTTTACCACCGAAGATTTACATATGTAACTAGACCAATATTGAACAAAAGTCTATAACTACTTCTTTGGTGTATCCTTGATTACAGTTGTGGCACGCTATGATGGCCGTTTTGACGTTTGTCCACTCATGAAGTTTCGTAATTATAATACATTTGAAGGAGCGAATGGCTGTTCTTTATTGTCAATACTGACGTGCAGTCAGTCATAAAATTTATCGAATTTATAATTAATATATTACATTGATTTCTAAACTATATACATTAGGATCCTGCGAATATTTATTTTTATAAGATTATAATTATTATAAGTATTTACCACAGAACTCGGCATTTGTTTTTCAAATATCAACATCGTACAACTACTACTTTTTTTTTGAGAATAAATTGACATTTTCCATCACAATTGTAATATGTCAAAACGGCCATCATAGCGTGCAACTCTGCACCTAATTTGCTCCTACGCTTGTGAAACATTCTGGGCCCGGCTCACAATTGTATTAGGTGATATTCCTATACACAATAAAGACTATATTCGCATACTCGTCTACTTATTCAGCGGCGACGCGCTGTCGTAATCCCAACTAGTCACCAAGCCCCTTTACACAACAAATTATCAAAACAAGTTTATGAGCTCAAAAATAACGTCTAATTTAGAGGAGGTAATTTATATTTATTTAACAATATTCTGAAACTTAATAGTTACGAAAAAATACTAAGAGAGAAAACAACACCATTTACATAGGTAAAGACTTATGAATACCTGTTGGTCCGGCCTCCGCAGCGTCCGCGAATAGAACAACTCGGCATCGACTATGGCACCGCGGGGTGACAACGCTGTTGTTCGCCGCTCGCCGCACAGGGATGGCGCTCTATAACAATATACAAAGAGTTATATCTTCTTATTCCTCAGCCTATATATGTCCCACTGCTGGGCACAGGCCTTCCTTCCTTCCTTCCATGAAGAAACATAATAATATGGAAGTATTGACCGTAACACCGCCACGCTAGCCCAATGCGGGCTGTTGGGTAGAAACGGGACTAACGGATTATGCCTTCCGAAGCACGGAGGAGATCGACATCACAATGCTTCGGTCACCAATCCAAAGTGTGACCATGGCGAAGGTTGCTTTGTTTTCGATATCGAAAGCCAAAGCGTACTAACAACTAAGCCACCGAGCTCCTCATACATGCGTATTATCACGCATTTATCCCCCAAGGGGTGGGCAGAGGTGTTAACACATATTGCCTGATGTGTCTAAGGTTTGACGCCGAATGCGCACTTTACAAAATGAGCACTCACCTAAAATAACACAGTTCGCAAATTGTACATTTCTTACAAGGGGCACTTCGCATAATATTCACTTTACAAAACGAGCACTTTTTTACAAAATGTTTATATACATTTATTTAATATACATACATACATACATGAAGTTTATATACAATAAATGTTTTTCTTTCTATTTTTGAAAATAAGCACTTCTGAAAATGTGCACAACTAATGATTTGATAGACTCTGCAGAATTAAAAGGTTTAGTTTATAAAAAAAAGATCGGTTTCTATATGGGTTAAAGATCGGTTAAAATATAAAATAATGATAAATAATGTGAATCACGTAAGCAACAGCCAACATCATTTATATAACTTGTAAATAAAAAGGGACCTTAAAGTGAACCCTGAGGAATGCCAGAGATGTTAAGGAATTCTAATGTATAACCCTACAAAGCCACGTGTATATGATAATGATACTTATATAATATGGAATATCTCTTATATCTCTCTATATACCTTTTTTTCTCTTTCGCACTGGTGTCTCTTCCCTTTCAATACAAAATCTCAAGCACCTGTGATGGGTTGGCAGAGATCTCTATTAAAGATAAGTCCTCCTTTGCATACTTTTGTTTATTATAATCTGTATTTATGTTTATTGGTGCAATAAAGAGTTTAATAAATATCCATACCTGTCATGTCTGGGCGAATGCCTGTCCCTCGGCGACGGAGGTTCGTCTTTACCGAGGCCTCTGAAACAGGAAGTGCATTAATGATAACTGGTCCGTGGAAAAACTTGCACTTAGCCGAGTGGGTAACAGCGACCCAACAATGAAAATCTTTATTAATTTCAGAACATTTCTATAGGTAAAGAATAGAAAACTTCATGGCCATGAACTGTCAAAATGGGCCTTTTATTTTGTGATGACTATAATTGAAGTAGTTTATTACTTCGGTACCGTGTCACATTTTCCATGTACGACATTTTTCTAGACATATCGGCCCATTTGCTTCAACATTTAATTCGATAAAGTACGAGGCGCGTTCATAAAGTAAGGGCCGTTTGGTCACTGAAAAAAATATACTCATAAGAAACAAATTTTATAGTATATATGAGTATATTAGAGGAAGTTTGAAAGTAGCGCCAGTGACTGAAACGATTAGGAGCTATAGGTCAGCGTGGTGTGGACATGTGATGAGGACGGATGAATGTCACATTACAAGATGGATGCTGAGCATGGATGCGGACGAGCGAGAGTGAGAGGAACACCACAGAACAATAAAAAAGGTTAGAATGATAACGCATCCACATTAGTACTAGGACCGCGCGAGCCAGTTCTCACACATACAAGAATTAATAGTTATTCAACACACAAGGAGCGCAATGTATTCATTGGCTAAAAAAATTCAAGCAAAAGTAGCGAATTGCACCTAAATAATAAGGGTTATTTTACTGCAATACACAGGTATGTGTTACCAGCTGCTGTACGGTACCATTTATGTTGGCACGGACTGGTAAGATCATTTATATACAATCATTTGAAATACGTTTTTAAATATTATAATCTATAATACGTATAATGAGACACGTTAAATATCTTTTTCGAATTATTGTGGAAAAACATGTACACTATCATGACAGCACTGGACTAGTGTAGTGCACAATTTGATGATGTCGATAATCAAGTATTATTCAAGTATTAAAATTATGTATTTTATTTATTTATCCAACTTCGTAATTAAGGAGAATATTAATATACAGGTTGGATTTTTTTTTATCTCCACAAAGGAAACACTTTTATTTTCAAATAGAAACAAAACTGTTTTCAGACTTTTTTCAAAAAAGCTTACCCAAACAGGGAATCAAACCACCCCAAATAATTCTATTTCGTGGTGGTTTTGGTCGCTACACAAGCAGCATTTAGTTGCTTAAAATGGGACTAGTTGATAGGTGTGAATGTCTGAGGATATTTATTTTATTTCACTAATTGATTTAGTTAGGGCTAAAAATACTATTTCTCTATGAAACATTAGGTCTTACGCATGTAAGACATAATGAAACGTTACATTAATTTTTTTTTCCCGGCATATTTGGAAAATCTGTAGCAGACGGTGGAATGCAGAAGTAGAGATGGATATTTTGTATGTAATACGAGTGTTTCACATTGTATTGGTTAATAGAATAAAAAAATAACTAAAAAATTTTTAGCTGGTTCAATTCCCGGTTTGGGTAAACTTTATTTGAGAAAAATGAGAATGCAGTTGCTTCTTTTTAAAATAAAAGTTCGTTTCCATTGTGGAAATTAAAATATTTTATTTATTTAAGGTACCTCCCCTCTAGGGCTCCTAAAGAAATTCCAACCAATTTCAATACTATACAAATTTTATGAAGATAAATATTTTGTAGTCTGTGATTTAGTTTTCTACTGAATAAATACTATAAAGACAAGAGGTAACAGTTTCAGGTGGATGTTTCTAGGAATAGGTCACTGACTATAACAAAAGATACACTATCGCTATAGTTGGCTTGGCAATGAGAACAACAATAAAGAAAAAACTGCCTTGCCAGTTTTCCACCAGTGAATAATAAATAAAATAATTGGTAATGTTATGAGCTCGGATTGTTCTCAGAAAAGAAACAGCGGTTACCAACAAAAAAATACACTTTTTAATTAATTAACATTAATACTGGTTAATCACATCTTTCTCGTCACCCATCCCTCAAAGTCTTATGTCGAAAGTCTTCGACCAGTGCGTCCTCCCGGTCATGACCTACGGTGCTAAGACGTGGACACTCACTGCTCGACTAGTCCACCAGTTTAAAGTCGTACAGCGAACTATGGAAAGGGCCATGCTCGGAGGGCACTGTCTTTATTGCCTATTATAATTTTGAGTTTTCGCTTTCTTTGTGAACTGGCATTTGAAACAGGAAGGCGAACTTGATTTTCCTGCAAACAAAAGTAAAAGATTTCAAAATTCTCGCTTATGAGATATTTGACATCATGAAATAAATTTCTTTTTAGATAAAAAAAATATAGAATATAATCAACAAATTAAAGTCCCTTCTCATTTTATTCAATCGTCACTCAATCACATGCGCAATATTTCTAACCTGTATAATCGAAACGACTGATTTGGCGCAAGGGTAAGGATAACTGCCTTCTGTGGCAGACATCACGGGTTCGATTCCCGAACAAGACAAATGTATAATTTTATAATAATATTTTGTTTTCACTGTAGACAGATAAAATATTCATAACATTACCTGTACGCAAATATCTATGTGAGGTACTGCAGAAGATTTCAAATGCCTTTTTTTTAAACTTGTAGGAAGTCATCTTCCGTGAATTGCTACGAGCAAATGCAACTGCTTTTAGTAGGAAACCATTGATCTTTCCTGCCAGTTGCGGATATCCATTTTTCTTTTATATCCGGATTTGTAGGAAAACTGAAATATGTAAATCTTTATAAACAGAATATTTATGTCTTATTTAAAAATTAAATAGATATTTAAAACTTAGATTTGATATTATATCCATGTAAATTACCACATCATAATGTCTGAGCACAAGGAACAAAAAAACTCTATCGATAAAACTATCGATAACATGCAAGCCCTATGATTGCACAGAATTTGGTACGAATTATTTTCGTGACTGATTATGCCTCCATATTTAGTTATTTCCAAATATTATTACTTACCGATGAAATGAAATTCCTCCTTTTTCCAGATTCACCTTTTCACTTCGCAAACGGCACGAAATAATAGCACAACTCGGCATCTTTTTGGGTTTTGTACTGCACCGAATATACGTCTGACAGCTACGCCATTGTGCAATACACTGCGAGCAATTTGACGTTCATATGCCCGTTTGCTCATATGAGCGGCTCGTCAACCACGCCCACTTTATCATTCTAACCTTTTTTATTGTTCTGTGAGGAACACCAAAGAAGCGATGGATTAAATGCGTGAAGAATGATATGAGAATAAAGGAAGTGGATGCTGAGCTGACGAGTGACAGAGGAGAATGGAAGAAGAAGACATGTTGTGCCGGGAAAAGAGCAAGAAGAAGAAGAAGATTTAGTTAGGTACAAACTTACTTTACTTGTATATATATTTTTCAGTGACCAAACAGCCCTTACTTTACGAATGCGCCTCGTACCTAGATTGTCATCTACTTCGATGACGCTGACGCTGTCCGTCAAGCGTATACTCACTTGGCGTTGAGACAAGCGCTGGTCTTGCCCTTGTCGAAGAGCGCCAGGCCCTTGTCGAGGAGGCTGAGGTTCCCGAACGTGCTCCCGGAGCGCTCCAGCCGCGGCGAGACTAGCCCGCGCTCCTCGCACTTGCTGACTACAAGGGGAACAACACATGTCTATGAGATATTGCTATTTTGTATCTTTCATTCGCTATATATTATGTATATCTACGCCTGACCAAAAAACACATCAAAAATATAATTTTTATTGAAACGTTAACCGCTTTAAGAAATACTACAGACCACTCGACCACGGAGGTCGACAAAATCAAAATTTTGCACCTCATTACTGTACGTATACTGCTCATAATTCGTCGAGCACAGTTTAGGTATAAAATATATAAATGCAGGCAACTTACCCCTATCGTCCGAGGAGAAGGAGAGCGAAGATACGGACGTACCATCCCAGGTACTGCTGCTGGTGGGCGACAGTTGGGATGCTTGGCCTAATGGGGGAAAAGGGGGGGATTAAAATATTGTTTATGAGTAACTACGGGCCAGTTTCTTGATAAAAGTTAACCAACTCGTCAAAAATCTTGATCAATGGCGTCGACGATAATACCAAAGCTTGCGACTTAAGTTTGGCACTAGTGTTGTAACGAGGCGCTATTTATTTATTTATTTATTTAATCTTTATGTACGACGTACAAAGGCGGACTAAATGCCTTGAGGCATTCTCTACCAGTCAACCGGAAAGTGCAGCTATATCAGTATTAGCGACTCTTTGCTGTTATTGCGGTCTTCTCTGGCCACTTTCTCTTTGTTTCTGTTTTTAAACTTACCGTCTGCCTCTTTTTTTTAATTGTTTTGTGCTCGAATGTTATTCCTATCTGAGTCAGCGTCTGGAGCGGTTGTCTCGACGTAAATTATTATAAATATTACAATAGTATATACAACAAATACTAAAACTATAAACCGTAACGTTATAATTATATGTAATAAAGGCACTATTATAAGTACCTTTAATAATATCTTTAAGTTTTATATGCAATCGATAGTTGACGTCATATCGACAGTATCGATACTATAGATAGGACCACCTTTTTCAAATAAAAGCTATCCCGGCGGGTCCAAAATCTTGTATGTTTGTATTTCAGAGTACGGTTATGGTTTGCAAAACATATTGAGTGTTGAATTACTTCAACTAGGGTTCAAAAACCCTATCTTTACACAAGACCTTCGCCTTGTGATTGAATAAATGTTTATAGTTCAGCTGTAAAATGAAAACACTATTTTGACTATATAGCGTATAAAATTATCGTCTTGGGGTCGCTCAACTCTCATTACATGATGAGACAGGAGTCTATGTCAGCCTTATTCTTGCATTAGTAATGTTATTTCATCGATATCTTTTAGGGTCAAGTCCACCCTTGCAAGCTATTGTATTTACAAATAATTATTTACGTTATAGTTACTTTATACACTATGAAAAGTACAATTATCCATGTATTGTATCTTTCAGCGATCAATGTTACATTTTAGGTGTCACCAACCATTTATTTGCAAAATTTGGGTAAATTCAAATCCTGCGTTAGTGGCATATTCTGTCCTGTATATAACTCTTGTAGTAAACATACTAAGCTTAAGGGAAGGTCTATAAGTCCGTCGTTAAACCGGTCGTAATGTATGGCAACGAAAGCGATGGATGAAAGAAAACTGCACTCAACAGACATGCGAATGTTGAGATGGATGTGCGAAGTCACAAGAATGGACAAGATCAGCAATGAGTATATTAGAAGTTTGAAAGTAGCGCCAGTGACAGAAAAGATTAGGAGCAATAGGTTAGCGTGGTGTGGACATGTGATGAGGAGGGATGAATGTCACAATACAAGATGGATGCTGAGCATGGATGTGGACGGAGCGAGAGTGAGAGGAACACCAAAGAAGCGATGGATTGAATGCGTGAAGAATGATATAAGAATAAAATAAGTGGACGGTAAGCTGACAAGTGATAGTGGAGAATAGAATAAGAGGACATATTGTGCCTACAAAGTCTAGAGTTACCACTCTTAGGCCCGTATTACAGAACCAAACACAAGCGTAGATCTCTGCTTGAGCGCAGTTAAAAAGGGATGGCACTGTGTGGGATCAATAGCGCCATCCCTTTCTAGCAGTGCTCAAGCAGAGATCTACACTTGAGTTTAGTTCCGTAATACGGGCCTTAGAGAAAGAGAGAAGAGAAGAGAAAACTTACTAATATTGTCGTCGTTATGCGAGGACGTGTCGTGGTGTTGTCGCCGCGACACCTTCACTTGTTTCAGCGACAATTCTGGGTACTTGCGCGGCTGCAAATAAAAATATATTAGACAACATTGTCGTGGTAGTTCGTGCGCTTTGGCATTGCAAACAAAGGTACACTCGCCATGGTAAGTCTTTGGACGGGTGAACATAACTATAGTCTATCCATTTTGATTTGAGACAAAAGGTTTTGAATAATTTGTGGTTCTCAAACTTTTTATCCAATTCTGGGACAAAAAAAATATGGGCTCCAATATTTTCTAATAAAATAAGTAAAGGTGAAGCCATATTTATTATGATTATACGAATATCGTCATTGAATATAAACATAATTTATTTTTGAAATGAAGTACCTCATATTTTACACTGTATTATGTGTAAAATGTATTTAAACGCAAGCTATATTGCTTTCATCCAAATGATAATAAATAAGGATGAAAATAAAAGAATGAGGTAATGTATTAAGATAATGTTAGTTCAAGGTATCATGAAAATGTCATGATTTCATCTTCATTTGGAAGTATTTTAAATGCATAAAAGTTTAAGAACACCATTCGTTTTAGGTATTTTTAATAGCAAATATTAATTCAGTAATCTAAACTTACATTTTAAAAATATAACATTAATGAAAAAATACCGAAAACGATTGAAGGTGACAAGTGATTGCTTAAATAACTTTATTAAAAAGTCTGTATCAATAACATATTAAATAGACGTATATTTTGGACAAAACCATTCGGCAATGAAGTAATGACATCATAAAGAACCCTTTTTATGGTTTGTTTACCTTTTGTCTCAGATCAAAATGGAAGTCAAAGTGGGTTATGAATATGTTTTTACATTCCTGGCAATGCACACTGTAAAGTCCTTCAAAAAACAAATATTTAATTGTTATGTGGAGAGTTCACTAATTCACAGAGACTAACATTTGTTTTTCTACATTATTACACTGCTATAGAAGGTGAGAACACAAACGATAAATGAGTGCGCACAGCGCCATCACACCTAAATTGAACAAATAATTTAAGATTCAGTTCGATTGAATGTAATCTTTATTCTTTCGACAATAGGCTAGTTAACTCATAACAAAAGTTATGATAATGTGTAATTCACATAGTATTTAGTACAAGGCTCCGAAATATACCGAGTTCAATAAATATAAATAAGGAGTTGCTGTAAAAATTCAATTTAAACATGTTTAAATTTTACTTTTTTTTCATCTGTCAAAAACGCTATCCGCCATGTTCGTGAAATTCATGAAGTAACGCGTCATGTAAGCAATTACTACGCATGGTCAAAATCCATCTAACGTCAGTCGCAACCAATCAAGCATGTCTGGGCTGTGTCAGCCTGTGTCACGTATGCGTATTAAATTGTTTACCAAAATCGTGACCTTACGGCATAGACCATCATGATTGAAGGCGTTTTTGACTGTTATGCAAAAATGTAATTTAAAATTTATTGTGTGCCTCAAATTTTTAAATTTTTTTATAGTGGGTAATAATAATAAGTGTAGGAGCTCGGTGGCGTAGTGGTCAGTGCGCTTTGGCTCCGATCGAAAACAAAGCTACCTTCGCCATGGTCAGGCCGTAGATGGGTGACCAAGACTTTGTGATCTCGAGCTCCTCCGTGCTTCGGAAGGCACGTTAAGCCATTGGTCCCGGTCGTATTTGTAACCGTTTCTACCCACCAACCCGCATTGGGCCAGCATGGTGGTGTGGCCCATACTCCTCATGTGTTTCTCCATGAGGAAGGCCTGTCCCAGCAGTGGGACGTATATAGGCTGATAACGACGATAGTGGCTAATGGCTAATGGCTAAGGGTAATGAATCATTTGGGGCCCAATAAAAAAAGGGTGAACTAGCCTATTATCAGCAGATTCGCCGGTATACTCACAAACTTAGGTAGCGCCTTGACGGGCACCCGCGGCTCTATCTCCAGGCTCTTGTTGTACAGGTAGTTGGTGATCTCGTTGTCGTCCATGCCCGGGAACGGGTCCAGGTTCTCCAGGAAATACTGGGAACAATATAGTACAACGTTACAATACAGAAAAAGATTTTGCTCATGCAGAATTGCCCCCATTAAAGCTCTGCTCTATGTCGCGATGTTCCCAAACTATGTATCTGCCGCAGTGTATTAGATAGGAATATAATTATATACCGGAACATGGTTGCACGAAAGCGATTCATTACTTTCTTACTAGGAATATACAGGATTATTTGTAATTAATCAACAACCTAGCAAGACTAGTTAGCAAACATAATAAATAACGGGATGTCACTAATTGGGCAGCCATTATTTGGTCAGCAACAAAAAGGTCAGTCGAAAAATCATTTGTGCAGCAAACAAATATTTTGTCAGCAATATAATTACTTGGGCGGCTAAATAATTATTTGAATGTTTAAAATCTAGGAAAAGGATCAATGAATGATCACAGATTAATTCCTAGAAAATGTATTCTGATAGATATTAGGATAAGATTATTCCTTTTTTTATTTACATACATACATACATAAAATCACGCCTATAATCCCCGAAGGAGTAGGCAGAGTCCAAGAAGCACTGTGTTCCTTAAGACCATATTAAGCCAAACAAAAATTGGTTTTGGTGAGATGAAAAATCGTGAAAGAGTAGTAACAAGTGGCTAGCTCATCGCCTACACGATCACAGACCCAGTACCCAATAGACCCTTAGTCAACAATTTGGCAGCAGATAAAACATTTGCGTTGCTGCCCTATTACTTATTTTGCTGACAAATTAGAAATATCTGCTGCCTATAAGTTGCTGACCGTTATTTTAGCTGATCAATTGTATTTTTGTGCTGACCAAAATTCGAATATTTTGCTAACCGTTTAAGCAACATCCTATATTTTATAGGTACACAAAACATAATTACAACGCAAAAGCAATATTTAAAAGAAATTTAAATTAAAAGTGACAGAGGGGAATGAAAGAGGACGACATGACGGCTCTATGGACTCTATGGTACAGCTAATCTCTGGCTCACCCTGCTCCGAGGCTCTATGGTGAGGCAGTAGGGCTGGTTCTGGTACTGCTGTATCTCGCCCGTGATCTCCGCCACTTTCCGCCGTTTCGAGAAGTTGATTAGCTCCGAGTTGGGCAGGTAGTCTGCGGGAGAAATATTATAATTGTCAGTTTTTTCCACCACCAGAGCTATGCTGTGTCCGAGGAAAATACACCTTATAGATAATACACATTATAGGTTGGCACATTATAAAAATAAAAACTTTGTTGCTCATACTGTGTACAGTTTTGCAGTTGATACGAGTATTACAATAAAACGAAACAAGAGTACGTCCGTATTAAAATTTACGTAACGCTGGTTCGTGATCCTAAAGATTTGATTTATGTCAAAGTTCCCCTTACTATGCTCTGTTCGTAAGTACACCAACATCATCATCAGCCCATATTTGTCCACTGCTGGACATAGGCCTCCCGTAATTCAGCCAACCGACGAATATCGTCATCCCATCTGGTCGCAGGCGTCCTACACTACGTTTTCCGAGACGCGGTCTCCGCTCGAGAACTCTAAGGTGTCAGTTCCACGGCTAATACGACCTGCCCACTGCCACTTCAGTTTGCTAATCCGGTGAGCTATGTCTGTGACTAGTTGACTGTCGGATCACATCATACCTGATGCGGTCTTTCAGATTCCATAGCTCACTGGGAGACTAAACTGGTGGACTAGTCGAGCCGTGAGTGTCCACGTCTCAGCACTGTAGTCATGACGCACTGGACCAAGACTCCGACTCAAGACATGAGTACATACATATTATTATATTCACTGCTTTACTCCGGTCAAGCTTGTACACATTACAGCCGTCCACTTGATACAATCTGGCACGTAACTTTAGCTTGATGTGCGGTCGCGGTCAGAAAATGTTGCACGCACACATTTAGGTCAGTTCAGTTCAGTTCTTTATGTCTATTTGACTTTAGTGAAAAAAGTGTGATTTAGAATCTAATTTCAAAACTGGTAAACATTTTCTGCCCGCGACTGTACTCTCATTAAAATATCACCACAGTAAAATATCAAATGTGTGTGTGTGTGTTTGTGTGTGTGTGTGTGTGTGTGTGTGTTTGTGTCTGAGTGTGTGTGTATACCAACCTAGATTCCCCTCCTCGATGTGCAGTATATTCGTGAGGTACATGCCGCAGAATGGCACGCATGGTGGGTTGATGCTCCGTAACCTCTCTTGGTATCGACGGAAGTGGTCCGAGTTCAGTTCCCGGAACTCTTCTAGGGCGCGCGTGAGGCGGGGAGGGACCAGCTGTGGGGGGAAATATATACATATAGTATATGTATAGTCTAAGGCCGCAATTCAAAACCAAACTAATGTTATGTTATGGTTATCAAAAATATCAAAGTAAAATGAACTTAAATTCTCGAGCAAATTGATACATTTTAAACAAAGTTCTAATCAATTTTGACGGTTAAAAGTCAAATGTCAACGTCAGTAAATATTTTTTAAACTAGGCAAAAGCAAAATGCTATTCCTCCGTATGAATGACGTCATTTGGCGCTTACGACATTTTAGAATCAGCTGATCTTTAAACTTAAAAAGATGAATGAAAAAGTCGATATTTTGAAAAATCAAAAAATACGTGTCTCTTAAAAATTTCTTATCTAGTTTTATTAACAATAATAAAATATACACCTTAAAATGTTGAAATGTCATCAATTACAGGCAACATACTATGCAAGGGTTCCATCCTCCCTTAACATCAGTTATATTCAGTGAGCGGAGTAGGTAGAGCTATTTTATGTACTTGTCGTATATGATAGAATAGTATGGATATGAAACAATTAATTATATTTATACAAGAATCAACAATCATTTAACAATTACATTTCTAAAATATCATATATATATATATATTAGTATCTCAAAAATCGAAACATGATTGAGAAGAACAAAGTAACTACAGTAAAATCTTAAACAAAATTACCAACCTTTTTTTAAATTGTCCCAGTTGTGCTTTTTAATTACAAAAAAAAAAAAAAAATCGCCACCGACCACACCACGTCACGGCTTTGAACAAAAAGTATAAATTACCTGGAAAGTAGCCTTCAGCCGATGCACGGAGGCGCTGCCACACGCGGCCACTACCGCCAACACTCCGTTGAAGTTGTTCAAGTCCCTGAGAGCCACCGCCACTTCTAGTAGTCGGCACAGAGTCGCCACTCGCTCCTCTAGGTTCTCACTCTCCACTATCCATTTCTCCATCCATCTTGTGAACTGTGGGCGAGGGCATAGATTTTAGATTATTTTCGCTCCGCCAAAAAGATACAAGAAGCGTGTGAGCGAGAAATCCTAATCAAGTACAAACCGCCCGAGAGAAAAAGAAAAAGCGAATGAGTGACAGATATGTTATATTTTCGCGAGTAGTAAGAGGCCATAGCGTCCCCGTTCGTTCTACGAGACGAAGTAAGTTGACATTTACCGACACAATGACTTAAAATTTTTTGTCATGTCTCCAAGACGCTTATGACAGTAAGTATCTTGTTTATCTTAAATCAATGATAATAACCGTATTCAAAGTTGTGTGTGTGTGTGTACTCACGTTGGTGGTATGTTTGATGATCCGCAGCAGGTTGGGGCTGGTCTTCTCCTTGTCTTTCTTCGTCCACACCGCCCCCACTAGCTCGGAAGGTTTCACCTGATACATAGAAAGAATACATCTGGTAACAACTACGTAATATATACTTTTTCTACCATCAATCGGCTTGGATTTGGAGCCAAACTCTCCCAAGACGCATTGAAATGTTATACACTTGCATTTCAATACAAATACTGAAGACGTAAAAATACCGAAGACATGACTGTATGGGCTACATTCCCTTTGCCTTCCCTATATGGGAGAATTTTACCAAAAAAATAAGGAAAAAGTCAAAGAAACTGACCGCAGACTAACAACGACTTCCCGGCATATTTTTTGACAGCTCTGCTTCCTCTCTCGTAAAAAACGAAAAAGCGAATTTAGTGCTCAAGAAATAAATTCTGTGATTAATTGTGATCTTTGATTGCGTAAGGATTCGCTTATGTATTTTGACATTTCATGGACCTGACATAACAGTGTTGCCATCTGTCATAGACCGATTTTAGAAAACCCTCAACAATTAAACGGAGATTTTTAAGGCAACAACAATAAGAAAAAAAAGAAAAAAATATAACATAATTTCATAACAATGTAAAATAGATATATAGTTATGAGAATTGTTCCAATCCCCCAGTTTCCCTTTATTATGTATATGTATTATTAATTTTACTTGAAAATAAATAAACTTAACGCGAAGGTCATAAAAAATTTTACAAAATAAAAAAACAAAACATATTTCAATTTAAAAAAAGTCACGGACAAAAAGAGCCTATGGAGTTTGACTTTCAGATATAGCCTTATCTGCGTTTAGGCTCATATTATAAAACAATCGTTAGAAAGAAATGGCACTATTCATGCCCACATAACGCCATCCCTTTTTAGCTGTGCTCAAGATGTACGTCAGAGTTTGTATCTGTAGTGCCCCGACAACAATTTCAAAAATGGCACACTTTTTTATTTTTAAGGTGAATACTGCTGAAAATGGTGTAAGACATATGCGCACGATTTGAAGACTCCAGATTATTCTTGACATTGATTGAACGGACAATTCTTTGTTGTTAGAATGCCACTTTTTGATAAATCTTTTGTTTGGAGAATTCCATAGAATAATTTACGTTTTTCCTTTCCTCCTTGCTAGTATTGAAAACCTTATGGTTAAGGAAAATCTTGAAGAGCCAGTTATCTATTCTTTGGCGCAACCTGTATACAGGGTTATTTTTAATGAATCAGCAACCTCGCTAGACTAGGTAGCTAACAGCATAAATAACAACATTTGTTCTACGACTTTTGATAATTTTTCTTCTATACAAAAATAAATATTAATTTCATTTTATGTCTGAACGTTCTTAGCTCTGTGCACATCGCGCTCGCGCGAGTCGCCTTTACATATAGACGGAAGACAGTATATTATAAGCTTGTAAAGCATTATTAATTAATGTATTGAGTTATGGTAACACTCGTAGAACAAATGTTGTTATTTACGATGTTAGCTATCTAGTCTTTCGCTTGTTGATTCATTATATTCTAACGTGTCGTAAAAACTCAGCACAATTCAGAACTTGCTTACAGTTTGACGCCAATGCTAAGACTGTCACTTTTTCTGGGTATCTTGACCTCGATGTGCTATATAACTGTCCCTAATGTTAACATGGAATGTTCTCAACAATAGAGTTCTCACCTGTCTATACAGCTGCGCCTCCAATAACGTCAACTGTCTTGCTAATTCCAATGGGTGTAGTGATAACGGATGCCAGTTACATTTAGTAGGGTCCGACACGTGTCGCAGCGGCGGGGGGGGGCCGCGGTCGAACACGTGCGGGACCGAACAGAGGGAAGAAACGCTGCCGATCTCCCAGTCTATGTTCTGTGGGAGAGAAAATATCGGTCAGTTATTGAAGATATGTATTGTGAACATATAGCCCGACCAGGAAAATAAACAGTTCGATTCCCATTCCAATCAGTACTAACCTTCCTCTGCAGTGTCTTGAGCACGCTCTGAACCCACTTCCGCATCGGTTTGCCGTCGACGGATTCCAAAAAATTACGCAGTTTGTCTAGAAGCGCTGGTTCCCGTTCGAAGTCGTAGAAATGCTGGTCCACCCAGTGTCGGAGAACGTTGATCACCCTGGGAATATACAGGTAAAATTTTTCAAGTGGGCCCTTAGAGCGAAATCTCGAGTCGCGAGCCCGATTTTGATGAAAACAAAAATTGCATCATTTGATTTATGAAAATACAATAATCCTAGCCAGGAATCGAACCCAATGATTAAAAAAAAACAGCCTGTATTATTAGTATTATTACACCATTCGATAGTGTTGTTAATAGGGATCAATTTCTGGAAAGTAATGATATAGGAGAAACTTAAGAAAAAAGCGAAATTTTTACAAAATGTGATTTTTATTTAACCTACTTTTATTTATTTATTAAACTAACATTGGTTTACAAAATAAATACAGAAGTCCCACAAAACTATTTACACAGTTTGTCTGTGGGATCAAGAATCTCTAGCTCACATAAACAGCAAAACTCAAAAGCTGTATTAAGTTAGCTAAATAAAACTTTTTAAATTTTTTCTTAAATAAATTTTTTTCTTGTTCCCGGCTATGTCCTCGGGCAAACTATTCAACAGGTAAGGTACCCGCTTCTTTAATGCCTATTTTTAATGCTTACTAGGCCTTGATTCAGTAAATGTTCGAAATGATAGCCATAAATCATTGTTTTCAACACAGAGCCGGATTCCTCATCTCAAAGATATTCAGATTCTTTATTGTATTCAGATTTATTTTCAAATTTATTCAGATTCAAATTAAAACGGGCTGATATTATTATAAAATAAATATTATCTCTCTGTCTACCTAAAATATACACGGTGAGTTTTTTTCCGGGTCAGTGTGGGGAAATTATAAACTATAAGTGGTAGAGAAAAACTCGCTTAGGAACCGTGATCTTAATTTTAGATAAAATTAAAATGGTATTTAAAAAAATTTTGCATCTCAATAGATTTTTTGAAAAAAAAAATTGTTATTTCGTTGTATATCACTATAAAAAAATATATTAAATCTATCCATCTCTTGTGTGGTCCCGGCATATACGTGTGTGTGTGTGTGTGTGTGTGTGTGTGTGTGTGTGTGTGTGTGTGTGTGTGTGTGTGTGTGTGTGTGTGTGTGTGTGTGTGTGTGTATGTGCCCTCACCTGAACTTGACGGGCTGCTGAAACTCCTTCCGATACCTCTTCCAGTCCTCCCGCGCCGTGTTCTTGCTGAGCTTCTCCGCGTCGCTGCTGGCCGTGCACTCTATCGTTTCCGCTGGGAATATTTTAGATCATTTGTCAGAGGTTACTTAAGAGAATTGTATGGCAGATGTTGCGTTTGAAAATATTTTCGTGCTCTTAGCAAAAATATAAAAAAAAATGGCCTCATATGTCAATGAAAGCACTCTGATTTCTCTACTAGCAGCCTCATCACTTTATATTTCGTGGGCAAAAGGCTAGTTGATCCTTTTTTTATTGGACCTCAAATGATTCTTTACTGTTCTCCACTACCATAGAAAAAAAATATTAATATTTTGTAACGCCTATAAAACAATACATTTTAAATTACGTTTTTGTTAGCAGTCAAAAACGCTGTCGGCCGTGATGGTCTATGAATTATCTGTCACGATTTTGGAAAACAATCAATACGCATGCGTGACACAGGTTGACACAGCCGACAGACATGCTTGATTGGTTGCGACTGGCGCTTGACGGATTTTGACCATGCGTAGTAATTTTTTACATGACGCGTTACTTCACCAATTTCACGAACATGGCGGATAGAGTTTTTGGCAGATAAAAAAAAAGTTATAATAAAACATGTTTAAATTGAATTTCTTTAGCAACTCCTTATTTATATTTATTGAACTTGGTATATTTCGGAGCCTTGTACTAGATGCTATGTGAATTAAACATTATTTGCATAACTCTTGATATGAATCAACCAGCCTATTTGTACAATAATTCCGCCGTTTACATACGGCGTCGTCAGTTTAAAAACCTAACTCGTTCAATTATTATAATTACAATATTTTAGTGTGATCATAATAATACACAGTTTGTATATAACCAGGTACCAACGATTTCAACTAAGACAAGTGTCCGTTCACAGAACGGCTCGGAGAAGCGAGCCTTTTCTATTATTTTTCCTTTTCTATAGCCTTTTCTATTTTGTTCGAGCCATCTATGGCCTTAGAATGCGCGAATCTCTGCGACAGTTATTTAAAGAAATTAACATTTTAACAGTTCCATCCCAATACATTTTCGACTGTATAATGTATATTTACAAAAACTTTCATCTGTTCCCAAAAGTATCTGATCACCACAGCATTAACACCAGAAATAGACAGAAACTTGCATTTCCGAATGTTAGACTTCACAAAGTATGTAATTCGTTCATAGGTTTAAGCATAAAAATATTTAATACATTTCCGCAGTCTTCTGGATTTACCTATACATAGGTTTAAATTGCACATTAAACATTTTTTTTAATGAGCAAATACTATTACAAAATAGACGGATTTTTAATGATAAAAATGTTTGGGATAAATCTATTCTTCATTAATAATTGTAAATCTTATTATGATAACGTATTCATTTAAATAAAAATAAAAAATCTATCGCTGAGTTTCTTGCGGCACTTCTTCTCAGTGATACGAGTTTATTGTTTCACATCGAAGTGCTGGTAGGGTATAAATTGACGTGCGAAAGTATTTCTAAGAAATCTATTTGCAATAAATTATTTCATTTCATTACGTTTAAAAGAGAACTTTGTCTCTTTGTAATAAGGATTATTTTTACGTTTCATTCCTTTTGTTATATCCTCTCAAGCATAGTGAAGAGAGAGCTCATTGTTAAGAGAAAATGATCATAATAGTCATAAAAAAAATAGGTATTATTTTGGAACTATCCATATAACATGTAACTGCAATCTAATATAAATATAATTATATCTAATCTGTCCGTGTGTATTACCTATGTCGATCTCCAGTATGCACATGGTTTGTGTGTCCTTTTTGTGCTTAGTCCTTGGGGCTGGCGTGCGCAAACAATTTACAACACTATGTCAACATGTTAGGGATACATTTACAAACTAATATACTGGGAAAATCTTAAAATATGTCGTTGTGATACATACATAGAATAGAAGGAGCTCGATGGTGTAGTGGTTAGCACGCTTTGGCTTTCGATTGAAAACAAAGCTACCTTCAACACGGTCAGGCCGTGGATGTGTGACCAAAACTTTGTGATTGGTCTCGGTCGCTATTGCGACTGTTTCTACCACTAACGCGCATAAGGTCAGTGTGGTGGTGTTACGGCCCATACTCCTCATGTGTTTCTCCATGAGGAAGGCCTGTGCCCAGCGGTGGGACGTATATAGGCAGAGGAGGAATGCTAAAATTTTAAGGGAAATCTAAATTTACTGAGTTTCTTGCTCTTTCAAAAGCAATGGCCACGCTATAACGCTAGCACGTCCACTAAAATGATAAAACAATTTATCGCTATGAATTGTCAAAAGACGTCAAGAAAGCAAATCTAAGATGGTGAGTATACCTAAGGTATTTCTGAATTTTTTTATAGAAAACGATGTATAATTTTATCATATCCAGTTTTGTTGTTGTGCTTGCGGGGCTGACCTAAATAATTATTATATAGTGCGTCACCACCTGCCACGCTGAGTGCAGTCACTGCTGGTGAAGCGCGGACTAGGACAGTGGACTGCTTGCGGTGCTTTTGCCTAGTCTCTGACGAACCCTTGGGGGATAATACTCGTGATTATATGTATGTATATGATGAGATAGTTAACCGGGCATCTATCTCTTTTACCAGCTTCTTTCATCTCGTCCATCGCTGCCGGTGAAATCATTATCTACGGAGTGTATAAGCTATTTCATATGGCGCATCACACCTCGGCTCTGGTATCATAAACCTTTCTAAGAGCAAGTCGTGTTGTGTATAAGGTTTAAATTAAATAGAAAGCGGGAGAGAGGGGGAGAGCAGAAGGTCTGGCAACGGCTGGAGAAAAAGTCAAGTCCCTGCAGACAAAATTACTCATTTTTTCTCATTATACTCTTTTTTTCCTCCGGTCCGTGTTAGGTCTAGAGGGGGAGACGGAGGGGGAGAGGGAGACGAAAAAGGAGAGGGAGTGGGAGACAAAAACGGATAGAGATTGTGAGGGGAAGAGAGAGATGGTACATTACCTGCGGAAAGATAGGGAATAGTGTGTAAAATAGTGTATGGTGTCTGACCTGGCGCGTCGTACACGTCGCTGGGCTCGGGGATGCGGAACCGCTCGATGAGCAGGTCCAGCAGTTCCGCGGGTGCGCAGAAGGAGCGGTAGGTGGTGAGGAAGGTGCGCACCAGGTTCAGGTCCGCGTAGATGTGGTACGTCAGACGCTCCACTAGCTTCAGCAGCGTGGCGCCCTGCACACACACACACACACTCTTGTTGCCTTCTTTTACACTCACGCATTTTGCTCTTGTACTAATGCTATTTGCAATAAATATCATCAGACGTTCACGCCTAAGCTTGCAATATCCTACTTGAATACGGACAATTATTATTATGACTTCTGTCAAGAGTGTGTAGAGTGTAAGAAAGGATGAATCTCGCATAACAAAAAGGATTCTGAGCTCATACGTGACTGGAGCCCGAACGACAGTATAATAAATTAATATCCTCAGACATTCACACCTATCAACTAGACCCATTTTAAGCTCCTGATGCTGCTTGAGTTACAGACACTAGATGACGGATATTTAATAAATAAATAAATACATATAAAAATTCAGAAAATACGTCATATATAAACGTACTACATATATAAACGTCCAAGACTGAAGAACGAATGCCTATATTCATCACCCAAACATCTGCCCCGACCGGGGATCGTACCCAGAACCTCTCGAGTAGGCGACACCACGGAGGTCGTCATAAATTAATCGAACACCTTTATCTTCACTTTTTTTAAAAATTTGAATGATTGATTTGCTATGATTATTTATAGAATGGGTTTGGGTACACTTTAGTTAAAAAGCATACAATTCATAAACCCTTTTTTATCTTGTAATACTAAGTAGTTTATGTACCTTTCACATAATATGGGTTATTAAAACACGACGACAAATAAGCCTTGGGGAGATTTTTAATAGTATCACGCGAGTGTTTTAATACCGAGTTATGTGCAGTTACATACACTACTTTATCTACACTCATTATTCAAAGAAATAAAACAAAACATTTAATTAATTGTATTTATTGTTGGCTGTCTGGAAAACATTTGCCATAGTTTTGTGCGATTTTAAGAAAAATAAGTGTTGCATAATGAGTCCAACCTGTTGCATAATGGTTATGTTACAGTTTCCATTTAAAAATTTTCGTTTTTAATCATCTGTGTTAAAAAGTATGACATTATGAGTTCGAGTTTGAGTTCATAATTCGAACATTATAACATGAGTTTAGATAAAAAAAATGAAAAACACAAAAATTTATTTTTAAACAAAATTAACGTAAAAACAAGCTGAAATTTAATACGCAAAATGTTAATTGCAAAGTTTTCAAAGGTACACAATCACTGCGAAATATGAAATCGACTATTTCAATAAAACAGCACAAAAACCTTAGTTACATAAAAAGTTCGAGCTAAAACCGTTTTTATGTTCGTGTTGAATTACCCGCATTACAACAATATAATTATCATTCCTCATAACGTGTGAACCAACGTAGCGACATTGAAGGAGGCCGGTTGATTTTGCCGGTGAGTGTAATACTTAGACATATTGAGTACACCTAATATTATTATATTAATATCATCCTCAGCCTATATACGTCCCACTGCTGGGCACAGGCCTTCCTCATGGAGAAACACATAAGGAGTATGGGCCGTAACACCACCACGCTGGCCCAATGCGGGTTGGTGGGTAGAAACAGTCGCAATAGCGACCGGGACCAACGGCCTAACGTGCCTTCCGAAGTACGGTGGAGCTCGAGATCACATATTTATTATTTATTTATATTTTTTATATTAATATAAAACATTTATTTGTAAAATTTGAGGAGCTCGGTGGCGTCGTGGTTAGTACGCTGTGGCTTGCGATCGAAGTCAAAACTACCTTCGCCATAGTCAGGCCGTGGACGGGTGACCAAAAATTTGTGATCTCGAGCTCCTTCGTGGTCCAGACGTTAAACCGGTGGTACCGGGTATGTGAATGTAAATAAATTCATTTTATTTATTTATTTTATTGCAACCGTTTCCACCAACCCGCATTGGGCCAGCGTGGTGTTACGGCCCATACTCCTCATGTGTATGTTAGGCTGAGGACGGTTTTACAAATAAATATTGAAGTAACATTTCAAAATGGTAAACAAATTCCACATTTTTACTGAACGCCATCAAAATAATCATGACATGCGTAAATGACGGAATCTTGTAAAAAATGTATAGAAGAGGACTAACCTTGACCAAGGGAGGAGCGTTGGTGTTATCGCTGCCCCTCTCCTCCAGTACAAGGTTGTCGGGCGCGTCGGGCACAGCGAACCTGTACAGGCTGGCCGGCGGCAGCTTCAGCGGGTGACGCCGCTCCAGGTCCAGGAGGATGCTGTGGGGAAACGTGGGATACAATACATACTCATATTAGAATACTCACTTTGAGATACTGTGATGGTATGTAGCCTAAAGCCTTCCTCAATAAATAGGCTATTCAACACTGAAATATTTTTTTAAATTGGAACAGCAGCCTCAATTGGTGGAATTGAAACTCCCACTCTATTATTTGAAGCAAAGTTCATAGTGGCGTAGTCCTTCAATTTGTTTTAATTTTTTTTAATTTTATTTAATTTTTAATATAACACATTTAGAAAAATATAGATATTGTAAAATAACCTCACATCATATTCCATAAAGTGAACTAAGAAAATAACAACATTTTTATATAAAAGTAAAGGGAAAAAACAATTTGCAAAGTTTATAAAATAGCTCATATTTGTCCATGTAGGGTTATAAAGATACATACATACATAAGTCACGCCTTTTTCCCCAGGGGGGTAGGCAGAGATTACACTCCACTTGCTACGATCCCTACAATTTCTTTCGCTTCATCAACTCTCATAACAGTCTTCATACATGCTCGGCGATTTCGGGTACTTTTGACCAGCGCCCCAATTCTACTATAAATTTACAATTGCGTAACCAATGCGTTTGAAGAAAGAATGCTTAGCAGAATAAACATTGATGGTTGATATGTAAGCTTTTGCTTTACGTTTATGTAAAATAGCAAACTGAATGTAAAGCACAGTATTAGTATATTAGTATTAAAGCAAAAGCTTCCATTTCAATCATCAATGTTGATTCTGCTAAGCATTCTATCTTCAAACGCATTGGTTACGCTATTGTAAATTTATGGTAGAATTGGGGCGCTGGTCCTTCTCTAGAACGACTATAATTTGGTCGAGAAACGTTCGCGTACGTCTGCCTCGTCCCGTATCTCGACTCACACCCGATTCATATATCAATCTGTTGTCATCCATCCTTTCCACATGTCCAAACCATCTTAGCATACCTTTCTCTATTCTTGTCACTACATCCTCTTTCAAACCACAATTCCTTCTTATCACATCTATATCCTTTCACTCAATTTTACTACAGCCATGCTTCTCAAAGTTCTCATTTCTACCGCATTTATTCTACTTTCGTGTCTTTTCTCCCATACCCAAAATTCACTCCCGTACATTAGTGTAAAGATAATAATAGGTCTTTACCTATGAAATTGCCGTTTTTTTTCTCTCTTAGTATTTTGTTCGTAACTATTAAGTTTCAGAACATTCTTATAAAATAATTACCTCCTCTAAAAATAGACCATATTTTTGAGCTCTTTTGATTTGTTTTGATAATTTGTTGGAAGTTTAACTGTGTTAAAATTAGAAACGAAGACTAATCTTTTTAAGTGCCTCCCGAATACATCATTTGATTTGCATTCACTTAAAAACGATAAATAATTTTTATGACGAGTGATATCACACATATTGCTAAAGCTTGTTGTAAAATTATTATCTCTGGATTTGTCATTGTGGAGAAATCTGAAAAAATGTTAGTATGGAATATGCAGACTTCCCCAAAAACTCCAAACAAAAACGACAATTTCATAGGTAAAGACCTATTATGTAGATATTCATGTAATATAGCACAGCTCACCTGTCTAAGCATCTGTCCAGCATCGGCTTCGTATTGAGCATGACCAGGTCACACATCCACAGCCGTTTGTCGGCCGCCGAGCCGAACGCGAGGAGGACGGGAGGGCCCACTCTGGGCCACAACTCCACCAGGTGACGCACCTCTGCGGGACCAAAAGGTAACTTACATCATTATGAACAAATATTAGATGGATTACATTCTAGCGGATTCCGGAGATAATTATGAGCGTTAAAAATGACCTATCAATTTTTTCACTTTTTTCCATAATTTTTTTAAGTACAGTCACCGGCAAAAATATATTATAGACTATTATAGTACCTTGCCATTCTAAGGTGTCATTCATTGTTTAAAGTAAATTATTTGATTTATGAATTAGATTCTAGCATAGATAAATTAAGTAGTATAGATATTAAGTGATTAAGTAGTATTCCCATACATGGGTTTTGAATTCGCCTAAAACTTATTGTTGTTGCGGAATCATAAGTAATTCCGCTAGTACAGTAGCTCCACCTAACGTAATAAGTCGGACGAAGGGGTACCCCTACTCCTGGTGTGTATCTCCACGAGGAAGGCCCGGCCCAGCAGTGGACGTATAGACTGAGGACGTGGGTGATGCTGTGTGTACGAGCCTACCGTCGGTGTCGGCGCGGTCGACCAGCTCCAGCTTCCTAATATGTAGCTTTTCTTTTAGCTTCAGTTGCTGCGTTCCGCTCGCTCCGCTGTTGCCGCTGTTACTATTCACCTGAGACAACAAGTTGTTACACGTTGATTATTGTATAAAGAAGCATCCAGACTATACAGAGTTATTTTTGAGGCAACAACTTCGCAAGACTAAACAACTAATATAATAAACTAGCTGTGCCCGCGACGTCGTTCGCGAGGCTATTGATTTAGCGCCGGAAAAAAGGTGACAAAAAGCTTTTGCTGGTATAATTAACACAGCATTGTTTTTTTACAAAATTCTTAATATAACATTCCTACCTCTTATTTAGTAAATCTTTGTTTTACAATGCCGATACATTTTAAAATTCGAAATGAAATTATATTTTGGCGAATATGTCACATAATACTAGGTCGAGCAGATATTGATAACCACGGTTACCCGCGCGGTACCAGTTCCCATGGGAATATCAGGATGAAATGTAGCCTATATCCTTTCTAGACTACCTGTGTACCAAATTTCAATTGAATTGGTTCAGTAGTAGCAAGACAGACAGAGTTACTTTCGCATTTATAATATTAGTATGCTTAACAACATTTTGTTTTACGCTACATTTTACTGTCATACAAAAATAAATATCAATATCTGAATGTTCTTAGCTCTGTGCGCACCGTGTGTCGCCTTTTCGTATGAACGGAACATAGACTTACTAATGTCACGACAGTACATTGTAAGCTTGAAAAATCATTATTAAATAATGTATTGAGTTATGGTAACACTCGTAGAACAAATGTTGTTATTTATGTTAGCTGCCCAGTCTTGCGGGGTAGTTGATTCATTAAAAATAACCCTGAATATAAGAGTGTAATAAGAGTTATAACTAAACTGATAAACTTACAATGTGTAAATTTTCAAATGTGTATGTTTTTTTTTGTTGATTTTTGTTTGATGTTATATGACAGGTAAGCTCTTGGCCTTCATCTCACCTGATGGTAAGTGAAGATAAGGCCGAAGGTGGAAGCGAGCTTCACCTGTAATCCTCAACAACTGCGGATCTGGCTATCTTACCTCTGATTGACGGAACACAACAATGCTTATAACATTGTTATTATGGCGACAAATTTAGGTAAGACGGTGGTAGCTAGCCAAGTGCGCTTAGAAGCCCTACTACCAACCAAACTGAGCAGAAAAACCCCTGCCCCCATGGGGAATCGAACCCCGGACCTCCCGATCTACACCCGGTATAGTCCACCACTAGATCAGAGAGGCGGTTAAAACAATGCTTAACACGTCTGCCCACCCTTTCGGGGATAGAGGCGAGATTACATGTTATGTTATGTGATGTAATTACCGCAGTGACGAGGCTGGTGACAGGCTTGCAGAGCAGCAGCAACCCGTCGAAGAGATACGCTCGTCTCTCCGCGATCCGCTTGCCCGGCCCTATCTTCGACAGTGTGTCCTCTGTAACGAAAACAAATAGCTATTTGAAGAGAATATCAAAAGAGAATAATAAATGAAAAAGCTGTATGTTTCCTTAATAAATTATCAGCCAGTAAGGTGCATGGCACAGAGTCGACACCTGTTACATGCGGACCTAACATTCGTGCGGCGCCTGTGTGTCTATGGTGTCCACCAGTCTTCTATGCGTGGGTCTATGATGTCCACTAGTTGTCTATGCGTGTGTCTACGGTGTCCACCAGTTGTCTATGCGTGTGTCTATGGTGTCCACCAGTTGTCTATGCGTGGGTCTATGGTGTCCACCAGTTGTCTATGCGTGGGTCTATGGCGTCCACACGTTATCTATGCGTGGGTCTATGGTGTCCACCAGTTGTCTATGCGTGGGTCTATGGTGTCCACCAGTTGTCTGTGCGTGGGTCTATGGTATCCACCAGTTGTCTAAGCGTGGGTCTATGGTGTCCACCAGTTGTCTGTGCGTGGGTCTATGGTATCCACCAGTTGTCTATGCGTGTGTCTATGGTGTCCACCAGTTGTCTATGTGTGTGTACATGGTGTCCTCTAGTAGTCTATGTGTGTATAGTGTGGTACCTCTAATGAACTCGTTGCAGCACTGGCCCACGTCTCTATGGTGCGCGTCCCAGTTGTCTACGACCCGCGCCAATTCGTGACACTTGTCTATGGCTAGTTGTCGTCGAGCGCGAGACGCCATACGTTGGGTCGCGTCCCTGCAATATAATATATAATATAATAATAGACAATAGAAAAACTAGTGATTCGCTTTGGCATTCGATATTAATAATAAAACTACTATCACCATGGCCAGTCTTTGGATGGGTGACCATTGTGAGCTTGCACGCCTAGCTGTTGCTCGCTATTACAATCATTTTAACCCACCAATCCACAACCAGCCCATAATTCTCATTTGAAGTTATTCTTACTAATATTATAAATGCGAAAGTAACTCTGTCTGTCTGTCTGTCTCGCTTTCACGTCAAAACTACTAAACCGAATTAATCGAACGGTACAGATAGTATAGAGCCTGAGAAAGGACGTAGGCTAATTTTTATCCCGCGCGGGTCTAATTCATATTTTTATGAATAGGGAAGAAACGCTTATAAACAGTTTCACCCGCGCGGTGCCAGTTCCCATGGGAACATCGGGATTGATTTTGTATTTTATCTATATTTATTGTTTTTGGCCGTTCAAATTGAGCTCCATTGTCGTATTCTTCTTACCATTTTCCTACTTTAGGCGACCACATCGGCACATGTATTGGGTCCTTACCTATGAAATTGGTCTTTTTTTCTCTCTTAGTATTTTGTCTGTAACTATTAAGATTCAGAGTATTCCTAAAAAATAATTACCTCGTCTAAAAATAGACTACATTTTTGAGCTCTTTTGATTTGTTTTGATAATTTGTTGTAAGTTTAATTGTGTTAAAATTGGACACGGAGACAACTCTTTTTAAGTGCCTCCCGAATACATCATTTTATTTGCATTCACTTAAAAACGATAAATAATTTTTATGAAGTGTGATATTACACATATTACTAAAGCTTGTCTAATGATAGATGCCAAATATTATTATCTTTGGATTTGTCGTTGTGGAGAAAACTGAAAACAATTTTAGTATGGAAAATGCAGAATTTCCCAAAATCTCCATACAAAACACCAATTTCATAAGGAAGGACCTAATATTATTCTTCCATTCTCCTCTGTCACTCGTCAGCTCAGAATCCACTTCTGTTATTCTCATATCATTCTTCAGGCATTCGATCCATCGCTTCTTTGGTGTTCCTCTCACTCTCGCTCCGTCCGCATCCATGCTCAGCATCCATCTTGTAATGTGACATTCATCCCTCCTCATCACATGTCCACACCACGCTAACCTATTGCTCCTAATCTTTTTTGTTACTGGCGCTACTTACAAGCGTCCTTTAATATACTCATTCCTGATCTTGTCCATTCTTGTGACTCCGCTTATCCATCGCAACATTGGCATTGTGTAACGTAAATATACAATCAGAATTCTTAAACGAAGTATAAACAAAACTCTATATACTCACAGCTTCGGTCCATTTGCTAGTGCCTTTATTAATAATTTCTTAATAGGATGAAGATTGCACTCCACCTGGGGAAAAACATATACATCTAACTTAAGAGCAACTATACTCTATCCATTTTGATCTGAGACAAAAGGTAAACAAAGAATTTGTGTAACTATATTAGGGATTAAGAAAAATATATAGCATCCTTCGACATATATATCTGTTGCTGTTGTCCGCGACTTCGTCCGCGGTTACTGGATTGTTTAATTATCCCACGGGTACCCTTTATATTTTCCGGAATAAAAGTATCCAAGATGTTGACCAGGGATATAAGGTATAACCATGCAAAATTTCATTAAAATCGGTCCAGTCAAAAAATTTGCCCAATTTACAAAAAAACATTTTTTGGTATTTTCCCTCTCTTTACATCCCGGCTTGATTTTAAGCATTTTTTTTGTTTGAACAGACATTCGACCTCTGCAGTTCTATTATACATACTTACATATATATAATCACGCCCGTTTTCCCCGAAGGGGTAGGCAGAGTCCAAGGAGCACTGTTCCTTAAGACCACATTTAGCCATACAAAAATTATGTTTGGTCAGATGAAAAATCGTGAAAGAGTAGTAACTAGTAGCTAGCTCATCGCCTACACGATCACAGAGCCAGTACCCAATACGCCCTTAGTCGCCTTTACGACATGCTGGGCAAGAAAAGCAGTTGGTACATTCTTTTTGCGTCCCGGACCAACACGGGACGTTGTACGACATGTGTAGATGTGGACCTGCTTGAAGCTCTCCCTGTCGTCGGAGGCGGGCGCTATCTGCAGCAGCGCCAGCACGTAGTTGTGGTAGATGTGTATGATATGTATATGTATATGTATATGTATATGTATAGATGTGGACCTGCTTGAAGCTCTCCCTGTCGTCGGAGGCGGGCGCTATCTGCAGCAGCGCCAGCACGTAGTTGTGGTAGAGGAACACGTGCGCCACGGGCGCCAGCAGCAGCTTGGGCAGGTAGTACTTGACGGCCAGACGGAACCCGTGCCCCGCCGTCGTCAGCCGCTCCGACAGCTGACACAACAAACGTTTTCATTTACATTATTTTTTCGCCATGTTTGTCTGTCTGTCCCTCCGCGGATAATCTCAGTGACCGTTAGCACTAGAGGAAGAAATTTTGAATAAATATGTATATTAATAACGCCGACAAAGTGCACAAATCAAAAGTGGAATAAAATATTAAATTAGAGGAGGTGCCCATACACGTAATGTAGGGACTGATTTTTTTTTTTCTGGACCCTAACGTGTGGTATATCGTTGGATAGCTATTCAAAAATGAATACGGATTTTCTAACATCATTTTACGATAAAATTTATTTTTTCTGAAATAATCGCGCCGAAAGTTAAAAAAAATGTGTCCATTAACTTTTGAACCATAAGTTCAAAAAATATGAAAAAATTCTCAAACTTAGTAGTTAGTAGTACTTTATAAGTACTCTACAACCACCAGTACTCCAGAAAGTCCTACAAAGACGGTTGCATCATCACTATGTACAGCGGATGGATACGTCCCAAACCCTGAATCAAATCAAATCAAATCATTTTATTTGCAGAGAAAGTGGTTCAAAATAGGTCTTTGCAAAGGTAAAATTATTCTCACATTTCGCCATATTTTGGCTGCGAACTTTTACAATAATTTTATACTATTTTTTATTATAGTTATTCACAATATACATGTTAGTCCACACAGATTTTAATAATTTAATTTAACATGCTGTGTAACATATAGAGTTAGACATTAAAAACATCAAATATTAACATAATTAAAGGGATCTAAGTAATCAAAATATTCACCAACAGAATTAAAACATCGCTCTTGTAACCACAGCTTTACAATTCTCCGAAATCGTGTTATTGGTAGTGTTTGAAAATCCGCTGGCAACGCATTAAATACCTTAACACACATTGCTGGACAATTCTTTGTATAAAGACTGGTTTTAGGATGAACAGTATATGTGAGTCTGTCGGGATATCTCAATAGTCTAGTCGTATTTTTTTTAAGACATTTAAACAAGTTCTTGTTACATTTTACAAAGCACAACAGTCTTAGTATATACATACACGGTAGTGTTAGTATGCGCAATTGACAAAAATAAGGTTTACAAGATATATCTGGAGCCAGTCCATGCATAGCCCGAATAAATTTTTTTTGAGCCATAAAAGCCCTATTTGCATCTGTGCTATTACCCCAAAGTAACAATCCATAGTCAAGTGTAGAATATACATACGCATAATACGCTGTGACTAACGTGTCTTTTGATGTTGATCTACGCAGGTTACTAAGGAGGTATGTGTAACTATTTACTTTTGTACAGACTTTCTCAATATGAGATTTCCAATTTACATGATTGTCAAGAATAATTCCCAAAAATGTGGTTTCTGTTACTTCAATAACATTGTGTCCTTTATACCTTATATGAAGATTGTGAGTAGATGCACCATAGTTGTGAAATTGAATAAAACATGTTTTATCTAAATTAATTTGTAAATTATTAAGTAATGCCCAATGTGAAATCTTTGATACAGTCATATTAATCTTGGATTCATGTCTTTTGGTCAACTTTAGTATCTTCTGAAATAATAATAGAAATATCATCAGCAAAGAGTACACATTTGCTATCTATTATGTCTGGTAAATCATTGATGTACAAGATGAACAGAATAGGTCCAAGTACCGTTCCTTGGGGAACACCAAATAAATTAGGTCTTTCATTTGATTTACGTGATCTTACTGTTCTGTTGAAGTTAGCGATTGCTCTTCTTTAGGAAAATTATTTTCGAACTAAATTTGTGACTTAGCCATTTTTTTTTATCTAATATGGAAAACTACGGAACCCTATACTGAGCGTGGCCCAACACGCTCTTGGCCGTTTTTTTTTAAATATATGGTAAGCTCTTGGCCACAGATTAGTATTAAGTAACTACGTAACAGATCCATCACTTTCCCGCAAAACGACAAATACCTACTCTTTATTTACTTAAACTGTGATAGCTGTGATGCGACGCGAGGAAATACAAGCCTAACTGCTTCGACTCAACGGAGCGTTTCAAGTCCACAGCGGGCGATGACGTCATCCGGTGTGAGAATTATGTTATAAGCATCGTTGTGTTCCGGCAATCAGAGGTAAGATAGCCAGTTCCTCGTTAGTTGAGGATTACAGGTGAAGCTCGCTTCCACCTTCGGCCTTATCGTCACTCACCATCAGGTGAGATGAAGGCCAAGAGTACACCTGTCATATTAAAAATAAGTTCCATACTCCCCATTCCCTAAGCCCACATCTCCCAAATCCCCTTTACCCTGGGCTGGCCCCCCTTTCCTACCTGCGGGTCGTCGACAATGTTCTGCAGCGCGTCCCTCGATTCCTTCCTCGTGACGATATTCGCGTACCGCACGTACGCGCGGAACTCTTCCACTTCTGCTAACTCTACAGAGGGAGAATGAGACAGAGTTAGTTAACTCTTCTTTGCCCTGCCCTTTGTGTTCGGCGCAACATCTTCTTCCACGCTCTCCTATCACTCACCAAGTCAGCACTCACTCCTTTCCTCATCATTCATACAATCCATCCATCTTTTCATCGGTCTTCCCCTCCCCACACACGCATGGGTGCTTCCCCTCCCCACACATTCAAATCCATAACTTTCCTGGTGCCATAATAATTATCTCTCCTCATTATATGTCCATACCAGGTAGATCGAGGAGCTCGATGGCGTGGCGGTTGGTGCGCTTTGGCTTTTCATGGAAAACAAAGCTACCTTCGCCATGGTCAGGCCGTGGATGGGTGACCAAAATTTTGTGATCTCGAGCTACTCCGTGCACGTGCAGCCGTTGGTCTCGGTCGCTATAGAGACTGTTCCTAACCACCAACCCACATTAGGTCAGCGTAGTCGTGTTACGGCCCATACTCCTCATGTGTTTATCCATGAGGAAGGCCTGTGCCCAGCAGTGGGACATATATAGGCTGAGGACAGATCTAAGAATGCAATTTTTTTTTATGGTATAGGCGGCAAGCGAGCTGACGGGTCTCCTGATGTTAAGCAACCACCGCCGCCTGCGGACTCTCGCAGCACCACTGGGGTCACAAGTGCGTTGCCGGCCTTTTACGTGGGAATACGCTCTTTTCTTGAAGGTTTTCATGTCATACTGGTCCGGAAATACCGCGGGCGACAGTTCATTCCACAGTTTAGTTGTGCGGGGTAGGAAGTTCCTGGAGAAGCGCACAGTGGAATACAGCGCTGAACGATGACGAAAAGTGGCGGCCGGTATCAAATAGAACAATTCCTCGGAACACTCCCCATAATAAATGCGATAGAGGATGCATAATGAGGCCACATCTCTATGCAACGCCAAGGGGTCAAGCCGGCTTGAAGTGGCCTGGCTGTCGACTGTTCCAATTGCTCTGCGTTGGACGCGGTCGAGAGGAAGAAGCTGGCACTGAGGTGCCAGCATTAACAGAGGCATTTAACAAGTATTTTAAATTTACAAGATCTTATTATAGAATGTATATATGTGAACTCCACATACCTTCAAAACAGCTCCCAATATACGGTTGCTGCGTGTCCTGGGCCATCTCCATGGCGTCCTCGAGGTTGCCCAGCAACGTCACCGTCAACTCGTATATGTCCACGATGTTGCCGAAGATCAGCGAGATCGTCTGGAACCACACATTGTATTACATACTTGAATTAGCATTCATTTGTATGGTTCAAACAGGCACGTACTATTCATCATAAATAACAACATTTGTTTTAGGAGTGTTACCATAACTCAATATGTTAATTAATAATGATTTTACTAGCTTACAATGTACTGTCGTGACATTAGTAAGTCTATGTCTCGTTCATACGAAAAGGCGTCGCGCGCGATGCGCACAGAGCTAAGATGATTCAGATATTGATATTTATTTTTGTATGACAGTAAAAAGTGTCAAATTATAAAAATTTTTAGAATAAATATTATTATTATAAATGTTAGCAAGACTTTGCGAGGTTGTTGATTCATTTTTAATGTGTATTATGTACCCTGTATACAAAGTTAAAGGAAAAATTGTCCAGGTCTCGCACCAGGGCTAAGACTCAGCTGTCTTTTAATGACAACCCAGTCTCACCACCACTCACCTTGTCTCTTACCGACTCATCCGGGTGTCCCCATGACTCACCCTGTCTTAACATGACTTGTTGACTGCGAGCAGTATCTCACAAACAACCCGACTCACCCTAGCGTCATGGTCCAGTATCTTCTCGAGCTCATCTTTGAACACCCGTATAATCAGATGCAGGTCCCGCAAGAAGCTCTTCTCGTCCGCCAGCAGGTCCCGCACCAGGTCCCCGTACGAGAGGGACCCTCGCCGCCGCTCGACAGTGGACGTCGACGCCGCCACCACGGCTAGATTCTCTTGGTAGAACATGTCCATTAGTACCTGGAGAAGAATAGATCACTTATTATTTCTTACCAGCCTATATACATCCCACTGCTGGGCACACTCCTTGGAAATAGAATCTTACTTCATTATATAACTTAATTGCAAAGTTCTGGTCACCCAGCCCACGGCCTGACCATGGCGAAGGTAGTTTTGTTTTCAATCGAATGCCAAAGCATGTTAACTACTACGCCGCCGAGCTACGTACGGCACGTACGTGAATGTCATGAATTAGGTTCGATAGAAAGACCGCTCGTGTAAAAAGATGATATTTAGTGGTCTGCAGTCCCTGTCCTGGCTGTTGGAGTTTTGTGTTTTGTGGATGTATATAAACCATAGAAATAGAAATAGAAATAGAAATATATTTATTTGCAAGAAGTGTGGTACAATATGATCTTATAAATAAGTGTTTGTTTCTTCACAATTCACCAGAAAATGGCATGCAAATTTGTACTGTGATGACCAACAATTTATCAATTTTTAATCAACAATATAACATAACAATTCATCATTCTATTATATATTTAAGTAATTACATTTATACATGTCAATAGAAAAATAAAATAAAAGTCATAAGATAAATTGTCATTCCTTTACATATTAAAATTTAAACATACACACATAAAATTAGATTAAAATTGGTCAAAATTTAAATTTAAAATATTCATCTAAGGAGTAAAAACAATTTTCTATAAGAGTCTTTTTTAAAAGATTTTTAAATTTCATACAATTCAATATAGTCCATTCATGAGGTAGCTTATTGTAAAGTTTTACAGTCATTGCATAACTACTCCGGCTACATAAAGTTGTTCTAAACTTCGGCAAAAATAATTTATTAGGATATCTCATATTATGATTATACGTTTCCGAAATTTTCCTAAACAGTTCCGGGTGTTCTTTCACAAGACAACATGACTCAAAAATATATAAACAAGGAACCGTCAATAATTTGTGCTTTTTGAAAAACGGTCGGCATGAGGTAAAAATGTCTATATCAAAAATAGCCCGAATGCATTGCTTTTGTGCAATGAGAACCCGCTGTGCTTGATAACTGTTTCCCCAAATTAAAACTCCATATCTAAGTACGGATCCCACATATCCATGGTAGGCTTGCAGGGCAGTTTCCACACTGCTAATTTTTGCAAGTCTCCAAAGGGGGAAAGTAAAAGAGTTGATCTTTTTGCACACATTTTCTATCTGCTTATCCCATAAGCACCTATCATCTATAACAACCCCCAGAAATAGAAGGTGATTGCATTCAGAAATGTTAACGTTTTCAAATTGTACATTAAGGTTACTTTTTTTACCATTTTTATTTATAAATTGTAAGTAATTAGTCTTATTTAAATTTACCTTTAAATTGTTAATGTGTAGCCATTGAATTATTGTTCTTATAGTTTGATTAATTTCATTATTATACGTTTTCACATCTTCGCACGGTACTAGCACCGAGACATCATCTGCAAACAGAGTGCACTCATACTTTGTTACATCTGGCAGATCATTTATGTACAGTAAAAAGAGAAGGGGGCCCAGTATACTCCCTTGTGGTACTCCAAACGCATTTATTTTTTCTGTTGATTTGTAGTTCATTGCTTGGCAAGAATAATTTAATTTTTCTATCTGAACATACTGACGTCTATTTGTAAGGTATGATTTTAACCATTGACATGCTGTGCCGCGAATTCCATACTTTTCACATTTGTGTAACAGTATATCATGAGACACAAAATCAAAAGCTTTGGTCATATCAAAAAAGATTGCCGTGATAGGAATTTTTTTGTCAATAGCTTCTGTGATTTTATTTACTATTGTAAAAATTGCTAATGTTGTTGATTTATTAGCTTGAAAGCCGTATTGTACAGATTTAATAATATTATGTTGGCTTAGAAACTTAGTTAAACGTTTGTGTATCACCTTTTCGAATATCTTCGAAAAGATCGGCAGCAGAGCAACAGGTCTATAATTTTCGATTACTTCTTTATTACCTTTTTTATGAATGGGCTTAATGATAGCCAACTTCATATTTTCCGGAAATACCCCCATAGAAATTGATAAGTTTATCAAATAACTAAGAATTGGAGCTATCTCCTTGCCACACGCTTTTATTATTTTAGTCTGTAGGTCATCATAGCCGACCGAGTTAGAATTCTTTAGTCGTTTTATAATCTGTAATATTTCGATGTCATCTGTTGGCGATAAGAATATAGTTTTATTGTTGTTATCTATTTTTGGAGGCAAGTAATTTGAATTCTTAATTTTATTTATATCATTGGTCTGGTCTATATAAAAGTCATTAAATAAATTTGAAATGTCATGAGGGTCACTAATAATATAGTCGCCGATTTTAATAGTGTCAATGTCAGATTTATAATAAGAGTCAAATTGTTTGTTTTTTATAACCGACCAAGTGGCTTTACATGCATTTTTAGCATTAGATATAAATTTGGCATTGGTAATTTTTTGGGATACGTTTATACACCGTTTTAGTAGTTTAGTGTATTTACGGTATTTTATTTTATTATTCAAGTTAGGTGATTTGTAGTAGTCAAAACGTAACTTTCTTTTAATTTTTGTTGACATGGTTATACCCTTAGTAATCCATTTGAGACTAGAACTGTAATTGGAAGTCTTAATTCTCTTTCTTTGTATGGGAAAACAAAGATCATATAGGAGTTTAAAATTGTCAAGAAATAAATTAAACGATTTGTTCACATCAGTTTCCAATATCACGTCATTCCAAGGCATATCACGGACGTATCCGCAAAATTTATCGATATTTTCCTTACTATATTGCCGTTTCCCACAATACCACACTTTTGGAGAGGTTATTTTTATTGAAGTCTCGAAAGTTATTGATTGACCTGTATTATGATCCGATAAACCCAGATGAAAGATGTGCCCCTGCGCGTTAGAAATATTGCTAATAATTAAATCAAGACAGGCATCTTTACGAGTTGGTTTAGTAATATGATTTTTAAAATTATTATTGTTTAATATTCTATCTAGTTCAATGGTGGCGGGAGTAGTTTTTAGGGTATTGATATTAAAGTCACCCATTATAACAACTTTCTTTTTTGTTTTCCTTTTCAATTTGTTTAAGAGAATTTCCAAGCTATTTAGAAACGAGTTTACATTTGATGTTGGTGTTCTATAAATGCAAATTATTATACATTTTATTTTTGTTACTTCAATGCCACAACACTCAAATACCAGATCCTCTGAAATTTCTTTAAGATAGTCTAAATTATTCACACTCATATTTTTTTTACACATAATGCAAACGCCTCCTCTCTTCTGGTTAGGCCTGCAGTAAGCTGATGCCAGATAATATCCATTAATAGCTATATTAGATTCGCTTCCAGATTTAATGAATGTTTCACAAAAACACAAAACATCAAACGATTTACCTTGCAGCAAAAGTTCCTTTAATGTTAATTCTATAAATTCTTTCTTACTCAATATTCCTGCAATGTTCTGGTGTAAAATCGATAATGTGTTATCTAAGTTAGTCACATAGATAAATTAAGTAGTATAGATCGCTATTCCCATACATTACTTAATTTATTTATGATTCTGCGCCACCTAACGTAATAAGTAGTGATCGGAATAGGTAGAGCTATTTTATGTACTTGCCATATGATAGAATAGTATGGATATGAAACAATTAATTATATTTATGCAAGAATCAACAATCATTTTAAATTTTCATTCTGTGATTGTACAAGAACATATCATATTTATTATTATTTGTATAATTGTATCTCAAAAATCGAAATATGATTGAAATAAAACAAACTATTTGTATATAGCTACAATAAAATATTAAACAAAATTTCCAACACGAAATAATTTACTTATTGAAACAAAAAAAATACCATTTTTATACTTATTAATAAAAATAATGTAATATAGAAGAAATTTGTATATTATACCTATAATTATTTATAAGTATGTGTGTGTAATTATTGCAAATAAAAAGTTTTTCTATCAAAAAAAAAGAATTATAATTATCGGTTCCCATATAAGGAGGAATATCCATATTAACATCAATAATTGCGGTCGATGAACCTTAATAGCTCTACCTATTCGGATCAGTGGTAATAAGTCGAACGAAGGGGCACAAGCAACAATAATAAGTTTAACATGAACTAAAAACCCATGTATGGGAATAGCGATATATACTACTTAATTAATCTATGATATAAAGTGACCTTATCGGCACACATAGCCGTCTTGATATCGCTGCAGGTGATCGTCTGGTAGCCGGACTTCTGCGAGATCTGCTGCACGAAGTTGCCGGTCAGCTTGAAGATGTCCTGGCTCACGTACTCCAGGATGGCGGTCATGAACACCGACACCGAGATGTCCACCTTGTACTGGAGGATCTCCTGGAACAGAGATATGGTGTGAAGAAGCTTCCAAATGTTTTTGAGTCAATATTGTTCTCGAGGTGGAGCATGCTATTGTTATTGTGAGTATGTACGGTAGTGGTCACCCAATCGACATTGATCGCTTTGTTATTGCCCATGTATAGGCACAACCTACTTTATTCTTGTTCCACCTACAAAATATAATATTGTTTTAATAATATCCTTATATCCGTAACACAAGCAGTATTAGTTGCTTAAAATGGGGCTAGTGGATAGGTGGGAATGGTGGGCATTCTAGCACCTCCTTATTCTAAGGTTTTACCAAATATTTTCCGTTGTGGCACTAGACGCCAGTAAAACGACAAAGGTAACATAAATAAAATAGTAACGGTAGTGGAAAAAGACATCTTGTGCCGACTAGTTAAAGTGGGAAAAGGGCAAGAAAAACAAAGTGGCATTGCATGACCACGTTCATATTCTTTGTTTTACCATGCTCGGGGGCATGTGTTACACATTTACATAGATAACGCAACTATAATGATTTGTGTAGAAACCAAGCGAGTCAACTTTTCAACGTCTGCTGTGACGTCACAGCCGTAATTTTGAGACGAGAGATCCAAACTGATTGAAAGATACCGACGCCGCCGATGCCCGTCCGCCAATTATCAGACGAGGCATTTTTTTTTTTGCAGCCATTCGGACGCGCTCAGACTAGTTAGCAGCGACCAACCCCGACGTTTGGTCGGAGTTTCAAACCCGCGCAGTACATGCACTTGCGTCGTCTCATCATTAGCCTGCCCTTTTCCCAATTTCATTTGGTGTCAGCGCAACGAGTCTTGCTCCTCCACTCTCCGCTATCTCACGACATATCGACATTCACTCCCATTCTAGCATGTCCTCATTCACACAATCTATCCATCTCTTCTTCGGTCTTCCTCTCCCTGCATTACCATCCACTCTCATATTCAGAACTCTTCTCGTTACTTTCTCATTCTCTCAAAATATGTCCACACCACGATAGCCGCTATCTCTCAACTTCTCTATCACTGGACCCACTGTCAGGCATCCTCTGTTATACTCATTCCTCACTCTATCAACCCTCGTCACCCACACATCCATCTTAACATGCGCATTTCGCCCAACATTCCGATCCATACATAACAACAGGTCTTGTTTATTGTTTTATACATGTAAATGTATATCTGTGGTTGAACTGAAACACCAAGTTTTGCATACCTATTAAATTTAAAGTGTTTAAAGAATCGCGATTATTATAAGACTAATCAGAGTTACACGAATTAAATTTGCGAGAGGCACTCGTCGGGCCCGACCTCGTCGTCGAATGATCCAGTATAAGTCGCCTGCTCCAGTCCGAGCACCAGCACCTCCTGAATGAGATGGTGCAGCTTGTCGACGGCAGCCGCCCTCGCCCCGCGTCGCGTACGCCCGTCCCGCTCTAGCGCGTACCTTCTGAATGAGATGGTGCAGCTTGTCGACGGCAGCCGCCCTCGCCCCGCGTCGCGTCCGCCCGTCCCGCTCTAGCGCGTACCTTCTGAATGAGATGGTGCAGCTTGTCGACGGCAGCCGCCCTCGCCCCGCGTCGCGTACGCCCGTCCCGCTCTAGCGCGTACCTTCTGAATGAGATGGTGCAGCTTGTCGACGGCAGCCGCCCTCGCCCCGCGTCGCGTCCGCCCGTCCCGCTCTAGCGCGTACCTTCTGAATGAGATGGTGCAGCTTGTCGACGGCAGCCGCCCTCGCCCCGCGTCGCGCACGCCCGTCCCGCTCTAGCGCGTACCTTCTGAATGAGATGGTGCAGCTTGTCGACGGCAGCCGCCCTCGCCCCGCGTCGCGCCCGCCCGTCCCGCTCTAGCGCGTACCTTCTGAATGAGATGGTGCAGCTTGTCGACGGCAGCCGCCCTCGCCCCGCGTCGCGCACGCCCGTCCCGCTCTAGCGCGTACCTTCTGAATGAGATGGTGCAGCTTGTCGACGGCAGCCGCCCTCGCCCCGCGTCGCGCACGCCCGTCCCGCTCTAGCGCGTACCTTCTGAATGAGATGGTGCAGCTTGTCGACGGGCAGCACGGCCCGCTTGCGCCGCGCACTCGTCGGCTCCTTGGCGTCGTTGAGCGCCCACTTATCCAGCGGCGTCGGGAACGAACGCGCCACTCGCTCCTCCACGTCCTACGAGGTACAAGCGTGTTTTTTTTAAGCTATTGCATAGCTTCTATCGCGGGCCTTGAGCGCGGGGACCGAATCCAGAAATTCGGTAACGAAAAAACCTCACGCTCCCCACTCCGATGCGCAAGGAGGTGTGGCTTGAAGGCCGTGCATGTTAAAACCCAAGGTGGTTACCAAAATGAAACACCGTGTCCAAGGCGAATACAAATTTTAATTAACATCGGTTTGACCATATAAGTCTATGAGAGTAAACAATAGTGCGTTTTAAAGGATAGGTGGCGCCATCTAGTGATACAACAAAGAACTAATTTTAACAAAGACGCCACTTTGGTTTTATTTATAAGCTAACTATTACACATTGTTTATTATGAGTTTTATTATTCTATTAATTAGTTTATTAACATTTATTTTAGATAATTATTTTATGATTTAATTTACTTATAAGTGATCCGAACGAAATAATGTATATGCAAACTACCAACAGTTTATATAATTTGTTTTCTTATCGGTCACCACGCTCAAAAAGTGTAACTTGAATTAATATCAAAGAAAAAGAAATACTGCATGAATAAAATAAATAAATAAAATTATAATTGCATAAGTTGATACAAAATGCTATGCAATAGCTTTACCGCGGCAGTCCCCGAGTGCCACACGTCTTTTTTTTTTTTATATATATAAAGATAAATAAAGATATATAAATATATCTTTATTTATAGAACATACATATAATCCCGACTATTATCCCCTAAGGGTTAGTCAGAGACTAGGCAAAAGAACCGCAAAAGCACTCAATTGTAGTCCGCGCTTCACCAAGCAGCCGCCGCTATAAGCTGTAGGAAGGTTGTGCAGTTCTATGTCCACTAGTCGCCTTATACGACACCCAAGGGAAGAGATGGGTCGGTAGTATTCTTTTAATGAGCTGCTACCACACGACTCAATAAATCGTCAATTAATTACTCAAGGGGTATACTGTCACCTGGAAACTTAAACAGGGGTCCATGCAGTCATTAGTTTGAGAAACCCTGCTCTAAACCACCAAGTGATTCTAAGGCCCGTGTTCGAGAATGTCAAGCGTAGATCTCTGTTTAAGCACAGCTAGAAAGGGATAGCGTTATGTGGGGACGAATAGCGCCATTTCTTTCGAACTGTAATCAAGCAGCAGTGGCTGTGTCCCGTGTTGGTCTGGGACACAAAAATAATGTACCAACTGCTTTTCTTGCCTAGCATGTCGTAAAGGCGACTAAGGGCGTATTGGGTACTGGGTATGTGATCGTGTACGCAATGAACTCGTTACTACTCTTTCACGATTTTTATATCTGACCAACCCTATTATTGTATGGCTAAATGTGGTCTTAAGGAACACAGTGCTCCTTGGACACTGCCTACCCCTTCGGAGATTACTGGCGTGATTGTATGTATGTAATCAAGCAGAGATCTACTCATAAGTGTGATTCTGGAATACGAGCCTAAGTGTCTGAGTGAATGATAAAATTTTATCTGATCCTGTCTGCGTCAGACTGGGCTGATGAAGACGAGGACTCACCTGAACTGTGAGGGGTGAGGGAGCGGCACAGAGCATCGCAAGCAGCCGCAGACAGAGTGTCTCCACATACTGCAGCGCAGTTTCCTCTATGCCCAACGTTGGGTGCACCTGGTCCAACACCTGCGGAGGGAGACAAAATATACAATAATAATAATCCGTTAAATTGCACAAAACATTATGAAATTGTAGTGGCATTATCACAATACACATACATATTTTGTTTGACGACCTTCGTGGTCGAGTGGTCAATATGCCGGTCTCAAGGCGTCGCCATCTCGAGAGGTTCTGGGTTCGATCCCCGGTGGGGGCAAATGTTTGGGTGATGGATTTTTAGGCATTTGTTCTCCAGTCTTGAATATATATTTATCCTTCATCTAGTGTCCGTAACACAAGCAGTATCAGTTGCTTAAAATGGGGCTAGTTGATAGGTGTGAATGTTTGAAGATATTTATATATTCATATATATAATCACGACTATTATCCCCTTAATCAGAGACTAGGCAAAAGCACCGTAAAAGCAGTCAACTGCCAATACCGTTTTTGCTATCATTGTCACGTAAACCTAATTTAACTCAAATAAAAAGATTAATATTTAAAAATATCTGAACCTATACTCCAAAAACTAATTCGTGATTTGGACGCGATTCCCAGTTACATTGCTCTGTATCTGTTGCACCTGATGGTAAGTAGTAGATGAATCCATACGCGAAGGATGTAGGCCTAGCCACCTCCACCTTGCTCACTCATAAGATGCCTTTTCACGCCTCTTTTCAAGGAACCCATACAGTAGGATGAAAGGAACACGTGTGCCGGTAGGGAATGCGGTGACGGAGAAAGAATACAATTCACCGCCTCGTTTATTCCCCTGGGTGTCGTAAGAGGCAGTTAAGGGACTTTTCAGCTACCATCTGCTCTACTGATGGTAGGGTCTAATACCCGCCTGGTTAGTGACCACCGTGCGCATGGCGTAACACCCGTCAAGTGACTTCGGTCGCGTTTCTAGGTCAGTGAGTGCACAACCAGAGCTTGGCGGGAGTCAGTCGCGACGGGCTCCGTCTCGTGTATTTTTTTTCGTAGTAGTTCTTTTGAATATATACTTTGTTACGACGTCCCGCTTTTGATGAAAGAATCCCGCTTTTCTCACTCAAAAGTTAAAATCCCGACTTGCTAAAAATCTGGCAATACTAGATGACGGATAAATATATAAATTTAATAGATAAACACTTGATAAATATTCAGAATAAACACAATACGTAAACATCCAAGACTGGAGAACAAATGCCTGTTTTCATCACACAAAAATCTGCCCCCACTGGGGATTGAACCCAGAACCCGAGATGGCGACACCTTGAGAACGGCGTAAAGACCACTCGACCATGGAGGTCATCAAAACACATCACAATATGTATCTGGTTTTTATAACGTTTTACTGTTAGAGTAGTATTTTGACAATTGGGTGTGTGTGATAAAAACATGTTAAATATCATATCATGGTGCTCATGCTATTTAAGCTGTATCCCCAACTAGGGAAGCATTGGTGTTAACATTACACCTGTACCATCTACAGATTGCACTTTTTTTTACATGATAGGTAAGCTCTTGGCCTTCATCTCACCTGATGGTAAGAGATGAGAATCGAACCCAGACCTCCATTTGTGTGAACCACAAGACCAGAGAGGCAGTTGAAAATAAAATTAAACCTTATCTTGAGTACAGTGTTATTATTGAAATACAATATTCTTCCTGAATGTCCTGTACCCAATTCTGGACCTTGTTCAATATTTTCCTTATTGATTTATTGTTTTCCTAATTGTAAAGGGAACTGTAATTTGTTACATTAATTGGATTCTTAGGTTGCCTTCCACCAGAGCTATGCTGTGTAGCTATGCATGCTGTGAGTGAGGTCAAATCTATACAAATAATAAAACTGTACAGGTTGAATGTCTGTACATAGAAAAAAAAAGTTTAAAACCAAGTCAGGGGGATGTAAAAAGAGAGAAATACCATTAAAAAAATATTTTTTGTTTCTGTCTGTTTGTAGATTAGCCCGAAATCAGGAACCTAGAGAAACAGACTGCAATAGGCTTTATTTTGCTGTTTATTGTTTAATAAAAGGAATAATATAATCTTATTTAATAATAAAAATAAGTTTGTTTATATAAATGAAATAATGTGTATCAATAAATGTTAGCTAAATAGTAACACTAATTATTTGATTTGTTTTCCAGTTCATATCATTTTTTCGTAGATGTGTCACACAAAGATATTGTGCAGTGTGCCAGATAGAAAGTTGTAAGATCTTCAAGTTACAGCACTATTCATATATTAAGCACTCCAAAATCCGCCGCTACCTTCCCACATTATTACTATCAATGTTATGATCGGATTTAAAACACAATACCAACTGATAGCTTATCAAAAACCTTGAATATTAGACAGAACCAACTCCATCATAACTAAACATCTGGACTTTGTTTCAATGCGATATTCGCGAATTATTTATTAAACAACAATGCAGTGATGAATTTAAAGCGTTTAGAGGCGATTTAAAAACAAAACCTAATTAGATTCACTGAAAAATAGGGCAACAATTTGAATCAAAGTTTTGTACACAAACCTTTTTGAGATGGGCGGCGATCAATCCTCTCCATTTTTCAGCGTTCTCCGGGTCCTCAAAGTCGTACCCGCGGCTCTCCTCGACAGTTGATAGCATTCTAGGCGATAAGCCCGCGCCGAAGTCATGTAAACAGAACCAATGTATCAGACCACGGAAAGACACGGCACCATTTCGCCAATAAAACAAATAAAATAACAGCCCGCCACACAGCACACGGCGGAATCACATAAAAAAATATTGTAGAGAAGAAACAAACAACGTAATGAACAGTAGTTTGAAGATGTAAGAAGAAATTAATTGAAATGTAAATTCTTCGATTCATTTGATCGGCAAAACGACGCCATTTTCAATCTATTCACTATTGACGCGTTCAAGTTTAAATTAAGAAGACGTTGCCTATTATGAGCGCGTTCAGAAGATTGTAAATATTGTAATACCGTGATACCAAACAAAGGGTCACGAAAATATTTATATGAATAGGCTAGTTGACCCTTTTTATTATTGGGCCCCAAATGATTCATTACTGATAGCCATCACCATAAAAAAAAGACGTGTGGCACTCGGGGACTGCCGCGGTAAAGCTATTGCATAGCATTTTGTATCAACTTATGCAATTATAATTATAATTTATTTATTTTATTCATGCAGTATTTCTTTTTCTTTGATATTAATTCAAGTTATACTTTTTGAGCGTGGTGATCGATAAGAAAACAAATTTTTCTATTATTAAATAAATAAAAAAAGTTAATATTGCTTAAAATATTTTTTATTATTTTACAATACATGTGGGTTTTATTATCTTAACGCCGTGTCGAAGACTGCCGAACTGAAACGACGTTAGACGATGCACGGCCTTCAAGCCACACCTCCTTGCGCATCGGAGTGGGGAGCGTGAGGTTTTTTCGTTACGGAATTTCTGGATTTGGTCCCCGCGCTCAAGGCCCGCGATAAAAGCTATGCAATAGCTTAATAATATAATATTTTTTTGAAGCCTATATCACAATAAATTTGAAATTATAGTTGATAGTTTTTGGCATAGGTAAAAATAAAACATATTTAAATTGAATTTCTACGGCAATCCCTTAATTATATTTATCGAACTTGGTATATTTTGGACCCTTGTACTAAATATTATGTGAATGACATATTATTTTCATTACTTTTGATATGAGTCAACTAACCTATTCAATGAACCTCAAATACAATACATACAAACAAACACATAACACGCCTGTAATCCCCGAACGGTTAGGCGGAGTCCAAGGAGCACTGTGTTCCTTAAGACCACATTTAGCCATATAAATATAAGGTTGGCTAGCTCATCACCTACACAATCAAAACTCAAATGCGGTAAAAAATACCTATTTTTTTATGGAATATCCTTGATCCCTACGAGTTTTGGTCATAGTTTTAGGATGTACAAGATATATAAGGATGTATACAAGGATGCAAATGATTAGATACCTAATGATAATGAGTATTACCACAAAAGCAGTCAAGCTTTATAGCGAGCAGAAGTACAGCGAGCGATAGCACCTTTGGATGTGATTGATGCTGGATTTATGAAGTTCTGACAGGGCAGAATAGGAAAGTGGGAAAGATTCTCGTTCTTCTTGATTACTCTCGCGCATTTGACACGTTAAACCAATCTTTACTTTTAGTCATATAAGAGTACTACGGTTTTGACAATAGAACAATTAATTGGTTTTCTACTTATTTATCCAATCGCACGCAAACCGTAGAAGTTAAACTATGCGTATAAGTTTAACTATGCCGACAAGGTATTTAGTTTGAAGTAGCGAGTGGACCGGTTTATTTGCTGTTTAATAATAATGAAGAATTATAAATAGATATAGACTGTATAATAATAATTTGAAATAAACCATAGAAGAAATTAAATCAAGCAAATTTACAGGGAAAATTTGACACAGTACTAAAATAATGCGCTAGCTACAATGCTGACTGTACCTGTCACTAGATACATGAATGACATAAAAAATTCTGTTTTATCTGTGGTGCTGTACTGGAGGGAGGTTGAATTTGGGTTGAATTTGCTGTGTATTTTTGTAAAATTTGTATTTGTAATTTAATAAAAAAATTGGGCAGAATAATTACGTAAATATGATTTCTTCATTAATAATCACTTTAACTGCTGTACAAACTGCATTAAGCATAAGTGATGGTGTAACAAGTAGTAGATATGAAGATAAAAAGATATTTGTTTATAATAGGTAAGATGTTTTATTATTTACATAAATAAAAGGTGCATTTTATCTGTAATGTACAGTTATCATTCTAATAATTAATTATAGTAATGGCTACAAAGTTTATGTTTTACATTTAGATCAAATTAAGTTATTATTAGTCATAGTAAGGGTAATTCCCCAGTCTGTTTGAAGTTCATGAGTATTTTTTTAAAGGTTACAGCAATTATAAATCCGAATCTAATTTGTTTAATATGGCTCCATCCTAGCTTTGCATCCTTTCACTGTTTTAAAGTCACTGGCTTAAATTATTTTATATAGTAAAATTTATATTGAAACAATATTTTGTTATGAAACTAATACAATACATACAACTTAAAGTAAGAAAAATTTTATGTAATATATATATGTAATTAAACTTTATTAGATCCTGTTTTTATAATTAAATCCTGAAAGTATCAATTGTAAGCTTTTTGTAACTGTTAATTTATTAAACGGACTATCTTTATAGAAAGTCAGTTCCATGATAAACAGTACAATGATGAACCTGTTGAGGTTCCGCAAAAAGCTTCACTTGTGAGTGTGCAATCCCTTTGATAAAAGCCACCTCTGAGATTATGCTATAGTTGTGACTTTGGATTCTAACTTCAAAGTTAAAATAAAGTTTTTATTTTTTATTTTGGCTTTTTATTTATTAAAAGCGCCAACTCGAGTAATTATAAAGAATAAATAAAAAAAAATTTAGGTTCTGTCAGTATATTGCTTACCTAACCAGTTTTGTTGCGAGTAAAATTTAGAATGGCTGAAAATTTATATATATATCATAGAATAAATGAGAAAGTTTGAAAGTATGGGAGAAAGTGATAGAGAAGCGATTGCGAGATGAATGTCAGATAACACAAAACCAATTTGGGTTTATGCCTGGTCGTGGAACCACGGATGCCATATTTTCGCTCCGACAATTGTGCGAAAAGTACAGACGAGCACGGAGGAGCTTACATATGGTATTCGTGGACTTGGAGAAGGCATACGACCGTGTACCCCGTGAGGTTTTGTGGTGGAGTTTGAAAGAGAAATGTGTGCCTGGTAAGTATGTGGAGCTAATTCGAGCGATGTACGTCAAAGCTAGTACCCATGTCCGGTCGGCTGCGGGGACCACAGATGAGTTCGGAGTGGCGGTTGGCTTGCACCAAGGGTCGGCGTTAAGTCCCTACCTCTTCCTCTTAATTATGGATGTTTTGACATCGGATATACAGGACGAGGCCCCTTGGTGCATGCTGTTTGCTGACGACATTGTCCTTGCAGACGAAGACGGATCCCGGATTCAAGACAGGCTGGATGGGTGGGTACAGAGACTGGAGAGTGTGGGCCTTAAAATCAGCAGAACAAAGACCGAGTATATGTACTGCGATTTTGGCGGTCTCTCCAATCCCTGTCCGGTTACTCTCGACGGAACACGCTTGCCAGTCTGTTCGGAGTTCCGATATCTGGGTTCAATCTTGCAGGATAACGGGGAAATAGATCGAGACGTCAAGCAAAGAATTAGCTCAGGATGGATGAAATGGCGACAGGTCACGGGAACTACATGCGACCCACGCATTTCCCCTAGATTGAAAGGGAAAATATATAAAACCATCATAAGACCTGTTGTTATGTATGGATCGGAATGTTGGGCTATGAAAAAGATGGATGAAAATAGATTGCATGTGGCCGAAATGCGTATGTTAAGATGGATGTGTGGAGTGACGAAGATTGATAGAGTGAAGAATGAGTATATCAGGGGATGCCTGAAAGTTGCTCCAGTGATAGAGAAGTTGAGAGAAAAGCGGCTGTCGTGGTGTGGACATGTTTTGAGGAGAGAGAATGAGCATGTAACGAGAAGAGTTATGAATATGAGAGTGGATGGTAATGCAGGGAGAGGAAGACCAAAGAAGAGATGGATAGATTGTGTGAATGAGGATATGGCTAGAATGGAAGTGAATGTTGATATGGCGTGTGATAGGGGAGAGTGGAGGAGAAAGACTCGTTGCGCCGACCCCAAATGAAATTGGGAAAAGGGCAGGATAATGATGATGATCATAGAATAAATGAGAGTAAGCAAAGCGGTTCTCAGTGATCTGTGATGTATATCACTGTGACTGATAACTCTTGTTCTTTCCAGGTACAATTATGATGAGCTGATATATGTTACTGTTAATGATACTACTGAGCAGTTTTTGGATTTCAATGAGGTATTTTATAGATATGAGCATAGATAATAACACATAACATATCATAACATCATCACACCTTTTTCCCCCAAGGGGTAGGCATCAACACCCACATTTCACCAGATATGTTGAGTCCCCATGTAACAGGTGGCGAGCCTGCTGCTGTTAATATAACATAAAAATACAGGCTGGTACAAAAGTCATTAAGTAATCTTTATTTCCTACTAATAACAGTCATTTACTGGCAAAAGTGTTACATATTTTTTTGGAGTCGACGGTCACAATCAAAGCCCATTCATCGTTTTTAGCCTAATATACGTCCCACTGCTGGGCTTTCCTCATGCAGAAACACATGAGGAGTTTGGGCCGTAACACCACCACGCTAGCCTAATGCGGGTTGGTGGGTAGAAACAGCCGCAATAGCGACCGAGTCCAGCAGCGTTACGTGACTTCCGAAGCGCGGAGGAGCTTGGGGTCACAAATATTTGGTCACCCATCCGCGGCCTGCCCATGGCGAAAGCAGCTTTGTTTTCGATCAAAATCCAAAGCGCATGAACCCCTACTATTCATAGCGGGTAAATATTATCGCATGGATCATATCCCGCCGAAACATGATAGAAATGCATTGAGTCCTATGATAACTTAAAGTTGAAATTTATTTGAGGCACTTTATGTCATAAATGTGTGATTTCCGTGCATGCTATAAGTTCATAAGATATGATAGTATGACTGGATTTTTGAATGTGATCGTATAAGTATATACTACAACAATGTTCGCTATGTTTACTGGGAAAAATCTTTGAGAAGATTGTTATTGATGAGCTAAGGCACATAGTCTCTCGCCATATCTCACAGGAGCAACACGGCTTATTTCAGTGTCGTAGCGTTGACACTAATCTGGTGTTATACACGGATTTTATTCTCAATTCCTTGGACAAAGATTATCAGGTGGACGCCGTTCAAAGGCATTTGACAAAATTAATCACTCGGTACTTATAAAAAAACTGACAAAGTTTGGTATCCACGGCGACCTTCTTCGATGGTTGGAATCATATATCTCTAATCGAAGTCAGGCTGTGGCTTTGAAGGGTTATACGTCAAAATTTCTCAAAATCTCCTCTGGAATTCCTCAGGGTTCACATTTTGGTCCCTTTTTATTCACAATTTATATAAATGATTGTTGTATATGTATGCATGTAGGTATTTGGATATATCTTTTGTAACAGACTTCAATAAACAGTACGTGTTAAACCACAGTGAGTTTCACTTGTCTCCGTACACCTCCGATACATAACAGTGGCGACGATTATTTGAATACCCACAAATAGAAAAAGCATTATGTCCGCTTCGTATTTTGGAGTATTAAATACTTTTGACCATAATAGCCAATCGTGGGAAAGCTACAAAGGAAGGATTTTGCAATATTATATTGCAAATGATATCGATCAGCAAAAAGATCCCACTGGCAGGAAAAGGAAGGCGATTCTTCTCAGTGCGTTGACGGAAGGCACTTACAAGCTCGTGGTGGATTTGTCCTTACCCAAGGACATAGGCAGTGTACCGTTCGAAGACATTATTAATATTCTGGACGGACACTTCACTCCAAAACATGTAGGATTTAGTGAGCGACACAACTTCTATTCGGCCACACAGCAAGTCGGGGAATCATATACCCATTGGGCAGCGAGGCTTCGAGGGCTGACGTCACGCTGCGGGTTTTTAAACGTAGAAGAAGCACTACGTGACCGGTTCATCATGGGAATGTGCGCCGGAATGGAAAAGGAGAAGTTGTACTCGCATGATTTGAATGACCTTACACTGGCGAAGGTCGTCGAGCTAGCGGAGAACGTCAGCAGCGCGCGCGCCGCCGCCGCCGCGGCTAGCGCGGTTCGGGATAGTCCAGTGTACAAGATACAAAAAAACACGAAAAATCGTAATGAACAAAGAAAGTGTAGTGTTTGCGGTTTTACAAATCACGACACCTCCGAGTGTAAATTTGCAAATTACGTGTGTAAAAAGTGTCACAAAAAAGGCCATTTACGTAGGATGTGTAAAGTAAAATACGTGATGGATTGCGGTGACCAGGGTGAGGATTCAGAAGGCGATGACGGTAAGGTGTTTTACATTCGCTCGTTACGGGGTGAACCCATGGTGGAAACTGTGTTTATTAATGACATGCCATTCCAATTTGAAATTGACAGTGGTTCTGCGGTTACTGTCATTTCCGATCAATATTACCATGAAAGGTTAAAAAGACAACAACTAAAAGATACGCGAAAACAGCTGATGACATATAACGGTCAAAAAATTATTTGTGTAGGTATGATCAGAGTTCCGATTAACTATGCTAAGCAAACTCAATTGATAGACATTTATGTAGTTCGTGACGGCGGACCGCCGCTTTTAGGCAGAGATTTTATTTCGAAATTTAAGTTACATTTGTTACCAGTAAATTATTGTCAAGACAACGATAACGTTATCAAACAGTTACAAGATAAATATCAAGAATTGTTTTCTGATAAATTAGGAAAGTTTAATAAATATAAAGTGAATTTAAAGCTTAAAAATGGAAGCAGACCGCATTTTTTTAAAGCACGTCCGATTGCTTTTTCTTTAAGGGACAAAGTTAGTGACGAGATTGATAGATTAATTCATTTTGGAATTATTAAACCGGTACAATATTCGGAGTATGCCTCGCCGATAGTGCCAGTTTTGAAAAAAGACGGCTCAGTCAGGTTATGTGCTGACTACTCGGTGAGCATTAATAAACAACTTTTAATAGAACAATACCCATTACCAACTATTAATGAGCTATTCACAAAGATTAACGGAGGGCAAATTTTTTCAAAACTGGACCTATCAATGGCCTACAATCAGTTGGAACTATGCGAGGATGATGATTCACAAAACATTACTTGCATAAATACTCATCGCGGTCTCTTTAAGTTTACAAGGTTAGTCTTTGGATTAGCAAGCGCTCCAGCTATATTCCAGAGGGCGATCGAAGGGGTCTTATCAGGCTTAGAAGGGGTAATATGCCTGTTGGACGATGTATTGATTAGTTCAGGCAATAGTTATGTCGAACACACAGAAAGGTTGAATGCTGTTCTTAGCCGATTACAGAATGCAGGATTGACACTGCGGCGCGAAAAATGTGATTTTTTTAAAGAGGAGGTTAAGTATTTAGGATACGTACTCACAAAAGACGGCATTAAGAAATCGACAGAAAAAGTAAAAGCTATGATTGATGCGCCCACGCCAACAAATGTCACGCAGTTGCAATCCTTCCTAGGGTTAATAAATTATTATAGGAACTTTATTCCAAATGCTTCGTCGATCCTCAGCCCCTTATATGAATTATTAAAAAAGGGCTGTAAATGGCAATGGACTGACGAACACGAAAAAATATTTAAAAAAATTAAGGAACTAATGACGTCTGACCAGATCTTAGCACATTTTGATGCAAAGGCCAAAATAATATTAACCGTGGACGCGTCCCCAACAGGCCTCGGGGCCGTGTTGTCGCAAGCAGGCAGGGACGGCGTCGAGAGACCCGTCTCGTTCGCTTCACGAACACTCAACTCAGCAGAGAAACGTTATGCCCAAATCCAAAAAGAGGCCACGGCCATTATTTACGGAGTCAGACGGTTCCACCAGTATTTATACGGTAGGTCGGAACCATTCACATTACGCACGGACCACAAGCCGTTGTTGTCAATTTTTGGTCCATATAAAGGGGTACCAGAGATGTCCGCTAATAGATTGCAGCGCTATGCCTTATTTCTTAATAGTTATAATTATGTAATTGAGTATGTTCGAAGCGGAGATAACGCGGCAGACTATTTGTCGCGCGCAAGCCTCCCCGCGGCGCCGGCGCGCTCGAGCCGGTGCGCGTGCACCGAACATTGCGGTGAGGGCGATGCGCATTACGATCGGGCTACGTATGTTTGTTTCGCTACGGACGGCAGCATGCCGATAATGTTGGATAAATTACGCGAGGAGACAAACAAAGATAAATTATTAAATAAAATTATGAAATATGTTTGTAATGGCTGGCCGCCAAAATGCAGTGACTTACAGTTAAAACCATATTTTGCGTGTAGATCCGAGCTAGCAATAGAAAATGGTTGTTTAATGAGGGGTCATAAAGTAGTTATTCCAGAAAGCTTATATAAATTTGTATTGCAAGAATTACATTCGACTCATTTGGGCATCGTAAAAACTAAAGCAGAGGCCCGATCGCGGTTATGGTTCCCAGGCATTGATCAAGCACTGGAAAACATGATTGCAACCTGTGACATTTGCATTCAACTCCGGCCCACGCCGCCGCGGGCGCCTCTAAGCACTTGGGAGTATCCATTGAATCCATTCGAAAGAGTACATATAGATTTTTTAGGTCCCGTTAATAATTGCTCATACCTCGTAGTGGTAGACGCACATTCGAAGTGGGTAGAAGTGTATAAAATGTATAAGACAATGTCATCAGCTGCTGTAATCGCGAATCTTTGTGACTATATATCTAGATTCGGAATTCCTCTAACAATAGTAAGCGATAATGGAACAGCATTCTGTTCTCAGGAATTTAATATTTTTTGTACATCAAATGGCATTACCCACATTACATCACCTGTATACCACCCGGCGAGCAACGGGCAGGTTGAGAGTTTTGTAAAAATAATAAAAAAGGGAATTAAAGCGGCGCTAATGACATGCAGCAGTGCAAGGGAAACCACGTATAGTTTGTTGCAATATTTATTATCATATCGAAATTCGGTACATTCCACCACGGGTTGTTCCCCAGCTCAGCTAGTGTTTGGTCGTAAAATAAGATCGCGGTTGGATTTAATGATGCCGAAATCGTCCACACCCCGATCACCGTCAATACCTAATTATAAAAGGCAAAAATTACAGTGCTCGCATGAAGTAATAAAGGGAAAACATAATACACGTAGCATAAAGAAAAACGACGTAGTTGTATACAAACATTTTATTAATAAAACAAAGTTTATTTGGAGAAAAGGAACTGTAACAAAAAAAATAGGTAAAGTAGTGTATTTGATTAGGGATGAGCTTAGCGATCAGTGTGTTAAAAGACATTTGAATCAAATAGTGTGTTATAAAGGGACGATTGATGATAGTAAAAATGTAAACATTTACTCACCTGGGCTTACCTCATTACATCCACCAGAGGAGCCGCCACCGCCATCGCCGCTTGCGCCGCCGCCGCGGCTTGCGCCGTCGCTGCCGCTCTCGCCGCCGCCGCCGCCTACGCCCCCATCACCATACACGGCACAAGGAATGCCACAGGAACTCCATCAGAGTTCAAGTCCAGATCCTATCAATGACTGGATGGACCCAGTGATAAGAGGATCGCGAAGAGGGAGAAGGGAAGAGCTTTATATACCCACAGAGGTCTTACAACCCAACGATAGAGAGGCATCTCAACAGCATGACCTAAATACGGCTGAGAGTCCGACATCCGCGGTGGACGAGTTCCACGATATAGAAAGCCCTTAGTAAAGGTAGTTCCGTAATCAATCGTTCCGTAATAAACTAGAGAGGGAAATGTTGTATATGTATGCATGTAGGTATTTGGATATATCTTTTGTAACAGACTTCAATAAACAGTACGTGTTAAACCACAGTGAGTTTCACTTGTCTCCGTACACCTCCGATACATAACAGTGGCGACGATTATTTGAATACCCACAAATAGAAAAAGCATTATGTCCGCTTCGTATTTTGGAGTATTAAATACTTTTGACCATAATAGCCAATCGTGGGAAAGCTACAAAGGAAGGATTTTGCAATATTATATTGCAAATGATATCGATCAGCAAAAAGATCCCACTGGCAGGAAAAGGAAGGCGATTCTTCTCAGTGCGTTGACGGAAGGCACTTACAAGCTCGTGGTGGATTTGTCCTTACCCAAGGACATAGGCAGTGTACCGTTCGAAGACATTATTAATATTCTGGACGGACACTTCACTCCAAAACATGTAGGATTTAGTGAGCGACACAACTTCTATTCGGCCACACAGCAAGTCGGGGAATCATATACCCATTGGGCAGCGAGGCTTCGAGGGCTGACGTCACGCTGCGGGTTTTTAAACGTAGAAGAAGCACTACGTGACCGGTTCATCATGGGAATGTGCGCCGGAATGGAAAAGGAGAAGTTGTACTCGCATGATTTGAATGACCTTACACTGGCGAAGGTCGAACGAGAACGTCAGCAGCGCGCGCGCCGCCGCCGCCGCGGCTAGCGCGGTTCGGGATAGTCCAGTGTACAAGATACAAAAAAACACGAAAAATCGTAATGAACAAAGAAAGTGTAGTGTTTGCGGTTTTACAAATCACGACACCTCCGAGTGTAAATTTGCAAATTACGTGTGTAAAAAGTGTCACAAAAAAGGCCATTTACGTAGGATGTGTAAAGTAAAATACGTGATGGATTGCGGTGACCAGGGTGAGGATTCAGAAGGCGATGACGGTAAGGTGTTTTACATTCGCTCGTTACGGGGTGAACCCATGGTGGAAACTGTGTTTATTAATGACATGCCATTCCAATTTGAAATTGACAGTGGTTCTGCGGTTACTGTCATTTCCGATCAATATTACCATGAAAAGTTAAAAAGACAACAACTAAAAGATACGCGAAAACAGCTGATGACATATAACGGTCAAAAAATTATTTGTGTAGGTATGATCAGAGTTCCGATTAACTATGCTAAGCAAACTCAATTGATAGACATTTATGTAGTTCGTGACGGCGGACCGCCGCTTTTAGGCAGAGATTTTATTTCGAAATTTAAGTTACATTTGTTACCAGTAAATTATTGTCAAGACAACGATAACGTTATCAAACAGTTACAAGATAAATATCAAGAATTGTTTTCTGATAAATTAGGAAAGTTTAATAAATATAAAGTGAATTTAAAGCTTAAAAATGGAAGCAGACCGCATTTTTTTAAAGCACGTCCGATTGCTTTTTCTTTAAGGGACAAAGTTAGTGACGAGATTGATAGATTAATTCATTTTGGAATTATTAAACCGGTACAATATTCGGAGTATGCCTCGCCGATAGTGCCAGTTTTGAAAAAAGACGGCTCAGTCAGGTTATGTGCTGACTACTCGGTGAGCATTAATAAACAACTTTTAATAGAACAATACCCATTACCAACTATTAATGAGCTATTCACAAAGATTAACGGAGGGCAAATTTTTTCAAAACTGGACCTATCAATGGCCTACAATCAGTTGGAACTATGCGAGGATGATGATTCACAAAACATTACTTGCATAAATACTCATCGCGGTCTCTTTAAGTTTACAAGGTTAGTCTTTGGATTAGCAAGCGCTCCAGCTATATTCCAGAGGGCGATCGAAGGGGTCTTATCAGGCTTAGAAGGGGTAATATGCCTGTTGGACGATGTATTGATTAGTTCAGGCAATAGTTATGTCGAACACACAGAAAGGTTGAATGCTGTTCTTAGCCGATTACAGAATGCAGGATTGACACTGCGGCGCGAAAAATGTGATTTTTTTAAAGAGGAGGTTAAGTATTTAGGATACGTACTCACAAAAGACGGCATTAAGAAATCGACAGAAAAAGTAAAAGCTATGATTGATGCGCCCACGCCAACAAATGTCACGCAGTTGCAATCCTTCCTAGGGTTAATAAATTATTATAGGAACTTTATTCCAAATGCTTCGTCGATCCTCAGCCCCTTATATGAATTATTAAAAAAGGGCTGTAAATGGCAATGGACTGACGAACACGAAAAAATATTTAAAAAAATTAAGGAACTAATGACGTCTGACCAGATCTTAGCACATTTTGATGCAAAGGCCAAAATAATATTAACCGTGGACGCGTCCCCAACAGGCCTCGGGGCCGTGTTGTCGCAAGCAGGCAGGGACGGCGTCGAGAGACCCGTCTCGTTCGCTTCACGAACACTCAACTCAGCAGAGAAACGTTATGCCCAAATCCAAAAAGAGGCCACGGCCATTATTTACGGAGTCAGACGGTTCCACCAGTATTTATACGGTAGGTCGGAACCATTCACATTACGCACGGACCACAAGCCGTTGTTGTCAATTTTTGGTCCATATAAAGGGGTACCAGAGATGTCCGCTAATAGATTGCAGCGCTATGCCTTATTTCTTAATAGTTATAATTATGTAATTGAGTATGTTCGAAGCGGAGATAACGCGGCAGACTATTTGTCGCGCGCAAGCCTCCCCGCGGCGCCGGCGCGCTCGAGCCGGTGCGCGTGCACCGAACATTGCGGTGAGGGCGATGCGCATTACGATCGGGCTACGTATGTTTGTTTCGCTACGGACGGCAGCATGCCGATAATGTTGGATAAATTACGCGAGGAGACAAACAAAGATAAATTATTAAATAAAATTATGAAATATGTTTGTAATGGCTGGCCGCCAAAATGCAGTGACTTACAGTTAAAACCATATTTTGCGTGTAGATCCGAGCTAGCAATAGAAAATGGTTGTTTAATGAGGGGTCATAAAGTAGTTATTCCAGAAAGCTTATATAAATTTGTATTGCAAGAATTACATTCGACTCATTTGGGCATCGTAAAAACTAAAGCAGAGGCCCGATCGCGGTTATGGTTCCCAGGCATTGATCAAGCACTGGAAAACATGATTGCAACCTGTGACATTTGCATTCAACTCCGGCCCACGCCGCCGCGGGCGCCTCTAAGCACTTGGGAGTATCCATTGAATCCATTCGAAAGAGTACATATAGATTTTTTAGGTCCCGTTAATAATTGCTCATACCTCGTAGTGGTAGACGCACATTCGAAGTGGGTAGAAGTGTATAAAATGTATAAGACAATGTCATCAGCTGCTGTAATCGCGAATCTTTGTGACTATATATCTAGATTCGGAATTCCTCTAACAATAGTAAGCGATAATGGAACAGCATTCTGTTCTCAGGAATTTAATATTTTTTGTACATCAAATGGCATTACCCACATTACATCACCTGTATACCACCCGGCGAGCAACGGGCAGGTTGAGAGTTTTGTAAAAATAATAAAAAAGGGAATTAAAGCGGCGCTAATGACATGCAGCAGTGCAAGGGAAACCACGTATAGTTTGTTGCAATATTTATTATCATATCGAAATTCGGTACATTCCACCACGGGTTGTTCCCCAGCTCAGCTAGTGTTTGGTCGTAAAATAAGATCGCGGTTGGATTTAATGATGCCGAAATCGTCCACACCCCGATCACCGTCAATACCTAATTATAAAAGGCAAAAATTACAGTGCTCGCATGAAGTAATAAAGGGAAAACATAATACACGTAGCATAAAGAAAAACGACGTAGTTGTATACAAACATTTTATTAATAAAACAAAGTTTATTTGGAGAAAAGGAACTGTAACAAAAAAAATAGGTAAAGTAGTGTATTTGATTAGGGATGAGCTTAGCGATCAGTGTGTTAAAAGACATTTGAATCAAATAGTGTGTTATAAAGGGACGATTGATGATAGTAAAAATGTAAACATTTACTCACCTGGGCTTACCTCATTACATCCACCAGAGGAGCCGCCACCGCCATCGCCGCTTGCGCCGCCGCCGCGGCTTGCGCCGTCGCTGCCGCTCTCGCCGCCGCCGCCGCCTACGCCCCCATCACCATACACGGCACAAGGAATGCCACAGGAACTCCATCAGAGTTCAAGTCCAGATCCTATCAATGACTGGATGGACCCAGTGATAAGAGGATCGCGAAGAGGGAGAAGGGAAGAGCTTTATATACCCACAGAGGTCTTACAACCCAACGATAGAGAGGCATCTCAACAGCATGACCTAAATACGGCTGAGAGTCCGACATCCGCGGTGGACGAGTTCCACGATATAGAAAGCCCTTAGTAAAGGTAGTTCCGTAATCAATCGTTCCGTAATAAACTAGAGAGGGAAATGTTGTATATGTATGCATGTAGGTATTTGGATATATCTTTTGTAACAGACTTCAATAAACAGTACGTGTTAAACCACAGTGAGTTTCACTTGTCTCCGTACACCTCCGATACATAACAGTGGCGACGAGGATGGGATCGGCCACCTCATTACATCCACCAGAGGAGCCGCCACCGCCATCGCCGCTTGCGCCGCCGCCGCGGCTTGCGCCGTCGCTGCCACTAGCTTCAGCAGAGGTATTCATTTTGAATGATTCATCATTTTCATCTGTGTCAACATCTTCTCCATCCAAGAACTTCTGGAGTTGGTCTTCTTCCTCCTCAGAATCAGAGCTGTCTGCTGCCTCATTCTTCTTATTAGGTTTCTCTTTCTTTGCTTTTTTGCTAGCTACTTCATTGGGGGTTTCATTTTTCCTCTTCTGCCTGGCTGGAACTTCCTCCTCCTCTTCTTCATCCTCAGCCTCATCATCTGACAGTTCTTCCTCAAATTCAGGATCCAAGTAGCCAGTCAAATGGACATTGCACTTTCCGTTGGTCAAAAAGGCAATATTGTCTCCAGCTTTGAAGTATAAATCTAGCGGCACTTGGATGCTCTTGTTCTTCTGGAGCGTGCACACCAGGAAGTTCTTCCCGTCCACCACCACCATGACCTGGCAGGGGTCGTTATCTCCAGTGGAGATGTCCATAGCCGCCTGAGAGATGTGGAACGGCTTCTCCACCACTTGGGTGTACCGTTTGTTCGGTTCCATAATAAGTCCCCAAAACATTTTGTTGGTTTTTAACTTATTATTAGAGAGTAATTTAACTAAAGCCTGTATACGGCTGATTAAGAGCTGGCAGACGTTGAACTCTAATTAAAAATTATATTGCTATTGATTGCGGACATGTGGATTTGAACGCGGCAAAAATAACCATTAAACCACAGCCATGAACAAAGCTGAAAGAGCAAAAAAAAGCAGAGAAAAAGAAGCCTGAAGCTAAGAAGGAAGCACAAGAGCCACAAGTAGACAAGAAGGAAAAAAAGGCTTTAAGTGGTGGTGTGTTCATTGAAGACTTGAAGGTTGGCAGCGGGCCTGTGGCTAAACCTGGAAAAGTTGTGATGGTATACTATGAAGGAAAACTGAAGCAGAACAACAAGATGTTCGACAACTGCCTGAAGGGACCCGGCTTCAAGTTCAAGCTTGGAGCTAAAGAGGTCATCTCTGGTTGGGATGTCGGTGTTTCAGGAATGAAAGTTGGCGGCAAGAGGAAGATTGTTTGTCCACCAGCCATGGCTTACGGAACTACCTTTACTAAGGGCTTTCTATATCGTGGAACTCGTCCACCGCGGATGTCGGACTCTCTTGATGTTGGCTGTTGCTTCCGTGATTCACATTATTTGCTTTATGCTGATCATACAAAATATTTAGAATTATATCGACTACTGTGCAGGACTGCACACCTTTTTGATACTATTTATGTTTTTATACTTTTTTTATTAATGACTTTGTGTCTTTTGACGTTATTATTATTACAGCTCTTGAACTTGTCACGGTCTTTTTCATTGCCTAGTTTTTCCCAATATTGGCTCCCAATTAACATTATTTACAGTCCACTCCCTCACATTTTGGTCCTTTAAGAATTTCTTCTCTAAGCCTAAAAAACGAGACAGTGCGAGAGGATAGCTATTAGGAATTACCTGGTTGTCCGATTTCCACAAAAGACCGACTTCAAATCTTCCATCAGGCAACCGGTTAGCTGTGCGTTCTAAAATATTTATAGCGCGCTCGTCCTGTGCACTACGCGGCTCTCGTTTAGTAATGCCTATGGATTCCAACGTGTACTGACTTTTAATCATAATTTCTAAGTTGTTGTCCGAAACTAAATTGTGATTTATAAAATCGATAGGCTTTGTTCGACTGCTACCAGACCCAAAGAGAACCCATCCAAGGGAAGTTTTAATGGCGACGGGATCATGTTTCGAGCCCTTTCGAACATCCTGTGGGTATGAAAGTGCCCAGTTGTCGATGCCTATGATAATCTTAGGTTGAACGTTATCATAACATAAAGAAGAAGCTAACTCCGACAAATGTAAAAATTTTGAAATTTTGGCATAACAGGCCGTCTGGTGACCTAGGTCTAAAGATTTGATAGCTCGGGCCCTCTTGACAGAGTGTACGGCATCACTATGACGACCCTTGATATCAAAATCTATATACTCGACTCGAGTATGTTTAGTGAGACCCCCTATACAGTTGACCTGAAGTTGCGAAACCGGCCCCTTAGCTCCTATCTGACATGCTAGCTCTGCGTCAATGAAAGTCGCTGTCGAGCCATCATCGAGCAGCGCGTAAGTGTCAACACTACTTGATGGACCTACCACCGTGACGGCAACAATTTTTAATAGAGGCCGCATGTCAAAGAGAGAGCCGGAGCGGGAAGGTTCAGAGACACTGGTAGCATGTGCTACGGTGTCTGAAGACTCTTTTTGTGTAATGTGTGAAGAAGTCTCAGACTGTGAGTGACTCTGACCAGATGTCCAAGGTTGGACGGTATCGCTATTTTCGGTAGTGTAAGTGACTGCAGCGTTTGGGTCGTGTAAGAGGTTGTTATGCCTAGAGTTACAATTTTTAGATTTGCAAACTTCTTTTGAAAATTTACAATGTCTATAGCTATGGAAACCTTTTTTAAAACATTTGTGACAGAGTTTATTTTCTCTGACAAAAATCCATCTGTCAGGTATTGACAATGACAGGAAATCGTCACATTTTGATAAATTGTGTTGTTGTTTACAAAATGGACATTTTAATTTTGTTTCAGAATTTTGAATAGAAACCGAATATTGTTTTAATGAAGATGTGTGTAGTAGTGTATCATGTGGGTAATTCTGCACGGTGTCGGATGATAAGATTGTATGAGTCCTTTCAGGTTTTTTAAAGTGTACCGAGGGTTCCACTATAAGACCGAACTTGAGCTGCAAGTCTACCTCGCGTGACAAGAACTGCGCTAGTAGCTCAAGCTTCGTCTTTTCCTGGTCCAAACTATTGACCGAAGCAAAATCTGCCCACCTACTTCGCAATAAGGGTGTCAGTTTCCCTAAAATAATTTGGAAAATTTCCGGAGACTGTAAGTAGCATTTCTGGTCGAGGAGCTTAATTATCTCCACACAATTACGGACCTTACATGCAAACTTATTTAAATCCGTAGAGTCAGAACTAAGTTTCGGTAATAACTTTACAATAGAAATTTCTTGTAAAACAATAAATTCTGACCTACCGAATCGCAATTCTAACGCATCCATCACTTCGGCAGGGTCTCGAGCAGACACCAGGAGGACAGCAACCGCCTCTCGTGCCGCTCCACGTAGACTCAGCCCAATGCGTGCTACGTTCTCGGAAGGGGTGAACGCTGCCATCGTGTCGACAAAGACGCGCTTGAAGGCCAGCCAGTCCAAGGGCTTGCCATCGAAGACTGGCAGACGTCCATCGCCAACCCTTTGTTTGGGAGTAGCACCGCTTGCGAGTGATAATATAGCCTGTGCTAATAAAGTTATATCAGTGGTTTTCCGTCTATTTTTTTCACTAGAATTTTGAAAGCTACCAATAGTGTGAGGAATGTTGGCTGCGATGGTCGATGGGACTGGTTTGGATAAGCCTCTCCTACCACCAGAATAAATATCTTGGCCACACTCCAAGTCCCGACAACGACGTTCATGCGGTGCATTAGAGCCTGAAATGTGTGGTTCTAACGTAACGTGTTGTTGGGGATTAGTGTCTAATGTAGCTAACCAATTCTGAACTGAAGTCCTAGATCGGGAGCTTCGCCTGCTCCCACCACTTTCAACTTCTAAAGCAGCTATTTGCGCTTCCAACTCTAGATCAGCGGCTTTCCGTTCTGTGTCGGCAGCTGCTGCGGCCGCCGCTGCGGCTGCGGCTGCTCGGTCCACTTCTGCGACTTTCCGGAGGTGAGCTGCTTGTAAAGCAAGCTTTTGAGCGCGGATCGTCGCTGAAGAGTGAGAGGACCTAGAGCTCACAGTGAGGGAGTGGACTGTAAATAATGTTAATTGGGAGCCAATATTGGGAAAAACTAGGCAATGAAAAAGACCGTGACAAGTTCAAGAGCTGTAATAATAATAACGTCAAAAGACACAAAGTCATTAATAAAAAAAGTATAAAAACATAAATAGTATCAAAAAGGTGTGCAGTCCTGCACAACTACTGATGATTGCCTAAAGTTACAATCCGATTTGCAAAGATTTGAACTTTATTGTGATAGCAACCAACTATACCTAAACGCTGATAAGTGCTGCACTATCTCTTTTACACGTAAGCGCAGCCAATTACCTTCTATTATACCCTTTCTGGCACTAACATCAATCGAGTATATGAAGTCAGCGACCTCGGAGTTGTACTTGATACAAAGTTAAGCTTCAATCTGCATATAGACAGTATAACTTCGAGGGCTTACAGACAGCCCGGAATGATTCTCCGTCTCGGGAGACCATTTAAGCTCGCATTCACATATTAAAATGGATATTACTGATGTGTTCGTTCCCTGCTAGAATGTGCTTGTGTTGTTTGGTGCCCTCAATATGCGGTACACATTGCTCGCCTTGAAAGGGTTCAAAACAAATTTTTAAAATCTTTGGACTATCGCAGCACTATTTCACAGACTACGAAACGGCTTCAAAGAGACATGAGGTATCCTGACAGAGTAGACGTGTGCTCTTAGATCAAATGTTTTTATACAAAATAGTCAACTGCAAGATAGACTCGTCTTCTCTGTTCTCTGTATCCTCACGTTCAACAAATACTTTTTATTGTTCTTATTGCGCCGCGGGTTACGCCCGGAATACATTTATTAGGCGTTCTTGTATGTTTTACAATAATAAATTAAGCGACATCGACATTTTTCATGTACCTTTGAATGTTTATAAGCGTTTGGTAAGGGAAGTTATAGGCTCGTAGACAGTAATTGACTCTTTGTCTCATAAATGGAGCATTACCGTCCTAATTTCCTAATATTGTTGTACCTATGTTTTTTAATGGAACTGTAGGTCTATTAGTTTTAACAATTCGTAAATATAAATGTATATGACTGTTTGTTGTCCTAAATTAATAAATAAAATAAATGTTGCAGAGGTCTGATCTATTCCATGGATACCCGACCAGAGTCCATGTCTCCACCAACGACACTGTCACAAGCGACTACCCTCTCTTCATCACAGCAACACAGCAGAAAGGTAACTTATCATTAAAATCTCTTAGCATTGGTGTTATCTACTTAATACGAATAAATCAACCTTAGGCGGTTACTACACTGATCCCCAGCGACGGAGCGTCGTGCGTTGATGCGTGTTCTAAAGTTAACTAAAATAAATAAATAGCTTCAGACATTCACACCTATCAACTAGCCCCATTATAAGCAACTAAGCCGATCCCCGGTGGGGACAGATGTTTATCTTGGATGTTTATATATGTATTATACATGTGAATATTTATATGTATTTATCAAATAAATATATTTATCCGTCATCTAGTATCCGTAACACAAGCAGAATTAGTTGCTTAAAATGGGGCTACTTGATGGTGTAAATGTCTGAAGATATTTATTTATATTTCTATGCGCGTAGCTGCGTTCGAAGACGCATGCACGCACAACGCTCCGTCGTGAACAGATTACTTCCTGACACTATCCATCTAAAAAGTTTGGATATCTTATGAAGAAAGTATCATCGCCAAATCATGACTTGTGAAGTCATAGAGGACACCCATATACTTATTGATGGAATGTGTTCGATACCAAGCACAAAGACGGGCACTTATCAGCTCGTTGAACATAAGTGAAGTAGATGTTGGCTTATTTCACACCATATTGGCTAATCCTGGTTCAGGAGAAGCGAAAATGATGTTTAATTTACTAAATCTACCAAGTTTGCCTAGGAATTATGTATTTAATAATGAAAAATAATGAAATGAAATGAAATTTCATTTCATTTCATTTCATTTCATTTCATTTCATTTCACATCTCTTCCCTTGGTCGTCGTGAAAGGCGACTAATGGACTTAGAACTGCACAGCCATCCAATAGCTTATAGCGGCGACGGGACTGCTTTTGCGGTGCTTTTGCCTAGCCTCTGACTAACCTTTAGTCGATAATAGTGGTGATTATATGTATGTATGTAACTCTCATCACATTCCTCATAGATGCTCGGCGATTACGCGTATTTTTGACCTGGCCCTTCTCAAGGACGTCTAAAAAGAAAAAAAAAACCCTAATGCCTGTGCCTCATCCACAGGAGTGTCATCGTGGGAGCTCCCTCTGGTGGTGGCCACCAAGACCTCTGTGCTGCAGTTTAACGATGTCTCCAGAACGCTGTGTCCACATGACGCCGGGCCCAGTCTGTATACTTTTATTTATTTATTGAAGTCAAATAATTTATTCAGTTATTATCTATATACTATATGAATGTCTTAGAACTGCACAACCATCCAATAGCTTATAGCGGCCACGGACTCACCACCTGTCACGCTGAGCACATGTGCAGTCACTGCTTGGTGAAGCGCGGACTATGCAGTGGATTGCTTTTGCGGTGCTTTTGCCTAGTCTCTGACTAACCCTAGGGGATAATAGTGGATGATTATATGTATTTATGAATATCAAATTATGTCAACCGTTCAGTAGCTACCAGGAGGCCTTGTTCTGAGCAGAACGGGCAAGAAACTCTTAAATTTTTTTTTCTCCTTTTATTATTATTTCATGCCATACGTAATATTAGATTGATAATCTTAAAATACCAAGTTTTAAAAAGAGCAAAATAACAATAATTTATTGTTTTGCTTTTTTAAAAAGGTAGCGGTAGCCAAGTCGGGCCGGACGGGGCACCGGCCGCGAGAAATGCGGGTTCGATCCCACCGCCTGTATCACTAAGTTTGAATAAAACATATGTTTAGTTCATTGTGAACACATTGTGCCCGGTGCATGGCAACAGGCGCGCCACCTGTTACATGGGGACATAACATATCTGGCGAAATGTGGGTGTTTAACACCTCTGCCTACCCCTTCGGGGAATGAGGCGTGATGATATGTTGTTTTTTTTAAATACGTGGTATATGTTGATTTTTAATCTAATCCATACTAATATTATAAAAGCGAAAGTAACTGTCTGTCTGTCGCTTTCACGTCAAAACTACTGAACCAATTTAACCGATATTTGGTACACAGATAGTCTCAAGCCTGAAAAAGGACATAGGCTACCTTTAATCCCGATATTCCCATGGGAACGGGTGCCATGTGGGTGAATGTAAAAAAATTAAATAACGCCTCCCAGAAAAATTAAGGACAAATTTACGCCACTATGAACTTTGCTTCTAATAATAGCGTAGAATTATTTGAAAATCTTTCGTAGAATAGCCTATTTATTGAGGAAGGCTATAATATAATAGGCTACATACCATTACACTATCTCAAAGTGACTATTCTACGCAGGTGAAGTCGCGGGCAAAAGCTAGTTTCATATAACTGATGGCTTTACTTCCAGACGTAACGTCAGTGAACAGACCGTCTCTTCAAGTGACAACTTCGAGCAAAACCAACGTGACAACCGCGATCAAACTGAGGAGGGTTAGGGACTTCTTCGTGCGGGTTGACAAGGTAAACTATGAGGGGGAGCCGGGGGAGGGATGAATGTCCCGCATTAATAATAGTTTCTTTTACATATGTCAGGTAAGCTCTTGGCCTTCGTCTCACCTGATGGAAGTGACGATAAGGCCGAAGGTGAAAGCGAGCTTCACGCTTTCGCTTTCGGTCGAAAACAAAGCTACTATCTGCACCGCGTCGCCAGGAGGGAGGAGGCACCGCGGTGTCATCACTGCGACTCTCGATGACAGCCGAGCACACCCGAGTGCAGTGCCGGCGACGGCACTCGGCGGAGGTTACCTCTCGCTGCCAACCATGATAAGGGCAATGGTTGGTAGCAAGAGAGTGTGGGAGGCTGCCGGCTCCTTCTGTGAGAACGTACTCTTGCAGAAGGAGGCTGCGGAGAGGGAGCGGATCCTTTAGCGCCTCCTCTCCGGCGCAGACGGGTGGGCAGGAGCAGGCGGGCGCCATAAGCCCGTCCCTGTACTTGCCCCGGGAGCAGTGCGTGCGTCGGATGGCTTCCACGCACGCGTATCACCGGCTGCCACGTCTGGAGGTTTTACGAATGTGCCCAGAAAATCTCCCACTGGCGCAAACCCCGACCTAGTGTCCGTCTAGGTCGGGAAGCCTGGGAACGGCTCGGACAGTTGCTCCGGCAGAGCCCGGGTCGCTCCCACGGAATGGCAGGAACAGGTATATCGGGGAGTTTTTGTGGGTAGGGTAGTGCCAATATGTCAGGTGAGTCTCACACACAAGCTTACCGGCTAGCCACCGGTAGGTACGGTCCGTAAATGGATTTCTCCTCGTAAAAAAAAGAAAAAAAAAAGGATAAGCCTAATGTCATGTGACGTGTATTATCCCTCAAGAGTTACACCTTACAGTGAAGCCGAGCACGCCCAAGTACTACTACTACACCCCTTCCTCTCCTCCATTCAGGGATAGGCCTAATTTCTTGTGACATGTATTATCCCTCAGGAGTTAAACGTCACAAAAAAGCCGAGCACGCCCAAATTCCACTACTACACCCCCTCCTACCCCTTCGAGGATAGGCCTAATGTAATGCAACGTGTATTATCCCTCAGGAGCTACACCTCACAGTGAAGCCGAGCACGCCCAAGTACTACTACTTCTCGTTCGACAGCACGCACGAGAACGTCAGCGTCGGCAGCCATTACCGGTTCTTGCCCAGGTAAGGGATTCTTATTTACTATATCGCAGATTGCTCAAATCCAACACATTATTTTACCTGTAGGTTTGATTGCAACACGGCTCGGGTGTAGGCAGATAATGGTTGACATTATATTACCCACAGGTTCAACTACACGATCCCAAAGAGCGTGATTCTGATGATAGAGTCGGACGACAACATATGCGCCACCGTCTCTATACAGAATAACTCGGTAAGAGTTCATTTATCCATACTAATATTACAAATGCGAAAGTAACTCTGTCTGTCTCGCTTTCACGTTAAAACTACTTAACTGATTTATTCGATATTTGGTATATACAGATAGTCTAGACTCTAGAGCCTGAGAAAGGACATGATAATAATAATACGGTCCTTCTTATCCCTACAGCAGATTATCCGTACTGTTTTATGGTATTGTAAACTATATAGTCCATTTTTTAATTAGTCAAAGTGATTTGACAGTTTGATATGTCATTTAGCGTCAGTTATTTTGTAATATCTCATATTAATAAATATGATAATAATAGGTCTTCACCTATAAAATTGCCGTTTTTTTTCTCTTTTAGTATTTTGTCTGTAACTATTAAGTTTCAGAATATTCTTATAAAATAGACCATATTTTTGAGTTTTTTTTTATTTGTTTTGGTAATTTGTTGTAAGTTGAATTGTATTAAAATTAGAAACGAAGACAACTCTTTTTAAGTGCCTCCCGAATACATCATTTGATTTGCATTCACTTAAAAAGGATAAATAACTTTTATGAATTATGAGTGATATCACACATATTCCCAAAGCTTGTCTACTGAGACATATGCCAAAAATTACTATCTCTGGATTTGTCGTTGTGGAGAAATCTGAAAAAAAATTTAATATTGAAAATGCAGAGTTCCCCATAATCTCCATACAAAACGGGAATTTCATAGGTAAACCTATTATTATCAAAACCGAAATCAAATTCATTTTTAAAATGTTCAAAGTGAAATGTTTAGTTTGAAAAACATTTCAAACTGTCTTATCACTTTGACTTATTAAAAAATGGAGCTCGGTGGCGTAGTGGTTCGTATGCTTTGGCTTTAGATTGAAAACAAAGCTACTACGCCATAGTCAGGCCGTGGATGGGTGACCTAAACTTTGTGATGTCGAGCTCCTCCGTGCTTCGGAAGGCACGTTAAGCCGTTGGTCCCGGTCGCTATTGCGACTGTTTCTCCAACCCGCATTGGGCCAGCGTGGTGGTGTTACGGCCCATACTCCTCATGTGTTTCTTCATGAGGAAGGCCTGTGCTCAGTAGTAAGACGTATGTAGGCTGAGGAATTTCTAGAAAAACCTCCTTTTTTGAAGTTGGTAAAAAAAAGCTTCCTGATGTTAGATATTCTCACGATGCCGATACGCCTGAAATTGTAACATTTCAACAATAATAATAATTCTCACATTTCGTTTTAAACTACCCTCATAAAAACCATATTTTTCTCAACCTACCCTCAACTTAGCGGCGACGGGCTCACCACCTGTCACGCTGAGTGCAGTCTCTGCTTGGTGAAGCGCGGACTACGACTATGCCAGTGGACTGCTTCCCCTTAGGGGATAATAGTCATGATTGTATGTATGTACTTACAACTTTTGTTCCCAGTGTCCAGTGTTCGACAATGAGAGAGACATGCTATACCAAGGATACCACCTCACCATGACCACCAAGGGGGGAATCACATTGACGGTAAGTGGGTAACTTCACTGAAACATTGATAACAATAATCTTGAGCAACCTAGAGAATGTATCAGTATAATCAGAATTTATTCCCTACGGTCAATGAGAGCTTGTCTTATTAGGAACTAGCTGTTGCCCGCGACTTCGTCCGCGGTTACTTTTTAACTATCTCACGGTAACCCCTTAATTTCCCGGAATAAAAAGTATCTAAGATGTTGACCAGGGATATAAGGTATAACCATTATTTATTCAAACTTCCCGATATTGAGGTAAAGTTGTATTGTTGTGGTTGTTTGTTTGTTTATTTGTGAGATTCATAATGGATATGTTCATTATGGATTTTGTAAATAATCTTCAAATCGAATTGGAGATGGCGGCGGCTGCTCCAGCGAATTTTATATTTTTCTTACATGGTAGTACCTATTTTCTAAAACAAATCTTTTGAAAAATAACGGAGCGGAGCCGCTGTTAACACTAACTTGACTGACAGATGCGACGTTCCGTTTAGTTAAATGCACGTTAGGAAATGGTATAAATTCGACTTCCTTTAATATTTTCTGTAATGATCAGTGCCAACCAATTTATATATTTTGTATCATAATGTAAAAATAAATGGAATCAGCATAAAATTTTAGCCCAAAAACTATAATTATTTACAATAAAAAATCTTTCAAAATATAGCTCGATTGGTAAGAAGAAGAATTACCAATCGCATAGTTCGATTGGTAATTCTTCTTTTGGTACTGAGAATACGATCTTTAGGAAACCATTCGAACTCCTCAGTAGAATAGAAATAATTACCACACGGAAAAAGTTCGAATGCACGAGAATTGGGCCCCAGGGCCTACCCACTAAAAACCAGCGACGTTCCTCTCGTCACCTTGGCGCTATCACGCGCGCGACCGCCGCGTTCGTCGTCGCCATTAGGGCGAGCCCCCCTCACCACCCCAAAAGGGGGAAGCGGGCGATGCCCCCGGACGTGAGGGGCATCGGCGACTGATGGTGACCTGTGCAATGCAGGACTTGGGTTGCAAAATTTCATTGAAATCGATCCAGCAATTTCGGAAATCGGCATACAAACAGACAGAGAAACAAAAATTTAATTTAAAAAAATTTTTATTCCGGGAAAGTAAAGGGTTACCGCGGGAAAGTTAAAAAGTAACCGAGGACGAAGTCGCGGGCAACAGCTAGTATGCTCTCCGGATGATTTGTAATTATGTGCTATAAAATACATGTTTACACTATAGCTGCCGCGTGTGAAGTGTTTATCGCGAATGAAGTACAGTTCACCCTGTATATTCGGCGTATGTTACAGCAAAGGATGTTCCCGCACGGGTTCTACGTGGTGTTCATAGTGCGCGAGAACGACGACGCCTGCACCGGAGACTCCGCCGCCGGCGGGGGCGGGGGCGGGGGCGGGGGCGGGGGGGGACCGGCTGAAGGCCTTGCGGTCAGTGCTGCATCCTTGTACAAACCATTGCTACATGTTACTTCATAGTTTCACCACTAGATGGCGCTGCTTCCAAAACACGGCATTTTAAATCGCGGTGTTAAGCACTAACCATTTGTTACTACTCTTTCACGATTCCATCTGACCAAACCTAATTTTTGTATGGCTCAATGTGGTCTTAAGGAACACAGTGCTCCTTGGACTCTGTCTATCCCTTCGGGGATTACAGGCGTGATTGTGTGATGGTGTTGATTAAGCACTGCTGGGCACGGGCCTACCTCATGGAGAAATACTTGAGGATGAGACTAGAGGCCATGCATTTACGTCACACAGTATGGGGGAGGGAGGGGAATTCCTCCGTTCCTCGAAGGTACGTTAAGCCGTCGCCATTGAGACCGTTTCTACCTACCAACCAGCATTAGGCCATCGTGGTGTTACGGCCCGTAATCCTCATGTGTTTCTCCATGAGGAAGGCCTGCGTCTAACAGAGGGTGGGACCTATATACGCTTAGAACGAGGACATCATTTAACTTCGTCTATTCCCCGAAAAGTGTATTCCTTACTCTCACTTAGGTTCCGCATCATAGCAACCATCTCGTACCGCGAGTACGTGATCGGCGCGGGAGTGACTCTGGCGCTGATGTGGGCCATCGCTGTGCTGGCCGGCCTGCTGCCGCTGTGCAGTAGAGGCGGAGGAGGTAAGGGTGGAGAGGGGGGGGGGGGGAGTATAGAACGTAGATCGTGCTTTTCTCACTATTCTTAAGTACCTGAAGATCTACGCTTAATTTTGGATCTGTAATAACCAGGGATCGTAAAATATAGCGTCTTAATCATTACACGTCATAACGTGGATGTGACTCCAAAATTAATCAAATAATTATACTGGTCATCTTTTTTAGTATATCTGTTTTCACAGCATAACATATAACATAACCACTTCTCACAAAGCAAACCAGTGTGTATTTAATGAGTCATTATCACAAGCCGGCCCTTTTCCCAATTTCATTTGGGGTCGGCGAAGGACTCTCCTTCTCCTCCACTCTCCCCTATCACACGGCATATCAAAATTCACTCCTATTCTAGCTATGTCCTCATTCACACAATCTATTACCGGTCTATTCTTCGGTCTTCCTCTCCCTGCATTACCATTCACTCTCATATTCATAACACTTCTCGTTACAAGCTCATTCTCTCTTCTCAAAATATGTTCACGTGTGTATGTGTATTTATTGAGTAACAATCAATATTAAATCTCAAGTTAGAAATAAATTAAATGATTAACTCTTAAGTCTTATCCATATTATGACGGGTAATGACACAAATTTTTGCGATCCTTGGTAATAAGATTATCATCGCGGTATGCGAATTTTTATATTTGTAATAGTTCTAGCTTGGCCTATGAAAATTACTTATGAAGATATTTTTGATTTTGATTTCACACCCGTATCCCCGAAGGGGTAGGCAGAAGTGTTCATCCATAAATTGCGTCACACATTATCGGGGAGGGAGGGGGTCGGACGGTGTCGTTCATTTCAACATTTGTGTCAAAACACGAATGATATTAAAATATAATTAAATAGAAAAAAAGTGATTTTGAATTTCTAAATGTAAAAATAGCAAAATATGTGACGCCACACTACGGAGGGTCTCACAAATGCGACCAGCCGTGACAAGGATGGGGGAGGGGTTAAAAAATCATGAAATTCGTGTGATTTATTTGTGGATGCTCCCATACATACCTACATTTCGCCCGATATGGTTCAGTAATACCGACCTTAGAGCTGGAATTATGTTCTGTTCATCAAAATTGATTCACTTTTGCAATGAATTGTGAATGTTTCTTTTCTAAATTGACGTTCATCACTGCGATGAATGTCAATTTAGATATTTCATTTTTGATTCATCATTGATGAAAGGGTTAACAGTAACGTACGTCGTCGACAGAAGTGGTGGTAGAGGAAGCGCCCGCGCCTTCAACGTCGCAGGCCGGCGCGCCGGCGCCGCCCGCGCCTGGGGAGGGGGGGGACACCGGTAATGTAGCGTTTTCATACATATTATCCCCAAAGGGGTAGGCAGAGGAACATTGCACACCCACGCTCTGACGATAATGTGATGAGGAACTCGGTGGTGTAGTGGTAAGCACGCTTTGTCTTTCGCTATCGAAAAAAAGCTACCTTCGCCATGGTTATGCCTCGGATGGGTGTCTAAAACTTTGTGACCTCGAACTCCTGCGCGTTTCGGAAGTCACTTTAAGCCGTCGGTCCCGGTCGCTATTGCAACCGTTTCCACCCACCAACACGCACTGGGCCAGCGTGGTGTTGCGGTCTTACTCCTCGTGCTCCCCATGAGGAAGGCTCGTGCCCAGCAGTGGGACGTATATAGGCCGAGGACGAATCAAAGAGTGACAAGAGCCCATCTCTATTTACATACTTTATGGCATTAGGACGTGTCTGCCGAGGAAGTTCCTCATAAAAGTCCCTCGTAGGGCGCCAAAAATACTATTTGCGCCCAACGAGGGACTTAGTGACTCGATAGTTTTACGATATAAAGAACCCCTGCTATCTCGGTTTGAATTTTCGGTAATGCACGGCAGGTTGATGAAAGGATGTAGTTTTAGTGAGTGTGTCGTGGCCATTGCAGATTCCATGTCGGAGGGTGTGCCTGAGTGGGAGGAGTCAATGTCGCGGCCGCTGACGGTGGCGGGGCTGGCGCGCGCCGCCGCCGGAGCACACGCCAGGCGCTCTGACAGGTCAGCGCTCTTGGGGGGGGGAGCCGGAGTGGGGGGCGGGGCCGCCGCCGGAGCACACGCCAGGCGCTCTGACAGGTCAGCGCTCTTGGGGGGGGGAGCCGGAGTGGGGGGCGGGGCCGCCGCCGGAGCACACGCCAGGCGCTCTGACAGGTCAGCGCTCTTGGGGGGGGGAGCCGGAGTGGGGGGCGGGGCCGCCGCCGGAGCACACGCCAGGCGCTCTGACAGGTCAGCGCTCTTGGGGGGGGGAGCCGGAGTGGGGGGCGGGGCCGCCGCCGGAGCACACGCCAGGCGCTCTGACAGGTCAGCGCTCTTGGGGGGGGGAGCCGGAGTGGGGGGCGGGGCCGCCGCCGGAGCACACGCCAGGCGCTCTGACAGGTCAGCGCTCTTGGGGGGGGGAGCCGGAGTGGGGGGCGGGGCCGCCGCCGGAGCACACGCCAGGCGCTCTGACAGGTCAGCGCTCTTGGGGGGGGGAGCCGGAGTGGGGGGCGGGGCCGCCGCCGGAGCACACGCCAGGCGCTCTGACAGGTCAGCGCTCTTGGGGGGGGGAGCCGGAGTGGGGGGCGGGGCCGCCGCCGGAGCACACGCCAGGCGCTCTGACAGGTCAGCGCTCTTGGGGGGGGGAGCCGGAGTGGGGGGCGGGGCCGCCGCCGGAGCACACGCCACGCTTTTTTCAGGGCTCTTCCCGTTCTATGTCCCGTAGCAACATGTCTTCCTCTTCAGCAGTTAAGTAGGCTTCACGAGTTCACAGGAGACTAAAATAATACACTTATTTGAAAAAAAACGGGCGTTTTTGATTTTCATTCAAAGATACAATACAAAAATGGTTACAATCGTTTGTACACGTTACTGGCCGGTTTTAAAAATGTCGTGGTATTTAAAAAAGTACGTTCTAAATTTAAATTTTCATTTGATGCTCATTTTTACAGAAAACCCCTTTTTATCCAACATTTTTGGCGCGAAGTTCCAGAAGTTAACATCGACTTTCATAACTTTTATTAAATTTGCATCGATAAATTCAATGGATCGTACAGAGTTAGTCTTCATTGAAAACGGCTCACTGACTGGGCATCGATACATAACGGAAGTTCTAATTCCTCATGCACAACCCGCATTGGCCGCTCTAGGTGAAGACTCGATTTTTATGGACGACAATGCTCGCGCCCACCGATCTAGCGATGTTAAAGCGTATGTGCAAGAGGTCGGCATTCGTCGTTTGGATTGGCCAGCTCAAAGTCCCGACCTCAATCCCATAGAGTATGTCTGGGACGTTCTGAAACAGCGTGTGAGATCAGTAAAACCGGCTCCGCAGACCATCAGAGAGCTGAAGAATGTGATTACTGCGGAGTGGGAACGTATTCCGCAAGCAAGTATTCGGGATATGCTCGCTAGCATGCCCAGACGAATTCAAGCTGTGATTTCAGCTAGAGGGGGTCACCCTCGATACCAAACATTTATCTGCTTTTACTTTATTAAAGAAAAACAAACAAAAAAACCTTTTTTATCTTTATTTCATGAGCATATGCACTAGCGAACATACACTACTAGTGAGGTTTAGCATTATTTCCCATAACTTGTATCAAAATTTTATGAAATACTGATGAAAACGATTATTTTCTTATTAATTCACCAAATTGTGAGGATAAAACTACCTATAATTATCAAACAAAGCAATATTAACATTTGAAATGGTTCATTGCTTAAGTGCCCGTTTTTTTGCAAATGAGTATATTAATTTATATTATAGCACGATACATCTCAGTGCATCTCGTTACATCTTTCCATAGAAATCATGTGGAGACTCACACGGCAGCTATCAAAAGTGAAACATATTTTTACACTTTTTCATACCTAGCTGACTTGGAATCAAAAAATCAAATCGAATGGTTAATTAGCGTACTGAGTGTGCTACTTTGAGATCTTATACATTAATTTATAAGATTACTAGGTGACCGGAAGGTGGAGCTAACCGTCTTTTAAGAGAACAAAATTTAAGTTTTATTGTTACATTTATTTTTTCATTCATAACATTTTTGACATGCAATAACAATTATAGTGAGCCTATGTTTGTTCGGGGTTGGCGAACACGCGCAATACATGCATTTGCGTCATCTATGTTAATGTAAATCTGTGATCGATACAAAATCTCATAATCTTCAACTCTCCTCTGTCACTCGCCAACTCAGCATCCACTTCTTTTCTTATCATACCATAATTCACACTATATCCATCGCTTATTTGGTCTTCTAAAGATTTTCTTTATTTATTTCTTTCTTTCTCATTCTAAGTTAACATACAATAATACGTTGAGGAGCTCGGTAGCGTAGTGGTTAGTACGTTTTGACTTTCGATATTAAAAACAAAGCTACATTCGCCATGGTCGGGCCTTGAATGGATGACCAAAATTTTGTGATCTCGAACTCCTCCGTGCTTCGGAAGGCACGTTAAACCGTTGATCCCGGTCGCTATTGCTACCGTTTCTACCCACCAGCCGCAATTGGGCATTGCGCCAGCGTGGTGGTGCTACGGCTAATACTCGTCATGTGTTTCTGCATGAGGAAGTCCTGTGCCCAGCTGTGGGTCGGATATACGCTGAGGACGACGATGCAATAATATCTCACCTTGATAACTTAAAAATTAAATTGCTTTTCCGACAACAGGTATTTCTGGAACTCTCTGACGGTGGCAGTGGTGTACGCGTTGCCTGTCGTACAACTGCTGTTCACTTATCAACGGGTGAGTTTAGTGTTTGAGGTCCAAGGTTCTTATGAGGAAGATAGACGATTGTATATAAAACATAAAATATTTTTTACTTCACTTAATAACAAATAGATTGGGAGTAAAAGAGGATGTAGTGACAAAAATATTTGATTAAAAACCTATTTGTTTTTAAAAAACGCAAAATAACTAACAAATAACCTTGCGAGGCTGAACGAAGGTTCACTCAAAACTTGGGGGCGCATTCATCATCATAACACACGCACATACCGTGTGTTGTGTTACACTGTACCATGCCGGCCCAAAGCCAGCCATAGACCATTGTACCACACCGCAATTTTTTTGCATGGTGATACTTTATGTCCCTGGTCAACATCTTCAATACTTTTTATCTACACTCATGTTATAATGTTCGAATTATGAACTCAGACTCGAACTCATAATGACATACTTTACACAGATGATAAAAACGTAAATTTAAAAATGGAAACTTTAACATAATGACCATTATGCAACACTTAATTTTCTTAATAACGCACATAACTATGGCAAATGTTTTCCAGACAGCCAACAATAAATAAAATTAATTAATATATTTTTTTGTTTTATTTCATGTGTTAAATCCAGAAATTTCTTTCAATCGATTAACACTTTAGATAACTTACAATATTTCGTTTTGACCACAAGTCTGCGAAATATTAAGAATCCCAGAAATTGGAGAAATATATAACTAATCTTTATCATTAAGGATAATTCTCAAAATATTCCTTGAGTCTAAAACACTAGAAACTAAACATGATATAATACCTGAACTAGGACTACTACCTACTACTACCTTATATGTGATTGTTTGTGTATTCTGCGTCTTGCTTGTGCCTGTGGTCAATAAATGTTTTTTATTTATTTCTTTCTTTCTATATATTTCAATCTTAATAAATATATACCAAATAATTATTATATGTACACTTTATCTACTTTAAATAATATGACAAAAGGCATTGTAAAGAAAATATTTAGGTACACAGAATCTGGCAAACGTGTTATAATTTATTGCTTGTTTAAGAAACCCAATAAAATTAAGTAGTTGTATATTTCCAATTATGTATCACAATCACAATAATACGCGTCAGCGGAAAATTAACGGGGTTAAAACCAATGCACAATGTTGCGTAAATAAGTTCAATATTTTTTTTCCACATTAAGAATTTTAATAAAAGTTATTTATTGGGTTACGAGGACAGGACAGATATGTTTGTAAAGTTACAAACAAAATTACGACTGGGAAATTAGATTTTAGTAGGAATATAATCTAAAAATTAATAAGATGAAATTAAATAATTAATTGATGAAATTAATCTTGTAATATAATATAGTCCTTAACTGGGTACGACGACCAGTTCACGAACACCCGATCCTTAGTTATTAAAGTTAGATGTTTCTTATACATTCCTGCTTCTATTATAAAATTTCTAGTGTCAGCGCCCTTATGGCCTAATTTGTGGCTTAACTTTACTGAGGTCAAAAATGTTTCAAGTGTATCTGGAAGCTTACCGTCTAGATTATGTTGGTAAATGCAACGGTAACGGTGCTAATGATAACCCCGCCGTTTTTAGTTTTTCGCCTCTTACCTGCAGTTTAATTTGCTCCGGCTTAATGATTTTTTGAATTAGTCTTTTTGTATCATCGCTGGATTTACATCTGTCTGCTGGGTATATTAATTACGACTGAGCGCACCTTACTGGGCAGAACAAAGTTTTTAGAGCTCTGTTTTTCCATTTAAGTATATGAAGCAGGTCCTGTAACTGTTTCAGAATCTTCAATTCTGTGCTTAAGGTCATGAAATCTTAGCGACAGGTATTTTTTCGTTTAGGAGGTAAGAATGCGTCTGGATCTTTGTTTTGCTTTAGCGTGTGATATTCTACTGCCATTTCGGAAGTACCGTGGCCGACTTTGCTGCATAAATTACCTACTGATGCGCAACTTCAAGTCAGAATTCAGTTTGCCTTCTGTTGAAATAGCGCATATCTCACTTAGACAATGCTCAATGGTCTTCATCCAGTATGACACGTCGTGGACACAACTGATGGGGAGTCAGCAACATCATCTTGTAATGCGGGCGCGGGCGGCGGGGCGTTAACCCGCTTCGGTTAAATGGACTACTTTCCATTTTGTATTTCAGTGACAAAAACTTTTTACAATAAATACATTATAACTATTTATAAAATTATACAATGTCGAATGACACAGATTTTTGCTTCCGTATTGAGTAGAGCTAGGTCAAACAACAAAACTGTATATAATTTTTGTTTACGGAATTAAATAAATGACACGTCCGATTTCATCGCCGGTCGAGATTTGATATAATATTTTCTGGTATTAAAAGTATCTAAGATGTTGACCAGGGATATATGGTAAATTATGGTATCACCATGCAAAATTTCATTGAAATCGGTCTAGCCACCTCAGAGATTAGCCCGTATAAACAGATAAACAGATAGAGAAACAAAAAATATATATTTTATGGTATGTTCCCATTTTTTTACATCCTCCTGACTTGGTTTTAAGCATTTTTTTACATAGAATTTCTTTTTTAATAATTATGTATATATTATAACTTTGTTCCGATGTATAATTATATTCCTAGGGATATAACTATTAACGGTGATAACTACCGTCCTGCGACATGTATGTTTCCGCAGATGGTGTTCTCGACCGGCGACCAAGACCTGTGCTACTACAACTTCCTGTGCGCGCATCCGTTATGGTCGCTATCAGATTTCAACCACGTGTTCTCCAACTGCGCATACGTTATACTGGGACTGGCGTTCATGCTGAGGGCGCATAGGAGGCGACCGCAGGTAATGGTTATATTATACTCTTCTAGTTGCTTCTCGCGGTTTCCGTTTCCATAGGAATATCGGGATAAACAGTAGCCTATGTCTTTCCTTAGGCTCTAGGCTATCGGTGTACCAAATTTCGATTAAATCGGTTCAGTAGTTTTGACGCGAAAGCAGTTGGTCTTGCAGACAGAGAGACAGTATGGTATAATATTAGTATGGATTATTCTTATGAGTTCGTTGACAGTAACCAGATAAACAGAATGATCAACCCACATATATACATATACATAAATAACCCAAGTATAACGATTTGTATTGAAATCAAGCGTGTAAATTTTTAACGTCTGCTGTAATTAACCGTAACCGTTTAGCCGTAATTTTGAGACAGGAGATCCAAACTAATTGAAAGACACCGATGCCGCCGATGCCCCTCGCCAATTAAGATACAATGAGCCATTTTTTTAGTTTTTGCAGCCATTCGGACGCGCGTACAGATAATTAGCAGCGGCCAACCCCGACGTGTGGTCGGGGTTTGATTAGCAGCGGCCAACCCCGACGTGTGGTCGGGGTTTGATTAGCAGCGGCCAACCCCGACGTGTGGTCGGGGTCTCAAACACGCGCAGTACATGCATTTGCGTCATCTGTATATCTGTGCCAGGGACCCATTTGGGTACACCTAAAGAGACATAGTCGAAATTCATATGAGTAACACTTGTCACAGAAACCATGTTACGTGAAAGGACGTATATTATTGTATGTACGTTTCTTTAGGCTGGCGGTGTGGTTCAACACCGTGGTCTATGGCTGGCTTTAGGGTTAGCGCTGGCCATGGAAGGATTATTATCGGCTTGCTACCACCTCTGCCCTAACAAGATGAACTTCCAATTCGGTAAGTACCCGCAAACACACACACACACATACACATGATATAAAAACCTACCCTATTGGTTACCCTCAATGCCATAGCTGAGAGCGTCGACTTGTTTCCCGGCTCTCTGAGTGAATTCACTAGGACAGCATTGTGCATTTTCTAAAACAGATTTTTAATTTATAAGTATAAATGTAAGTATAGTTGTCTTTAGTCTTAACTATAACATCAGGGTTAACCTGTAAAGATAGATATATAAATAAATAATAAAAAAAAAATTTGATGTATAATATGAATAACAAAACCATTTCACAAAATTTTATGAAAATAAATTACGCCGTCCGTTCACAAAAGTACCAGGAGGCCTTGTTCTGTTAACACACACATTTCGCCTGATATGTCTAAGTCCCCGTGTAACAGAGGTTTTTTTAAATTAAAAATTGGTTTTAAACGTGGTTTTGTATTGGATTAGAACAAATTTGACTAAAATAGCTCTATAGTACGTCTCAATCTAAGTTGCCAAAAAGGTAAACAAAACAAAGGTAATGTTTCATCTTTAAGAAAATGTTTTGTGATGACAATTGAAACGGACAACAATTGTTACCGTTAATTATATTTACGTGCCAATGTCCATGTCAAAAGTGTGATTATTGAATAACAAATTCGGTAAGTCGGCTTTTTTTGTTTACCTTTTTGGCAACTTGGATTGAGACGTACAGTACGTCTCAATCCAAGTTACAATTGTTGTTCGTTTCAATTACCATAGTATTCTATAGTTATCGCAGATCCGATTGATTATGTTCTTTCCAGTGAAGTCTATTATCAACTTTTAAGTAGTCAACGATACGTGTGATATTCGACACTTTCATACTCGAACACAAACAATGCCTCGATGCCCGATTGTTAGTCTATGTATCATGTGCTATAAGCTGACCGATTTGAAGAGTCCACACTGCACCATGCCGGCCGTGTGTTATGTTACACTGCAAGTCGGCCGTGGGTTATGTTACACTGCAAGTCGGCCGTGGGTTATGTTACACTGTACCATGCCGGCCGTGGGCTATGTTACACTGTACCATGCCGGCCGTGGGTTATGTTACACTGTACCATGCCGGCCGTGGGCTATGTTACACTGTACCATGCCGGCCGTGGGTTATGCTACACTGTACCATGCCGGCCGTGGGCTATGTTACACTGTACCATGCCGGCCGTGGGTTATGTTATACTGCACCGCGTTACCTTGCATCAGACTCGTCGTTCATGTACGTGATGGCGGTGCTGTGTGTGGTGCAGCTGTACCAGGCGCGTCACGCTGATGTCAACGCGCGTGCGCACTCCACCTTCATGCTCATTGCGGTCATCATGGCGCTGGGTAAGTGTTACACTGTACCATTGTACCAGGCTGTTTTGGGGCGAATTATGAAAGTACGTGAATTATGATAGGACTAAAATAAAAAGACAAAGGCGTTAAATAGAAAATTAGAGGTGGTGAATTTTTTTTGTTACATATGACAGGTACGCGCTTGGCCTTCTTGGTTTGGTTATATTTATGGATGTTGTGCTGCTTTCTGTCTCCACCATACATACATATAATCACGAGTATTATTCCCTA